>WQNJ02000093.1:1360000-1960000 GCA_016584745.2 Phylloscopus trochilus trochilus | reverse complement strand
GAAATTAGGAAAACTGGTAAAAATTTGATGAGGATTCTGGAGGGTTTTCTAAGTGTTGTCACCTGGAACGTTTTGGATGAAATCTCAAGAGGTTTATGACCTTGTAGTCATGCTCCTGGCAAAAGTGGGAGGCACTGGTGAAAATTTAGGGAGATACTGGTAAAAAATAAGGGAGATAATGGTAAAAATCAAGGGAGGCACTTGTAAAAGTTCAGGGAGATAACTGGTAAAAAGTTAAAGGAGACACTGATAAAATTTAGGGAGACACAGGTGAGAATTTAGGAAAAGACAGCTAAAAATTTGATTAAGGTTCTGGAGGGTTTTTCTGAGTGTTGTCACCTGGAACGTTTTGGGTGAAATCTCAAGAGGTTTTTTTATCCACCTTGTAGTCATGCTCTTGGCAAAAGTTGAAGACCCTGGTGAATATCAAGGGAGGCACTGGTGAAAATTTAGGGAGATACTGGTAAAAATTAAGGGAGGCACTCGTAAAAGTTCAGGGAGATAACTGGTAAAAAATTCAGTGAGACACTGATAAAATTTAGGGAGATACAGGTGAGAAATTAGGAAAACTGGTAAAAATCTGATGAGGATTCTGGAGGACTTTCTAAGTGTTGTCACATGGAACGCTTTGGGTGAAATCTCAAGAAGTTTTTATCCACTTTGTAGTGATGCTCCTGGCAAAAGTGGGAGGCACTGGTGGAAATTTAGGGGAGACACTGATAAAAATTTAGGGAAACACAGACTGGCAGGTCTGGTCTTTAATTTATGGGATTTAAAACAATTCTTCATCTTTTATTTATGCTTTTTTTCCCCATTAACTCTATTTCCTTTTTTTTTTTTCTGTAAGAAGGAGGGATGGGATTGGATTGGGCTGCAGGAATTTTTTTTTGTTTCCTTCTTCAGCTCTGCTGCAGATTATTTAGGAGTCCACAAATTCATCATCCTGGTGGGTAACTAACAGTGGCTTCCTGAGAAGAGCTGAGGCCTTGGATGATTTTTGGAGCATGTTGAAGCATTTTAATGCAGTAAATGAATAATGTTGGTTGCTAACAAAGCATCCTGTTGCCATCACTAATAGATTTTGATGGGAGCTCTGGGACAATTCTTTTACATCCTGAAAAGTCATTATTTTTCACTGTGGGGTTGTTCTTCAGCCTTGCTCGGAAATATTTCTTTAGGATGGAGATGTTTAATTTGCAGTTTTTTGGGTTTGCCCCAAGATAAACACGATTTTTATGGAACCCATCCGTTATCAATCAATCTTAGGCTGGAGATTCTTCAGCCAACAAGAAGTCAACAAGAGTTTTGCTCTCTTGGCAAGAGCTGTGATTTTTTTTTTGAAGTGGTTACATTTTAAGGGTGATAAGAAAAGCCACAGCCTTCATCCAAGAGCTGCATTCCTGGGAAATGTCTTTTCCTCCGAGCTGGGAGGAGGTTGCCAATGATGTCAGCAAACATCTCCAGCAGAGGGGATGAGCCCCTGCAGAGCTCCAGGTTTGGCTGCTTTGGGTCTGTCAGAGCTTGATCTCCCAGCCTGGGGGTGACCACGAGGACAGGCAGGAGACCTTTGTGTCCGTCTGTCCATCCGTTCTTCTTCCTGGCTGTGCAGAGCCAGGATAATGCAGGAGATCAGAGGGACCTGGGACAGGGACATGCAGTGACAGGACAAGGGCAGCATGGCTTGGAGGCAAAGGAGGGCAGGGTTAGGTGGGAAATTGGGAAGGAATTCCTGGCTGGGAGGGTGGGGAGGCCCTGGAATAGAATTCCCAGAGCAGCTGTGGCTGCCCCTGGATCCCTGGCAGTGCCCAAGGCCAGGCTGGACAGGGCTTGGAGCAGCCTGGGACAATGGGAGGTGTTGGAGTGGAATGGGATGAATTTTAAGGTCCCTTCCAACCCTTCTTTGATTCTATAATCATCTTTTCATGCATCTTTTTCTTATTTTTCCAGATTCGATGGGAATTTCAACACCGATCTTTTATTATTAATAGTTATTTACACTGAAACATTAAAAAGTTGTGTTTCCATTGCAAATGTAGGTTTAATAAATAATGTTTGGTTGCTGATCTTCTTGTTGTCCTTCCATATCCAATGGGAATTTCAGCTCCATGTTATTATAAATAATTATTTACACTGAAACATAAAAAAGTTGTGTTCCCATTGCAAATGTAGATTTAATAAATAATGTTTGATTGCTGGTCCTGTCGTTGCCTTTCCAGATTTGATCAGAATTTCAACACAAATCTTTTATTATTAATAGTTATTTACACTGAAACATAAAAAAGTTGTGTTTCCATTGCAAATGTAGGTTTAATAAATAATATTTTATTGTTGATCCTCTTGTTGTCCTTCCATATCCAGTAGGAATTTCAGCTCCATGTTATAAATAATTATTTACACTGAAACATTACAAAGCTGTGTTTCCATTGCAAATGTAGGTTTAATAAATAATGTTTGATTGCTGATCCTGTCATTGTCTTTCCAGATTTGATGGGAATTTCAACACCAATCTTTTATTATTAATAATTATTTATACTGAACCATTAAAACATTGTCTTCCCATTGTAAATGCAGGTTTAATAAATAATGTTTGATTGCTGGTCCTGTCATTGTCTTTCCAGATTTGATGGGAATTTCAACACCGATCTTTTATTATTAATAGTTATTTACACTGAAACATTAAAAAGTTGTGTTCCCATTGCAAATGTAGATTTAATAAATAATGTTTGGTTGCTGGTCCTGTCATTGCCTTTCCAGATTTGATGGGAATTTCAACACCAATATTTTACTATAAATAATTATTTACACTGAAACGTTAAAAAGTTGTATTCCCATTGTAAGTGCAGGTTTAATAAACAATGTTTTATTGCTGGTCCTGTCGTTGCCTTTCCAGATTTGATCAGAATTTCAACACCAATCTTATATTATTAATAGTTATTTACACTGAAATATTACAAAGCTGTGTTCCCACTGTAAATGTAGATTTAATAAATAATGTTTGATTGCTGATCCTGTTGTTGCCTTTCCAGATTTGATGGGAATTTCAACACCAATCTTTTATTATTAATAATTATTTATACTGAACCATTAAATAGTTGTCTTCCCATTGTAAATGCAGGTTTAATAAATAATGTTTGATTTCTGATCCTGTCGTTGTCTTTCCAGATTTGATGGGAATTTCAAGGCCAATCTTTTATTAATAGTTATTTACACTAAAACATTACAAAGCTGTGTTTCCACTGTAAATGTAGATTTAATAAATAATGTTTGATTGCTGATCCTGTCATTGTTTTTCCAGATTTGATGGGAATTTCAACACCAACGTTTCCAGAACCATCAGCTGCGACAGACTCTCCACCACTGTCAACAGCAGAGCCTTCAACCCTGGACGTGACTTAAATTCTGGTGAGCAGCACACTTCTACTTTGGGGTTTTTTTTCCTTTCTGTTGTTGGGGTTTTTTTCCCCATTAGACTCGAGCATTTCCCTGACACAGAGGATTTGCATTGATTGCCATAGCAACAAGCTTTTATTTCTCCTTGCAAGTGTCACACTGCTCTTAATTTGAGATTTCATGATTGAAAGCTGATACCTAAAGTAATGCCCTTAGTCTAAGTACTTTATAAAAATGTCATGAAGATTTTATTCCAGCCGAGCGTGGATAATTTTGTTGTGGTTTCTGCACTTTTCATTTCTTCCTTTTTATTATTTTTTTTTTCAAGGTTTTCTCCTTCCTAGGCCTGTCTGCTTTGGCATCAGCAGTGTCAGCTGCTGCAGGGGCCACGCAGGGAAGTTTCTCTGATCTTCTTAGCTGAGTTCAGCTCATGTGAAGCTGCCTTTGCAGTGATATGCAAAAACTACCAAATATGAGGGCCTCTTAAAATATTTCCTTTCTTTGTCTTGTCAGGGAATTTTCTTGACACATTTAAGGACTTAGGAATATGCTTAGAACCAAAATACACGCGACTTATCTCTGAAAAATTCAGCTTTTGGCCCTCTGGTACAGCCAGGTTTTCTTCTTTTTTTTTTGCATCCTAATCAGTGTGGATTAATACAGGGATTTCAGTTGGCTTCAGTCAGACTTTGGTCCAGCTGTTCCATCTGACTTTTCAACTTTTTATGGTGCTCAGTGTTATAAATTAGAGAACGTGAATATACTTTGGTTGTGGATTTCATTTTGGGGAGGTGTTGTTTGTTCATTCTTTTAGGGGAGTAATGAATGCAGACTTGGGATTTTATTTTATTTTATTTTATTTTATTTTATTTTATTTTATTTTATTTTATTTTATTTTATTTTATTTTCAGAGGTCTTTTGAAATAAAATGCTGATTTATTTTATTAACTTGACTGATGAAGTGGCAGCCCTGCCATTCCACCCTCACCATCTTGCAACAAATAAGGGGAAAGAACCCCAAATTTTTATAAACTTCTTTACTATTTCTCTTCTTATAGCTTTGCTCTCTGGATTTCTGATGAAATATAAAAATGAGCAGTCCCCATAGATTCTTTTCCATCCCATCCATTGTATCCCACATCTTGGATGCAGGTGCTGGCCAGGCTGATTTCCTGACATGCCTTGATTTGTGTGGTGTTTTTCCATCCTAAAGCCAGGCACTCTTTGTTCACTCCCTGTGATTTGCTGGGCTTTGTTTTACCCATCTCTTTATTTAAAAAAAAAACAAACCCAAACAACTCATTAAAATAATGTTTAAATCACATGCAGTTGTTAATTAATCAGAATCATTTTTGAGGGCGAGTTTAGAGTCACTGTTGCAAGAGCAAGGCATAGAATGAATCACTTCATGGTTTTTAATTAAATTAAATAAAAATCTCTTTCTGCTGCAGAAGTTGGAGGTTAAAAAAGTATTCAAGAAATATTCCTTATTTTTGAGTGATGAAAAGCAAATAACTTGCAGTTTCTTATAAACATGATTTACATTTCTGGTTTGAATGCTCAGAGAAATGAAGTGAGTCGGTGTTCAAGGTTCCTGCTGTCCTGGCTCAAGTGCCTCCTCTTCCCTTGCCTCTGGCTTGAAAGATTCCTGATGAAAGGAGAACCTTCAAAAACACGGCATTGGCAGGAAAGGGCAGCAGGAGAGGAGAGGGAATTGGGTAAGAACAGGGATTTATTGACAGCAGGCTCTCCTCTGGCTCTCCTTTTACAGAAACAGCCTTGGGGGGAGGTTTTGATTAGGGAGGAAATGTCTGTAAGAGAGAAATGGGATGGAAAGAGTGGGTTGAGGCAGGAAAATGGAATGGAAATGGTTAATTTGGGGAAAAAAAAAATTGGTACTGGGCACACACCTGGTGAAGAGAGAAGTTTTGTGTGGGTGAGGTCCAGGGAATATCCTTGGTCCTTGTTGTGTTTGAAAATTTGGGAGATCAGTCATGGATGAGGTTGGGTTGGAAGGAGCTTAAAGCCCACCCAGTCCCACCCTGCCATGGCAGGGACATCTCCCACTGTCCCAGGCTGCTCCAAACCCTGTCCAGCCTGGCCTGGGACACTGCCAGGGGTGGGACAACCACAGTTGTGACTGATGACACTTCCACCTTCCCACCCCTGCTCCTCCTCTCAGCCACAGGAGCTCCAGCACCAGCTCAGGGCTCTGAGTGACCCTTGGGGACATTGGGGCTCAGGATAAAGTGGGTGTGGGAAGTTTTTGGGCTGTTTGTGGGGCTGCAGGAACATTGGGGCTCAGGATAAAGTGGGTGTGGGAAGTCTTTGGGCTCTGTGGGGCTGCAGGAACATTGGGGCTCAGGATAAAGTAGGTGTGGGAAGTCTTTGGGCTGTTTGTGGGGCTGCAGGAACATTGGGGCTCAGGATAAAGTGGGTGTGGGAAGTCTTTGGGCTGTTTGTGGGGCTGCAGGAGCATTGGGGCTCAGGATAAAGTGGGTGTGGGAGGTCTTTGGGCTGTTTGTGTTGTGGGTGTTGTCCTGGTGGTGTCTGTAGCTCTTGGGGCTGTGACCTCCTGTGCCAGAAAATCTGTGTGTGCCCAAAGGAATTTGTGGGCTGGGAGAGGAGTTGCCTTGGGATAGAAATGGAGTGGGAAGCAGTGTTTGTTCGAGGGATGGAGTGCTCTCAGTGCCCCGGCATCCCCCCAGCTGGGGAAGTGCTGTCACCTTATAAATGGGGTTTAAAAGTACTAATTGGTGTATCTGTGTCATAAAACTCTTAATTTTCGCTTTCTGTGGGACCACTTAGCTTTGAGGGCACACTCAGGGCAGAGCCCTGGGTGTGCACAGGAGCCAGTTCTCAATAAATCAATACTCACGTTAAAACTAAAACCACCTCTGAAAGAGGACAGTGATCAAATACCAAAAAAATTTGCCCTAATCCCATAATTTTCTTTCTTCTCTCCTAAGTATCCTCATGCAGACCTGAGGAGGAATATCTATTGCACTTTGGGTTTAGGCTCTACCTCTGCCTCACTTATTTCAATGCTTTAAAAACCGTGGGTGTTCTCAGCGTTGTCTTCCTGAATGAGTTTTTCCCTTTCATTCTGAACATAAAAGGCGAAATTCCCACGAGCATCCCCCCCCTTTTCCCACGTGGGTCCTGCAGTTTAAATAATCCTGCCTATAAAAAGCTCCTGGCAAAACATAAATTTCAGCTCTGGAAATGTTAATCTTGGCCCAGAATAAAAAAGTGGGGATCGGAGTGGTGAGGTTGGAGGTGTCGGAAGGGAACGGAATTGGCACCGCAGGCTCCGGCAGAGCCACAGGAGCAGAGCCTGGGAGAGCCCTCAGGGACAGCAACCCCAAATTCCACCCTCAGCAAGGTGTTCAGAAGGATGGTGGAGCTCATGAAACTTTCAGATCTGGTTTTTTTTTCCTGTATTATTCAATTTTTTTTTGTTAAAATAAACATTAATCTTAGGGGAGGGAGAAAGAAATAGATGTGTGTCTTCTCAGCTTTAAAAAAATAACACTTTTAGCACTTTTTTCTTGATATTAGGTAGCTTTTAATTTTTTTTTTTTTTAATGTCTTGAAAAGCTTTTGTTTTATCTCGGTTGGAGTTTTGCATCTGGATTACTTTTAGCCATTGCTACAAAATAGATAAGGAGAAAAAGTCTTTATTCTCCAGATGGAGACACATGCTTTGGGCAGTTAGATGAAGAGATCTGTCCTCACCACTCTGAATAGTCCTTTATTTATTAAATCTTCCCCAGAGCCAGTGCATTATGTTATCAGATTCCTTTGGAGGGTTTTTTTTTTTTTGCCTTTTGAATAAACAGGGAACCAGTAAATCTTTCTCCTTCTCCTCCTTCAAAGTGCTGAAATGTCTGTTCCAAGTCAGGCAGCTTTGGCAGAGTGCTCCTCCCCAGAAATATGCAGAGATGGCACCAAATTGCTCCAATAAATTTTGTCTGTTTTATTCGAGGTGTTGATCATTTAAAGTCTTAGAATCATAAACTATCTGGAGTTGGAAGGGATCATCGAGTCCAGAACGTGAAATGTTCCTTAAATTGCTGTTATTTAAAACTGATTTTAAATGGTTGGGAGTTATTTGAGCAGAAGAGTTAATACCCCTCCTTCCAAATCCTTTTAATGGAAGAATCTGGAGCCATTCCTTAAAATGAAAAGGTTTTTTACTTCTTTCCCCTTCAGAGTCCTGAGGATTGAGCAGGGCTCTGTCCTGGCTCATGCCACCAGCAGAATGTTAATTGTGGCTGAGCTGCAGAGCTTTTATTCCTGATGACAACACAGGAGCTGCAATTGGGTTTGGCTTGGAAAACCCTGGATCAGCTCTGTCTGGAGAGTTAGAGGATGTCTTCACTTGTGCAATAAACTCATTTCTTTGTGCACGTTTCCTCACCATGAGGGGTTTTAGTGCAGGGACTTGTCAGAGGAGAACTGAAAATCAAACTTGCCTGGTTTTTGTGGGATGAGATCCGAGGTGGGTAGCTCAGCAAATGTAATGCTAAAGAGGAGGGCTGTAAGAAACCCTTTTATAACGAGCAATTATGTTCAGTAGTTCCTTTTTTTTCCCCCTGACTGTTTGTGCTGTTCTTTGAAGATTAATTAGTTAATGATTTGGCTGTGCTTTGAAGATGTAAAGTGGTATCTAGAAGTGCTAAGTGTTATCATATCGCATTCCCTTTGAAGTTTTATAAACTCTATCACACAGGGCTTTCTTCCTAAAAGTCCTTTTTGCCTTGTGAGATATTTATAATTAGAGAGAATGATCATTTCAAATGCTGTCATGTTAATACTTCCCAACTTTTCCAGTCTGCAGCAGGATTTGGGGTCAGATATTGCTGCAGGGGAAGTGGAGGGGACAGAGGCTTTGGAGTGACTCAAAAATAATAAATATAAAGTAAAAAAATAATATAAAGTGTTCTTGATACCCTTTAAAGTTTTGAGCCTGCTTTGCTCTCCTATTAATTCTTATCTCACAACAGAAAATGATTAAATAATTCTTGTGGGTGCTTAACCCATCACAGCCACCTCATGGGAAGTTGGCCACTTTTATTCCCAGTCTGTGTCCAGAATTAAAGGATCAGCTTTTTATTTGACTCCTTTGGTGGAATAACTTGTCCAGGGGCTGATTTTCCTGGGAGGAGGAGGTGGGAATGAACTACAAGCACTGAGGGGGTAGAAAGTTTGGGGTAAGTGAGGTTTAGGTTAAAAAAAAAAAAAAAAAGAAAATCATTTACTTTGTGTCCTGGCAAGGAGTAAGAATTGAGGGAATATCTGCAGGACATTCTTGCAGCTTGAGTGGATGGAAAATAAGAATGTGTTTAAAGAGAAAAAGTCTGGATTTTTCAGCCATTGCTTATCTGCAGGGAGATTGTCTGCTGTGGTCATAGGAAAAAGCAAAAAAAAAAGGGAAAAAAAGCAGAGTTAGGATAAAAATTGGTGGTCCCTGGGGGAGGGTGTTACTGACCTGACACTCATTGGAGGAAACATGAGCACAACTGTGTGAAAAGGAAGAACAGCAGAGCTTGGGTTTCCAAACCAATTGTTTTATGGGGAAAATGAACACTTTAAAATCCACAAACTCTTGTGGGGAAATAAATACAGCTCGTAGCCTTGCAGGAATGAGAAGTTTATCTTTAATATAGCAAGGATTAAAAAAAGCCAAAGCCTTTCAATTATAAACTCCTTTATTGCAATGTTGTTGGTAAAATGAGACTGGGCAAGTTATTTCATCCAGGCTTTAACTGAGTGTTCACATGTCAAGTTTGAAATTACATTTTTCAAGTTCTGTAATTAAAAACAAAAGCTCCAACACCAGAAATTCAGCCTCTTTACACAAAACAACTTCGTGTAAAAACAACTTTGTGAAATCCTGGTGGCTGGGCATCAAAAGAAGGATTTGAGTGTTTTATAGTCTCATGGCCCTTCTGCCTGCAGGAGGAAGCAGCAGTCAAGAGAAAAACTTGATTTTGGAGGGGAATGAGGAATCTTTGGTAGCCCTTGGTCCATCAAGGCAGGGAATTGTTCTCAGGAGAAGCTGCATTTTTGCACAGAACTCAGCAGTCCCAGCTCAGGATCCCAGTGGGATTTGTAGGCACTGTGGGAAGTGTAAAACACTGTGGCAAAGAGGAGTGGGGAAAGCCCAGGACAGTGGTTTTTGCAGGGTAATTACACTGAGCTGGATGTGGAGAGAACATCGTGGCCACAGCCAGTCTGGGAAACTTGAGTAAGTGCTAAAGCGTGGAGGATGTGGAGCCTCAGACTGTGCTCAGTGTGGGTATTTGGGTGTAGAGTGTCTGGCTAAGGTTTGAGTGTGCCCTGCAGTCCTTTCCAAGCCAAATATTGGCATATTTGATCATGAAGGAGATGCAGGAGATGAAACTGGCCTGTTTTCAGTGCCAGTCCTGAGGGGATGCTGAAGGGAAATGCTGAGCAAAAGGTGAAGAAACACTGGAAATCAGAGCCCCCCCTCTGCCAGTTCTTGGAGTTCTGCAATCAAAGAACATGAAAGGAGAAATGGCAAAGAAATATTTTCTTTTTTTTTTCATGCATTTTAAGCTGGTGTGATCCACTTTATTTGCTAGGTAAGAGCTGAAGGTTTGGAATATGCAGATTTTATTTTCAGTCTGCTGCAAGCAGAGAGGATGTTCTGCCCTGAGTGGAAAATAATCCTGTTCCTGCTGTGGTGCTGAGGGGGTTTGTGCCTCCCATACTAATGAGTTCCCATTCCCTCTCCCCTGGGAGCATATTCCTTTTGTTTTAAAGGACTTAGAGCCACCTGAGATCAGTGGTGTGGCAAAGTTGGTGATTCCATGGATGAACATCAATCCTTAGTGTCTCCAGGCTGGAGGGAGAGCAGACAAGATCCATGGGACATTCTCACTGCACTGTGAGGCAGAAATCCCAGTGCCAGTGGGGTCTGTTGCTTTCCCAATGTCCATGGGATCTGTTCCCTTCTCAATGCCAATGGGATCTGTTCCCAATGCCCATGGGATCTGTTCCCTTCCCAGTGCCCATGGGATCTGTTCCCAATGCCTATGGGATCTCTTCCTTCCCAATGTCCATGGTATCTGTTCCCAGTGCCCATGGGATCTGTTCCTTTCTAATGCCAATGGGATTTTTTTCCCAGTGCCCATGGGATCTGTTCCCTTCCCAGTGCCCATGGGATCTGTTCCCAGTGCCCATGGGATCTGTTCCCAGTGCCCATGGGATCTGTTGCTGTCCCAGTGCCCATGGGATCTGTTCCCAGTGCCCATGGGATCTGTTCCTTTCTAATGCCAATGGGATTTTTTTCCCAGTGCCCATGGGATCTGTTCCCTTCCCAGTGCCCATGGGATCTGTTCCCAGTGCCCATGGGATCTGTTCCCAGTGCCCATGGGATCTGTTGCTGTCCCAGTGCCCATGGGATCTGTTCCCAGTGCCCATGGGATCTGTTCCCTTCCCAGTGCCCATGGGATCTGTTCCTTTCCCTGGCAGCAGGCTGGTTATGATGCCGTGAGCACCAAACCTGTTGAATATTTTGGAGTTATTCCACCAAAAAGAACAGCATTTTTTAACATGAAGGCTTTTTCCTCTCTGGAAAGGATGTTGACAATGTATTTATTATTACATGGAGATGTAGGGGTGTATATGTATGATATAAAATTGCCTTAATCTCTTCCTTCCTCACTCGGCCTTGCCTTCCCAGGACCTGGGTATACTTCAGAGCTTCAGGAACTGTCATCACATTTTAAACAAAATCTGTCAAATCCAGTGCTGAGTTTCCAAAAGACTTGAGCTGTTTGCAAATCAGTGAAGTTCTGCCAGTGAGTTTTACCCATCCTGAGCAGAGCAGTTTGTGATTCACGCTGAGCCCTGCTCGTTCTTCTCCAAACAACGAGAGGCCCCGAGGAACAAAACCTCCGAGTCTGGGCTGCCTTTGTAACTCTGCTTCATTTTCCCTTTGCACCCTGCAGTCCTTGCTGATAACCTGAAGTCTAACCCAGGAATTAAGTGGCAATATTTCAGCTCAGAAGAAGGGATTTTCACCGTGTTCCCGGCCCACAAGTTCCGGTGCAAAGGCAGCTACGAACACCGCAGCAGGTAGGATTTGCCTCCTTCCAATTTCCTGGGAAAAGCATTAATATTGGATTCCTCAAGCCCTGCTTTCGTTCAGTGTTGTCCTTTGCCAGGCTGCCAACATCCATGAGTAACTTCTAATGGAGTCCCTTGGGTTTTCTTAGGGTGGTTTTTTTTTTAAAGCACCACTTTTCACTCGTAAGAAACTCGGCTAAAATTCCAAACAGGTTCCTCACCTCTCCCAAATTAAATCAGCTGTAAACAGCAGTGACTGGGAAGTTGTGGGTCAGCCTGCAGGCAAAATCTGACTTACATTTGACTCATACTTGACCCCTGTTAATAAAGCAGTGAACACACATTCTGCTGATTTGGCAGGTCACTTTGGGGAAGGAGGGGAAGGAGGTAGGAGCATTTTTCCCCAGCTTCAGGTGGCACATCATGGATAGCAGGGAAGCAGCAGTGAAAATTTCCTTCCACTTATAATAAAAAAAAAAAGTAAAAATAAAGCATCAGCTGGTGATGGCAGGGTTTCCTGCACAGGGATTTGTGTTCTCTAGACATGAAACCAAGAATTGGAGGTCCAATATTTTTCCCTGCGTTTTTGGTCAGTACCATGGGATTGATGAAGGCTCAAGGGTGGGAAAGTGCAGTGGCTTTAATGTCTTTGATCACACATGAATTAATTGTACCAGTTAATCAGTCTGTGCAGGGGAAGCAGCAGCACATCCAGGAGCCTTTTGGGGACACTAAGGAGGGTTTGGTTTCCTGTCAGGGTTGAGCAATCAAAAGTTTACTGATGGTATCTCCAGTGTGTCATCAAAGCACAAAGTTCTGAGCTTGACTGAGTTTTCTGGGGCCTTGGAAAGGTGTGGCAGAAGAGGTGAGGGCTGGGGGTGCCCCAGTCCTGCTCAGAACTTGGACACTAAAACCATCAGTGATTTTATCCAAATCACTTAGTCTGGGTCATAGTTCCTCCATGGCTAAATAAGGGGGATCTTCTTGGTAATATTTACTTCAGAGGGTAGTTTGGGTGGATTAATTAGTTAATGCTTTAGTGCTTTGAAGATCAAAGGCCTTGTTTCAGTTGCAGGTATTAATCCAGGGTAGAGCTGCAGGCTGTTTTACAGTTAAGAACTGATTTGTGCCAGTTGTTTACTGCAGTGCCTTGTCTCAAATCTTCTGCATTTCCTTTCCTCATAATAAGATTGCTGTGTCTGCCTTTGATATAATAAAATCTAGATCCCAGAACTCTCACTTGACTGTAACTAGTTTTGTGTCTGGACTAAAGAGGAAAAAGAAACTTGCCATTTTATTTTAATCCTTCCTCCGTGCTGAGGATCCTCCTAATTTATTCCAGGTTGAAACCTTGGCGTGAGAGCTTGTGAACTCTTTCACACACCTCTCAATGTTGAGCTGGATCTGAAAACACTTCCCTGAAAACAAGATTTCTGGTGTTAGCACAGCCACGTGGCAGCACCGAGGGTCCTCAGTGGTGTTAGCTGACTTTGGGATGTGAAACTGGGCAGAGCCAAGGGCTTGTGGAGCATGACCCGGGTGAGAGTCATCCCAGGGCACCCTGCCTTGGCCAGGAGCCTCCTTACAACAACCCAAACACCCTGGGCTGATCAGCTCCCTGCAGCTGCACAGGTTTTTACTTGTCATGGCCCCAGCACATCCCCATTGTTGCACTCAGGTCACGTGTGGGTGAAGTTCCCAGCAGCCAGGATTTACCAGGAGGCGTTTCTTGCTTCGTTCAAACCTTGGTGTGACCTGCTGCAGTGATCCCAAACGCTGCTGTGTAAGCAACAGGGTTTATTCCTGAAAGCTTTGGCTGTGACAGAGAGAGAGGAACCTGGCTTGGGTTAAAGAATTCAGAGAGTGAGGGGCATTTCTGCATGCCCAGATTCTCAGCTGGCCTTTCCTGGTACAAGCTTTCATAAGGGAAAAAAAACCCTGTTGAAATTGTTCCTTGTATATAAAGTCCTGTATAATTTTTCTTCATTGTTTCTTCCTGGTTGTTTGCTTGGGTGTTTTAACCCCTGCCTATTTCCACTTGGGAGCCTTTCAGTGGAGGTGACAGGGTGCCTGATGATGGTGGTTTGGGTTTTGTCCCTCCTCAGGCCCGTCTACGTCTCCACCGTTCGCCCCCAGTCCAAGCACATCGTGGTCATCGTGGACCACGGCGCCTCTGTCACAGAGACACAGCTCCAGATTGCCAAGGATGCTGCCCAGGTGATCCTCAGCTCCATAGATGAGCACGACAAGGTGAGGTTCCTCCAGGCAAGGAGCAGCTTTCCCTGGGTCTTTGGTTCTCACCCAAAGTGGTGTTTTCAGCCCAGCGGATTTGGGAGCTGCCTCTGAGGGGTGAGCCTTGAGCTCACTCTTGGAACTTTATGGCTGCAGGGGAAACATTTGGGGATCGGCAGGCTGGCAAAAATGTGAAATCCCACTGATCTAAGGCCAAATCTTGTACCTGAGCAACCTCTAAAGGCTCCTCCATCTCAGCAGATATTTCAGAGGTCAACAGGAAGAAGAGCCATGCTCCAAACATGACTCCTTCTCACATCCTGAACTGCTTTGAGCAACTCATTTCACCTCTGAGCCTCTCCTTTTGTCTCGTGAAAGTGGAAATTATTTATTCCCCTGCAGTACTGGGGTGAGCTGAAGCATAATTAGTGTTTGGAAGCTTCACAGGTAATTGTGGGACCAGCAAAGGGCTGAGAAATCTAGGTTTGATTTCTTGCTCTGCCACTGGTACTCATTTGACAGTGAGAAAGTCACTTAACCTGTATTTTTTTCTTCAGACTGACAACCATGGATTCATAAAGTGCTTCTGTAAAAAGTCTCCAGTTTGCTCTGTACTTTTAGTATCTCTGTGCTGGTGAGACCTTGATCAGTCTCTCTGCTTGGGTTTTCTTTTGTGAGTAGGAAGAGTTAAATCAAATGGAAGAGAGCTGATCTTTGCCTTAAGTCTTCTCATGGATAGTAGGGGAAAACCACTTGTAACTTGGTGCTTTTAGAGAGATTTATTATGGTAATCTCACAGTTCAGCAGGATTTAATAGCACTAAAGTTTAAGTGTCAGAAGGGTTTGTGTTAATACAGAGAATACATTTAAGACACAGATTCCTTGGTCAGTAGCTCAGTGGTTATAGAACCTGTTGCACAGGTATCTAATTACTGCTTAATTCTCTGACTGTCTTGCCTCACTCATGCTCCCTAATGAAGTTTGTCACTCAATTAATGAGCCTGGTGTGTTAGGTGTCATTAAGGCACAGTGGTAACACTTGCATTAACTTATTTACAGGAAAAGCTGATGTCGGAGTCACCTTGCTTTGACCGAAACGTTAGAACAACAAAAAGCTTTGCTGGGAGCAGTCCTTAGAGGGGCTGTTTATTTTATTTTATTTTTCATTTCTCTGTGCACTCCACTTTTCTCTGGGCTCTCCAGGCTTTCCTGGAAATGCTCTTTGCTGATTTCCCTGCCAGTCCTCCCTGGCTCAGAGCAGTGCATTAACCATTGCGAGGGAGCAGAGCGAAGCTGCCTCCGCCGAGCAACAAAGACCAAAATCTCTTTTCCTTGAACTCCCCACCATCCTTCTGCAATCTGCCTCAAGCATTTCTTCCCCAACAATCCAATTTCAAACCCACAGGATCCCCTCAGCTGGCTTCTCCCTGTGTGTGGTGTGTGGGGATCCCTACAAGGGGAGGTGATCCCATGGAATCTCTTCCCCCTCCCCGGCAGATCTCGGTGCTGACCGTGGCCGAGGCGGTGAGGACGTGCTCCCTGGACCAGTGCTACAAGACCTTCCTGTCCCCTGCCACCAGCGAGACCAAGAGGAAGATGTCCACCTTTGTCAGCAGCATCAAGGCGTCCGACAGCTCCACGCAGCACGCCCTGGGCTTCCAGAAGGCTTTCCAGCTCCTCCGGAACACCAACAACGGCACCCGGCTCCAAGGAAGTAAGCCAGCCTCTCGTGCAAGCCTGAGCATTTCAGGGCCTTGCCAATGTTTGCTTGTTCCACATTCTCACTTTGGCAGAGGCCAAGGGAGTGGAGCAGTGTTGAATGTGAATAGAAATGGGCTCTGTCCCCTGTTTTTATTTTAAGGATGGTTTCCTTGGGCTGCAGACCGTGTGAGAGGCTGTTGGATGTGTCCATTCTCATTGGAGTCACTTGCTGCCTGGCCTTTCTTTTGAACTGAGAGAAGGAAAATGCAGGATTGGTATGGCTGATAGCTGAGTTCTTTCCCCAGTCTGTAGCGGAGGAAAGGGGCCTTCCCAGGAAAATTGTAGCTTCTGCAGGTTCATTTAAGGGTTGCTGGCACATTTGCATATGGATGATGAGCCTTACTGGAATCCTGGGGAAGTGGCCCTTGCTTCCCAGGGAAATGGGGTTTTTCAGAATACCAGTTATGGGTGATGCTTTGTGGAAGACAAAGCAGTCCTGGCTAACTTTTCCTTCATCTCAGAATACCCCCCCTGAACTCTGTGTACTCATTATGAGCTTTATCCTTCCCCTTCCCAAGATTGGGGTTTTCCTGTTTTGTTTTGGGTTTTTTGGAGTGGGGATGTGGTGAAAGACACAGAAAAAAAATTGGATGTGACCTTGAGTGGCAGATTTGCTTGCCAGGAAGCTGTGGAAGGCAAATTCTGTGCTCTGAGTGCTCCTTGGATTTGAGTAACAGTGGCAGTGCCACGCAGGGTGGAGGGAACAGCCCATCTCCCTGGGAATACTCCGATTACGGAACACAATTCCCACCCCCTGGCCCTGTGCCTGCTCCAGTGAGAGCAGATCTTTCAGTGTCCCAAAGGGCACCAGCTCAGAGGCTGTGCAGAACCAGAGAGAGAGGAAAAGTCCAGGAGCTGAAGTGCTTTGGAAAGAATGAGGAAATGCCCTCACATTCCATGTGACTTTCCTTGGATTTATGGAATGATGCTTTTGCTACCAGAGCTTCACCTAATTCCTGAGCTTCAGGCACAGGGAGACTTTGTGTGACTGACAAAGGATAAGGTTGGCAAGGGCAGGATTTTACCATCCTCTGGCAAAATGATGACAGGGGAGCAACTCCAGCAAATGCAGAGTAAACAATGCAGTGCTGCTGCAGCTGGCTGGGATAAGATGAATTTGTCATTGGGAGTTATTCCAAGAACATCAGCTGAGGAGTCTTGGAGCATCCTCCTGTATATTCCCCATTCCTGGAAGTGTCCAAGGCCAGCTTGGAGCAAGCTGGGATAGTGGGAGGTGTCCCTGCCCATGGCAGGGGTGGGATGAGATGGGCTTTAAGGTCCCTCCCAACCCAGTCCAGGATTCCATGATTTTATTTTTGGCACTGTTTTATATTAGGATTAGAAGTTTTGGCATGTTCTACTTCACTAGGTTTCGTATTTTGGGGCACAAGCCCAGAAAGTTAAAATGCAAATGCTTTGGATTTAGGTTTTCTCTACATCTGGAAGATTGTGAAGGTCTAACATGTTTATAAGGAATTTCAGAATTCCTGGGGTGAGACACAATAGGTTCGAGAAGAGGATGTTTATAAAACATGTCTCATTTTCTTGTAAATAATCTTTTCATCTTTTTAAAAAAGAAAAACAAACCCACCAAAAAAAAAAAAATCCTTCATTTCACTGTTAATTTTCTAACATCCTGTTCCCAGAGAACAATGTCTGGGTGTGTCAGGGAAGCTGTTGAGATACAGCCTCAATCCCAAATTCACACTGGCAAAGCCAGAGGGGAGCTGCTGGTGTGAGATGAGAGAACTGTGCTGTTCAACACATCTGGATTTTCTGCTTCAGTTCCTGCTGCAGTCCTGCTCAGCACATCCTCATCCCAAAGGGTGACAAAGTGCTCCAAAAGCTCCTTGCTCTGGTCCCTCATGCAGATTTAGGACTGGCTCTTGTTACTCTGTTTAGGCTGCAGCACCATGCCTGGCTGCAGATAGAATATCTCTGCTGTAGCCTAGGAAACACAGCAACAATTTTCCTTAAACTCCACCCAAAGCTGCTTTAATACCTGGCTTTGCTTTTTTCCCCTACTTTTAGCCTGTACAAAAACCTAAG
This sequence comes from Phylloscopus trochilus trochilus, assembly GCA_016584745.2. Taxonomy (NCBI): domain Eukaryota; kingdom Metazoa; phylum Chordata; class Aves; order Passeriformes; family Phylloscopidae; genus Phylloscopus; species Phylloscopus trochilus. Next base: position 1,942,468 of record WQNJ02000093.1, on the reverse strand, counting down.
GTAGAAATTCCCCCAAATTACCAGCACGTCCTGTTTGTGTCAAAATCTGGTCAAGTCATGAGGACAAAATGTGCAAGTCAAAACATTGATACCTATTTAATAAACCAGTGCAGCAAATCCACCAAAAATCCAGGTGAAACAAGAAAGTTGGGATGTGACCAGGTCAGCCCAATGCTCTGGATTCACCTGTGGGTGATCCTGATCTGTTCATTATAAACACAACCAACTCTCAATACTGAGATCAGTGGGATGGAACAGGCTGGGGAGTAAGCACAGGGCTGGGAGTTGTTGTGTTCAAAGGCTTTGGGGCAGGATTTTGAACATCCTCAGCCTGAAAAATGTGTTCCAGGGAAAGTGTGAGGGGCCAGGTCACATTGCCAAGCTTTCTGCTCTGCCCTGCTCCAGGGGAAGGCATCCTGTGCAGCTCCATGCCTCAGGATTGCAGGATGGAAGGAGAACTCAGGGGGCAGGAGATGAAAAGTGCAGGTTTTTAGCTTGTGGAGCCTTTTCCATGGAATTGCAGCAGCTGCTCCAGGTGCTGGATCTGTGTGCTCCTGCCTGGAGGTGAGAAGGATCCAGGGAGACCTCAGTGCCTAAAGGGGCTCCAGGAGAGCTGGAGAGGGGCTGGGGACAAGGCCTGGAGGGACAGGACACAGGGAATGGCTTCCCACTGCCCAGGGCAGGGCTGGATGGGAGATTGGGCAGGAATTGTGCCCTGGGAGGGTGGGCAGGCCCTGGGATGGAATTCCCAGGGCAGCTGTGGCTGTCCCTGGATCCCTGGCAGTGCCCAAGGCCAGGTTGGATGGGACTTGGAGCACCTTGGGACAGTGAAAGGTGGGACTGGGTGGGGTTTAAAGTCCCTTCCAACCCAAACCATTCCGTGATGCCAAAGCCAGAAGGTGCTTGTGGGCTTTGCTCAGGAGAGCAAGCCCCAGTGCTCCTGGGTGGCTGATGGGCACCAAACTTCTGTTTGCTCAGTGCCAAGAGTGAAACTTTACCACCAAAGGCTGGAATCCATGTGGCTGCAGTGTGTGTGTCCCCTGGATGAAGCTGCTGTGAGCAGATTTCAGGGCTCTCTCAGCACAAACCCAGTTAAAAACCTGCTGCACTTGGTGCTGTGATTGTGTTTTAGATACTGACATGGTCATCATTTATCTCTCGGCTGGGATCACATCAAAAGACTCCTCAGAAGTTGATAAGAAAGCCACTCTGCGTGTCATCAACGAAGAAAACAGCTTCCTCAATAACTCAGTGATGATCCTCACTTATGCCCTCATGAATGGTGAGAGATGCTTGTCATTTCCAGGCCATAAAAATCCCTTTCCTGGCACAGCACAGCTCGTTTAGTTAAGCTCATTCCAGGGTAATTCCAGCCTGACTGGGAGCAGCTTGTTCATGGATTTTGGCACGTTTAATCCAGAATGTTGTTACTTTGGTGTTTATAACTGTGCCACTCTATCCTTGTGTATCCCAGTGTGGCTGCAGGGATATAAAATATCGTGGCCTGGATTGTCCAGACTGAGTTAAATTTGTTAATTATTGCAACTGCACACCTTGCTGGGGGCTTCCAGGGCCAGCAGACTGGGACTGAGTGTGACTTCATCAGCCAGGGAGGGTGAATGGGAGATCAAACCGAGTCTGAAATGCTTTGGTAACCTGGGAACCAACCTGAGAGTGAAGTTAAACCTGAAGATCACGCACCCATCTTCCAAAAAAAGCATTTTCAGCACGAAGGCCATTTGTTGTATTGCTGAAAATAGCCAAGGAAATAAATGCTTCACCTAATGTATGATCTGGCTGTAAATGTAAATACTCATTTGAGAGTGGGGCATGCAAAAGGTTTTGATTTGTGTGCAGGAGTTGAGCCTGGGACTTGAGTGAAGGGTGGAAGTGGAATGATTGAGCTGGAGAACAAAGGCTGTTATCTCCCAGGGCAGAGGATTCACTCCTGGTCCTGCCTGTGGGCGAGCCACCCCTGGAGAACAAAGAGCTGTCCTGTGGATTTATGGGGCACACAACTCTTTGTTCCAAGGGCTTCGTTTCAACTGGGGATGTGAACAGCATGGCAAATCTTTGCACTGTGCACACAGTAGGAGAAAAGGCAATCTCATTAAATTCGGCGCTGGGTAATTAATTTTCCTCCAACCAATCTTCAAGCACTTAAATAAGAATCGAGAATTTTCAGTGGTGTGGTACAGAGTATGGATCGTTGCTTTGGAGCAGAAATGGAAATGTTTGCTTGTATTTTGTGCCCCTGCTGTGGCAGAGGGGGTGACAGGGCTGAAGGAGCTGGCCTTCCTGCGGGACCTGGCGGAGCAGAACTCGGCCAAGTACGGCGTGCCCGACCGCAGCGCGCTGCCCGTCACCAAGGGCAGCATGATGGTCCTCAACCAGCTCAGCAACCTGGAGACCACCGTGGGCAGGTTCTACACAAACCTGCCCAACAGGATGATCGACGAGGCCGTGTTCAGCCTGCCCTTCTCGGATGAGATGGGCGATGGTGAGTGCTGGCCTGGGATTTGGTGTAAAACCCGCAGAGATCGGGTTCCCTTTGCTCTCAGATCCCCACACACACTGGAATTTGGTTCTCTCTGCTCTCAGATCCCCAAACACACTGTAGTTTGGTTCTCTTTGCTCTCAGATCCCCAAACACACTGGAATTCGGTTCTCTTTGCTCTCAGATCCCCAAACACACTGGAATTTGGTTCTCTTTGCTTTCAGATCCCCAAACACACTGGAATTTGGTTCTCTTTGCTCTCAAATCCCCAAACACACTGGAATTTGGTTCTCTGTGCTCTCAGATCCCCAAACACACTGGAATTTGGTTCTCTTTGCCCTCAGATCTTATTCTCTTTGCTCTCAGATCCCCAAACACACTGGAATTTGGTTCTCTTTGCTCTCAGATCCCCAAACACACTGGAATTTGGTTCTCTTTGCTCTGAGATCCCCAAACACACTGGAATTTGGTTCTCTTTGCTCTCAGATCTTATTCTCTTTGCTCTCAGATCCCCAAACACACTGGAATTTGGTTCTCTTTGCTCTCAGATCCCCAAACACACTGTAGTTATAGGTTTGTTTTCTTCTTTTCCTCATGTAAAGAGCCAGGATTAATGCACAGGAGTCACAGCTTCGTGTTCAGACTCAGTGTTTATTAATTCTTGCCTATATTACAGCCTCAGGAGTTGTGAGTTCTAGTTAACAAGGTAGAAAATGCAGCTGCCTCTAACTCTTTCCAAGGAGTTTTAAGCATTAATTACCCAATAATGAGATGACACCTCTATTATTTATACTTTTAGCCCAATAATTGACCACCCAAAGTCTGCAATGCAGACCTTTTTCACCCAATTAGAAAAAAACACCCAAAACCATGAAGAGGAAGGACTTGAACAATGCCTTAAATCCTTCATATTGCCCCATATGTATTACTATTTACTAAAACCTTAAATTCTAAAGTTTTCACCCTGTGAGATCACACACTTCTATTCAAACTCCACACCCACAACCCCAGTGCTGTCACTCAATTTTGGGAGCCTGTCCCATGGCCTCAGGTCAAATGTGGTGCTTGCTTGAGGGTCGGTGCCTTTTAGCACAGAAAGCTTGAAATTCTCAGTTTCCAGAATTCCAGCATGTGATCCTACAAGGTTTTGGTTTTGGGTGTGTTTCCAGGCCTTTTTGCCTGTAGCATTTTCATCTGCAGAAGGTTTAGTTGTGACAGAAGTGGTGACAAGACATGGAGTCGACAGATTCAGTTTGGATTCTTGTGGTGAAATTTGTTCCTGTGTGTAGGTACACACACAACATCATCCACTTAATCCGTGGAGAGGAATTCTTTGTATTGGAGGGAAATAGTTTGGAATGGCATCCATGGCTCTGTGTAAGAGCAGGATAAAAGCAGCCTTGCAAATGGCACAGGAAGAGATTGTTAATTACTGTTAATTATTGTCCCAAGCTGGCCACCCTCAAGCCCTCCTTTGGCTTCAGCACACCTGGACTGTTCTGAGATCCAAACTAAATTTAAGGCTGCTCCTGAGCAAATCTGAGTCTGAGCTTTTGCTCCTTCCTGCATTCCCTCCCTCAGTGATTAAGCTCTGACACTGCTCTCTGCCAAAGCCATATTCACTGGAAAATGTGAGCAACAAAGGATTGGGAATGGTGCAAGAGAGAGCTTTGTCTTACATGGATTTCAGAGTGTACTTAAAGGCTTGTACATGCAAATGAATTTTTTTTATTGGGGTGAGGGAAGAGTTGCTGAATTTCCAAGCGGTGGAGAAAATAGGAGCAAGAAGGTGTTGCAGAGTTCTCACCTCAGGGATGAGATAAATCCCAAACTGTTGGGTAGTTATGGATATGATTCCCAGCACAGTGGCAATACTGGGGTTTAGTTAAGCACAGATTTAATACTCTGATGATGCATTAGGTGAGCAGAAATTCACCCCAACTGTTGCTTTACAGGAACAAATTAACTTCCTTTTGGATCCTGTTTTTAATGCCCTAAATTCTGTTAAAGGAAGAAAACACTTCATTGACTTCTCAGACAAATTTATTTCTTATCTGTAAGGAACCCACTTGGAGACTGACAACACCTGAAAATCAACTGTGGTGTGTGTTCTAATAAATTGATTAATACACTTCAGGTCACTATCAGAAACTCAAATTAACTAATTAGGGAGAGTGGTTGACAACAGCCAGACACAACAGAAACTCTGCTGAGCTGTATTCCAACATGGAATAGATAAAAAATTTAACTGTGTAACGTCTCAAAATGCTCCCTTTCCTCTCAAAATAATTAACCAGATGATATTTCTGATGGCTTTATGGTGTTTCTCTCCCTCCAAGGCCTGATAATGACTGTCAGTAAACCCTGTTACTTTGGGAACCTCCTGCTGGGAATTGTTGGAGTAGATGTCAACCTTGCCTATATCTTGGAAGATGTCACCTATTACCAGGACTCCTTGGGATCCTACACCTTCCTCATTGATAATAAAGGTAATTTTGACTCAGACAAACTCCTCTAGTCCCACTGAGCTCTTGAACCACCAATTCTGAATGCTCACATCTCTGAGCAGTCTCTAAGTAATGAATGACAATATTTATTAAAAGTTTAATTGCATGTTGTTGGTTAGTTTTGCCTGAATGTTGCTGGAGATTTTTAGGTGGATTCATGACTTGAAACTTTTGTCCTGGAGCTGTGATTTGGAAACTCTTGCTGTGGGGATTTCCTACACCTATGACATCCAAGGTTTTCTGGGAAGGAGGGAAAACTTGGTGGTAATGTGTGTGTCCAGCTCTTTTCCTCTGATCCAGCTTATTTTATTGCTGAATTTTTCAAGCTGGTTTTCATTTCCAACCCATTTGATGAGGAGATTGTTTAGTCACTGCCACCTTTGCCAAAATTCTACGTAATTACTGTATATTCTATTTTTTCCCCCTAAAATACCTCTCCTAGGCTCAGTTCTGTAATGCATTCCACATTTGGGGCTGTGTGTTTGTTTTTTAGGATACACTCTGATGCACCCCTCCCTGACCAGGCCCTACCTGCTGTCTGAGCCTCCTCTCCACACAGACATCATCCACTACGAGAACATTCCCAAATTTGAGCTGGTGCGCCAGAACATCCTCAGGTAAGGAATGGGGTGCAGCTCCCAAATCAGCAGCACTGGCAGTGTTTCTAGAGGAATTCTAAGAGTATATCAGGTAAAATCTCTTTTCCTAAAATATCTGGATACTTGGATGGATTTTTTTTCCCCCATTAACAATTCTGTTTTTATTTTTTTCCTCTGACTTTTTTCAGTTGTCATTTGTTATCTTGTGTTTCCCAGCTGATCTGGGGAATATTCCCTCTAATCTGTCTCTTCCCTATCAGGAGGATTTCCCACTACTTGGTCTGGTTTTCTTTTTCTTTATCCTTTGCCTAATCTGAGAATTTTTAAACTCAAAATGTAGAGAGCACACAAGTGCACTTTCAGCACGCACACACGCTTTCCTTCACCAAGCACAAAGAACAGATAATTCCTTCTATTCTTATGATAATTACATAAACACACAATAGAAGGGTTTTGCTGAAGTCCTAACAACCTTGCTCAGTGTTTAATAAACTGCTGGATGTTTTCTCTGCCACTGCAGCATTCCCTTGGGCAGCCAGATCATCACAGTTCCTGTGAACTCCTCGCTGTCCTGGCACGTCAACAAGCTGAGGGAGATTGGGAAAGAAGCCTACAATGTCAGCTATGCCTGGAAAATGGTAAGGAAATCAAGTGTGGCATGGCACAGAGGGAATTCATGGCTCTGCTACTGTCCTTCCTTCAGTTTGGGAATATCTGATCACTAATCTCAACCCAGGGATTAAAACAGAATCTGAGGTTGAACATAATCCAGGTGAGTTCACTGATGCCAGCAATAATGGGCTGCTCTGTGCCAACAAACTCAAGAAGGTACTTGTGCATCATTTCACAGTCTTGAGTTAAATCCAACCTAAAGGATTAAGCTGAGCAGTTTTAGGAGATTAAATCTGTCATTGTTTAACAGAAGTTCACACAGGGAGGTGTCTGGAGCTGATTTTTGAAGATTGTAATGCTGCATTTAATACCAAACTCCCTTTGCAGAGCAGCTGGGACACTCCAAGGTTTGCTGGTCTGATGTAATTTAGAGTCCTTAAAATAGCCAAACCAGTAAAACATGTGGCACATGCAGCACCCAATTAAGAGTGGAAATAATAAAACCTTGCATTTGAGAGTTAATTTGTCTGTACTCACCATAAAGGTAACAGCAGTGTGTGTGCAGCAACTGGAAACCTGCAGCCTCTCCTCTGTTAATGACAAAAAATATCCATGAAACAGTGTTAGGAATAGAAATTATTGCTAATGGAGTAAGCAAATGAAAGCCTTGTTTGGTTTTCAGGAAAAAAAAAAAAATTACAGTATTTTCATTTTCTGTGGAGAAGTGGTTTTTGTGGCGCTCAATGGCTCTGACACAAAGAAATTCTGTTCACACCCCACATTTTGGTTCTGTTTGGTGACTGGCTGGTGTTCTGCAGGTGCAGGACACGTCCTTCATCCTGTGTGTGGTGGTGATCCAGCCAGAAATCCCCGTGAAGCAGCTGAAGAACCTCAACACTGTCCCCAGCAGCAAACTGCTCTACCACAGGCTGGACCTGCTGGGCCAGCCCAACGCCTGCCTGCACTTCAAGCAGTTGGCCACCCTGGGTGAGGGCTTCTGCCAGCCTGTCCTGGCCACCTCAGGGACACAGGAGCATCCAGCTTGGGAAAAACCCTCCAGGATCCAGTCCCAGCTCTGCCCAATCCCTACCTTGTCCCCAGCCCAGAGCTCTGAGTGCCACATCCAGGAGTTCCTTGGGCATCTCCAGGGATGGGCACTCCAACCCTCCCTGGGCAGTTCCAGTGCCTGAGCAGCCTTTCCATGGGGAAATTCCTATAAGAATTCAGAACTATAAGAAGTTCTGAATTAAATACTTCTGCTTGATGTCCAACCTGACATCCCAGAAGTCACACTTTGTGTGTTTCTGTAGAGTGTGGCAGCACAGAGCACAGCTCTTCTCACAAAACATGGGAAATACTCTTCTTCCCCTGAGAAGCTTTTATTTCCAAGGCTGATTCTCTGATCAGCTTTTACCTTCTCACAGCTCTCCTTGGTCACAGTGAGCTGCTCAGTGCTGAGCTCTTCCACAGAACCACAGCAGAGCCTGAGCTGGATCCCACAGGGATCATCCAGCCCAGCTTTTGAGTGAAGGGCCTGTGCAGGGACTGAATCCATAATTTACTGATCCATAAATCACAAATCTACTTCTTGCAGGATGAATGAGTGGGACTGCTCACCAGAGTAGGAGATAAATGCACTGGGAGTCCAGCAGAGTCCCTGGCAGTGCAGTGGGAGGAGTAGAGGTGTCTCACCAAGCTCAGACCAAGTCCTCTCCTGGCTCTAAAGCACTTCCCTGAGCAGAACAGAGTAGGATGAAGTCCCAGCCAGTTGTGCAGGACTCTGTTGCACTTTTGTTTTGGATTCATGGAAGTTTTTCACTGCCAGAAGCAGGGAATACCTTCAGGGTCAGAAGTTGAGCCTGTTGGGGAGAACCTCGGTGCTCTGATGGTTTCCAGACCCTCCTCACCTGCTTCAGAGCTCTCAGGTTTTGACAGGCTGAAGTGGTTCTGTTCTTCCTGACTGATTTCAAACATTGCTGGGAGAAAGGGAGAATCTCCATGGCAGTTCCAGTGTCTGGGAAGGCTGGAGAACTCAAAACCCAGAAATGTCCCAAGGACAGAGGGGTTTTACAGAAACATCCTACACTGCAAGCTGTCATATTCAGGTATCACCTTTGGAGGTCCCTAAAATCAGTGCTATAAGAAGTTCTGAATTAAATACTTCTGCTTGTAGCAGGGTTTGAAGGCCTCATGCTGGATTAGTGACACAGTTGGGAGATTTTTCTTAGCTCTTTGTAGCCCTGCAGAGTAACTCAGTGAGATAGACTGGAAGAGAGACCTGACAAACCTGTGGAAATTGCTTTGCCAGTTGTTTAGAACACAGGGATTTTTTTTTTCCTTAATGTCCAATCTTGATTATCTTACATCCAGAAAGATATCAATGGAGAATATCCCAAAAATCCAGTACTAAGCTGTCAAGTGGTAAAACTTCACGTGAAGCAAAATCAGAATATTTGCTCTGGGAAGCAGATGAAGGACTGGAAGTTTGGAAGTGGGGACTGCAGCACATGTGTGGGGATGTGTTTGAGAGGAATGTGACTAAAAGCAGAGCGCTTCACATACTGCACTGCAGTTTTTCCTCTGGACACCATTCCACACAGGGAATTTGGGTTCCACGGGTCACATCCTCAGAAAAGATCTTCCCAACCCTCAGCCCTGCATCATCATAATCATTTCTCTTTTTCAAAAAGCAAAGGCTGGCTGGTTTTGCAGATCTTGCATGTTGAAAGTTTACTTTTGAGTTTGTTCTGAAAATCATTCCAGACAGCTGCACTTTTATTGGAGAACTCTTCTTCTGCACTTGGGATTCTCCAGATGTTCATTCTCTGGAACTGAAAACACTCGTTTTCATTTCCCTCTGGGATGTCTAACCTAAACAGGGATACTTAATTTCTTCTTTAGCCCATCATCTTTTCTTAAGGGAAAACAGCTTCTGTAATCTCACAAAGAGCAGTAATTCAGAAATGATGGAGGCTTTGGGAGCAAGGGCACCGAGTACCAAACGACACATGGAGATCAGAGAAGGGCTGATGCTGACTTCTGTGTTTTGAGGCAAGAAGAGGAAGAGTTCACGTGCAGCCTGAGTTTAGGAGGAAACTGTGCTGGGAAGTGCTCTGGGCTGGGTGGAAAAAATCGATCTTTCCTGCCCTCCCACCCAGCCCAGAGTGTCCTGCAGGAGCCTGGGCACTTTGTGTGCTGAGGTGTGGCAGAGTGAGGAGAGCAGCAGGGTCATTCCTGCCGCAGGGCCAGCACCTCAGGAACCCTCCCGTGGTACAAACACCCTCCCCACTCAACACGTGCAGCTCCTCACCCTGAAATCCCTGCTGCTTTGGTGTTTGCAGAGAGCCCCACGGTGATGCTGTCTGCAGGCAGCTTCTCCTCCCCGTACGAGCACCTGAGCCAGCCCGAGACCAAGCGGATGGTGGAGCACTACACCGCCTACCTGAGCGACAACACGCGCCTCATCGCCAACCCCGGCCTCAAGGTGAGCCCCTGGCACCCTGACCCTGGCCGAAAAACTCTGAAACTCAAGAGTTTTAAAGTAGTTTATTCAGTGCTGGGCGGGATAGCTCCCGAAGGCAGGCTCGGCCCCTCCCTTGCTCACTCGCGTTTGCTTTTATCCTCCAGGATGTTACATTTGCATCGAGTTTCGCAATACCCTCATGCATATTCATCCCTTGGCTCCCCCCTCTCTGCTTCGTCTGCTAATTGTCTTATCAGTCCTTTGGTGGTCGTCTCAGGGTCTTCAGGGATGAAGAAAATAGTCTTCCTCTTGAGATAAAAATAATCTTCCTCTTCTGACCCTGCTGCCTTGTGCCATTCTCATTGATCCTCTGCTCACAGCCCAAGCTGTGAGATCAGTCTTATCTGCTCCTGGGGCCTGAGGAGTCTCAGTGTCTCTGATAATCTTGTATTCTTGTCTCCTGGTTTGCTAAACATCCTTCTCCTTGTCAGGAGAGAGGTGTTTACCAAAACATCTCCTTGTCATCCTTGCATCCCTCCTTCTTGTTCTTGCACTTAGTCCTGTCTCTTCCCTCCTTAGGCAGCTCATGCAGCACAAAGAGCAGCAAGTGTTAAGCAATACCCACCATCTGAGTGCCTATTCCTAATAAATACCTTCTAATTTCTATGATTAATATCCTCTAGTTTCCAATCTCCTGTTTCAACCCCCTGGGCCTTCCTCCCCTTCCTGCAGGGAATCCCAAATCCCAGGAGTTGGCATTGGGAGGGACCTTAAAGCCATCTCATCCCACCCCTGCCATGCTCAGGATGCCTTCCACTATCCCAGGCTGCTGCTGATGCCTTAGGGTTGTAGCTTTTCTATTTTTTATATATATTTGTAATCCTTTAATTCTTTAGTGTAGAACTCTAAACCCCATATAGAGTGTGAGCTGCTGCTTTCCCATTTTGGTCAAACACAATTCCTCTGCAGGCCTGGGAATTAAGGACACCTCACTGCCTCAGGCCCCAGGAGATGTGAATTTGAGGGGAGCAAATTTGGGGTAAATGACTTCATTACCTGAAGCTGTAATTGGGAGATTAACCCCAATCTGCAAATGGACCAAACTTATTAAAAAATGGTGAAAACTTATGTGAAAACTCCTGACCTGTTGTCCATTTTGGGTATAGCCCCTTGGGGAGGCTCTATCTGCCTTAAATGTACCTGAAGGCCATTCAATAAATATTAACAGCTTTTTATTCTCTAAATTTTGTCTGGTAAGCCCCAAAAAAGGCATCACTCCAGCCTGGCCTTGGACACTTCCAGGGATCTAAGGGCAGCCACAGCTTCTTCTCCCAGCCAGGAATCCCTTCCCAACATCTGATCTAAGAATGGAGAGAGGAGGGTGGCAGAGCTTTGTTGAAACAAACCCTAGAAAAGTTCAAAACCACACTAAAACCTTAGCAGAAACACCTTTGTGTCCTTGGGCACGCCAATGAGAAACCTCGATTTTCTGTGCAAGCAGCACGTTATTTATATTTACTCCAAGTTTAAAAAAAAAAAAAAAGAAGAAAACCAGAAAACCAAAACAACAAACTCCCAAACTAAAAAGCCACAGAGATAACACCACCAATATTTCATCCCCAATAATCTGCTGGGAATGTCTGGGTGTGAAGAAGCCTTGAACCAAGTAATTGAGCCGAGATGATCCCCCCCCCACCACCCCCGATGCCTCTCGGGGGAAGCTTTTATTATCTCCCCATGCGAGTCCTGCAGGAACCCTGCCAGCCCTGCCTTTGTTTTGCAGTTCTCTGTCAGGAATGAAGTAATGGCAACCAGTCACGGCACGGATGAATGGATGACCCAGATGGAGATCAGTGGCCTCAACAGTTACATTGTCAGGCGTTACATAGCAACCCCCAATGGGGTGCTCCGCATCTACCCCGGCTCCCTCATGGACAAAGCATTTGATCCCACCAGGAGACAATGGTGAGGTTTTTTTAGGGTCCCTCCAGCAAAGCTTTGAATCATCTCCCAGGGCCAGGAGGGGAATGTTTCAAGAGTTGGTTTCGTTTTTTTTAGAGTCGGTTTCGTTCTTTAGAGTCGGTTTCGTAGCCTGAGTTGGTTTCGTAGCCTGTGGGTTTTTGGTTGTTGTTGTTGTTGTTGTTGTTGTTGTTGTTGTGGGTTTTTTTGGGTTTTTTTGGGTTTTTTTTTTTTTTCTTATTTTTTTTCTTTTTCTTTAAATTCAGTTAAAAATGTTTTTGTGGTGGGGGAGAAAGCTCAGAGCTTCAACGCAGCCAGGTCGAATATTTCTTGGTTCTAATTTCAGGCCTTTTTTATTTCGTGGGGTAGTTGGTGTTTCCTAGCCCAGCTTTGGCAGATGGGGACATAAATATTCAGAAAATGAGCATCCCCTTCAGGGATTAGCTAATTCAGGAGGATCTGAGCTCCTTGGGCCCTTTTTGGTTGTTCGTGTTTGAGCCTTTTTGTTTGTTTGCTGTGGGATTCCTCGCTGCTTTCAAGGAGGGATTCCTTATGCAGCAGCATCTGATTTGGGCAGAGAGCTGGGGACATTGCAGATGGGAGCAGGCTCTGAGTGTCCCTCAAGGGTTGGGATCTGTGGGAAGGAGGCAGCCAGGTGCTGCCACACTGGGAAAGGCACAGATCCCAACCCCGTGGCTCTGCAGTGCTCCTGGCAGCTCTCCTGCCCCATGTTTTCCCTGAGATTTGTAGTGTTGTGGGAGGAAGGTGCAAGTTAAAGACTGTGAATAAAGCAGAAAAGGGTTAAGCTGCTTATGGGTTGGTGCTCTGGGTAGGGAGAAGCAAAGTGATCACTTTTTTTTACAGAAAAGTGTTTCTGAAAGTTTTATCAACCTCCCTGTGACAGTTTTATCAACTGTCCTATGACTGTGGCTTAATTTATGCTGATGGAAGCTTTAGGAGATTATCATTTATAAGCACTGTCTGATATTTCTGAATTTTCTTGCCTCACTTCTGTCTTTTCTCCCCAGTTTGCAATGTGATCATTTTGCCAAGGTTTGCTTTCAGTTTGAGACTCTGCTGGCACCAAGTCCTGCATTGTTCTGGGGGAAAATGTCTGAAATCACAATGAATGTGTTCTGTGCAGAAGTAAACTGAGCTTTTTTAATGCAGCTGGATATACTGGGGAACCATTTACTGAGCCAGTCTGGGTTAGTTTGGAGTCCCAGTTGTGTTTAGGTACTTGTTTGATATTAAAAACCAATAATTTGGTGCCTGTTGTTCACAGCAGAATTCAGTGTTTGTTGTTTTGGGAAAGTCAAGGGTTCTGTCTTGAATTCCAGACTTTGGCATTAATTCTGAGCATTTCTTTGGGTTCCCCTCAGGTACCTGCATGCAGTGGCCAACCCAGGACTGATCACCTTCACTGGGCCCTACCTGGACGTGGGAGGGGCTGGCTATGTGGTGACCATCAGCCACACTGTCCATTCCTCCAGGTGAGGGGCTCTGGGGCAGGCAAAAAGTCTGAATTCTCAGAGCTGGGATTACTCTGTGTGCTGAAGAGCTGGAAACCAAAGCTGGTCTTAAAGTGCTGGTGGTGAAATGTCATCTGACCTTGTGGACACTGAAACACTGGGAGAAATCCAGTTTATAGGAATGTGTGAATTCTGGGGTTTTATTGGTAGAGGAGTAATAACAGCATATTAAAAAAAAAAAAAGGATTGATGGGTGGGGAAGTGCTCCTGGATGAACACGAGGTGGGTGGAGCTGGAGGAGGAGAGGGATTGCTCTCCTAAGGCACTTTGGGAAGTGTTCTCTCTCTGCTGGAAATGAAATCCTTCTCCATCAGGACTGCCAAGCTCCACATTTCCTCAAGCTCCCCACACCTCCATTTGTGGGGTTTCAAGGAGCAGGGAGGTGCTTGGAAGGGAACTGGAAGCTGATCCAGGGGCAGAGAGGCCAGGCCACAAAGGACAGAGCTGTCCTTACTCCAGGAATTGGGGAGTTCCTCTCCTGTGCTGCTTAAATCCAGCACTTCTGGGCTTCCAGGAGGAGAAGGATCTTGAGGCAAAGCCTGTGAATCTCCAGGAGCCTTTCCAGGGTTGCTGGGAACAGATTGGAGTGGGAACAGCAGGGCCAGGAGCTGGACTGGATGATCCCTGTGGGTCCCTTCCAGCTCAGGACATTCCATGATTCTATGAAATGATTTTTTCCTGGAGAACCAGACCATTGCTGTTCCAGCTCCCTCCTTGCCAGGCCCCAGCCTGAGGCCAGATTTGGGATGAAAGTTCAAAGGAGCCCAGTTTATAAAACATGGACCAACCCTTGCTGTCCCCAAATTCCCAAAATATCAGTTACCTGTCCTGGTTTTTACCTGGAGGAGTAAACCAGCCCACCAGTACAAAGGTAACTCCCAGTGTTGTACTGGGAACCAGGGATCCCAAATCCAGCAGGGAACTCTTCCCAGAGATTCCCCTGCTCTGTGTGGGGTTTCCCACCACTGCACCTCTGCCTGTGTGTTTTGCCAGGAGCATTTTCAGCCCCAGCCCCTGCCTGGTGCTTCTCACAGAGGGATTTCCTCTGGGGAAACGAGCACTTCTGTAAGGAGAGAAGTGCAATTAATCAAAATTCTGATTTTTATCTAGCAAGGGATGGTTTACTCAGCTCTAAGAACTTAAAGCTCCTGTGGGTTATTAGAACATGATTAAAGAACAGTTAAACAAAGTTTGGCAGATGTGAGTGTGATTCCTGGGTAAATATGACCTCTGAAGCTCACAGTCACATGTGGTTATAATCCCCAAAGAGGCCTGAGCTCAAAATCCAGAGGGGTGGGGAGGAATCCGTGGAGTTAACAGGAATTCTGGCATTAGGGACTGCTGGGAGGGTTAAAATACCCACATCAGGGCAGCCAGAGCTGACACCTCTCATTCCCATTTCATGTGTCTCTTATTTCTTTTTATGGAGGCTGGGAAGAGAAGATTTATGCCTGATGTGGTTTAGTGCAGTTGGCATCAGCAAAGCAGGAGGATTTAATGCTTAAAAATGAAGCTAAAATATTTACAAGGTTTTAATGGCTTTATGTCTGTTAGGACAGAGCAGAACTTCAGAGCTCGATGCCTTGTCACACACGAAATGTGTCTGTGCTGCTTCACTGCCATCCTTCCATTCCTCCCCCAGGAAATGTGGACTATAAATTAAATGCAGGTTTTAAAAATCTATATTTATCTGTCTGCAAATGAGATTTGATTACATCTCCACTGCACCTCCTTCAAAAGCAAACAAACCTCAGCCCAGTAAACAGAGCTGGGTTTCCATGGAGCAGGGGTGGCCAGAGCTCTGTTTGTGCAGCCCAGCTGGGCCTTACAGCATCTTTTTTTTTAATTTATTTTCCTTTTTCTAAAGGTTTTTTTTCCCTGTCTTCAGAGATAAAATAAAGGAGAAAAGTGAATTTTGAAGAGCAGCAAGTGAGAGGTGTAAGGTGCACATGGGTGCAAACCCCACAGCCCTGAGCTCTGATCCTTTTGTGTCCTGCAGGGGTGAGAGAGGACTGGTCTGGCTGTGCCCTCTCAGTGCTACTGGGAGCAAACTGGGAGCAAACTGGGAGCACTGGGGTGTTAGGAATGGAGGAAGGACAGCCTGAGGCTGCTGCACACCACCACATCACAGGATCCTTTTCATAACTCACCTTAAGAAATGTTCTTTTCCTCTCATTTTCTGCCTGCCATTCACAATCACTCCCATACTCTGGAGTTTTAGGGATTTAGCTCCAAGTCTGGCACCTTCCTGTTCATTCCTCCTGAGAGGATTGGGGGGCAGAGGAGGGTGCAGGTAACTCCTTCCAGCTGGGGGGGATTGGAAAACACAATCCCCCTCTGTTTGTGGGGAGGGGGAATTTTTAATCCTAATTTCTGTCTCTCAGGATTAAATGTCTGTAGGTGGTGGGAGTGTGTGTAGGGTGGGATCCACTCCTGGGCTGTCTGCTGTGCCGGCTGTAAAAGGGGCAGACTAAAATAGGAATAATAATAATAATAATTGGTATTGATATTATTATTCCAGCCCTGGATAATAATAATATTTTATTATTTATAATATTTATGATTTTCCCCTTTCTCTCTCCCTGCAGTGCTCAGATGTCCTCAGGACACTCCGTGGCTGTGATGGGCATCGACTTCACCCTCAGATATTTCTACAAAGTCCTCATGGACCTGCTGCCAGTTTGTAACCAAGATGGGGGGAACAAAATCAGGTAAAAACTGCTCCTGCCAGGCACAAAATAAATAAAACATTTACTTTCTTTAAGCAGATGACCCAGAGGTTGTTTCCAACCTCATTTCTCCAAGGATTCTGTTACTTTCAGTGCATGTTCTCTGATTTCCAGTAGAACTTGTGCTTGTCCTTCTCATAAAGATTATATGGATGTTTTTGTTATTCCAGATCAAACTTGCCATCAGCTAAATAAACAATCTGCAGGATTACAAAAGCAGAAGATAACAGACTTGATTTGATTTTTTTGGTTATATTTAGACTTGTTTGAAACTCTGGGTAAAAAAAAACCAAAACATTCCTCATTAAATGAACACACTCCCCAGTTCTTCTGTTTGTTGTAATTTTACCTATTTAGTTCCTGTGAGCGTGTAAGAGTGATACAGGATCTCAGTTATTTTAACTCCAATTATTCAAACACACTTTGGGGATGTTGTTCTCAGAAATCCATAGCACAGCCTAGGCAGAAGAAGTCTGATTTCATCTGGAGTATCCAATTTCAGTCAGACCCCTGGGTATCTTAATTGTTCCTTTTCTGAAAAATCCTGTGGGGGTGGATAAACTCTGGTTTGGATCTGGAGTAACTTGATAATGTGGTTTGGGCATTGCTGTTGGTTCCTTGTTTGTTTTTAAACCTTAAATTTGGGAAGGGAAGTGGTTTTCTGTCATCCTCCCAGCTCTTTTCTGGTTTGGGTATTTTTCTATATATTTTATGGTACATAAAAAAAAATCAGATCAGGATTTCTGGTTTGGCATTGCTCCCTCCCAGGAAAAAAACTGCTGCTGATCAGCAAGGTCAGATGCTTTATTCTGTTCCTGCATTCCCCAAACAAGGAGGTTTGAGGATATTTTCCAGTGTTGGATGTAGAAACTGGATCCAATGTTTCCAGTCTCAATATAAATGCAGGTGTTTGGGCTTTTAAAGTGTATCTCTCCTAATGATTTTCCATCAGGAAAAAGAGCAAACACCACATCCCTGCGTGTATTTCTGATGGAACCCCCCCCAAAAAACCCAAGTTTTCCTGCCTCCTTTGTACCCCTAAAGAGCCCAGAGGCTTCCCCTGCTCACCCCTGACACATGCCATGGGAATCCCATTGAAAGCTGGGATCCAGCTGCATTCCCGCCGTGCCAGGGCTGTGGCTGCCACCCTGCTGAGCTTTTGGGAACATCGAGTGGGGTTTTAACCTCCCCCTGTCCCCTCGGTGGCCACCGAGTCCCTGATGTCGGTGTCACCCCGGCCAGGGCTCCCCCTGGCGCCTTCCCCAGCGCTGCCGTCTGTGGCCATGGAAACGGGAGAGGGGAAAAAAGGGATGGATGGAACTCCCTGGATTCCGGATTGGGACACAGATCCAACGTGGGAAGGGCTGAGAAGGGAGAGGGAAGCTTGGAGTGGAGCAGGAATGATTTATCTCCCACTCAAATCGAATTCTGAAGGCGGGGGGAAGGCATTAAAGGAGAGTGTGAAATCTCTCTTTAATTAGTCACGTAGTAAATTAATAAACCATTAAAGCTTTCCGAGTTCATTAGGCTCTGTTCATTTCTGGCTCTTCCCCAATCAGACAATGCACTGATGGCTTTTCCTTTCTGCTTTTAATCAGCTCTGTTTTCAACTCATTGATGGCCCTGGCTCTCAGGAGCAGTAACAGATGGAAAAGCTTCGGGGAAATACCCAACACATTCTTTAAGGTCATTTTGCAGGGAATTTGCTTCGTGGCCCTGTTAAATGGAAACCTTTACAAGCCCTTTAAGGCCATGTTTTCTTGAAGCCCCAGGAGGTCTAACAGGAGGCTCTTGCTGTGTTTTTTGGGGGGCAGGTGCTTCATCATGGAGGACAGGGGGTACCTGGTGGCACATCCAACCCTCATCGACCCCAAGGGCCACGCGCCCGTGGAGCAGCAGCACATCACACACAAGGTCTGCCTGCTTCCCCTTGCCTCGTCCCACCTCTCTCATTCCTGAGCTGCTCTTTGGGTCTGATTCCAAAGGCATCAATTCCTGCCTTTCTCCCTTAGGAGCCTCTGGTGGCAAATGACATCCTGAACCACCCCAACTTCGTCAAGAAGAACCTTTGCAACAGCTTCAGCGACAGGACCGTGCAGCGCTTCTATAAATTCAACACCAGCTTAGTGGTGAGCCTGTTTCTCTCTCTGATTTTGCTTGTGAGTGTGCTTGGGTTGGGTTTCTTCTGGTGGAAACACAAGGCCCTGCCAGGCTCAGGGGCTGGGAGCCAGCCTTCTGTGGGGATTGGCCTCTGTTCCCCTTCTCCAGACACAAAACAGGCTGCACAAACAGAGTTCCCTGACATGCAGGGGTTATGGATGTGAGCCCTGGGCCAAGTGTGGCTGCTGCCTGCAGGGTCCCAGCCAGCATCAGGGAAAGAAGGGCAGTTCTCACTGCTGGGTGAGGATTTTCCAGCTGTAGTTGGGCTGTGCTGCTTTGGAGCTGAGCTGACCTCTGGCTCCAGTGTCACGTCCTCCTGTGAGGTCTCTAATCACTTACCTGTAGGTGTCCAAATTTGTCCATTTGCTGCTGAGCACTCCCAGGCTGTCGTTTGGGAGACTGAGATCTCTGGGGTCCTGCACACTCTGTGCTCTCCATGGATCCTGTGTGAGCTTCCTCTTGTGAGGAGTCTAAACCAGGGGCTCACAGAGCCACAGATTCACCCTGGCAAAGTCCCTCCACAACGATTCCAAAGCTGTAGCACTGTGGGAGAAGATTCCAAAATATTTGCAAGTCATATCTGAATGCACTGATTTATGTCAGATTGGCTTAAACATTTTCCCCACACTCGAAAAGCCAAGTGGGAAGTGTGGTGTTGGGAAAGGAATTGTGTAGGACAGAGCAGAAACTCGTAAAAAGGAATCAGGGAGCCTGCAGGAGCTGGGTAGTGCTCTGGTGGCTTTTTTAAAGGGTCAGGAAGTTTCCAGCACGTGGTGGTGGCTCCACTCAGAGCCTCTGGGGAGGTCCCTGAGGGGTGGCACAGTGGGGACGGGTCAGCGAGCGCTGGGAGGGAGTGACATGTCACCTCTGCTGCCACATCCCATTTTCACAAGCTAAGCCTGTCTTCAGCAAAGTCTTTTCACCCAGAAGTATCTGGGAAGCAAAACTCACCCACCTTTTAATCAGCCTCTGTTTTGTGAGGGCGGCACCCCCTCACAAAAACTCCTGAGGGGAGCCACCACCTGTGGAATCTGCAGCAGAATTCCTGTCCCTACAGCTCTGTAGGATCCCTCGGGAAGTGAAGAGCCTTCATCTCCCTGAAAACAACATTTCACACCTGGTTTTTTTTTTTACCCAGGGTGACCTGACCAACCTGGTGCATGGCAGCCACTGCTCCAAGTACAGGCTGACCAGGATCCCGGGCACCAACGCCTTCGTGGGCATCGTCAACGAGACGTGCGACTCGCTGGCCTTCTGTGCCTGCAGCATGGTGGACAGGCTGTGCCTCAACTGCCACAGGTGCCAGCGCTGGGGCTGGGCTGGGACACCCCTGCCCTCCTCCCTGCCCTCCTCCTGCTCTCAGGTTTATAAGGACACAGGCAGTTCAGCACTTCATTCCCTGAAAAAGCAGGGAAAATGAGAGTTGCTCTGCCTGTGCGCCCCGTAGGAGGTGCAGGGAGTTGGGGGGTCTCTGGCAGGTTGGCAGGTTTTTAATCCAGGGGAGTTTGGGTAGGTAATGCAGGGAGTTTGGGTGTCTCTGGCAGGCTGGCAGATCTTTAATCCAGGTGAGTTTAGGTAGGTAATGCAGGGAGTTGGGGTGTCTCTGGCAGGTTGGCAGGTTTTTAATCCAGGGGAGTTTGGGTGTCTCTGGCAGGTTGGCAGATCTTTAATCCAGGGGAGTTTGGGTAGGTAATGCAGAGAGCTGGGGTGTCTCTGGCAGGTTGGCAGGTTTTAATCCAAGGGAGTTTGGGTAGGTAATGCAGGGAGTTCTGGGGTCTCTGGCAGGCTGGCAGATCTTTAATCCAGGGGAGTTTGGGTAGGTAATGAAGGGAGTTCTGGGGTCTCTGGCAGGTTGGCAGGTTTTTAATCCAGGGGAGTTTGGGTAGGTAATGCAGGGAGTTGGGGTGTCTCTGGCAGGTTGGCAGATCTTTAATCCAAGGGAGTTTGGGTAGGTAATGCAGGGAGTTGGGGTGTCTCTGCCAGGTTGGCAGGTTTTTAATCCAGGGGAGTTTGGGTGTCTCTGGCAGGTTGGCAGGTTTTTAATCCAGGGCAGTTTGGGTGTCTCTGCCAGGTTGGCAGGTTTTTAATCCAGGGGAGTTTGGGTAGGTACTGCAGGGAGTTGGGGGGTCTCTGGCAGGTTGGCAGGTTTTTAATCCAGGGGAGTTTGGGTGTCTCTGGCAGGCTGGCAGATCTTTAATCCAGGTGAGTTTAGGTAGGTAATGCAGGGAGTTGGGGTGTCTCTGCCAGGGTGGCAGGTTTTTAATCCAGGGGAGTTTGGGTGGGTAATGCAGGGAGTTGGGGTGTCTCTGCCAGGTTGGCAGATCTTTATTCCAGGGGAGTTTGGGTAGGTAATGCAGGGAGTTGGGGGTCTCTGGCAGGTTGGCAGATCTTTAATCCAGGTGAGTTTGGATAGGTAATGCTGAAAGACACTGAGAGATTCAGTGGTTCAAGAGCAGGTACCTGTGAGTGAGCCCCTTTCCTCTGGTGTAGAAATTCCCATGATTTTACATGGATTGGGGGTTTTTCACTGAGGGGATCTGGGAGGTTTTGCCCACACCATCCTGAGGTGTTTGGGGCACTGCCAGGAAGGTTCCTTACATCCCAACCTGAGGGACTGCCTGCTTTTGGAATTCCAGGGGTGGGTCACCTCAGTCCTGGTGCAGGACAGAGCCATCCCTGTTCCTGGGGGAAGGAGCAGAGTCACTGGACAGCCTTTTCCATGGGGACTGCTGCTCCAGAGCTGCACCACCGCGGGGTTGAAATGCCAGTGGTGTCTGATGGGTTTTCTGCCCTGCAGGATGGAGCAGAACGAGTGTGAGTGTCCCTGTGAGTGCCCACTGGAGGTGAACGAGTGCACTGGGAACCTGACCAACGCCGAGAGCAGGTGAGAGCCACCACACTGCAGGGACAAATCCCCTCCTGGTCCTGCTGAGATCCAACAGGCAGAAGTTTTAGCACAATGAAGCAGGTGACATGCAGTAAGTGAAGATGGTTTGAAGGGGTTGTGCTCTGAGTGCTCTAAGACGAGGCTTTTCCTTGCTGCAATGCAGGAATCCGAGCTGTGAGGTGCACCAGGAGCCGATGACTTTCACGGCCATCGATCCCAGCCTGCAGGATGCACTCCCACAGTGCATCAACACCCAGTGCAACCAGAGGACAGAGAGTGGGTAAGGTGCCTTTCCCCACCCTGCAGAATACTCTCTTCTGGAAATAATCCAATGGAAATAGCTCTGCTGTAAATGTTTTAAAGAAAAAAATACAGGGAAGAAAAGCACGATGCCAGAATGAGGTTCTGCTCCTGGCATTGAGGGCTCATTTTTGCTCCTTATGAGCAGTCTCCAGGGACCTGAGCTGGGTAAAACACACCATGCTCTGACCAGACTGCCCAAATCCTTTCTTCCATCTTCCAAAGGCTGCAGAGAAAGGCTGGAACTGCAGCCAGACTTCACCACACTGAGAAGTGTCTCATTGGAAGAGTTACAAGTAGGATTCTCCTTTTGCTCAGGCTGAGTGGTGCAGAAAATACCAAAGCAGATAGAGTTGGGAAAGCGATGCTGGAAATGCAGCTTCCCTGTGTAACTTCCCTTGTGGTACTTGAGCACTTCCATGGAATTTTTTCTGGCTAAACTCACATACTTGAGGGTTTACAGACACTTTTGGCCTCCCTGTGTCTCATGGCTCTAAACCAGACTGAGCTTTGCAAAGGAGAGGTGTCAGACTGGAAGGTAACCATGCCTCCCTTGGATGTTCCCACAGGGATTGCTTTGGAGTGCTGGACTGCGAGTGGTGCATGGTGGACAGCGATGGGAAAACCCACCTGGACAAATCCTACTGTGCCCCCCAGAAGGAATGCTTTGGTGGCATTGTGGGAGCCAAGAGTCCCTATGTGGATGACCTGGGAGCAATAGGTAACTCTGCCTTGCTGCCTTCAGCTGTTTGTGTTCCAGAACGTGCAGCAGGTTCTGCACCTTTACCATTTCTGCACATTTAACATTTACCTCTCAGCCCGGTGCTAAACCAGCATAAAGAATGCACCAGGCAGCAAAGGCGTGGTGAATGTCACCTTTTGGAAAATCCTGGTGTGGAGCTGAGTGTCACTCTGCATTCCTGTCTTTAAGATGCACTCTCTCTGAATTCCTTCTCCTGTTCCAAGTGAGCACAGTCAGGCACCCAGAAATCCTTGCAGAGCTTCTCCATGTTCCATGCTGTTGGTTTATCCCTTCCTGCACCCTCCTTGAGTTCCTTCTCCTATTCCAAGTGAGCACAGGCAGGCACCCAGAAATCCTTGCAGAGCCGTTCCATATTGTTGGTTTAACCCTTCCTGTACTCTCTCTTAGTTCCTTCTCCTGTTCCAAGTGAGCACAGGCACACACCCATAAATCCTTGTGAGCTTCTCCATGTTCCATACTGTTAGTTTAATCCTTCCTGCACCCTCCTTGAATTCCTTCTGTCCCAAGTGAGCACAGTCAGGCACCCAGAAATCGTTGCAGAGCTTCTCCATGTTTCATACTGTTGGTTTAACCCTTCCTGCACTCTCTCTGGTTCCTTCTGTTCCAAGTGAGCACAGGCAGGCACCCAGAAATCCTTGCAGAGCTGTTCCATGTTCCATACTGTTGGTTTAACCCTTCCTGCACCCTCCCTGAGTTCCTTCTGTTCCAAGTGAGCACAGTCAGGCACCCAGAAATCCTTGCAGAGCTTCTCCATGTTCTGTGTTGTTGGTTTAACCCTTCCTGCACCCTCCTTGAGTTCCTTCTCCTATTCCAAATGAGCACAGGCAGGCACCCAGAAATCCTTGCAGAGCCGTTCCACGTTGTCAGTTTAACCCTTCCTGCAGAGCATTGACGGTGCCCTTCTCCCTCTGCTTTGTCCCTTTTGCTTTAGGAGATGAGGTGATCACCCTGAACATGATCAAGAGTGCCCCCGTGGGCCCGGTGGCTGGAGGCATCATGGGCTGCATCATGGTGCTGGTGCTGGCCGTGTACGCCTACCGGCACCAGATCCACCGCCGCAGCCACCAGCACATGTCCCCGCTGGCAGCACAGGGTGAGCTCGACTCAGGCACTGACTGACAGGACAGGGGTGAGAAGGGATCCAGCAGCACAAGAAAATCCCAAGGAGAGGCAATGCCAAAGCTCTCCCCCTGGTTTTGTTGGGGTGTTTGTTCCCTGGTTTTGCTCGGCGTTGGAGCTGTAGGGAGCTGTAGGGCCTGGCGCAGGGGCTGTGTCTTGCTGCCCTCTCCTGGGTACAGCCAGAGCTGCTGCTGCTGCTGCCCAGGGAGCCTGCCCAGACCCACAGGGGGATGAGATAAACTAAGCTTTGCCACAGCTCAGACACTAATCCCAGCTCTCTGCAGCTCGGCCCAGCAGATCCATCATGTGTTTGTTCTGTGCAGCTGCTGGGAGGGACACACTTTGCACCCCCTTTAGCTTTGGGCTTGGGATGTGTCTTTTTTCACTGGTGTTTCCTGGTTCTGGTCCATGTGATGTTTGCTTAGTGAGACAAAACCACTGAAGTCTGAGAGGCAGAAGGGATAGTGGCACAAAGATAAAGATCCAGAGGTGAGAACACCTCCCTGGAAGTGTTCCAGGCCAGGCTGGACAGAGCTTGGAGCACCCTGGGATAGTGGGAGGTGTCCCTGGGGATGGCAAATGATGAGCTTTGAAGGCCCTTTCCAACCCAAACCATTCTGGGAATTTAAGTGTGATCAGAGCTAATTACCTCTATATTTGATCATCCCCCAGCTCTGTTGTAAATCAGCTCCTTCAGAACTTTCAAGTGAGTCCCTTTCAGGGGGAGGTGGGATTTTCCTGCTATCCCAGCCCCATCCACACTGGAAGAAGAGCACCCCCAGCTCAGAGCAGTGACACAGAGTGCTCCCACTCTTGTTACTGGGGTGACAGCTGGCAGTAAGGTGATGCAGAACTTTTCCTCTCACCAGTTTTGTTTTCTGTTTGTAACTCTGTGTAGAAATGTCAGTGCGTATGTCCAACCTGGAAAACGACAGGGACGAGAGGGATGATGACAGCCACGAGGACAGAGGAATCAGTAAGTACCCAAAAAAACACCCTGAAAAACTGTGAGATTAAATCAGCCATTTGTTTTTTAACACCCTAGATTTGAATATGGGAGGAAGCCCTGTGCTGATCAGCAGTAAAAAATGACAGGGCAATGTTTTAATTCAAATATCTGGGATTTAGTCTCATGCTGAAAAATGATTTTTCACTTTTAAAAGATAATTCTCCATTAGGTGTGGAGGAGTTTGGCCCCTTACAACCCCTTGTTATGAGCACTTCCAGAAATAGCTCTGATCAGCTTAAAAACTCCACAAAGGGAAAAACTCTTCCCCTTTTTTGGCCTTAGAAAGCCAGAAGCCAAGTCTGGCAGGTATGGTCAGCAAACATGGCAGTAAATCTATTTTTTTTTTTTTTGCATTGATTTGGGGTGCCTGCAGTTCTTTGCCATCCAGTAAAAATGGCACTTTGCATGATCCTGGTGTGCTGTAAGTTGAGCTGGTGCACCCAAACTCCAGGGGAGCTCTGGTGTTAGACTGGATCCCTGAGGGTGTCAATGCTCAAAGATGGAAAAAGAAGCATCTCTGAGCTTCATGGCTTGCATCTGTTGCTTCTTCACATCTCTTTTTGTTTCCTTTGGAGTCAGCTTGCATTGTTGCCATGGGATCCTCAGCACTGGCACAGCCCAGGTGAAGGAGTTTGGCTGGATCTTGACCTTGGAATTCTCATAGAGCCAGATACTTTTAGCTCCACAAGGGTCCAATGCAATCTGAGAGTGTCCAGCACCTCACAGAAACAGCTCAAAATAATTTGTGAGGTGGCGTGATGGAATATGTCTTCAAAAAGCAAAAAGGTTTTAATTAAAGAAGAAAATGATAGAAAACAAAAGAACAAAGTTGCTCACAGTGTAGGGAGGGCCCCCACACACCTGCTACACCGAGAAGCCTCGTGCTCTTCCTTAAGTACTGAACGATTGAGGTGGGTTTTTGGCCAACAGCCCAACAGAAAATAACTGCAGTTCTGAGGAACAGCTAAAGAGACCTGTGGATGTTTTTGTCTTGGCACTGAGTCAAGGTGAGCACAGACACTTGCAGCGTTTTTCCCTCCAAAGTCCTGAGGTGAAACTGCAACCCTTTTCCTTACCTCGAAACAACAACAGACAACAGACAGAACGAGAGGACACAGTCTTAAACTGCACCAAGGGAAATATAGGTTGGATATTAGGAAAAAGTTTTTCACAGAAAGAGTGATAAAGCACTGGAATGGGCTGCCTGGGGAGGTGGTGGAGTCACCATCCCTGGATGTGTTTAAATAAAGATTGGATGTGGCACTTGGTGCCGTGGTCTAGTTGAGGTGTTAGAGCATGGATTGGACTTGATGATCTTGAAGGTCTCTTCCAACCTCAAAATTCTGTTATTCTGTGAAAGGTAAAGGTAAACTAGGAGTCTACCTGGTGGTGGGGGGTGCACAGCCCAGCCCTGTGCTGCTGCCTGTGGCTGGGCAGTGCCCTGTGAGGCAGGGCTGGTGGGGCTGGCAGGCTCTGAGGCTCTGTGTGTGTGTCTCTGTCTCTGTGCAGTCAGCAACACGCGGTTCATCGCGGCCGTGATCGAGCGCCACGCGCACAGCCCCGAGCGCCGCCGCCGCTACTGGGGCCGCTCGGGCACCGAGAGCGACCACGGTGAGTGACTGCTGGGAGCACTGGGGGGGGCTCATTCTCCTTCTGGAGTCTGGCTCCTGGCTGGTAAGGCAGCCAGAAGCAAAGCCAGGAAATGCTCTGCTCCTCCTTGCCTTGTTCCTCCTTGCTCTGCTTCTCCTCGCTCTGCTCCTCTTCACCTTGCTCCTCCTTGCCCTGCTCCTCCTTGCCCTGCTCCTCCTTGCTCTGCTCCTCCTTGCCCTGCTCCTCCCTGCCCTGCTCCTCCCTGCCCTGCTCCTCCCTGCCCTGCTCCTCCTTGCCTTGCTCCTTCTTGCCCTGCTCCTCCTTGCTCTGCTCCTCCTTGCTCTGCTCCTCCTTGCTCTGCTCCTCCTTGCTCTGCTCCTCCTTGCCTTGCTCCTCCTTGCCTTGCTCCTCCCTGCCCTGCTCCTCCTTGCCTTGCTCCACCTTGCTCTGCTCCTTCTTGCCCTGCTCCTCCTTGCCCTGCTCCGCCTTGCTCTGCTCCTTCTTGCCTTACTCCTCCCTGCCCTGCTCCTCCTTGCTCTGCTCCTCCTTGCCTTACTCCTCCTTGCCCTGCTACTCCTTGCCTTGGTCCTCCCTGCCCTGCTCCTCCTTGCCCTGCTCTTGGTTCTGATTTGGTTTGTTGTGAGGAAAGACCTCCCCGGGGTCCTGCACATCCTCCCGAGGGGCAGCTCTGCTCTCTGCTCCCTGTGCAGGGACAGTACCCAGGGAATGGCTGGGGCTGTGCCAGGGGAGGGTTGGGCTGGAGATCAGGAAAAGGCTCTTCCCCCTGAGGGAACTGGAGTGACAGGACAAGGGGAATGGCTTCACACTGAAAAAGGGAGTAGGATTCAATTAGAGGTTAGGAAGGATTGTTCCCTGGGAGCTTTGGGGGGCCCAGAGAAGCTGTGGCTGCTCCTGGATCTCTGGCAGTGCCCAAGACCAGGTTGGACACGGTGTAGAGCAGTGGAAGGTGTCCCTGGAATGGGATCATCTTCAATGTCCCTTCCAACCCAAACCCTTCTGGGATTCTGTGATCTTCCAGCACCTTTAAGCAAATGCTGGGCACCATTAGGCTCAGGGGGTTGGGATGTGTCTCCCCTGCCCTAAGACTAAATCTCCTTAAATCTGGAAAGCTGCTGCAAGGGTGTAATGCTGTTGACTCATGAGGAGGCTTAATTTATTAGGAAATGAAGAGAGGAGGAGGGCTAGACAGGGCAGTCTGCAAGCTGTCAGCTCTGCAAGGCTGGGGACCTTCCAGCAGGGCTGGCCCAGCACTAAGGCTCTGCTTGCACTAATGGAATTGGGACAGGAAACCCAAAGGCCAAAGCCTTGGAACGTGGATGAACAGATGTCTCCTAGACAATCTTGCTCTAGGAGGAATTACCCTGGATTTGGGGTGAGATTACCTGTGCTGAGGCAGATTTGCCAGATTAATGCTCCCTTTGCTCCTTTTCCTGCAGTCCCAGCAAATCCTTCCCATCTTTTAGTCATCCTGGGTTAGCAGGGGAGCTGTCTACCTCCATCTGGAATGTGCACTGCTATTTTTAGTCTCTGTAATTCCATCTTCTTCAAAGGGCTGCCCAGGCTTCTTCCCCAATTCCTCCGTGCCAGCTCCAAGCCATGACTCAGAGCATGGGAAATGGGAGGCAGCTCTGGGGACTCAGCTGCTATTTTTTACCCCCCTCCTTTTAGGTGTCTCCAGCTGAAAACCTGACCGAGATGCTCAGGAGCACCAGTGCTTCCTCAGCCTTTAGTCCTTGTTTTTTGAGAAGGGTTTCTTTCCAGTTAAAGCAAGATCTTTTTCCTTGGAAATTTCATTTGGTTTTGCATTTAGAAATGCTGAGGGGGAGTTGTTTGCCTTGCAGCCTGGTCTGAGTGGGAACAGCTGGTTTGGATGAATCCAGGTTGTATCTTAACAGATTTTTTGGGGGTGGTGTCTCTTATGTTTTGGTTTGAAATCAGTGCCAGCAATTCTGTTGTTACAAACTGTTGAACACGTGGGTGCTGTTACTGCTTGGGGTGGCACAAACCACAGGTCCCCAGAGCCTTAAACCAAAGATGATGGCAGGGAAAGGGACCCAGTATGGGCTTACAGGAGAGGACGAGTTCGTTGGGTTTTTGTTCTGTTAATTAAGAGAATTGTTTTATTCCCTCTCCAAGCACTTTGTGTGTGATCCCCAGCCAGCCCTAGGAATCCTGAGTGGCAGGGAAAGGGATCCATTAGAGAAAAGGATTTTTGGGGTTTGTTCTAGGAAGGAAAGAGTTTTATTCCCTCTTTCGGCACCATGTGTGGATTCCATGAAGGCTGCCCAGCCAGCCCTGGGAATCCTGAGTGGCAGGGAAAGGGATCCATTAGAGAAGAGGATTTTTGGGGTTTGTTCTAGGAAGGAAAGAGTTTTATTTCCTCTCTCAGTGCCCTGTGTGGATTCCACGAAGGCTGCCCAGCCAGCCCTGGGAATCCTGAGTGGCAGGGAAAGGGATCCATTAGAGAAGAGGATTTTTGGGGTTTGTTCTAGGAAGGAAAGAGTTTTATTCCCTCTCTCGGCGCCCTGTGTGGATTCCATGAAGGCTGCCCAGCCAGCCCTGGGAATCCTGAGCGCTCAGCCTTTGTGCTCCTCACCGCTGCTGTTTCTCCCCAGGCTACAGCACCATGAGCCCTCAGGAGGACAGCGAGAACCCCCCCTGCAACAACGACCCCCTGTCGGCCGGCGTGGACGTGGGCACCCACGACGAGGACCTGGAGCTGGACACGCCGCCGCAGACGGCCGCGCTGCTGAGCCACAAGTTCCACCACTACCGCCTGCACCACCCCAGCCTGCACCACAGCCACCACCTGCAGGCCGCTGTCACCGTGCACACCGTGGATGCTGAGTGCTGAGGACACCACGGCCACCACCTGCAGGCTGTGCCATTGGGGACACCATGACCACCACCTCCTGCAGGCTGCCACAGCCACCACCTGCAGGCTGTGCCACTGGGGACACCACGGCCACCACCTGCAGGCTGCCACAGCCATCACTTGCAGGCTGTGGCACTGGGGACATCACAGCCACCACCTGCAGGCTGTGCCATTGGGGACACCACGGCCACCACCTGCAGGCTGCCACAGCCACCACCTGCAGGCTGTGCCACTGGGGACATCACGGCCACCACCTGCAGGCTGTGCCATTGGGGACACCATGGCCACCACCTGCAGGCTGTGGCACTGGGGACACTACAGCCACCACTTGCAGGCTGCTGTCACTGTGCACACCATGAATGCCAAGTGCTGAGGACACGACAGCCACCACGTGCACGCCGCTGTCACCGTGCACACCATGGATGCCAAGTGCTGAGGAGCTGAGGACACCACAGCCACCCCCTGCAGGCTGTGGCACTGGGGACATCACAGCCACCACCTGCAGGCTGTGCCACTGGGGACACCACAGCCACCACCTGCAGGCTGTGCCACTGGGGACACCACAGCCACCACCTGCAGGCTGTGCCACTGGGGACACCACGGCCACCACCTGCAGGCTGTGCCACTGGGGACACTACAGCCACCACATGCAGGCTGTGGCACTGGGGACATCACAGCCACCACCTGCAGGCTGTGCCACTGGGGACACCACGGCCACCACCTGCAGGCTGTGGCACTGGGGACACTACAGCCACCACATGCAGGCTGCTGTCACTGTGCACACCACGAATGCCAAGTACTGAGGACACGACAGCCACCACCTGCAGGCTGTGGCACTGGGGACATCACAGCCACCACCTGCAGGCTGTGCCACTGGGGACACCACAGCCACCACCTGTAGACTGCCACAGCCACCACCTGCAGGCTGTGGCACTGGGGACATCACAGCCACCACCTGCAGGCTGTGGCACTGGGGACATCACAGCCACCCCCTGCAGGCTGTGGCACTGGGGACACCACAGCCACCACCTGCAGGCCGCTGTCACCGTGCACTGAGGACACCACAGATGCCACTCCAGAACCACGGGGACTTTGCTGCTCCCCAGGGACAGCCTCGCAGGCTTCCCCACCAAACTGAGGCGTCAGAGCTTTGCATTTTTTACAAATGTAAGGTTGGCTCTGGCCTGGCAACGTGCTTGATGGATGGACCTGCCAAAAGACGGAGGCAGATGGAGCAGAAGGCACGTTAGACCTCCAGGAACAGGGATGGGAGTTTCTCCAGCAGCTGGAGTTTGTTGTGCTGAGCCAAGAGCAGAGAGAGAGCTTAAAGAGCCAGAGATGGTTTGGTTTCCTTAACTGGAAGAGCAGGAATCTGCAGCTGGAGAGCCCAGAAGTGGCAGACAGAGCGGGGAAGGCTGCTGGCCTCTCTGCAGGTGGAAAGCTCCCTGTGCCCATGTCACTGTGCAGGACCTGGGACAATGCATCTCAAGATTTTTAAGTAAAGGATTATTTTTCTACTATTTATTGAACTTGAAACTTTGGGGGGAGGGAGGGGAGAAAACCTGTTAGGGATTCTCAACGAGTACCACGTGCATTCTGTGCTGGGGAAGGGGCTCTTCCCGGGAAAAGAGCTGTTCCTGAGGAGCTGACCTTCATCCAGTGCCCCACTCTGCAAAGGGAAAATGAAGAAGCCCTCTCTGCCTCAGTGTTTACATTAGGATTGCTTTCTTTTCCACACTTGTTTCCTGTAAATACTACAGCCTGATTTCTATTCCAGTATTGTCTTCCTTTTTGCAGAGGAGAAATCCCATACTCTGTCAGTAAAATCCGGAGAGTTCTGCCCAGAAACTTCTCCATCTTTTATCTCTTCGCTCATCCTTAAAGGATTCCTGTGTGGAAGTAATAAAGAATTTCTTTAGCATTAGTTACCAGATAATCCCAAATGGAATCTGGGCCATTCTTCTGTTTCCTTAGACCACAAGTAGGGATAAACCAGTGTTTTGTAAAACTCGGGTTACTGTGGAAGAAACCTTGAAACCATAATGAGAAGCTGCTGCTGTTTGCCTGGAATTTTAACCTTGCTTGGTAATTCAAACAAAGATTAATCAATGTCTGCAATACAGGGCATCGTAATTATCAATTAGTTTTCAATCACAGTGTTGTGTTTTAGATTCACATTTTGTGATTACAATGCTATCAAGCCGTTCTTGCACTGTGCATATGATAAACATCCATTTATATGTAGGGTTTTTTTTAAAAAAAAAACAAATTACTTGTTTTAATTAATATGGTACTTAATACTGTATTATGTAAAAAATTGGTTCTTAAACAGTACAGTAAAATAACTCTCTGTGTGCTACCAGGATACCCCTTTATACTATGTATAAAATTAAAATCTCTAGTGAAATAAACTGTATATAAGTATAGATCTGTGGAGAGGTGGCTGCACTGAAATGATTCTGCCTCAGTTTCCTCCTCTGGCTGAACAGGACTGAAAATTCTTTCCAGTTCTTCCAGTTGCATCAACAACCTTGAGAAATCTACACTTTAAACATAAATGATGGGATTGATGGCAGCTTAAAAGCCTTTTTTTAGCTGGTTGGTCATTATTTGGGAAATGACCATTTCTGGAAGTGGTCAGCCACTGCTTAGAGTCACCAAAGCAACTAATTTAAGGGTTTTATTTTCCTGATCCTCCGCTGCAACCTCAGTGGCTCTGGATTTGCTGTTGTGCTGTGTTTGTGCAGGATTTGGTGGAGGCTTTTTGCTGAGCAGGCAGTGCAGGAATCCCCTGAGCCTCTGCTTTGTGCTCTCAGAGCTCTGCAGCTGATGGTGCCCTGGCTATCAGCCAGGCTGGGATTCATTTCCAGTTTGGGATCCAAAGTCATGCTGGACAAGTAATTTTTGATGAAATGCATCAGAAATATCATTAATAGCCACGTACATTGGAAAAAGTCATCGTGTTCATCACTTGAACTACAGCATTACTTCAGGGGAGAGGTTTTTTTTTTGGTGGTTCCTCACCTTCCCTGCCAGCAGAAGGTGCTTGCAGGGTTCTCTTGCAGCTCTGCCAGGAACACAGGAGCTTCCAGAACCTCTTGGAACAGCTCTTGGAAGTCCAGCAATCAAACCCCTTTTGCTTTTGCCTTAAAAGCTTTTCAAGAGCTTGCTGCTGCTTCATCTCTTTTCTCCTGGGACACACAAATCGTTCCTGATTTGAGGAGTCTGCACAGCCCTGCTTAGCTTGAAGTGATGGGAAAAGCCCGAGCTCTTGCTGGTAAAAAGTAATTCCAGGGAAAACTGGGATTTCCAGGTGTGCCAAATCCCAGCTTCCAGTGCTGGCACTGACCTTGTCCCAGCAGGAATAAATGGGATGCTGGGAAAGATGCCACTGCTGATAATGGATGGGATTGGGGTTTATAAGGAGCTGCAGCAGAGCTTTTCCTTTTTATTGCCTGAGTTCTGCCATGGCCTTCCCTCCCCAGCATTATTTTACTGTGTTGACTGAGGAGCAAGATCATAAAAGGAGCAGTTAAACCCTGGATCCTCCTCCCCTGGAACTGATAAGACTTTATGGCCATTAATTTTCCATTTATTTTCCCAACATAGTTGGGGTAATTTCCTGTAGGTTTTCTTTCATTCTCCCAACAACAAGAACAACAAAAAAAATGGTTCTTTTAAAGTGAAAATGAGCATTGCCTTTAGTTTGTGCTCATGAATGTTAAATTGACTCGATGCTCGGAGTATTTGAGATCTGCCAAGTGTATGGATTTTCCTATATCCAAGGAACCATGGAGAAGCATTTCTATGGGCAGAATGTATTGATTGAAAATGCATTAAGATTTTTTTTATTATTATTTTTTTTTTAATTTCTTTATGCTATTGCCTGGCTAAAAAAGGATGATTTGCAAAGCCTGGTACAATTTACCCGTGAACATTTTTATAAGGCCACTTAAGCCATGAAATTTTATCTTTATCTTTGCCCTTGGCAAGGGCAGGGAAGAGGAGGATGGATGGGGATTCACGAGACGTTCACATGCAGCAGGACTTGTGACTATAACTGGGCAAAGGGAGATCTCTCAAAGGCTTTATTCTGTCAAGTGACCCAGAAATGGGCAAGAGGACAGAAAGTGGATTTGTCAGAGGGAAAAAACTATGGGAGTAAGCTGGCAGCAAATATGGAAAAGGGAGAAAAAAAAAAAAAACTAGGATGCAGAAGTCCTGGATCTAAGAGAGTGCAGGTAATCCAAAAGGCTCTTGGCGAGTTCCAAGTTTAATTTGCAGCGTTCCCAGCTCTTGGCTGCCCATCTCAGTTGTTTGTAAAAGAGATTCCCAGCTATGGCTGGGATTTTCAAAGGAGCCTGCTCCGGGCTGTCAGCGACGTTTGGAATATTAATTCCTGCAGCACTTAACTGGGGAACCATTGGATTGTTTCGCTGTACAAACCCCCCCCCTTCGCCAGGGAGCCTGAGCAGGGGGAAAAGGAACATCAGTGCCATGGAATATTTCACATTCCTGCCTGGCAGGCCTTGGGCTGATGAGAGGTGATGATTTTGTGCTTTGTGCTGTGAGATGAGCACGGCAGGGCTGGCGTTCCTGGAGCCGAGGCTGCAGTGGAATTTGGACGCTGCAAGTCCAAGAGTGAAGTTCTCCAAGCCCTGCCTCGTTAGTGAGGTGCCAGGCCCAGCTGGGGTGAGTGCCAGCCCTTGCTCAGAAGCGCTGCTGGTTCCTCCTCGGGAGAGGCTCCCATGGGATGGCTGCTACCCCTTGGGAACAGCCACTGGGAGCAGAGGAGCGGGGATGGGATGGCAAAGGCAGAACATCGGGATCGGGAGGTTTTCTTCAGCTCAGAGCGGCCTCTTTGAAATCCTGTGGAAAAAATGATCCCTGGGCTCGTTCCCGTGCTGGGAGCTGCCCTGGGAAGGAGCTCCTGGGCAAAGCTGGCTTTGCTTTGGTTTGTTGGTGATTTTTTGCAAATCCAGCAGTTCAGCACTGCCTGATCCCTGCCCTCTGCTGGGATTGCCTCTCCTGGGACAACAGCAGTGGCAGCAGGGAAGGGAATCCACGTGGGGCAGAAGGAATCCTTCCACCCCACCCTCACCTGGCTCTGGAACAGCTCCATGGATAAAGGGAATGGCCCCCCAAACTGCCAAGTCAGCACTTTTCACAGGCACTTTGCAGGGAAAAAAACCCCAAACGTGCAGGAAGGTGTTGGCAAGATCCTGACAAAGCTGGTGGTCTTTCCTTAAATCCAGCTGAACCATCAGACTGCCGAGGATTTCCAGTTTGGCCAACACTGGTGGATTTTTCCAGCTTTCAAACTCTCCCATTGCACCGAGGGAATGAAATGGGGCAGACACCCCGAGCTGGGCTGGCAGCAGCAGCAGGAAACTGGGAAAGCAGACAGAGA
Source organism: Phylloscopus trochilus trochilus (assembly GCA_016584745.2). Classification (NCBI taxonomy): domain Eukaryota; kingdom Metazoa; phylum Chordata; class Aves; order Passeriformes; family Phylloscopidae; genus Phylloscopus; species Phylloscopus trochilus. Next base: position 1,908,436 of record WQNJ02000093.1, on the reverse strand, counting down.
GTTCCACATCCTCCTTTTCACTTCTCCAGCATTCTGACACTTCCACAGAGTTGCTCCCAAGTATCCGTTCTCTTGGCATAATTCATGCAAATCACGCGCTGGATTAAAGGTTGAGTAATTAGCGGGATCTAATTGCTGCAAAATAATAATAATAATAGCAGCCTCCTTAATGATGGGTTTATTTCTGTTGCAGATGAGCCAAGGAAACAGCCATAAACAAGGCAAAAAAAAACCTCAGCCAGGGAACCTGGAGAACAGGAAGGGGATGGATTTTTTTTCACTCTGAACATGGAGAAATCAGGCACAGCACGTTGGGTGACAGTTCCTATGGAAACCTTTTCTAACTGAACAGCAGAACATTTGAAAGGCTCATAAATTTTTTGGGAATGTTTCTCTTGCGTTACCTCCTTCGAGCCAGCTTTCCACATTGAGCAAGTTTTTGGGTTTTTTTTTTCCATGTGTAACAAGTTTTTAAGGACAAAAATATTGTGGGGGGTGCTGGAAATTCCAGGCTCTTGCTGGCAGGGAGAAGTCATGGACTGGTTTATCTTCTCCAAACAAATTGTTGGTCCCATGCCTGCTCCCTCCCAGTCCATCCCTCAGTTCATCAAAGCTAATTTTTCCTCCAGGTTTATAATTAGCCAGATCCAAGGAGCAGTACTGGAGATGTATGGATTTACCCTATGGAATGCTTTCACCCCCAGCATGATGATTTCCCTGTCTTGTGGTGGTAAAGGGTTTTGTAATTCCCTGTGAATCCTCACTGTCAGTTCCTAGAAAATTAGAAAATTGGGAATCTGAGACTGAATTATTTGCTATTCCCATCTGCAGCACATTCATGGGCTGGCCAATAAAAGTACTCCTGGTAGGAATGTGAGGCTGGACCTGCTTTTGCCAGGAATCCAAGGAACATTTGGATGTTTTTTTAATATTAAAATTGCCAAAATGCACTTTGTGCCAACAAGTAATGACTAAATTTGAAGCTGAATGAGGAAAAATAAAGCCTGAGTGGGAAGAATGGTGATTTAAAGCAGGGAAGGCATTGGTTCAGGAGAAAGTGCTGCAGAGGTTCCCCTGTGAATCTCTGGGCCATTTATTGAGGAGAATTTTATTTGTTTGATCTCATTTTCCTTTGTTCTCTGTTATTATTCAGGAACTTGGCTTTGCTTTGTGGTGTTTGTTTTAAGATTTACTCTTTTTTTTTTTTCTTTTTTTGCTGCCTTTAAACACAGCCACAGAGATCTGCTAACGATGCACGGGGCAACAAAGGTTTGAAATTCTGCTGCAGAGACCACAGGTCCCAAAATAGCCCATTACAGCAGAGGCCAGTAATGATTTCCTTGCAGGAGTTACTCACTTTGAAACTCTGCAGCTCTGAACTCTCCCACCTTTTTTACTATTTATTTGCAGGCCACTGAGTTAAAAGAGTGGAAGCAAGGAGAAGCTGCTCAGCAAGGCTGATCCTGAGCTAATCCATCATCCCCAAGCTCAGGAGCAGCAAATTCACAGCCAGCAGGTTCCACTTGAAACGTTTGGCAGAGAGTTTTTGTGCCTGGGTGGAAGGAGAGGAGTAAAGAAACATCCCAAGTTTGGGCATGTCGTGGAATGGTGCACTGAGAATGCCAAAAGTATTGGAATTTGTTGGGGGGGGGAAAAAAGGGATGAAGGAATTCCTTTGGACACCTCTGGTGTATTTTGGATGCAGTGTGTATTGTGAGGGGATCTGGGTGATCATCACCAAGCTAATTATTGGTGTTGAAAATGAAATCTGCAGCTTCTGGATTCAGAATCTGAGTGTCTTCATGAAACAACAGGAGCAGCTGGAGCAGGAGCAGTGGGAACAGCAGGGACAAAAGGCAATGGCATTGTTTGTGTCGTTGACATGAAGTGCTGATGGTAATCCATTATTTTTATGGAATATGCAGCAGCTGATTCCACATCCCCCTGCAGGAAACATTTAATTGTTTAATTTCTCTCTCATTAAGCCATCACTTACCTAAAGAGCTCACAGATCCATTCCCAGTACCTCAGATCCCTGGGAATATCAGGTGGGCCTTGTGTCCAGCAGATGTTCTCAGCCTTGCCTTTCCCTGAAGGAATCTGCAGGAATCTGAAGGAATCTGAATTCCTTCAGATCTGAAGGATCTGAAGATTCAGATTCAGAATCTGAATCCCTGAAGGAATCTGGATGGATTTCACTGCACAGATCTGAATTGGTTTGCACTTTTGGATGTAGGAGCCCAGAAAATCCCAGAATCCTGGACTGGTTTGGCTTGGGAGGGACCTTAAATCCCATTTCATTCCATCCCTGCCATGGGCAGGGACACCTTCCACCAGCTCAACCTGGACACTTATGCCTGACTGCACCTGTAATTCCAAAAGAATGTTTGGAATTACAATTCTAATTCACACTCATTCCATAAAAAAAAAATATAAAATATATATGGCTGCTGTGACTTCAAAGCTGCAGAAGCACAGGGAAATTTATATTTTTAGGAGAGCTACAAATGCAACTGCTGGGATTGGGTGCTGGGCTATTATTACTTGGATATTACTCTTAATTAGCAAGGAATTTAATGAACTGAATTAAATTTTTACAAGGTGGTTTATCAGTGGGACAGCATCAGGGCAGCAGCACAGCTGAAGTTACACTGGACCAGTTGTGGTTTTGAATAATGCTTTTTTTTGCTTCTGCAGCAATATTGAAACCCAGTGGAAGTGGTTGAGAAAACAGGAAACTGTTTAGATCACAGGGAGAGGTTTGGTTTGGAAGCTCCAGAAAAGGAGTCAAAGCCATACAAACATTTCATGGAAAACTAATCAACGAGAGGAAATTCCTTAAGGAAATACCTGCCTGCCTTGGCTCAGCATCCTCCTCCTCCTGGAGCAGCTTTTTTGGGGAGGCTGATATCACCTGGACATGAACACTGGAGGGAAAAATATGAATACTTTAACCTACAAAATACAATATTTTAAATATCTATCCCTAACCAAGAAAACAAAGTATATTTCTCTGACGTTTTGTATATTCTCTGAATATATTCCTATTTTCTAGAGTTTCTCTGGAATTCTTTACTGCAGGAATTTTGTTTGTGCCATTAATATCAAACTATTCGTTTCTGAACTCTTTCAGCAATGCACTTTAAATTTGAATGATTTAAATTCAGGGACTCCTGCAGCCCATCAAAAAAGAGCAAAAAAAAAGGCAATTTTTGAGGAGGAAATTGCTGTAGGTAGAATTAATGAGCACTGGTTAGAGGTGAAGCAGCGTCCACCTTCAAACTGGAAAATTAACGGTAAATTTAATTATTCTGCTTTAATTCCTTCATCAGCATCACTAAATTTTATGATGTTTGAGCAGATCTGTAGTTTCTGGTATAATAGCTTGATCTGGTGATCATTTTTGAGGAGATATTACATGTTTCAGTATTCTTAGGAGAAAAGTGTTCCTTCTTCATGATCCCAGAATTATTTACATCCCATAATCAATTAGCCCTTCACACCTCTCATTTCTAATGATTTTATTTATTACAAAGAATGCAAATATTGAAAAAGGAGGAACATTAGCTGTTTGAGAAAAAAAAAATAGGGAGAAGGAAGCCCTTGAACAGAAGCTTGTCAGCTGTCAATTTTTAAAGAATAAACCAAAAATCCCTTTGATTACTGTAGTTTTAAAATTCATTTTAGAAGTAATGAAAGTCTGGGATATTTTGTATTCTTAACTTGTTTTGGTTTGGGCTGAAGCAATTCCTAAAACAATTTATTTGGTGGAGGTTTTAATCTGTAACTGGTAGTTAAAATGGCACCTTGAACCTAATCAAGAATTATCCACCAGAATTAGATTTTTCTGGATAAGAATAGTCACATACAGCAAATTTAACTCCCAAGCGTTCTTCCAATTTCCTTTTTAAGACTGTGTTTCAGGTCTGGATTCTCTTTTGCCTGTTCTTTGTAGTTGGCCTCATGTCTAAAAATGGCTACAAATATTTAAATTATTCTTCACTCATTTATAGCAATGATGACAACGTTAAGAGCTAAATTTACTGTGTTGTAAATGACATTGCGAGGAACTATGCTGGAGAAAGAAAATGGATTTTCCAAGAGGACAACCTATTTTATTTTTTAAAGTGGGTGCTGACTGAGTGATTTTTTTTTTTAATCGACAGAGAGTTCATGGAAGGGGAAATTTATTTTATCGTGATTGCATGAAATACTGTCCTCCTGTTGTGATGCTCCTTTTTATGGCAGGTCACAGCCCTGTGCCTGTCCCCTGTGTCACCAGCACAGCTTCCAGGTGCTGTTTTCCCCATTTTCAGGGATTTTAATTCGTTTGCCACATTCCTGATGAGGAATAAAACTGGGACAAGACCACTCTGGGCCGTTGTGCCTGCTGATCTCTAGTGGAGTCCTTGGGTTCACTTGGGATTAGAGGTTGGACTCGATGATCTCAGAGGTCTTTTCCAGCCCAATTGATTCTGTGGGCTCTGCTTTATTTTGTTGCTGTTCTGTGTTTCAGTCTCTCCAGGTGGATCTGTATCCAAGGAATGTGTCCCTGATGGGGATTTGGGGAATGATTCCTGCTGGGTAAGGATGAGGGATGGTGCCCTGGCCTTGGCTTCCATCAGGATGGATCCTGGGGCAATTCCCCTCAAAACAGAGCCCAAACTCTTCTCCAGAGCATTCAGATCTTCCCAAAAATCTGTCTGGAGATGCGTTACTGTGGGGATGAAGTGAGGAGAAGGGCCTGGGGGTGCAGTGTCCGGTGGGATCCTGGGGTGCCTCAGGCAGAGCATCCCCAGCAGGTCAGGGGTGATCCTGCCCCCCTGCCCAGCCCTGGGGCACCTCTGGAGTGCTGTGTCCAGCTCGGGATCCTCAGCACGGCAGGGACAGGAGCTCCCGGAGCTGAGGAAGGGCCTGGAGCATCTCTGTGCCCGGGAAAGGCTGAGGGAGCTGGGGCTGCTCTGCCTGGAGAGGAGCCCCAGCTGAGAGAGGCCCTCAGGCCTGGGTGTCCCTGTGTCCCACTGTCTGTCCCTGTCTGTCCCTGTGTGCAGGGAGGGCTCTCTGAGCAGGGCCAGGCTCTGTTCCAGGCCCAGCAATGGCACCAGAGCCACGGGCAGGGATTGATCCCAGGAATTCCCCCTGTACAGGAGGCAGAACTTCTTCACTGTGCGGCTGATAGATTGTCTAGAGAGGCTCTGGAGCCTCCTCCCTGGAGAAATTCCAGACCCGTCTGGACACCATCCTGTGCCATGTGCTCTGGGATGACCCTACTGGAGCAGAGCGCTTGGACCCGTTGTGTGAAATTGCCGCTGCCTTTCCGTTCATCCCTCACACACCCCCTGGAGCTCCGTTACGGGCAGCGCCGAGCCCGCCCCGAGTCTGGCTCGGCTGCCCGGGGCTCGGCGGGCCGGGGTCTGGCAGCCGTGAGGGGCCGTGAGGGGCCGTGAGGGGCCGGGCCCGGGGGCTCCCTCAGGCTCCCCCCGGGCGGGGCAGGGCGGGGGCGGCCCCAGCGCCGCGCTCCCCCCGCGCTCCCCGGCGCGCTGCAAGATGGCGGCGGGAGCCGAGCGCGGCGCGGCGGTGCCCGCGGAGCCGCCGCCGCTGAGCGCCGAGGAGGTGGCCAGGCGGCTGGCGAGCACCCGCCGCGAACTGGGCAACCGCCGCAAGATCCTGCTGCGGAACCTGCCGGCCGAGAGCAGCAGCCAGGTACGGCCGCCAGCGCTGCCCGCAGCCTGGCGTGGCGCGTTCCCGCCCGCGCCTCAGGCGGGGGCCGGTAGCGGGGAGGGAGGCGCGGGGCAGCGCCGGGATCTCCGCGGGGCTCGGCGGCCGCGAGGAGCTGCCTTTCTCCGCCGCTGCCCCGCACGGCGCCGGCTGTGCGGGGCGGCTTTGTTACCTGCGGGGAGCTCCGGCTCGCCCGTCCGCGCCCTCAGCGGGAGCCACGCCGGGCTGGCCGGGCGCCACTCCCCGGGGAACGGCGGGGTCGCGGCCCGGGGCGTGAGGGAGAGCGAGGCGGGGGCTCGGTGTGGGGGGAGCGGGTAACGGGAGCGCCGCCGGAGAGGCGGCACCTGTGTGCGCGCAGGTAGGGCACTGCAGCACAGCCGCTTCCCGTGCGAAATCTGGGCGAAAAAGCTTCCAGACTGGCTTTTTTTTTTTATTTTTATTGTGATGTGAGCCAGACGTAAGAGGGGGGAAAGCGGTTTTCCGCAGTCTGACGGTGGTTTAGGAAAATTCCGCTCAAATTGCTGCTGTTGGTAAGGAGATGATCGGTGAACTCTTCAACCGAGTGCTGTGAGTCAGATGCTGAGGTGATTTAGCTGCACAGTCACTTCACCAGCTCCAAACACACAACTTGATGCGCGAATATTAACAACAACAGCAACAAAAAAGTAACTGCGGCTTTTGTTCTGCTCTGCTCCTCGTCTGCCTTCACTCCCCCCCCACTCTCTAAAGCACAGGTGGTTTTACTACCTGCGGGTAAGAGCAGCACGTGCAGACTCTCAATTTCTGCATAACTCCGGCAGAGAGAGAAAAAAAAGAAAAAAAAAAAAAAAGGGAACTATTCATTTTGGAGAGGCTCTTTGGGCGCTCGCTGTAACCCGAGCCGCAGCACCCAGCTGGCCTCTGCACTTCTGGCTGTTTTGTTCTCGCGTCCGCGGTGCCTCTCGGTGTGTCTGGCCCTGCTCGAGCAGGTTAAAAGTTGAAGAGATGACAGCTTTGCTTTAGGCACCTCTGTTTCCAGCAAGCCCGATGGGCTGATCAATAGCCAGCTCGCAGCTTGGTGAAGGCTGCTAATCTTCGTCTCTTCAAGAAGTGGCCGTGTTGACAGAGAGGGCTTTGCTGGTGTGTCACCAGATGCTGGCTGTGGATGGCCAGGACAGGAGAACTCTCTGACACTCCGGTTGTGTCCCTGGCTCTCCCACTGCGGGTCTTTTATGAATTCCCATCTGGGGATGAGTTCACCTCTGTGGAACCTCTCAAGTTTGGCGTTGCTTGCTCGGTGTGTGCTACAGGGGAAAATAGCAACGTTAAGGTCAAGTTTGGCAGCCACGGAGTTTTCTGGAAGTTTGCCTTTTTATTTTGATGGCTTAAAAGCAGCACTTAGATGCCTTTTTCTCCTATGTGTTGGGTTCTAATGGGTTTCTCCTGTTGGGTTCTAATGTTGCCCTGAACACCTAAAATGCACTTTACAAACTGTATTTTTTTCATTTTTAACATTGATGAGCTACTGGTGGTGGTAATAAAATCAGGAGATAGAAAATTTCTGTCCTGGAGCAGTTTTGGAAAGAAATGTGTTTGTGGTCAGGCATGTGAAGTCTACCTGTGTATTTGGCTGTCATATACTTCCAAAATCACTATGAAATTTAACATTTCTTGTTGCCAGTTAACACCCGTGGTAAGCATGGGTTTGTCTTCTGTTTTCTCCTTGAAGTAACTGGTGAGCCAAGTACAATCAGATAAACTGTTTCTGACCTGGCCAGTTTTATTCACTGTCAGGAGGGAGATGAACATCACTGAAGTGCAGCCAAGTCTCCCAGAATAGGTTTTCATAAATGTAACTATTCATCTCTGAGCGTTGGGGTGTTGGCTTTGCTGCCATTTGTTGTTAAGTGAAGAGTGAGGCCAAAATTTACCAAAATAGTTTTGAAGTGGAAAATGACTGTTCTGCTGATAGAGAGAGAGACTGGTGGGGACACTCAGTTTTGTCAGAAAAGTAGGGAAAAACTTAATTTTTTAATAGGAAGTTACATAATGAATATGATTCCTCTGCCAATTGTAGCTACATATTAACTTTATTACTGTACTTGTAATCTTCAATTACCTTTGGAGCCCCACCTGTGTTAGGCTAAATTTAAAAAATAATTTACTCTTGAGGGCTCAGAAGAAATATCCTTTGGGCCATGAGGTTTCTGAACTAGAAACGGGTTTGCAGTCTTAGAAAGCAAAGCTCAACCTACAATTAGATGCCTGCAGGGTCAGTGTTTCTTCAGGCAATTCTCTCACTACAGCCGTGGAGAAAGGATTTTTTTGGTGGCAGATCTGTGGTAAACAATTTAGATCTTCGCTGTTCTTGAGGGCAGAGTCTCCATTTGCTGTTCAGTTGGCAGGTTGGTCGACGCTGAACTCTTCCAGAGATGCCAGGTAGTTCCCCAAATCCATCCTCATGGGACTCCTCCAGCACAATATCAAATGTGTGGTGTGATAATGACCTAGAAATGGCCACAGGCTGTTGCTGACCTCTCTAAATCTTGAGATCTTTGGTATCTGTAGCAGTGACTGTGCCTTAAAGGCAGAATTCAGTACTGAGGGTGGAGCAGGATCACAAGAGGCTTCCCTGGTTCTCCTTGGAGCTTCGCTGGGCTCCGTGCTTGGAGCAGGGATCCACTGTGCTCCTGCAGCCTTGGCAGATCACACTCCTCCAATTCCAGATTTCTTGCCAGAGTGGGGGAGTGTCCTGTGCTCTTAGAGCAGTCATTTTGTGGCTTCATTAGGGCAGGGCAGTGATGTGGGGTGTTCTGCAGTGAGATGCTCCCCTCGGTGTCAGTCCTTTTGAAGAGCAGCAGATAGTGAGTCTGTTCCTGTCAGCATTAATAGCCTCTGATGTGGTGCTGTGGTCAGAGTGATGTTTGCAGGAGGAGTCTTTGCCAAGAGACTTAAAAGTGAGCGTGGTTGTAGTGATTCCTTTTATCATGAGCAGTGTTTGGCAGTGGAGCAGGGATCTCTTGGATTGCCTTGTTGTGTGTGCATCTCCCTGAGCCACCATCCCTGATCCATCATCTGTTCCAGCAGCAAGGAGCACAGGCCCATGGGATGGTGTAAGAGCAAAAATTGCAACCAGAAGATCCTTGGAACAATCCTTAAACTGTTCCAGTGCTCTGGAAGAGGAGGACTGCTCTGAGCAGAGGGAGGGAAGGAAAGACCACCTTCCTCTCTCCTTTTCTGCTAAAGAAATGCCAAGAACTTCAGGGTGACCGGAATGGAAGTGAAGTTGTACCTCACTAAACAGGAGGTTTTGTTTGGAGTTTGTATTGGTTTTACCCCACCAGCAAATAAGCACCACACAGCCCCTTCTTCCCTTCTTCCCTTCTTCCCTTCTTCCCTTCTTCCCTTCTTCCCTTCTTCCCTTCTTCCCTTCTTCCCTTCTTCCCTTCTTCCCTTCTTCCCTTCTTCCCTTCTTCCCTTCTTCCCTTCTTCCCTTCTTCCCTGTTCTGGTGCAGAGGAGAATCAGGGGAAAAGTAAAGTTTGGGAGCTAAGAACAATTTAATTATTGAACCAAAATAAAACATATCTAAAATTGATATTAAACAAATAATACTAGTAATAATTGCAGTAAGAAGGAATTAAAGCCAAGAGAAACAAGTGATGCCCAGTGGAGTTGCTCAGCACCCACTGAGTGATGCCAGCTGCTCCCAGTTTATGTACCAGGCATGATATTCTGTGGTGTGGAGCATCCCTGTGGCTGTCCTGGCCCTGCTCCCTCCTGGCATTCCGTGCACCTGTGCATGGGAAACTGGGAAGTTCTTGGCTCAGAGCGGGCTCTGCTTAGCAACAACTGAAACATCCCCGTGTTACCAACGTCAGTCTCATCCGAGAGTCAAAACACACCACTGAACCAATAAGAGCAAAATTAATTCTGTCGCATCCCAAACCAGGAAAGTGGTAATTACCATTTACATTTTTTCTGTAATTACCTCACTGGATTGGAATAGTTGATTTAGTTGATAGTAGAAGACCCAATTTGGTTTTCTTTTTTCACTCTTATTGTGGGTCCTTATTTATGGCTGATGAACATCCATGGGGGCAGTGGCTCATTGCTGGGACACCATCAGCAGACTCTGATATGGGATGCCAGTTCCTATCCCACAGAGCTCCTGCTGGGAAGATTACACCTTGGGTTATTTATCTTTTTTTTTGCTCATCATTACTGAGATTTGTAGCCACATCTCCAGTGTTCTGTGCCAAGATCAGCTGCCCAGCAAGGGCTGTTGGCTTTTTCCTTCCCCTCTTTGCAGATAAGAGAAGATGCTGTGGAAGATGCACTTGCTTCCAAGCATTTTTGGGTTGATGATCCCTAAATGCCACCATGTCACAGTTCTACAAAACAAACCTGATGGAGGAGATGCTCTACTTTAATGCATTAAAGTAGGGTTGGTTAATTATTTTAACACCCCGTGGTTCCCCTGGCATGGGACAGCATCCAGAGAACAATGAAACACTGAGGTGTTGATACAAACCTGGTACAGTCCACCTGGGATAAGGATTTATTTGGTGTTTTGGAACCTGATGGACCCATTCTGTTTTTTTCTCTGCTGTCTGTTCCTGATCAAAAGCCAAATCACTCCTCAGCATGGTGCTGTTTCTGGTGGGGTTGTGGCATTTTTTTTCCCCTTTCTCCCTGGATTAGCCATAATTTTTCCTTGTTTGATGGAAAGCCTCTAATGAGGTGTGATGATTTGAGGAAGTGCTCTCTCCATCCTGCTGGGTGCCAGACCTTTAAGTAGAAGGGCCTTTGTGTTTTCATTACTCCTCTGTCACACTGCCTGAACATGAAAGGCACATTGTGGAGAGGGAGCAGCTCTCGTGCCTTAAGATGGACTTTCTAAAATTTTCTTTATTACTTTTCTTTTGCTTTGAGCTCTTCCACTCTCAAGTTACCTCTTTCTATGTCTTTTCCCTCTTTCATTTCGCTCTCACACCACCCAGTATACCCAGGGTGATGGAATTAATTTCCAGTCCCATAAAATCCTCTTACCAGCACTCCCAAAAGTCTCTGGAAGATCAGAGGAAAAAGTTTTTCATTCCACTGAGAAATTGTTGCTTTCCAGTCTTCACATTTTCTTACATTACTTCACTAAAGATCCTTGAGAGCTCTGACCTTACAAAAGTGAGAACTGATTCCCAAACACAAAGGTTTGCCCCAAAAGCAGTTTATGGCCTGGAATGACAGGCTTGAATCCATTTCAGGTTTCCTTGATGGGGATTGTGGAAATGAAGAGGGAATGAGCTGAGCAGGAGCTTTGGGACACGCCTCAGTGCTCGCTGTTCCTGGGCAGATCTCACACTTGATCCTCCAGCTTTGCTCCTCTGAGAACTTCCTTTACTCAGCACTGAAAACCACTTGGAAATTGGGAAGGAGGAGGTGTGGTGAGCCCAGCCTGCCTGCACTGTTACTTCTTAGGGGGATTTATCCAGCATTTAATGAAATTTGGAGGCCCTCCTACCTCTCTGATCAGGAGATGGTTAAAATTGCGCTTTGGTTAAAATTTGCATCAGTCCTTTTGTTTTTTTATTAACCCTCCTGTCGGTGCTGAGTGTTGCACTTGCTCTCCAACAGAGCTCTGGGTTTTCCCCTTAGTAACATATTATTTAAACTATGTTAATATTCTCTTATTTACTACTTATTATTTGTTTAATATCTGCAGTGAAATCCATGTGTCATGTCATGAACTCTGATATTTAGCAGTCTAAAATCTGAATCAAATGAACACCCCATTATATAATTTCGTAAATGTAAAGCTTGTTTTTCTGAGAACTTCTCTTTTTTTCCTGTCCTGCCTGCACAAATGGAACAAAGCCTTTTTCAGCTGGGAGATGATTTAAAACTTCTTGGTTAGCCAAGTAACTACTTTAAACTTAATTGATTCCCATGTCAAGGATATTCATGTGAAGTTCAGGCCTTCAGCTGCTCAGTGAGAGCCAAGTTATAGACCAGGCTTGGAGAGTGTTTATATTGGAGACTTCCCTAAAGCTCTCTGCAGAAATCTGGCCAAGCACCCTTAGAATTGTTAAATATTCTCTTGCCAGAGAAGCACAGTTATTACATTTAATATCAAGTCTAGTTTTTACATCTAGAGAGAGAACGGTGCTTGAGTTTGGTGTGCTGTAGGCTTTATATACATTATTTTATATATTTTATGTATTGTTCCAGGTAAGTACAGAGAATTTCTTGGATATTTTTTCCCTTGCACTTTGAGAGTAGGAAAAGCTGCTTTTATTAGAAATAAACCACTGAGCTTTACTAATTTGATAAATGTGCCTGTGAACGAGTCCCTTTCTCATTTGTGTTTAAACAATGCAGGTACTAAACACAAAGATCCTCTCTAAGGAATTCTTTCTGTCTCAGAGGTGCAAATCTCAAATTGATAAAAAATGCTGAAAATTCAAGTTGCCAGTTTTCTACCCAAGAGGACAGGGCAAGAAGTGAAGAATTTCAAGACCACATTTACAGTAATAAATAATAGACTTTTTTACAAGTTAAAGACTGAATTCTCTCAAACTCCCTTTATTATATTTGGGTTTCCCTTTTCTGCTAATTTTCACGTGTGACCGATTATTTCCCAGTTACAATTTGAATTCGTACTGATGGCAAGATTATCTGCTTTTAAAGGTTTAAGGGGCTGTAAAGTAGCTGTGCTTTATTGGTTATATTTCTGTTCCAGGAGCACAAAATCCTGGAATGGTTTGGGTTGGAAGGGACCAGATAGAGCTGCTTAATATTTTTGTTTGTCAAAATTTGCTTTGTCCAGTGTGTGACTCGAGCCTTCAGAGTGCTGGTAAATATTGCTGTTGTTTTTAGGATGTTTAATGCCCTGTGTTTAATAGGATGCAGTTAAATGAAGATGACTGGGGGAGTTGCCAGTCAGTTTTTGTAGATTAGCAGATTAATTAGTCTCTTAAAGAGGGAAAAGCCCTTCAGGAGGAGCAGCTTTGTCACCGGAATGTTCGGATGCGGATGTTGGAGCACGGACAAGGTGGTGGCACCGGGGCTGGCGGCCACTGCTCGGGTGTGGTACCACTCCGAGTTTACTCCTGCTTTACTACAGCTCGTTGTGCAGGGCAGTGCTCAGGGTTCGCTGCCTCTCTGCTGGCCTGGGGGGTGCAGGAGCTCCCCGGAGCAGAAGGCCGGGAATGGGAACAAACGTTCCCTGTTTGTTACTGCCGTTCTCAGGGAAACATCCCTGTGCTTACATTCCTGGCGAGTTCACAGCGCGGCAGCAGAGCATCTGATCTACCTGACTCGGCTGAGCCCCTTCTCCTCCAGAGCAAACATCCCCTCCTGGCCCGATCCTGCAGAGCTGCTTGGAGCACGGGGACCAGAGCTGAGCCTTTCCCGTTGCTTTCCCTGACACTTCTGCCCTGAGCTGCGGGGAGTGAAGCCGGGAGCAGCACAATGGGAGCACTGTTCCTTCTTTTCCAGCAGACCTGAGTGCCGGGAGATGTTGGAGGTGAAGGTTAGAGAAGTGCCTGGCTTAGCAAGCAGAGAGAGAGAGAGCTCAGACGTTTGCAGCTGTGTAATTGAAAGGAGTACACATTTCCCTGCAGTTGGCAGGGTGTGTTTTATCTTTGTAAATCCTCGTGAATGGTGTTTACGTGCGAAGTGCTTTCACTGAAACGCTGCACAGCCCCAGTTCCGCAGGTGAAGGTCTCAGCCCTGCCAAGAGCACACAAGAGCACCAAAACCTTCCTGGAAGAATCCTTTGTACAAAACCTGGCAGTGTTTGCAACCACCTGTGGAAGTTAGTGTTAAAATATTCTGTGCTTTGATCAGGTTTTATTTTAAATCTCCCTTATATTCTCATCATTTTTTATGTGAGATCTCATAATTACCTCCCCAAAGAGTTGTTCAGTAGGGGCTGGTTTTCCTCTCAAAGTTTCAGGCAGTTACTGAGAAATCATGTGGAATCATCTGATACACAGATGACTTTCGAAAGAGTGTTCAGAGCTGTTTGAAATCCTATTTCCTGCTACCTAATCATCATATAAAACTTTCAGTGTTGCTCTTGTAAAATAGAACAGGAAATCAGAAGGGCAGATATGTCCCTCTTTTCTGAGTGGGACAGAAAAAAATTTTTGGAGTCTTCAGTGGCACAGCACAACTGAGCTGCCAAAACTTTACAGAAAGTGTTTTTTCAGCCTCTCAAATCTCAGAATGAACCACCTAATTCTTGTTTGAGAGGTGTCCTGACTCACATCCCCTACCTGGCTTGAATTTTGGACATATCTTGCATTTCAGAAACCCCATCCTTCTCACACCTTATTCGAGGACTGGTGGTGGCTGCAGAAATGCTGCCATATTTTATTAATGCAGTATTTGACAGCTGTTAAATAGTGAAACCAGAGATTGGTGCTCTCTTGACTAAAAGGTGTGCACCTGATACCCCTCACAGAGAACCCAATTAACCTTTAGGCTCCATATATTAAATTACCAAACTGGCAGTGACACTCAGCTGCTGGAAATCAGCTGCAATTAAACTTTCAGATGAGGCTGGTTGATTATTTTGCTTGCAGAAATCATCTTGCACTCTTGTGTATGGGATTTGTCCAGCTAAAATAATGTAAATATCCAGGTTCTTACTGCTGGTTTTTCCTTGAGGTGGTGAATGTTCATCTCTGCTTTCTCACCACTGGACTGACAATAATTTGTGGGGGTTTTGGGGCATGTGCACCTTGGTTTTTTGGGAATAGCTGTAGCAAACTCCTCTTAGAACTTGCTCTTACCCATCCCTCCTCTCTTCCCATTAATTACTGGGAGCAAATGACACTCCTGGGGTTGAGTCTCTGTTGAGCAGCTGTGCAGTAATTGATAGAGGATACTTCCCAGGGGGTACTCTGGCCACAATTATCTGCTGGGTGAAAGAATATCCATTATTAAGAGTGAAAATCTATTAAAGTGAACATGAGCAGGAAACTAAAGCAACTGTTGGGTTTTGGGGCAGCGTTGTGCCCTCAGTGAATTTGGTGATGTGATGTTCCTTGTCCATGTGGTATTTTAGCTGTGCCAGTTGTACTGCAGAGATGTGGAGAGGGTTTTGCTATTTAATGAGCTGTGATGTTATTTGTCTTTATCAAAAGATGGATCCAGGGCACCCTTTTGTGTTTACGTGACCCCAGAGAATGAAAAGTAAATGAATCAAATTCAGCAAGCCAGTTTTATATGTGAGATAAAAACATTGCAGCAGCAGTGTAACCAACTCCTTTAAAAACAAATACTTACCAAGTGTTTCTATGGTGAATTTTTCTGTTTGTTGGGGAGGTTTTTGGTTTTGTTTGAAAGGAGGATGAATTTATACACTCGCTTGGTTTGGTGACTTATTTATGTGATGTTACTTTTCTTGCAGGAAATCCATGACTTGTTTAAGGATTATGAAATCAAGTATTGTTATGTGGACAGGAATAAAAGAACAGGTGAGAACTTAACAATTTCATATATTTCAATTCATGTGCTGGGTTTGAAGTCATGGGCTGTCACAGTTTGTCTGGTGTCCCTCAGTGCCTTTTGTGTCACCTTCTACTGAAGCCAGTGAAAGTTGAAAACTTTCTGGTATTGATCAGAATCTCTTGGTCCACTCTGGTTTCTCTCAGGAGTATTTCTCAGTGAGTGCCCCTGTGGGACAAAGCTGACCTCAGCTGGCTGAATTCCTTTGGAAAACTGGTCCTGAGGCCTCTCTTGGGACAAACCACACGTGCCTGAGGGGGAAACCTGCCCAGCTCCAGATGCATTTGCAGTTTGCTCACATCAGGAAACACTTTTGCCCTCTCAGGGTCACCCAGCACTGCTGTAGGTTGTCCAGAGAGATTGTGGAATCTCCATCCCTTGGGATCCAGGGAACCCATCTGGGTGACCCTGCTTGAGGAACAGGTTGGACAAGAGGCCCTCAGGAGGTCCTCGCCACCCTCATCCAGTTTGGAGATTGTGTGAAGTGTTTTATGCATTGAAAACCCAAAAAAAAGATCTGTTAACCCCAAAGTGAGAACTTGTGGATGTTGTCACATCAAAGAGATTCTGCAGATGTGTTGACTTCAGTGGAATATTTAATTTAGTAAATAATAGTTTGCTAGTAGAATATTTAGTTTTGTTCCCCAGATACAAAATTTGGTTGAGTTCCAAGTAATGAAGTTGTGTGCATCACAACATAGTCACTTTTAGAGTTAATTGCTCGTGGCCTTCAATTGATAATCCTAGATTTTAGATATTATATGTAATATATTTAATAGCTCTATTTATCTGTCGTATCTTTGGGCTCAATCTGCAGCTCCCAGCTGTGGTTTCAGGGGGAGGGAGAGGTGTGGCTGCAGATCAGCTGGCCTAGGTGATGTCCCCACTCCTGCTCTCTTGCAGCCTTTGTCACCCTGTTAAACGGGGAGCAGGCCCAGAGCGCCATCAGGAAATTCCACCAGCATTCCCTGCGCGGGAAGGAGATCTCCGTGCAGCTCCAGCCGACGGATGCTCTGCTCTGCATCACCAACCTGCCCCTTTCCCTCAGGATTGAGGAGTTTGAGGAACTGGTGCGTGCCTATGGCAACGTGGAGAGGTGTTTCCTGGTCTACAGCGAGCTCACCGGCCACTCCAAGGGCTATGGCTTCGTGGAATACATGAAGAAGGACTCTGCTGCCAAGGCCAGGCTGGAGCTCCTGGGCAAGCAGCTGGAGGAGAGCACTCTGTTTGCACAGTGGATGGATGTGAACCAGCTGACCACAAACCTCATTCACTCCAAGTGCCTTTGTGTGGATAAGTTACAAAAAGACTGCGCTGATTCGAAGGAGCTGATCCAGGCTTTCTCCCTGAAGTACAAACCTGTGTTCTGCCAGGTAGGTTGGATTTCTGTCTTGTGGAAAAGCAAGGTTGGGATTGCAGTGTTGCCTCACTTCACTCTTGCTCTCTTCCAGTTTTATTTTTCCTATCATCCCTGAGCTGTGCACCTGCACAGTGGTGGAGGTAGTGATGCTGAACTGCTCTGGGTGTGCAGTGTGATCTGTGGTGTCTGGGAATTCTGCAGGACACCCCTGCAGTAAAATGCCAGCAAAATGTTTGGAAGACATCCCCTTATATCACTTACTGAAAATAATTTGGGGTTTGAGAGCTTTTAAAGTAAACATTGCTGAAGGTTTTATTGCTCAAAGAAAGCCAAGAGTGCATCAATACCACAAGTGCAACAGTTCAGATGATGCAAAATACTTCATATAATTAATATATTAATATTTAACATGTTTTTCCCTAACTGAGGAAGATGCAGGCTTGGATTCTTGGGTATTGCCAGGGATAGAAGTGACATCTTTTGGAAAGCTGAGAAGCACTGAAGGAGGTGCATCCTTACATTTGCAGTGCAGAGGTTTCCTTCTCATCCTCATGGCTTGTGAGATGAGACCACAAATAAATGTGGCACAGATTGATCATCATAAAGAGGCAGTAGAAGGAAATCTTTCCTTGCAGTCACACAGATTTCAGTTGCAGGGTTGGTTTTTTGTTGGTTTTTGTTTTGTTTTGTTTTGTTTTTTTCCCTTGAAGTCTCTTGGAAGGCTGCTCAGGGATCAGCCCCAGGGATGAGCACCCAGAGATTCCCAGCATGTGGAGCAGAAGGTCCACCAGGATCTGCAGCCTGACCACCTGCAGGCCTCTCTTTCCCAGCCCCAGCAATTTGTAGTTGGCCAAAGTAAATCCTTAGACTTGCTTGATCCCAATGCAGCAGGGGATGAATAGATTGGAATTCACTCTTCCCAGAAAATGCTCATTCCTGGCTGTTCTGGTCTGGGGCCTGGGAATGTGTCTGGCTTCACTGATGCCTAAATTAAGGAGCTCTGTCTCCCCATTATTTTCTTCCTGTAAGAAGGTATTAAGTGCTGTACTCAAGTCTCCTGCTCAATCTTTGTTTAATTAGCTCAACAGATTGATCCTTTTAAGTCTTTTCCTTCAGGGCTTTTTTTTTTTTTTTTTTTCCAGCTGTCAAATAATCCGGGGGCTGTTACCAGCTCCCCCAACAATTTTTCACCATCCTTTAAAATTTCTGAGCTTCAAAGAATAACAGACTTCTTGGGGAAAGATAGTTTGCACTGACAGAGCTCTGCTGTGCAGTTAGAGGCACTCAAAAATTGACTTTTTACCTTCCTAAATCATAATAAATCTTGAGTCACACTTGGTGTGGGTGAGGAGAGTGTTTGTCTGCATTAGGTCAGTAAATATTCCTGTTCCTATGAAAACAAAGAGTTGAGATTTGATAGGTGAAAAGGGGAAGAAAATGGATGCTAATTGATTATTTTATGAGTGAGACAACCTGAAAATTGAGGACAAAGAAAAGTGGAGGAGGAAGACCCAAGAAAAGGTAGAGAAAGCAAAGAGGGGGAGGAGATGTGGTGGGGTGGGTAGAGACAGAAAAACTGGGACAGGACAGAGTAGCAGAAACCCCAGTGTGGGGGGAATTTCTATAGACAGTGACTGAGAAAAGGATTTTTTTTCTGAAAAACTTCAATATAGCTCTTGTGGTGCTGCCATGGCTTAGTTCTGCTGGGAGCTCATGCAGTGTTTTATCAAGTAGATACAATCCTTTGCCCAAAATTCTTACCTGAACTCATGAAATAAAACTCTGGGTAATTTCATCTTATCCCAAAGTTACCATTTAAAAAAAATTATTTCGTTTCTCCTCTGTTGACAACAGAAACATTCTATCAGGAGGAGCTGAAGCTAAATACTTACACATGGATATTAGAAAAAATCTGTTTTGTCCTTTGTTTCAACAACATGGACCAGAAAACCTCATTCTTTTCTTCTGTCAACTTTAAATTGTCACTAAAAGGTCTCCACCCTTATCTGGATAGGAATAAAGAACTTTTTTTCAGTACCTGGGAAGTTGAAAAATTCCTGAATCCTTTGCAAGACTATTGGTGGCTGCACTTGGGACATGTTAAAGGAGTTTTTAACTGTGTTTTATTTTAGCTGAAACTAAAATACAGATGTTCCATAGCTTCAGACCCTTCTTTTCACAAGTACCTCAGGTCTTTGCACCTAAACTGGTATCAGAATAAAATATAAATATAAAATGTGTTTATATGTAAAATATGTGTTCTCTGGAGCCAAGCTGGAATAGTGCCATTACAGACCTGACCACTCTTCTTTTTCTTCCAAATCTTTGGAAGAAAAATTTATATTTCAGTTGTCAGGAGAAGTCTGTGGGGCTGAGGTTGTTTTTATCCAGCGCAATCTGGAGGAGGTTTTGTCTCTCCCACCCCAGAGCTGGTATCAGTTTATCATTCCCATTCATTTGGGGGCTGGAGATTTTTGCCTGAGATTTTAGCCTGTTTTTTTTGTTTGATTTAAAGCTGCTCATTCTCTCTCAAAGTCTACACACAAAGGCCAGGGCAGCGTTTGCCACGTAAGCCCTTTTCCAGTCTGCTTGATTGATCAGTCTGGCATCTTCTCTTGGCATTCCCCACAACCACAGCCTTCACATGCTCCCAAAAGGCACCAGACACTGGTGGAATTTGCATTGTTGCATGTTTCAGCAGCTGTCATGCACCCTGATGAACGACACTTTGATTATTGCAGGCTGAAAACAATGAGGGATAACGAGTTTATAATTATCCTGCAAAATAAAACCGGTTGTGTCATCCAGCTGTATTTACATTTCACCTCTCCTTCCTCTTTTGTTGTTTAAATGTTGTGTTAAATGCATTTCATAGCTGAGGTTCTCCATGAGGTGAGATGGAAGTGGAGGTGGGAATGGAAGAAGTAATGGAAAGAATGAGCAGATAACCATGAAGAGATAACCATGAAGAGATAACCATGATTTCTATCTTAGGGGTTGGCACCAACTCCTCATTTTCATATTTTATTTCATTTTTTTTTTTTGTTCTGTATTTCCTGAAGTTTCAAAGCCAGTTTCTCTACTGAGATATTTAAACTAAAAGAGGGTAGATTCAGACCAGATACAAGGAGGAAAAATTTTATGATGAGGGCAGTGAGGCACAGGAACAGGTTGCCCAGAGAAGCTGTGGGTGCTCCATTCCTGGAAACGTTCAAGTCCAGGTTGGATGGGGCTTTGAGCAACCTGGTCTAGTGGGAAGTATCCCTGCCCTTGGCAGGGGGATTAGAACTTGATGATCTTTGGAGATCCTTTCCAACCCAAACCATTCGATGATTTTTAAATTTATAAGCATGAATGCCAAATAGATGAAGATGTGATATCCAACTTATTTTCAGAAAGAAACCTCGCGGTTTGGGGGGGAAATCTTAACCTTGAGTCATGTCAGTCTTGCAAGGGGCAGGTGCTGGAATTCCCAGTTTTCCACGGAGTGCTGGGAGCTGTTGTTGTTGCAGTTTGCCCAGGACGAGGACGGCGGCAGCGGGGACTTTGCCGTGGTGGAGTACGAGAGCGCGGAGCAGGCGGAGAGCGTGCGAGGGGCCATGGACGGGGTCACCATCAACGGCAGGAGGGTCCAGGTGTCCTTCTGTGCCCCTGGGGCACCAGGCAGGAGCACCTTGGCAGCTCTGATAGCAGCACAAAGGATGGTGAGATCCCTGGAAACCTCTTTGGGATGAGCTGGTCGTGCTTGAGCTGGGGCTTTGCGCAGCGAGGAGAAGGAGCCAGGCTTGGGAGGCATTTTGGGTTTATCAAAGGCAGGTTGGACAGGGCTTGGAGAAACCCCGGGAAAGTGGGAGATTCCCTGCCCATGGAGAGGGAGCCAGGCTTGGGAAGCATTTGGGGTTTATCAAAGCCAGGTTGGACAGGGCTTGTTTGGAGAAACCCTGGGAAAGTGGGAGATTCCCTGCCCAGGGAGAAGGAGCCAGGCTTGGGAAGCATTTGGGGTTTATCAAAGCCAGGTTGGACAGGGCTTGTTTGGAGAAACCCTGGGAAAGTGGGAGATTCCCTGCCCAGGGAGAAGGAGCCAGGCTTGGGAAGCATTTTGGGTTTACCAAAGCCAGGTTGGACAGGGCTTGGAGAAACCCTGGGAAAGTGGGAGATTCCCTGCCCATGGAGAAGGAGCCAGGCTTAGGGAGCATTTTGGGTTTGTCAAAGCCATGTTGGACTTAGTTGGTTTGGATTCCCTGCCCATGGTAAAGGGTGGAGCTGGATGGGCTTTGACCAATCCAAACCATCCTGGAATTCTGTATAATCAGCCCATTTCAGGCTCTTTCCTAGGCAAAGATGGCCAGGAAGAAGATAAAGCATATCCACAAAATAGCACAAAGCTGCACCCACATCCCTCTGGGATGTAAATGTAATCTCCTGTAAGAGAAATCATTCCAGCTCAAAACAAAAGTGGCTGGGAATGAGTCATTGGACGAGCTCAAACTTGGTTTAAAACAGAGAGGCAAGAATTTGTCAGCTTTAAGATAAATTTCAAGGTAGGAGAAATAGGTTCATTTCATGCTCGAGGTAGAAGAAAGCTTTTTACACCCACGTGTCTTATCAAATTATTTCCTAGGAAATTGGATGTGATCAGTGTTACATGGAGAGGCAGAAGAGTTCCCTCACTTCAGCCAGCTCTGTAAAGGAGATGAGAAGTCTGTTACAAGATATGGTGCTCATGGCAACGTTTCTTACTCTCCTGTACTGATAACTCTGGGTTTAAGAGCAAAAAAAAGGAAATGTGCTTTAAATTCTGTTGGAACCGTTTGTGAGGTGGTTCAAATGGTTTCATATGAGGGGGCAAAAAAAAAGCAGCAAACAGAGAAGGAAATTGTTTATTTCTGTGGCAGGTGAAATGTGTACATTGCCGTTGGAGTTTGAGGGATTTAAATGTATTCATAGTTTTCTCCTGCTTCTAACACTTTTTTTTCTCTCTTCTTTGGAGATGAGGAACAATAGGAAAGGTTTGCTTCCAGAGCCAAATCCAGTGCAGATCATGAAAAGTTTCAATAATCCAGCAATGCTGCAGATGCTGCTGCAGCCCCAGCTGCGTGGCCACGCTGTTAAACCTGGTAAGCTGTTCTGAAGTAGTGCAAAACTGAACCTTGCTCTGAGTGCTGCAAGGCTTTTGCAAAGTAATTAAGTAGAAACAATGTGTAAAATCTGTGCAGACACTGTTTCAGTGTGTTTGTGCAGATAATTTCACTTTCTATGAAAGCAGAAGCAAGAGGTGGCTTTGCTACACTCTTGTGTTTGGGTGAAATTCAGTGTTCCTACAAATATCCTTGCATGAACTCTGTGGGCTCTGAATATTCATGTTAGAAATGGGTTTAGAAAGAAATCTTTTGCAAGATTCTGCTGAACTTCAATCTGATTCCAGATCTGAGTTTTGCAGCCTGAGTCTTTCTCCTGTTGTCAAATGTAAAGCTTTATTCTTTTGGCTGCTGCCACAGCTGTGCAGAGTATTTATTACAGCATCAGCCAGAAACATTTCTGTGTTCTAATTAGGACGTGAATAAACAGAAACCCTAATTAATCACATCTCAGGTGGTGAAAGTGCTGAGAACAGGTGATGAGGAGGAGATCAGGTGGGGGAGAGCTGAGAGTGTGGTGACAAAGCAACCCAGCAATGGAGTGTGAAGTGACCACTTCAGGGCAGAAACACTCGAGCTAAATCTGAATTTAAAGCACTTCAGATAAAGCTGAGACCTGCAATCGGCTCAGGGGTGAAACTCTCAGGTGTGGAGGAGCACCTTGGAGCTCTCACATTCTGCTCATTGTACATCAAAAGGTTTCATAACCTTTCCCAACCTGAAAGAGTCTGTCATTCACTTATAGCGACCTTTGTACACTTGAAAAGTTCCTGGAAAGCAAATTAAAGAATGCAGGATAATTCTAAAGATTTTTACTTGCCTAATTTGTAAAATACACAAATTTTTTTTGTGTGTGTGTGTTTCTTGAACAGTTCTTGGAGCATCTGCAGGTTTACCTCACCTCATAAATTCAGCAGTTGGGCCACCTTTTTTGCAGTTGAATAAAGTCCATCAGGTATGTGACAAAAAAAAAAAACAACAAAACCCACCTGTCATCAAAAGAGGAGAATCTGGGGAGATCTTAACGTGAGAAATCCTGAAGTTTTAAGGAATTACAGCTAAAATCAGTGTTCTTGTGAGAGCTCTAAGGGAAATGATGAAATGTGGGGAGCAGGCAGTGCTGACTGTCCAAAATGGAGTTATTTTATCTAAATTTTTGCCTTCAGATTGCCAGTGTAAACAAAACTTTGTCATTACTGGCAGGAAAAAAAAAAAACAAAACCTCTTTAAATGATCTCTCAAGGAGCCTGGCACATCCCTTTCCCTTGGAGCAGCTCAGCCACACTCCTGCAGAGCCTTTGTGGGTTTATCTGATTCAAACCAACAAGGTCAGCACCTTCAGCTTCATTTTCAAGCTTGCAGGGACCCAAATGTGCCATTAAAAAAAATAAATAAAAGTGGTTTGAAAATGTTCTTTCTTCCTGATAAACCCCCCCCTCGAGGTGCTCCTGAAATTCCAGATGGGCACCAGAATTCCTGAGAGATAAAGGGGAAGGATCTTTGGGATCCTTAAATTTAAAGAAGGATCTTTGGGATCCTTAAATTTAAAGAAGGATCTTTAAATTCAGAGTTTGTGAGTAGAAATTGAGAAGGAGAAAATGCACCCAACAAGCAGAATTTCTGCCTTGAGCTGAGCTGCTCTCAGGGATTTCTCCAGCTCTGCCAGGAGCCAAAAATTGAATTTAATACTCATGGTAGGGATTTACACAAATACCTACAAGGGGCTGGAGTTGATCACTTGGCCTTACTTTTTCTGATGTTTCAGAAATTCCCATTTGAAAAACAAAATCCCCTTCAGCATCAATTATTTCTGCAGTTCTTTTGGCAAACACAGGCTAAGAGAACTAAAAAAAAACCAACCAGTTAAAATGCAGAAATATTCCTTATGTTAAGTGTATGGAGCTTTTCTATTTTTTCTCTAAAAACTGGTAGGTGGATATATTGATTTTGAATAAATACTGCTTAATGTATTCAATTAATTAATAATTAATTGAATAAATTAATTAATTTAATTATTTTTAATAAAATGAGTTGCTTTTGCCCATATAAAGAAAAAATACATCATTCATTAGGGTTTTTTTTTATTTAAATGACATTTCCAATTGCTCTGTTGTATGTTAAGTGTATGGAGCTTTTCTATTTTTTTCTCTAAAAACTGGTAGGTGAATATATTGATTTTGAATAAATACTGCTTATTTTATTCAAATTAATAATTAATTATTTTTAATAAAATTAGTTGCTTTTGCCCATATAAAGAAAAAAAATACATCATTCTTTAGGGTTTTTTATTTTAATTTAAATGATATTTTCAATTGCTCTGTTGTATGTTAAGTGTATGGAGCTTTTCTATTCTTTCTCTAAAAACCAGTAGGTGAATATATTGATTTTGAATAAATACTGCTTAATTTATTCAAATTAGTAAAGAATTTAATTATTTTTAATAAAATCAGTTACTTTTGCCCATATAAAGAAAAAAAATACATCATTCTTTAGGGTTTTTTATTTTAATTTAAATGACATTTTCAATTGCCCTCTTGTATGTTAAGTGTATGGAGCTTTTCTATTTTTTTCTCTAAAAACTGGTAGGTGGACATAATAATTTTGAATAAATACTGCTTATTTTATTCAAATTAATAATTAATTTAATTCTTTTTAATAAAATGAGTTGCTTTTGCCCATATAAAGAAAAAAATACATCATTCTTTAGGGTTTTTTTATTTAAATGACATTTCCAATTGCTCTGTTGTATGTTAAGTGTATGGAGCTTTTCTATTCTTTCTCTAAAAACCAGTAGGTGAATATATTGATTTTGAATAAATACTGCTTAATTTATTCAAATTAGTAATTAATTTAATTCTTTTTAATAAAATGAGTTGCTTTTGCCCATATAAGGAAAAAAATACATCATTCTTTGGTTTTGGTTTTTTTTTTTTTAATTTAAATGACATTTTCAATTGCTCTGTTGAAGTTCCTGCTGCTCTCTCTTCAGCCTGTGCTTCCTTGGAAGTGTTTGGTGCTCACAGCTGGAGCCAGGGATTTTTTCCCTGGAATGTTTTCCACAATTAACAGTGAGATTGATGATGATCCAGATGTTTTTCCAGTGGTTTTTGGCCTGGGAGAGCTGCAGCCAAACAACTCCGTGTTTTCTCTGTCCAGAGACTTCAAAGTCTCATTCTCTTCCTGGGAGCTGTCATTTAATGAGCTCCAAACCTGAATTTTAGAAGGATTTGATGATCCAGGTTTCTTCTGTCAGGCACATTTGTCTCTTCTTGGGTGATTTATTTTATTTTATTTTATTTTATTTTATTTTAATTTAATTTAATTTAATTAATTTTTATTTTTTTATTTTATTTTATTTTAATTTATTTTATTTTTATTTAATGTATTTTTATTTTTATTTTATTTTTATTTTATTTTATTTTTTATGTTATATTATTTTATGTTATTTTATTTTTTATTATTTTTTATGTTACTTTATTTCATGTTAGTTATTTTATGTTAGTTATTTTATTTTATTTTTTATGTTATATTATTTTATGTTATTTTATTATACAGCCAGAGAAGCAGGTCACTGTTTCAGTTTTATTGTTTTGAAATTGAGTGTTGTCACTGAAACACCTCCCCAGTCACTCTGATTTAGCTCCCTGCATGTCTTGGGTGTCTCTTTTGTGTTCAGGGCTTTGTGAAGTAACAGAATGAGAATAAATATTTTAAAATAATCATTTAAAAAAGGATTCAACAGAGAGGATTTGAAGGTTATTCACCCAGTAATTTTTCAACTCTGCCTGATTTTCAACTTGCTTCTTTTAATTTCTCTTAGTTATTAATTATCCTGTGCCAAAATAATGCATTTCCAGCTTTCTCAGGGATGTTTGCCTCAGTCATCCAGCAATTGATTAAATCTGGATTAATCCAGAGCCTCTCCTCTGAGGATTCTGACCAAACTGATTTTTCCACTCTTTTTATTTCTGCAAGTTTTGCAATTGCACCACTTGGCTTTGCTGCTGGAGCCAAGTAGAGAAGGAGCAGCCCCTGGCCCTGGTGACAACAACCAGCCCTGCAGAATTCCTCCTGGAAATCACTGAGACAATGAAAATAAATGCAGAACTAATCTAGCTATGCCACATCTTGGTTTGGAAAAACACATCTCTGAGTCCAGAAATTGATGTTTTAGTGCAGAAGGTGACATTTTAGTCAGAAAGGGTTTTTCTTGCCCTAGGCAATTTAACCCTGCCACCCAGAGACACAGCCTAGGCTTGGAAATATTTGGGAGATGTTCTGCAGTCCTCATTCCCTGGGTTTGGTGATTAAAAGTAGTAAAGAAGGGTGTACTTGGCATGACCACAGTGTCCTGTATATTTATTTTGGTACAACAACCTATAGAACAACCTATATTTTACTGGCAGATGATGCTGCCGGACACTTCCCAGGCCTGCAGCATAAATCATGATGTCTTTTAAAGTTTATTTTAAGCCTCAGTGCTGGCCAGAGCTCACAATGTTGAATATACCCATGGCAGAGTCTGAGGAGGGTGCCCCAAAGTTATTAATTCCCTGGCTCACTTCTGGTGGCAAACTGATCCAGAATATTTTGAATGAAGCATGTGAATATTTTATAGACCTGCCAGTGTGCAGGCTCTGTGGTTTGTCAGATTTTGGTGGCTCTGGAGTAGGATTTCATGTGGATTGTTCTTGGGGGGAGGCATACCTGGCTCTTTCTCTGCAGCAAAATCACTTCTGTGGAGGGAATTCTTTTCTTTTGCTGTCTTCACTGGGAATCTTAAATCTCTCCAAGCAGTACTGTGTGAAAATGTTTCAAGCCTGCTCTGTTCTGCCTGACTGCCAAGTTAACCCCTTGTTTTAATCCTTTCTCAGAGCTCAATTCTGGGGAGCACCTCCAGCCTGCTGCTGCAGAGCCCTGCTCACCTGCCCCTGCCCCAGCAGCAGCTCCTGAAGATGGAAAACATGCAGGCAAACAGTGTAAGGCCATCCCTGCCACTCTGACTCTCTTTGAACACTCTCAGAATGCCTGGAATAAATCATTTTTAGCATCAGGTGCCCATGATCTTTTAAGTTCCCTTCCAACCCAACCCAACTCAGAGTTCTGTGATCCTCGACCAGTTTAGCGGAGCTGAAAAGGTTGAGGGATGTGCAAGTTCTAAGAAGCAGCTGTGAGCAGATGATTTGAATCATTTACACAGTTTTCTCTTCTTTCCTTTTAGAAACCAGGTTTGCTGGGAGAACCTCCAACCATGCTCCTGCAGACAGTGCTGGGCATAGGGGTGATGCCAGCAGTGAGCTCAGGCCTGGCAGCACGAGGAGAAGCTCTCAAGTGTAAATGACATTTTATTTCCTCCCCAAATCACTAGAAATGCCCAGCTGCACGTTGTGCACCTGGCTTTTCTCCCTGTGTCACAAAAGCAGGCTGTTAAATCCTCTGCTAGCTCAGTTACTGCCCCCTTTTTTTTTTATAATATGCTTTTATTTAGAGGTGACATTTTGTGGAGTTCTTCAGAGCGGGTAAATGGGAGTTGCTGAAGAAGCACCACAAATTTGCTCTTTATTTTATTAGGAAATGAGCTGTAACAACAAGTCTGTGACAGATGTCAACTTGGAATGCAAATTTCTGTGCCGCTGCTGCCCTCAGTGTTTGTGGGGAAAGATCAGTTGGATCTCACCTGGAGAGGAGAAGCTCCGGGGAGAGCTCAGAGCTCCTGGCAGGGCCTAAAGGGGCTCCAGGAGAGCTGGAGAGGGACTGGGGACAAGGGATGGAGGGACAGGACACAGGGAATGGCTTTTAGATGGAAAAGGAGGGGATTTAGGTGGATATTGGGGAGGAATTCCTGGCTGGGAAGGTGCTGAGGCCTTGGAATAGAATTCCCAGAGCAGCTGTGGCTGCCCCTGGATCCCTGGAAGTGTCCAAGGCCAGGCTGGAGCAGCCTGGGACAGTGGGAGTCGTGGGATCCTTAAGGTCCCTCCCAACCCAAACCATTCCAGGATTTTCTGGTCTTGTTCCCTCCACTGCTCCATTGTGTTCTGCAGCCCTGCTCTGAGTCATGGCAGTAACCAGGAGCAAGGAAAAGGCATCCAGGGGAGGGCAGAAAGCTCCTCAGAATATGCAGATTTTCATTTTGGAGAACACTTTTCCAGCTCTTCAGTTAAAAGAATTCTTCCTGGTGCCAGCTGAGGTGGGGTTTCCCCCCAGTGTTCCCATCCAGCATCCTCCAGGATGTTGTTCCCAGGTTGTTTTTTTTTTTTTGGAGCATGACAGGAAGCACAGAGTAAGTTATCACAGGGAATGTTTAGAAAAGCCAGACTTTTATTGAATCAGCTTGAAGTCGAGTTGTTTGCCTGTGGGATGGGAAAAGAACCAAACCCCAATGAAGCAGAGCTGGGCTTGCTCTCCTCGTCCCTCGTTAACCCCACCATCAAACCCTCTCTAATAAATCCCATCTAACAGCCAAGTTTCTCCATTTATGGCTGGCTGCAGCATCTAACCCAGCTCCCATTCCAGCAGCAGCGGCAGCAGCAGCGGCAGGGATGGGCATGCTGCCATTCTTCCCAAACCAGCACATTGTTGGCCAGGCTCTGCCCGGGCCCAACGCTGCTGCGGACAAAGGCGAGGCCGTGCCGGGAGCGCAGCCCTTCCCCGCGGGGCTGCCCAGCCTGCCCGGGGCTCTGCGGGCCGCCCACTCCAAACCTGCCGGCCAGCTCAGGAACTGCGACTCCGGCCTGGGGGTAAGGAGCCTGCAGCACCGCCCCTGCCCCGCGCTCGGCTCTTCTCTTTGCTTCTTCTCTCTTCTTCTCTCTTTCTTTTCTCTTTCCCCTTCTTTCCCCTTCTTTCCCCTTCTTTCCCCTTCTTTCTTTCCCCTTCTTTCTTTCCCCTTCTTTCTTTCCCCTTCTTTCTTTCCCCTTCTTTCTTTCCCCTTCTTTCTTTCCCCTTCTTTCTTTCCCCTTCTTTCTTTCCCCTTCTTTCTTTCCCCTTCTTTCTTTCCCCTTCTTTCTTTCCCCTTCTTTCTTTCCCCTTCTTTCTTTCCCCTTCTTTCTTTCCCCTTCTTTCTTTCCCCTTCTTTCTTTCCCCTTCTTTCTTTCCCCTTCTTTCTTTCCCCTTCTTTCTTTCCCCTTCTTTCTTTCCCCTTCTTTCTTTCCCCTTCTTTCTTTCCCCTTCTTTCTTTCCCCTTCTTTCTTTCCCCTTCTTTCTTTCCCCTTCTTTCTTTCCCCTTCTTTCTTTCCCCTTCTTTCTTTCCCCTTCTTTCCCCTTCTTTCCCCTTCTTTCCCCTTCTTTCTCCTTCTTTCTCCTTCTTTCTCCTTCTTCCTCTTTCTTCCTCCTTCTTCCTCACTTTCTCTCTTTCTTTCTCTCTCTTTCTTTCTCTCTCTTTCTTTCTCTCTCTTTCTTTCTCTCTCTTTCTTTCTCTCTCTTTCTTTCTCTCTCTTTCTTTCTCTCTCTTTCTTTTTCTCTCTCTTTCTCTCTTTCTTTCTCTCTCTCTTTCTCTCTCTTTCTCTCTCTCTCTCTCTTTCTCTCTCTTTCTCTCTCTTTCTCTCTCTTTCTCTCTCTTTCTCTCTCTCTCTTTCTCTCTCTTTCTCTCTCTTTCTCTCTCTTTCTCTCTCTTTCTCTCTCTTTCTCTCTCTCTCTTTCTCTCTCTTTCTCTCTCTTTCTTCCTCTTTCTTCCTCCTCTTTCCTTCCTCCTCCTCCCTCCTCCTTTCCCCACTTTATTTTCCCCACCCCTGTGCCTCCCCTGTAAAATCTGCTTCATCCCAGGAGCATCCTTGAGCCGTGCTAAGGTCACAGCAGTTGTGGGTAGCAGCAGAACAATGCTGCTCCTTGGTGGTCCAGCTGCATGAACAAAGGAGGCTCCACACTGCTGCAGGGCTTTTTCCCATCTGTTTGCCTCACAGTGTTTGATGATGAAATTCATCTCAGGGGCAGTGACTCTTTGAAAGGCCAAAAATTGAACTTGGGCTTGAATTTTGTGATTGATCAGGAGCAGTTCTGGTGGCGTTGGGGTGGGGGGCTTTGGGTTTCCAGGTGCTTGTGTGTGTGTATATAAATTTACCACTTTTAATTATCACTTTTTAAAAAATATTTATTCCCCTGAAGATGAGGTGTGAGAGGATGATGGGATGGGATTTAAGTGGCCTCATTCTTTCAGAATTTTTTTATCTGCCCTGAAAACAAAATTTACCTTTTTTATAATATACATTAACACTTTCATATTTTTGGGGAAACATGTGCTTAATTCCTGATTTTCCTAACATTTAGCTTTATTTCCTTGTGTCTCCAAGTGAAAAGAGTTGATTTTGTCTTGGCCATGTACTTAATGTTCACTCCCTGCATCTGGAATTGTTCGAGTGGTGATTATTCCACTCGCATAAAAAAGGTTTTCTTTTGTTTGTTTGTTTGTTTTGTAATATCCTTTAGGAACTTGCAGTCTGAAGAGAAACGTTCCTACAAAAACTATTTGGAGGAAAAAATTGCAGGCAGTGTGTCCAAATTGCTGAAATAAAATGGAACTTTGGAAGGATTGACTTCAAAAGTTTCATTTTACTTCAAAAGTTGCATTTCAAAAGGTTTTTTTCATAGGGCTAAGCTTTTTCCAAGACCCTGCTGGGCCACTTAACTCTATTTCTGATCAATTTTAAATGAATTTAATGCAAACTTCCCTTTTTTTTTTTCAAGACTCCCTTGAAAAAGCAGACTTCTCTGCTTGGGGAACCCCCAAAAGAAATTCGGCTGAGCACCAATCCCTACTTGAATTTGGCAAGTGTTTTGCCTGGTATCTGCCTGCCAGGTAAGCAAACATTTCATGGATTTCATTGCAGATTTCCACAGCCAGAGCATGGCAAATATTTATCCTGTTTGCCTGGTAAATCCAGTGACCACAGCATTAATCCTTAAGGAAATCTCATAGTGTGTCTTAAAATTGCAAAGTAATTTTATCCTGATGGTTAAATTTTCAGAGGCTCACAAACTTCTAGGAGCTTTTCAATTATTAATAGCACTGATTAATTTGGGGCACAGCCTAATGTGAGAAGGCAAATTTCAATTTTAATCCTGGAATAAATCCTAATTTGTGTGGTTTCTTGCAAGCCAGGTGTTTATTCAGACTCTGTCCTTTGTCTTCCCAGCAGCAATTGCCAGCAAAGCCTCCAGTCCTCCACAGCAGACCAGCCTTCCAAACAATGTCATGGATGCTGCTGTGTCTCAGGGAACTGCATCACAACATGCAATGGAAAATTACTTCAGTTATTCCCAGCAGCCTGGGGAATACCCACAGGTAGGAAATGCACAGCCTGATGTCCCCTGGAGCCTCTGGGATTCTCCCAGAGCTGCTCCTTGCTTTCTCTGGGTCTTCTTCCCAAGCCTATCCAGTGACATTTTCTCTCTTTTCTGTGTTCAGAGCAGATTTAGCACAGAGAACATTCTCTGCTGAAATCACAGCCCTTGAAAAAATTGCTTCTTGAGGGCCTGAACTGCAGGCACTCACTAAAAAACAGCTTTTCTCCTTTCCTTTTCCCTCTCTCTTTCCTCTCTCTCTTTCCTCTCTCTCTTTCCTCTCTCTCTTTCCTCTCTCTCTTACCCCTTTCCTCTTCCTTTCCTCTTCCTTTCCTCTTCCTTTCCTCTTCCTTTCCTCTTCCTTTCCTCTTCCTTTCCTCTTCCTTTCCTCTTCCTTTCCTCTTCCTTCCTTTCTCACCACCTCTGCCTTGGCTTTTATCTGCCTTCAGAACCAGGGTTTTTTTTTTTTCTCTTTGCCTTCCCCAGAAGTTTGTAAGTCTTGAGCTTTGGCTGGATCCCAGAGCAGAGAGCTCTGCCTCCTGGTTCCTGCAGAGCTGGGGGATGTTTGCCAGCTGCTGGCAGTGCACAGGATGTGCTCCCCATCTGCCCCATGTGGTGATCAGAGCCTGGCCATGAGCTGCAGGCTCTGGGGATGCTCAGAGCCAGTTCCACTGGGAAGGAGGAGCATTCCCATGGTGTCATGAACCATTCTGAGTCTGTATGGAACTGCAGCTGTACAGATCAAACCTCAGCAGTGCCTCCTCTCCAGGCTGGCAGGGCAGGACAGAGCCTCTCCTGGGCTGCTGGCAGGGAGATCTGTGAGCCCCCAAACTCTGGGAGTCAGGAGGATGGAGAGGGTTTGGATTGGGAGGCTCCCAGCCTGGCCAGAGGGCTGAGGGGGAGCAGGGTCACTGCACAGAGCAGGGAGCTTTGCCAGGGGCCAGACACCCCTTGGATCAGGTCTGGTGCCTAAAGGGCTCCAGGAGAGCTGCAGAGGGGCTGGGGACAAGGCCTGGAGGGACAGGACACAGGGACTGGATCCCACTGCCAGAGGGCAGGGCTGGCTGGGATTTTGGGCAGGAATTGTTCCCTGGGAGGGTGGGGGTGCTCAGAGAAGCTGTGACTGCCCATCCCTGGAGGTGTTCCCAGAACAGGAATCATTGTCCCTGCCTCACTGCCAAGCCAGAGTTACCTCTTTTGTATGTTTTGAGCACTTACCATAATTTTAAATATTTGAGCTGAGCTTCACCACTGGTGCTGGAGGTGTTTTGATGCTGCTTGGAGAGCTGTGGGGTGTAAGAACTGTAGGCAGAGATGGGAGAGGATTTCTGCTGCTCTGCAGGAGGCTGTCCAGCAGTGGTACCAGCATTATGCTCAGGCACATCACCCCACCCAGGCCAGAGTGGATGGCTTGGAAAATGAAGCCTCTGAGGTGAGAAATCTTTTCATCCTCTTGCTGTCTCCACTGGCTGTTGCTCCCATCAGCTTTTGGACACCTGCTTTGTGTGTTGGCACAGGAATGAGGGGCTGGAGAGCTTGGGGTGAAGGCACTTGCATGGGCACTGCTGCAGGGCAGCCCTGCACCCCCTGGTAGTCACACCCAAAATATCCCTCTCCAAAATCCCCCCCATCCAAAATCACCTGGAATGCTCAGGAGTGGATTGAAATATTCCCACCAGGAAGCAGCACAGCATCAATGGCATTTCCCAGGGCTGAATCTCCCAGCACTGAAGGGGCTGTTTCTGGCCCAAGCTGAGGTTTTTGTGACCAAGGAGAAAGACACTTTTTAAAGGAATTACACAAGCTAAACCCTCATCCAAATCTCACATCTTGCTCCAGGAATTGCTGCACACCCGAGCTGCTGAGAATTGCACCTCTTGTTACTCAGGCTTTTCCATGCCTGCTGAGAGCTCAGCACAATAGCAGAAAAAAAAAAAAAAAGAATTATTAAACCCTTTTTTTTTTTCTTTCTACTTCATGGATCCCCTTCTGGATTCAGGAATCTACAGGTGGATCTTTCCCAGACTACAGCACCTGCCTGCAGGTGGTGCCTGCCCTTTTGAGTGGAGCCCAGCAGGGCTTGCAGCCTCCTCCAGCAAACCCCTTAAAGCAGGTGAGAGGAGAGGAGAGAGGAGAGGAGAGGAGCAGCAGTGGTTGTAGATGCTTCTTCCCTGGCTGCTGCTGCCCCCGAGTGGAGCTTTCCCTCTGCATCCCTGCTCCTCCACCCCAATCCCTGGGAATGTGAGAAGAGCTCCAGAGCCTTGCAGAGCCCTCCAGGCCCTCAGTGAGCTCCTCTCAGTGCCCCAACGCCCACGGGCAGAACAAGGCTGGGTTTTGAGGAGCTTCTCAGAGAGATATCAATGTGCAAAAATGCCTGGAAGGAGGCAAATAAAGTAGGAAGAGAGGAGGAGGAGGTTCACACTGGATTTTAATGGGTGCTTGCCTGATTTGCAGATGGTTTGCACTAGGATAGAATCTCTGAAGTGGAAAGAGCAGCTCAAAATGTCCTGGAAAGCAAAATTAAAAAACACAGGATAAATCTAAAGATTTTTACCTGCTTAATTTGTAATATACACAATTTTTGTGTGCGTGTTTCTGAAACAGTTCTTGGAGCATCTGCAGGTTTATCTGGTCTTGGGCAGCATCCAAGAGGTTACCAACAGCCCTTTCACTGGATCCTGGGGGATAAAATGGCTTTTATTTGGAATTACAACAGGTTCAGCTGCAGCTCAGACTCACTGAGCAGTTTCCTTTGCTGGTGCTCCAGTGGACACTGAGTTTCCATCAATAAATGCAGTGGGAATGCTTTGGAAGCAGTGAGGGCCAGTTTGTGGAGGCTGCTTAGGATTTAGAACTGCTGAGGAATTCCTGTGCCTGTGCTGTAGGTAAATCCCATTGCTCCTGTTTTTATGGATGGCAAAGCTGATCACAGCATTAAATCCTGTGGGTTCAGTTCTGGCATTAGGCTGGGCATGAGGTTTTTTGGAGATTTTGACTTTAACTCCAGCAATTCCTGACTCCTGGGTAGAGCTGGCCGTGATGTGGTTTGGGGTAAAGATGGTCAAAGCCTGGCCATGGCCTGGGCCATGAAAAAATTGATTTTTCAGATTCCCAGCAGCTCTGACCTGGCTGGAAATGATGGAATGGCAGCAGCAGGAGAGGGTGTGGGCTTTGAGCCGAGCAGCACCTCCCAGTTTATCTGCAGAGAGGTTCCTGGGGTGGTGCAGAACAGCTCCCTGGGACGTTGGTGGTGAGGCCAGGAGCCATAAAAGGCAGGAGCAGCAGGGTCAGTGCCTTGGCACGGGCACAGCAGCACAGTTTGCCTCCAAACTGCTGCAACTGCAGATAAATCTCAGTGGAGAGGCTGCTCCTCAGGAGGCTTTGGCAGTTCAGTGCGTGCTCATGTGCTTGCAGCTCATTTGAATCCTGCTTTTTGGGGCTTTTTTTTAAATCCTGCTGTTTTGGAGGAGCAGGGTTGGAGGATTTGTGTGAAGCAGCAGTGAGCCTGATGGTGGGGGGACACAGGACAGGGGTGACATCCCCATGGCTTTCAGAGCTGCAGGAGAGAGAGGACAGGGGCAGAACTTGGCTCAGTTTTGTGTTTCTGATGAAGGTGCTCCCCAGGGTGAAGCTGGAGTGAGCAGGAGCAGGTTGAGCTGTGAGTGTGGACAGCACAGGGTGCTTGGAGAGCTGCTGGGAAAGGTTTCTCCAAAGGGAAGGAGAACCCAGGGAGCCCTTGGGGCAGCCTCAGAGCAGCTGTGCCCTCACAGAAACCCCACTCTGGGCCCCTCAGGGCTGAGTGTGTCAGAGTTGAAATTCCAATTAAAGATCCATTGCTGCTCCATCCATCCCTCACTCCTGCACAGATGGAAAATTCATCTTTCACCCCCTGGCTTGGTGTGGGAGCTGGGCCAGGACTCTTCAACCCCTTCAGCTCTCCAGGAGGAATGGAAGGTGCCTCATCCTGGAGATGTCTGCATCAGCTGCAGGACAACACCAAAGCCATTATCCCACTGCATTTTATCCTTGTGCTGTGGAATGAGGCCCCCTGGTCCATCACAGGTGTGATCCTTTGATCAGTGGGGTTTTTTTTAGGGAAAGGGCACAAACCCCAGACCTCCAAGCCCAAGGAGTTGGGTCTTTGGCATCACTTCTGTTGGATCCAGGGCACGTGGAAAACTCCTCGAGCTGCCCCGGGGGGTCTGAGACCCCAGCTGGGACCCCAGGAAAGCTCTGCCTGTGACCTCAGCCCGTGGGGAAAACTCCCAACACTCAGAGATGAGTTGAAACCAACAAAGGTGGGAAAGAAATAGCAGTTGAGTTTGTCACAGGTGAAAATTCGTAGTTTTGGGTTTTCAGTATGGAGACAGATGAGAGCAAGATGGAGAATTTTGGGCAGTGTCTCATTATCATCATCATCTTCATCTTCTTCTTTCTCCTTTTCCTTCTTTTCCTTCTTTTCCTTCTTTTCCTTCTTTTCCTTCTTTTCCTTCTTTTCCTTCTTTTCTCCTTCTTCTCCTTCTCCTTCTTCATCTTTTCTTCTTTCTTCTTTCTTCTTTCTTCTTCTCCCTTTTCTGCTGTGACAGTGGCACAGAGACAGACATTGGTAGGCTGGGTTTGACACAGAGGTTGTGTGTTTAGAACAGGCAGTGATCATTGGCACAGAACAATAAACACAGCACGTTTTAGGAGTTAATTGGGTTAGAAACCTTCTTTTTCTTGGGATCTTCTGTCCAGAGGTGTTTTTTCACTCTGTTTCTGGCACGTCCAGCCAGGTTTCCAGATAAGAAATGGAACAAACAGCTCTGAAGATCGAAGCTGCGAGTCTCATTTATCTTTTTTAACCCTGGTACCGGATTTCTGGAGGAAAAAGCTCAACCCCTACAAGCAGGGACTCCTGAAAGGGAGTGTCCCGCACCCTTCAGTGGGAATCCTCAGCCTGCAGCGCCGTTTCCTTGGAGCGGTGGCTGTGGCTCGAGTGTCACTTGTCCCGTCTCGCCCGCAGGTGGCCCCGAAGCGCAGCTCCTCGTACCTCGTGTCCTCCCCCGAGCCCGGCCCCGTGGAATTCCCGGCTCCCGGCGGAGCCGCTCGCTACTCGGAGTCATCCCTGAAGAAGAAGCGCGTGTATTGATGAGCCACGGGCGGGGAGCGGCCGGGAACCCCTCTGTATTTATTGCTGCCTTAACTTCAGACAAGGAATTCTTTCTGCCTGGGGTGAGTGTTCCCAAGAGGAGGCAGCTCTGTCCCGGTGACATCCAAGGACACCCGAGTGGCATCCAGGGTGTGACCAAGGTGGTGGCTGCTTTCACTTGGGAGAGGAGGGGGACGCTGTTGGCTTTGTCACCTGGGGGCTTGAGGGGCAGAGCACAGGGACTTGGGGAGCTGGGGCAGCTCCAGCTGAAAGCAATAAAAAGCCAGAGGAAAGAAAGCTGATCCTCTCTCCAGTCCTCAGCCTGAGGAAGTTAAAAGAGGAAGTCTTGATAGTAATTATTTTGTATTTTTTTAACTCAGAATGGGGAGGGGAGGGAGGGGGGTGTCCAACTTTCCTTTTTCCAGGATTAAGAGCTCTGCATTTACAGCCTTTCAATTTTTAGTATTTCTTCTTAATCCTGGAATGGAGTGATACCAAATGGATTCCCAGAGCCCTGGTGATGTTCTCAATAAAAGGGAGATGCTATCCTGTGCTGCCTTGGAATATTCCCTGGGATTTGGAGAGCTGATCCTTGGACAGTGGAATAACTTTGTTTTTAGGCTGAGAATCCAGAGTTTTTTCCCATGAAGGAAGTAATTCCCAGTGTGAGGCAGCATCCTTGCACAGGTGTGGGGCAGCTCTTCCTGGGCCACCCCACATTTGTTTCCCACCTTTTGAGTGTATTTTCCTTTTTTTTTTTTTAAGACTTTTTGTATTTTTAGCTTATTATCAGCTCTGGCTCGAGTTGTTCTCTTCTGCCATCAGCCCTTTTGGAGCTGGAGATCAGCAATCCTTTCCTTTTGCCATCAGTGACAGGTAAATGAGGAGCCAGCCCTCATTGCAAGGCTTTGCCCCTTTGGAATCCTGCTGCAAATCCATTTGGATTGAGTTCACCCAGGCCAGGAGCCACCTCCTTCTCCCTTTTCTTTGCTAGAGAACACTGAAGCCATTTTTTTCAATACTGATTTTTTTTTTTTAATTAAAAGTCTTAAACTTTGCCTTTCAAGCTTTGGGATGTGACCAGGATCCACGTTTTCAAAGCTTAAAAAAAAAACAAAAAAACCCTCTTCCCTCAGCTGCTGGAACTGCTCCACAAACAGGAGCCAGGAGCTTTGCTGGGATTCTGCCTGTATGTATTGATAAATTCACTTGTAATATTTTGTTTCAACTGTTTGTATATGCAACTTTCTCAACTTGTTACACTTTTCAATGAAAATAAATTGTTGGTACTTATTTCAAGTGGATTTTTTTTTTTTTGTGGGAGGAAAACAGCCCTGGACTCCTTTAATCAGGTAAGGTAGGAAAAGGTTTTGAAAGAACAACATTCCTATGGAAAATCCATTTTTAAAACTTTCCTCTGTTTCATTCATGATTAAAAAGGGAGGCACATGGAGAAAAAAAAATTCTTTATTAGACTTGTTTGTATAAAGAGTAACAAAGTGCTTCCAAGATTAAATTCAGCTTCCTAAGTGACATACAGAAACAATAACACTGTAAAAATAAATCTGACCTCCTTGGAGCTCATAATTACCATTTTTTATATATATTTATATATATATTTATATATATACCTCTTTCTATTATTGCCAAAACTTGAGGATCTCTTCAGAGCATTGTCCAGCTCCAGGTGTGGTAGGAGAAAACAGATGCTGATGGCAGCAGAAGGTTCCAGTTAAACCACTCATGGGCTGAGTCAAAATGTTCTTTAAAAACTTGGTTGGAGGGGTTCCCATCCCCTAGGACACCCCTGGGTGCTCAGGCCTTTTTTTTTTTTTTTTTTTTTTCCTTTTGGATGATCCCCTCCAGATTCTGGGCACGGCCTGGGTTCTTTCCCATCTCTGTGAATCCCTTCCCTGCAAATCCCTCAGCACCAGGGATGCACATTCACCCCCCCTCCAAGTCTGGGAGCTCCAGGGGGAAGAATGTGGAGTGGAGTTAGGAAAAGCAAATGATTTCTCCCAAAATTGGGGTGTTCTCACTGAAATGCACAACTGTGCCCACCCCTCCCCGCTTCCAGGGATGGGATTTTTGAACAGTTTTTAAAAATACCTGTCAGAGCTCAGGATTGGGGCCTGGTGGGTTAAAAAGAGCTGAAAATTTTGCCTTCCCTGTATTTTTATGCCAGAGTTGTTTTGTTTGTTACTAGGGTTTAAGTGCACGTGAAGGATATTTTGTCAGCCAGCTTTGAAATCATTAATTGAAATCATAATTAATCATTCCATCCACTGGCTGAGGTTGGAGCTGAGAAATGCAGTGGATTTTCCCAGCTCTTATCTCCCATCAGGGCAATTCCAATTGTGGCACAACCAGAATCAGAGCAGGGTAAAACTGCCCTGCAAGAACAGCAGCAAAGGGAGCTGGAGTTCATTTTGCCCAAAACTTTTAAATTCTTTTAATCCAACTCTTCAATCTGTTGGTAAAAGAATCCTTTATAACCACAGCAGCCCAGCCAGAGTACAAATTACAGGAGTGAAAAACGACAAAAAAAAAAGGAATAGCCTTGGGCATAGATAGTTTGCTGGGCATTTAAAGTCCTGACAGGATTAAAAAAAAAATTAATTACATTTTACTCATAATTGTTTCAAAGCCTTGGATCAGGTTGTGGAAGGTGGTGCGCTCGTCGTGTTTGTAGATCCAGCACTTCCTCATCAGCTGATCCACCTGGCAGCACAAACAGAGGAATTGAAAGGAATTTTTTAAAGGAATGAAGGTGTTTTTAAAGGAATGAACCATTTCTTTGGGTTTGCCAGTAAAGACAACAGAGCAGAGTCTCCCTGAATGAAAAAACCCCTCAGGTGTTGGGCAGACCTGAGCAGGGGGGTTTGGTCACTTCAGGTTTAAACCAACACAGCAGTTCCACACCACAGGAGTTGCCAAATTCAGAGGGATTGCTGAGGGATTTTCATGGATCCAGGTACTACAGCAAGTCCTTGGCCCCTCTGAAGGGACACCATGGATTTGGGAATGTTAATATCAAAAAATATCTTAAAACAATCCTGGAAAACCTTGGAAATGCCTTTTCCCAGCACTCCTGGAGCTTTTCCTACCTGAGTGGTCAGGGCTGTAGAACCAGGGAAGTGTGACCCCTCTGGGGCTGACTCGGTGTCCAGACAGGGACAGATGGACCTTTTCCTTCCTTCCTTCCTTTCCTCCCTTCTTTTCTTCCCTCCCTTCCTTCCCTTACTCCATCCCTCCATCATCCATCCATCCATCCATCCATCCACTCATCATCCATCCATCCATCCATCCATCCATCCACTCATCATCCATCCATCCATCCATCCATCCATCCATCCATCCATCCATCTCCATCCATCCATCCATTATCCATCCATCCATCCATCTCCATCCATCCATTATCCATCCATCTCCATCCATCCATCCATCCATCCATCCATTATCCATCCATCCATCCATCCATCCATCCATCCATCTCCATCCATCCATTATCCATCCATCCATTCATTATCCATCCATCTCCATCCATCCACTCATCATCCATCCATCCATCCATCCATCCATCCATCTCCATCCATCCATCCATTATCCATCCATCCATCCATCTCCATCCATCCATTATCCATCCATCTCCATCCATCCATCCATCCATCCATCCATTATCCATCCATCCATCCATCCATCTCCATCCATCCATTATCCATCCATCCATTCATTATCCATCCATCTCCATCCATCCATCCATCCATCCATCCATCCATCTCCATCCATCCATTATCCATCCATCCATCCATCATCCATCCATCCATCCATCTCCATCCATCCATTATCCATCCATCCATCCATCCATTATCCATCCATCCATCCATCCATCTCCATCCATCCATTATCCATCCATCCATCCATTATCCATCCATCTCCATCCATCCATTATCCATCCATCCATCTCCATCCATCCATTATCCATCCATTATCCATCCATCTCCATCCATCCATTATCCATCCATCCAT
This sequence comes from Phylloscopus trochilus trochilus, assembly GCA_016584745.2. Classification (NCBI taxonomy): domain Eukaryota; kingdom Metazoa; phylum Chordata; class Aves; order Passeriformes; family Phylloscopidae; genus Phylloscopus; species Phylloscopus trochilus. The sequence continues at coordinate 1,868,294 of WQNJ02000093.1, read as the reverse complement.
CCATCCATCTCCATCCATCCATTATCCATCCATCCATTCATTATCCATCCATCTCCATCCATCCATCCATCCATCCATCCATCTCCATCCATCCATTATCCATCCATCCATCCATCATCCATCCATCCATCCATCCATCTCCATCCATCCATTATCCATCCATCCATCCATCCATTATCCATCCATCCATCCATCCATCTCCATCCATCCATTATCCATCCATCCATCCATTATCCATCCATCTCCATCCATCCATCTCCATCCATCCATTATCCATCCATCTCCATCCATCCATCCATCCATCCATCCATCCATCCACTCATCATCCCTCCATCCATCCATCTCCATCTATCCATTATCCATCCATCCATCCACTCATCATCCATCATCCATCCCTCCCTCCATCCCATCCCTCCCTCCCTCACCTCCTCGGGGCAGGTTGGTGGCCGTGGCAGCCGTTTGTCGTCCTGCAGGACCCGCACGAGCCGCGCCACCGTCATCTGTCCCTGCGTGGGGCCGATCATCTTCAGGAATTCCTGTGGGGACAGCGGCATGGGCTGGGAATCCCTCCCCCTCCCCACCAGGGAGCTTCCCAGGGAAGGGGTGGGACGAGATGAGCGTTAAGGTCCCTCCCGCCCCAGCTGAGCCGGCGATTCTCCGACCCCAAAAGCAGAGACAATGATCTGACATGCTGGGATTGGAGCAGCTCAGGCAGGTGTCCCTGCCCCTGCACTTACTGCCATGGGGCTGGACTCGGAGTCGCAGTAGGTGAGGAGCTCGTAGAGCGTCACCCCGAAGGACCACACGTCGGAGGCGATGTAGAACTTGCTCTGCAGCAAACACTCCGGGGCGTACCTGGGGACACCAGGGGACATTGGAATATTCCAATATTCTGTCACATCCAGACAGCCCAGCCCTGCTCACCACTCCAGAGCTGCTGCTGTGTTTGGGGAGCCCGTGCACCTCCCTTAAAAGGTAACAAACAGGGTGTGTTCCACAGCGAGGCACCAGGAAACCAAGGAGACCAAACCCAAAAGGGTGGGGAAATGAAAGAAACCAACAGCACAAGAGGCCAGAACAGGTGCCTTTTCCTTGCTCTCATGGTTTAGCTTTCTCAGGCCTCTTTTAAAAGCAGGAAGAATCTGGTGGAGTGCAGGAGCAGAGGGGTCCCTGCCCTACCAGAAGACGGGGCTGTCGCGGTCGTCCTTGACGGTGTAATACTCCTTGTCGGTCTCGATGGCCTTGGTGAGCCCAAAGTCCCCAATCTTCACCCTGTTCTCGCTCTCCACCAGGACATTCCTCGCTGCCAGGTCACGGTGCACGTACTGACAGGAGCCCAGGTAGTCCATGCCCTAAGAGAGGAGAAAAGAAGCCTTTTATTTCCTTTTTCTTTTATTCCTCCGATTCTTTAATCCTTTTTTCTCCAGTTACTGCTTCACATGGCCTGACCGTGGCTCTGCACTCTCATCTCCATCCCTTCAGACTTCACCTTGCTCCTTTCCTCTTGCCAACACATTCCAAGTGCTGCCCTCCCTCCTGATCCTCCAAATCCTCCCCCAGGAACAACTTTGCACAGCAAACTCTGGAACTTGGAACCTCTTCATTATGTCCCTGCTGATCCTTGTGCCAGTAGCACCCAAAGCATGGGAGGGATTGCTTTAGGATTCTGATCCTTGAGGAGAAAGGAGGAGAATGGGATTGTTGCTGATGTTTTCCATCCCCCCACACCCTGCTGATGGAGCTGCAGGCTCAGGGCCCAGCCTCACCTTGCAGATCTGAACTGCATATCTGAGCAGCTGCTTGAGATTGATCTTGTTCTTGTTCCGTGGGAGATATTCCTTCAGGCTCCCAGAGGGAAGGAATTCCATGATGAGTTTAATCCCACTTCCTCCTAAAAAACAGCAAGTTCAGCTTGCAGACCCTTCTCACACTGACAACACCAACAGCTTCTGTACAAGCCCAGAGCACTGGCAGGACTTTAAACATCCCATGGTTCATTCCCATCATCCATCCACAGAAAAACCTGCTCCAGGCAGGACATTTACAAATTCTAAAGGAAAACCCATATACTTGTTCATATTCATTTACCATCCTCTGTGCAAATGCCCTTGTATTTGACGATGTTGTCGTGATAAAGATTCCTCAGGATTTCGATTTCCTTCTTGAGGTCGGCGATGTGATTCCCTCCGCTCTCCGGCTTCAGGGATTTCACTGCCACCTGCTCCCCGGTGTTGTCACCCTCTGGGTCATACCTGCACAGTTCCACCTTGCCAAAGTGGCCCTGGGTGGGAGAGGAAGGAGCATCCTTGAGGACAATGCTCAGTGACACCCAGGCACTGATTTGGGTGTCTGTGTGACACTGCACAGGCCAGGGGGACACCCAGGCACTGATTTGGGTGTCTGTGTGACACTGCACAGGCTGTGGGGACACCCAGGCACTGATTTGGTGTCTGTGTGACACTGCACAGGCTGTGGGGACACCCAGGCACTGATTTGGGTGTTTGTGTGACACTGCACAGGCTGTGGGGACACCCAGGCACTGATTTGGGTGTTTGTGTGACACTGCACAGGCTGTGGGGACACCCAGGCACTGATCTGGGTGTTTGTGTGACACTGCACAGGCTGTGGGGACACCCAGGCACTGATTTGGGTGTTTGTGTGACACTGCACAGGCCGTGGGGACACCCAGGCACTGATTTGGGTGTTCGTGACACTGCACAGGCCAGGGGGACACCCAGGCACTGATTTGGGTGTTTGTGACATTGCACAGGCCATGGGGACACCCAGGAGCACTGGCTGTGCCCTGGGGGTGACATTCCTCTTACCTCACCCAAATCCCGGATCCTTTTCAAGAACCTCTTCTCAAAGAGAGTGGGATCCACCTCGGTGACGGGTTTCTTCTCCGAGACAATATCAGGATCTTGGAGGGGAGAAGATCACAGGTGAGATTCCTGCATGGACACTCCAAGGCACCCTTGCTCTGCTCCCACTGTCACCTCTTTCCTTCCTTCCACCCCACCTGCTTCCTGACAGGGAATTCTCCATCCCCTCGTGCCAGTCTGGATCTGCTTCCACACCCACACCCAGATTGCTCTTGCTGAACTTCCCACCCTGGAGCAGCTCCTCAGCTTCCATGAGGTTGGAAGGAGATGCTCTCCCAAGCCAGCATTCCATGATCCCTCCCTCCAGGTGCCCCCTGGGCCTTACTCTGCTCCTCCAGTTTGTTGATGTCCCTCATGATGGCCCTGAAGAAGGGTCTCTGGTGGGGGTCGTAGTTCATGCACTGCTTCATCAGGTCAGCCAGCTCCTTGCAGGACGGCGTGGCCAGCACAAAGTGCCCCTCGTAGAACCTCTCCTTCTGTGGGCACAAAGGGCAATTCCAGCAGTTTTAACTTCCATCATTCACACCTCTGAGCTGGGCCAGTGGAGGATCTCTGAGGTCTTTTCTAACCCGAGCAATTCTGTGATTCTACACCAGAGGACGTGACCATGAAATCCTTAATTCAGTGGGAGCTTTGCCAAGGAAATCCCCCTTTTCAGCTGGAACTTGGCTCTTTACAGGAGAGAATCCCAATGAGCTGGATCTGGAGTAACCACTTCACACTCATGATGTGTTTCAAAGGTGCTGAATATTTCAACACTTTCAGGAATCATTTCCTGCCAGCTTTTCCCAGTGATTTATTCACCAGGAAATGTTTACCAAGGACACCCTGGGTGCTCCTCACAGCTCCCAGCTCCAGGTCAAGGCTGGGATGGGCATTCCCAACCCTGCAGGGCTGTGGCCACAGGCAGCAAGGGCACAAGAGTGACTCCAATTCTCTAAATTGCAGTGAACAGCAGCAGTGTCCCCTGGGAGAGCCTTTGGAATCAATCCAAAAGGAACAAGAGATGTTTGGGAGAATCTCACTCAGCTTCTAGCTGGACTCAGGGGTTAGAAAAGGCTGGGAGAACTTTCCAGTGTGGAGAAGGCTCCAGGGAGAGCTCAGAGCCCCTTCCAGGGCCTAAAGGGGCTCCAAGAGACTTGGGACAAGGGCCTGGAGTGACAGGACAAGGGGAAAAAAACTGATCCAAGAGGATGGATCCGAGTGTGTGTAACACAGCTTTACCTCTGCTAAGGTCTTGTCTTTCAGAGGAGTTTCTCCATTATAGCAGATCTCCCACAGGGTTGTACCAAAGCTCCATTTATCTGCAGCAATGCTGAGGTTCTTGGAATCCTCAACACACTCGGGGGCGATCCAGGGGATCCGCTCGACGCGCTCTGGGATCAAACACACGGGCCAGGGGAGGTCACAGGAGGGAAAAAAACCACCCAGCTTTTAACTGAATTGTTCTTGTCTGAAATAAAACTGGAGCTGCAGAATTCGTCCAGTGTCTTGATCCTCAAATTCCTGTTTTCAGAAGGGTGTTCCTGCAGCTTTTACAGGCTCGTGCCTGGAGCCATCCACAACCTGAGATTGCCTCTGTCTCCTCTCACTGGGCACAACGTTGTGTAAGAGGAAGGAATGCTCTGAACACCCCCTGTGCATCTGTGCATCCATGAAAGCTGATTATCCTGTTCCAGAGCCAGTTCTGGCTGCTCTAAATGACATTTCTCCCTTTCCCTGGACACACCTTGCCTGGACAATGGCATTTCTCCCTTTCCTTGCCTGGACAATGACATTTCTCCCTTTCCTTGCCTGGACAATGACATTTCTCCCTTTCCTTGCCTGGACAATGGCATTTCTCCCTTTCCTTGCCTGGACAATGGCATTTCTCCCTTTCCTTGCCTGGACAATGACATTTCTCCCTTTCCTTGCCTGGACAATGACATTTCTCCCTTTCCCTGGACAATGACATTTCTCCCTTTCCCTGGACACACCTTGCCTGGACAATGACATTTCTCCCTTTCCCTAGATATACCTTGCCTGGACAATGGCATTTCTCCCTTTCCTTGCCTGGACAATGACATTTCTCCCTTTCCCTGGGCAATGGCATTTCTCCCTTTCCTTGCCTGGACAATGACATTTCTCCCTTTCCTTGCCTGGACAATGGCATTTCTCCCTTTCCTTGCCTGGACAATGACATTTCTCCTTTTCCTTGCCTGGACAATGACATTTCTCCTTTTCCTTGCCTGGACAATGACATTTCTCCCTTTCCTTGCCTGGACAATGACATTTCTCCCTTTCCCTGGACAATGACATTTCTCCCTTTCCCTGGACAATGGCATTTCTCCCTTTCCCTGAACAATGACATTTCTCCCTTTCCCTGGCCATACCTTGCCTGGAGAGCACCGTGATGGGGATCCCAGGGTCACTGAGCTTGATGAAAGGCCCATACTCAGAATCAATGCCCTCTCTTGCCAGCAGGATGTTCTTGGTGCACACATTGCCATGCACCAAATCCTTGTCCTCCTACAGGAAAGCAGGGAAAGAACAGTCAGAGGTGCTCCAGGATATCCAAAACCACAGGGGAGCTCTAAAATATCCCAAGCTGAAATCCAAAATTACACCTGGGAAGAAACTGGAGGAAAAGAAGGAAAGGAGGGGTAGGGAAAGAGAATGTTCCCACTTCAGCCCTTCTCCTGGGTTGGGAAATGTGTTCCCAACTAGACCCCAGTGCCTTGGCCAAGGTGTCTCTTACCAGGTAACTCAGGGCACTTGCAAGTTGTTTGGCCACTTTGAATTTCCATGGGGTTGTGAGAACTTCACTTTTCTTGTGCATGAACAGATCCAGAGGCCCACATTCCACAAACTCTTCGACCATGATATCTGCAAAGGCAGGTGCAGAAAGTCAGGGCTGCAATCAATTGTTTGGAGTCATTTCATTTGTGTTCCCACCTCCCAGCCCAGGTGGTTGGAAAACGTTTTTATTCCACCTTGCCCAAAGTTTATTTCAGTGCTCAGAGTCCAGATTAAAAGGCTGAGGGGGCTTCACGTGGCAAATGAACATTAAACCTGGGCCCAAGGCATTCCAAAGGTGGAATTTTAATGCCCATAACAGCTTGGAAAAATAAGCAACAATAAGGTTGCCATGTCCCCCTTGGTCTGGTACCAAAATTCCTTTAGCCTGGCCCTGTTTCCTCCACATAGAACTCAAATTCCTTTCCTGAGCCTGGAAGAGCTGAGGTTGGAAGAGCTGGTTAAAAGACCATTAACCAATTGGTCTTTTCATTTTCCAAAGCTTTGCTCTCCTTCTGGTGTCCACACCACAACATCAGGACTGTCCTGGGTTAAAGAGCCACGTAAAGGTGCACTGTACACATTTACAATTTTTTTATCTGCATATTTATATTTCATCCATATAAACAGAAAATGTACACATGCACATGCCTCCATATCAATGTGTCCATGCTTTATATGTGGAATTATTACCAAGAGACATTTATTTTCTACAAAGGAATGGACACCTGTAATAAATGTAAAATACTGAGTGGTGCAGAAGTCACCCCTGCCACGGGGTGCTTTGTACCCACCCTGCCCCTCTGGCATTCCAGCCTTAGGGAAACCACCCTGGAAGGCTCAAACATGGTATTGGAAGGGGAAATTATTGGGAGAAAGGTTTTTCCAGCTGCTTTGCTGTCCCAGCTGCCCTCTGGGAAGCTGCAGGGGCAGCAGTGGCAGCCCCTGTCCCCAGACTCACTCTCCACGTCGCGCACGCAGACGCCGTGCAGGAGCACGATGTGCTTGTGGGACACCTGCCTCATCATGCTGGCTGTCTCAAAGAAGGCCTGGGGAAAGGGAGAGAAATCACATCCAGCTGCTGCTCCTCAGCAACATTCCAGGAGTTCAACACATTCACAGCACCACAAAGAAAATCCCTGGCTTCAGTCACCTAAGGGGTCAGGGATGTGCCCCACGGGCTGAGCTGGACCTGCAGCAGTTCCCCCTCCCCAGCCCTTTTTTCAGCAGTGATCCATGAACAGCACACAAAAGGACAGAACTTGCCAAGGAAATGTCTCTGTGGCTGGGGTCCAGGACTTTGAGCAGCACTCGGATCTCCTTCTCATTCTGATAGCCCTCGTTCTCGTCGTCCTTCAGGCTGAGCATCCCCGAGTAAATCTGGGTCCTGGTGCCTCTGCCCAGGTGCTCCCCCTGAGACACACAGCAGGGATTAGTCAGACAGGAAGCAAACACCAGGATTTGACACAAATAGTTATTGGAATCTGTGCTTTTTTTCTGTCTCTGGCTGATCTGCTTACAGAGTTAAATTATTCCAGGGAGAACCCAATGACAGAGAGTTGTCCTGCTGCAGTGAGCTCTGAGCATCCTCCCCACGTGAATTCCTTGGATGTGACACCTCCACATCCTCCAGTAGCTTCCCTGGGATTGAACATTCCCAGACTAAACAACAGCTGGGGATCTTCTGCACAAACTGCTGCTGAGGTGATCTTTAATGTGTTTCCAAAAGTGAGAGGAAGCAATATTTCACTGGCAGGCTTTGTTTGGGGAAGCAGTTTCCTCCAAACTAACAGAGGATTCTGCCTTGGGATATTTTTGCAGGATGCTGACTGTAAACACGCCAAGCTAAACCCAATCTCTGCAGTGATGCAACTAAAACACCCCCAACACCTTTTGAATTCCCAGACAAAGCCAAGTGCACCATTTAAGAGCTCTTTTAGCAATTAAATCTGATTTCAGTGTATTCAAGTGTTGAGGTTTATTCGGGTGACCTGAATAAGTAACCACAAACATGGGGAAATTTGAAATTTTGGGGAGGTTTCAACACAGGATTCTGACTGCTCAGAGCTTTTGAATACTTCACCTTTTTTTTTTTACTGTAGAATATTGCCTTAAACCTCTGTTTCTCTGATAAGCCAGGCTTTAAAAAAACACACCCACAACCAAGCAGCTCTTAAGACTTCCAAGAAATGACCTTAAAACCTTAAATATCTTAAATAACCCTAATATCTTAAATAAATACCTTAAATAAATACCTTAAATAAATACCTTAAATAAATATCTTAAAAGATATTTAATATCCAAAATATCTTAAATAACCCTAAATAAAACTTAAATATCAATTTCATTTCCACCAAAGGCATCACTCCCAAGCTCTTTGTCCACACGAAGCCACACAAACATCAGGATTCTGGGAGCAAGTAAAGCTCCAGCTGAAGTTTGCTGAGGGCACCTGGGAGAGGCAGGAGCAGGGAGCAGGGCTGGGTGGTGTCCCCTGCAGGGCTCAGGGGCACCCTTGGGTGCCAGGGTGTGGGAATCCAGGGAATTCCTTTGGTTTGGGGTCTGCACAGGGGAGTTTGAGATCTGTACAGGGGAGTTTGGGATCTGTACAGGGAGGTTTGGGATCTGTAAAGGGAGGTTTGGGATTTGTACAGAGGGGTCTGGGGTCTGTACACGGGGTCTGGAGTCTGCACAGGGGGTTTGGGGTCTGTACAGGGAGGTCTGAGATCTGTACAGGAAGGTTTGGGATCTGTACAGGAAGGTTTGGGATCTGTACAGGGAGGTTTGGGATCTGTACAGGGGGTTTGAGGTCTGTACAGGGGATCTGGGATCTGTAGAGGGGGGGTCTGGGGTCTGTACAGGGGGTCTGGGATCTGTACAGGAATGTTTGGGATCTGTACAGGAATGTTTGGGATCTGTACAGGGGGTCTGGGGTCTGCAGAGGGGGGTTTGGGGTCTGTACAGGGGGTTTGGGGTCTGTACAGGGGGTTTGGGGTCTGTACAGGGGGGTCTGGGGTCTGTACAGGGGGGTTGCAGACCCTGGCACAGAGCCCAGGAAGGCAGGGGCTTTGACTTCAGTCCATGGGAAAAGCTTCCAACACAGAGAGAGGAATTCCAAGCCACAAAGGTGTGACAGAGAGCAGTGCAGTTTGTCACGTTTGGGGTTTTAGAACAGGGGTGAGTGGGGACAAGGTGGGGGATTCTGGGCACTGCCCTGGGATCTTCTTCTCCATTTCCATCTTCTGCTGTGACCGTGGCACAAAGCAGCTTCAGAGGGATTGGGTCAGAGTGGAAATGACCTGTTTAGTACAGAGTGTAGATATTGGTGTGTAATTGTAAATAACAGAGATGTAATAATTGGTGTAAGAGGTGATGAGCCTCCATCAGAGGGGGAGCCTCTGCCTGAAGCCCGAGCTGCACAGACCTCGGCCAGGCACAGATAAAAAACAATAAACAACAAGAACAACCTTGAAAAACGAGAATCTGAAGACTCTGGTGTGTTCCTGACTCCGGCTCAGGGCTTTTCAGAGGGGAAAAGACTCTGAAGCACCCAAATCTGAGGGCAGAGCCCAGCCCAGAGCAGGGCAGGACAGGCACACTCACCTGCACAATCTCCTCCTTGCGGATGCGGTGGAAGCTCAGCTGCCCCATGGGATACACCGGCTGCCACTCCTGAGCCTTCTTGGTTGCCACCAGCAAGTTGGAGATTTCTGCAAGGCAGGGGGAAGAAAAAAAATCCTTAAACCTTTCCAAAGAAACCCCATTCCCCCTTTCTCAGTGACAACGAGGATGGAAGTGCATTAAAATCCTCCCTCCCCACAAAAAAAATGAAACTCGGACTTGAATTCTGCTCCTCGTTCAGCAGGAGAATCACTAAAGCAGAGTTTCATGTTTATGGTTGAAATACAGAGTTGTTACCAGCCAGATCAGGGTGATATTGAGCAACTGAACTGAATTTTCTGCAGGAAGATTGAAAGAGAAAATTCCACGCTGCACATGGAATAAAATGGAATACAATGGAATAAGATGGAATAAGATGAAATAAAATGGAATAAAATATCCCCCATCCCCTCCTGCCAGCAGGCCCATCTCCTTTCTAAGTGTGCAAGGGGGAGTCTCCTTTCCTCTTCACCTCCTTCCAAATTCCCTCAACTCAGGGAAACACCAACAGTGTTCCCAGGGCACTGGAATTCTGCTGGGGAATGGGGAATGAGCAGAAGGAACTGAAAACTCCAGTGCTTCCTCCATGCTGCTGCAGGAGAGCTGCAGAAGTTTTGCAGATGAATTCTGCCTCCCAGGCATTATTTGCTGGGAGAGGATGGACTGAGATGTGTGTGGCCATCTGGGCTTCCTCCTGCTGTGAGCAGAACCTGGGGTTAAAGTCATCTCCTGGGATTCTGGAATCACCAGGAATGACCACACCCTGCCAAACTGCTTTGTGAGTATTTGTGATTAAATCTTCAGAAAGAAGGAAAAAAAAACCAGCAGGGAACAGACAGAACAGGGAACATGCACTGAATCCTGCTGGAACTAAAGCCAGGGAGAAGCTGATCTGGGTAATCAACTCCCTGACCCTTTTTATTTTATTTTATCCCAAATCCAACCATCAAAATGAAACCAAAATGTGAAATGTGCAGAGTCCCCCTGCTCCAGAGCATGAGCCACGTTCTTTGTGCAGAGTGTGAGAAGCTCAGGGACTCTCCCAAAGCCTCAGAGCAGCAGGTGATTGATGTGGCTCAGTTATTCCCCTGCTTCTAACAGGAAACCATTATCAGCTCAGCACAATCAGCCCACTGTGCTTCCTCTCTCACACCAAACTCAGCTGCAAGGCTCTCCCAGTTCATAGCAAACAGCTCCAGACACTGCTGCCATCACCCAACAACTGCCCCATTGTCCCTCACAGATGATTTCCTGCCACCAGGCTCTTCAGGACATCGGTTGGGACCAAACCCCTTCCCTGCTGCCTGCTGCAGATAAGTTCTGAAGCACCAGCTCACAAGGAGAGCACACACACAGCAACTCTTTTCCCCTCCTCAAACCTGCCCACAGCACCTGGTTTGCTTCTGACAAAACTCCAGAGAAGGAAGAAGCTTTAAACCTCTTTTTTTTTTTTTTTTTAGGAGCTTTACAGCAGGATACTGCACTAAGAACAGACTAAAAAAAATCCTCCTGTGCCTGGAGTTTGTTCCCTTGCAAGGGGAACCCCCCCAAAACCCTGCAAGACCAGGCTAACCTCTGGGTCTGGGCTGGCAGCACCTCTTCAGGGTGAAGCTGATGTTGTCTGTGCGCAGGATTTGTCCCTTCAGGTGATCCATGAGGTCTTTCAGGGATGCAAAGGATTTGTTGGAGCCATGGAGGAAGTATCCCCCTTTCTTCACCTCGATCTGGAAGTTCTTGTAGGGGCCTGAGTTGTTATTCATCACCTGGTGTTGGAGGGAAAAGAAAGCAAAGAGAATGGCTGGAGTGAAAGGGGTTTGGTTGTAAAGCCAGCAAAGCTTCCCAAGAGCTTGGCATCACACATAGGAACAGCTCCTAAGTCAAGGTCCTCTAATCAAACTGCAACAAAGCAGAAAAGAAACCCTAAAATTCCTGGAATTTTCACTCCCAGGGAGACTCAAAGAGAAGAGCAGCAACAGAAAGATGCAATCACCCCACGAGCCCAAATTATGGCTTCTTTTTGTTTTTGCAGAGCCTGAGAAAATGCAGTTCTGCCTCTTTTGGAGGAATTTTCTCTTCTTTCAGTCAAAAATTGCAGAATCTGGAGCAGGGTTTCAAAATCCCAACTTAAAAACAGCAAAACTCCCTTTTCCACCCCAGACTGCTCAAAGAGATTTCAGGCTGGTGTTGGGATCTTCCAGTTTCACTCAGAGGTGCTGGGGAAGGGCTGAACTTCTGAACTTCCCCATCTCAAGAGCTCTCAGGGTGTCCTCCTCTGCAGCTTTGGGTCACCTCTCCCTTCCCTCTTTTCCAAGACAAAATTCCTTCCTTGTTTCACTGTTAGAGAGCTGAGCATCTTTTTTATTTTTTGAAATATCTACAGGAGATAAAGCCAGTATCAAATATCCTTTCCTGACTCACCAATAATTCCATGACCATTTTTTTTTCCTAAGAGAAGGATTTATGTTATTATTACTTATTATTTGTTATTTATTATTTATTATTTATTATCATTCTTGTGTGAACACTTTAAATACTCTCCCAAACCACCAAGCCAGCTGCAGGCTTCCAGCTGAAGCTGGTGTGGGAATAAAATCCATCAAGGGAATTAAATCCATGCCCAAAAAGGCCCCAGGGAAGCTGACCCATGCTCAAGGCAAGGTGAAGTGACAAATTCTCTGTGTCATGAGTCTCAAATGTTTCATTTTTATCACGTTCCTGCCCAGTTTGATTGGGAGGAACGGAGCTGATCTGGATTTAATTAATCCCATTTGGAGAGACAGCACAAAGGGCTGGGGGGGAAAAAAAAAAAAAACCAAAAAACAAGCCAATTCCCTCTCCAGAGATGAGGGTGAGTGCCCTAAGGACAAAAACACATCCCCAGGGATTCCAGGGAGCAGATTCCTGCTGGGAATGCCCAGCTGATGGTACCTCTGAGCCTTCCAAACACGTCACAGTCATGAGGATGTGGTTGAAGTTGGTGCAGCTCCACCTCAGCACGTACATCCCCACCTCGTTCCCCTCCTGCCTCAGCTTGTTGATGGCATATTCCGTGCTGGAAGGGAAAGGACAGTGAGCAAAACCAACAAGGGAGCAGCCAAAGATCTGGTTTGGGGGATGGAACAAGAGAGCAAACCTCTGTTTGGGGTGGAACAGCAAGTTAGAAATGGTTATGTTATTATGAAAATAGGGTTTAAGGGTGCATTGCTCGTGTTGGGCTGCACAGAGCAAGGATTTATTAAAGGGAATTCTGCAACCAGCACTGTGCAGGTTGAACTCCTGGATTTCTACAGTTTGCAGCTTCAACATCAAGGGAAAAACCACAGAGGTGGGTGGAGGGTAGAGAATTCCTTCAGGTGTTTAAAAACCCCAGGCTTTGTTCATCCAACAAAGGAATCCTGAGTGTGGAGACACTTCCATTCTCCACCTAAAATATTCCCTTGTGTCCATGGGGAGAAAACTCTTGGAACACTCCTTTAGTGCAGAAACACTAAGGAGAGAAACACTGATTTGTTTTTTTTTCTCCTGTAACAAATTTTTTTTCCAACCCTTTGGTAACCACCACCCATCCAAACCCCGCATTTCCTCAGCGGGAATTATCAAAATGAGAGGAATTCTCAAAAAAAAACCACCAAAAATCCCTCAAAAAACAGAAGTGACTGACCAGATGGGCCCGTGGCAGCCGTTTTTGATGTTGTGCTGGATGAGGGGAGGAGCCACATCTGTGCACAGGTAGTGGTGAGCATCTGCTGTGAGCCTGAAGTAGCCATCGACCAGCGAGGTGAAGGACAGAGCCTCGGCGTGGGAGCTCAGCTTCAATTCCTGCCACCAAACACAGGGAACAGTCAGCTGGGCCAGGACACCAGGAATGCTGGATTTGATGCCTTCAGTTTTAAGCTTTGGTGTTTTTCAGGTTCTGTGCTGCCCAGGGGTGCAGCTCTCAGCCTCACACTCAGGGTCACTCAGCTCTGCACAGAGCAGGGACACCAAACAAATCCTGCTCCTGCTGCACACCAAGGACAACTTTCAGCCCAACAGCACAAACAAGGGTGGCTGGAGGGAGGGACAAGAAGGATGGGACCTCACAGCCTGGAGCTGGAATGGGACAATTAAACCCCAATGTGCAAGTGGACCAAAACTCATAAAAGTGTGAGAACTTGTGACCAGTCAGCCATTTTGTGCCCATTTTCGGTCCACTTTGAGACCATTTTGTGTCCATTTTGTGTGAGCATTTTGTGTCCATTTTGTATCCATTTTGTGTCCATTTTGTGACCATTTTGAGTCCATTTTGTGACCATTTTGTGACCATTTTGGGTCCACCTTGGGTGTAGCCCTGGCCAGGCTCTTGTCCTGCCCAAGGTGGATCCCAAAGACCTTTCAGTAAATCCCTACTTTATTCTCTTAGCTCTGTCCAGCCTTTGTTCCAGCTCAGCCTCCCCAAGGCATCAGAATATCCCTGGAATGTTGGTATTAATGAGCCAGGAATATCCAGGCAGTTTTGGCTACAGGATGTTGGGATTTAGTGGCCACTCCCTGCCCCTCCGTGGTCGGACACTTGGCTCTCTGCTGCCAGAGATTCTCTAATTCCTCCTGGGATTTGTGAGGGAAAATTTGGTGCCACTGTGGACACAACTGCACTCAGCCACTTCTAACACCACTTTTGCTCTGCCCAGTGTCAAGGGCAGCACATTTTCGGCTATTTACACTCAAAATGTCCCTCAAGGACTGCTGCAGTGCACCCCCACACTTTAACAGGTGTTCCCATGTTAGGAAAAGAGTTTCAGCTTCATCCCTGAACTTTTAAGGAAGAAGAACCAAGAAACTTCCATGCTTTCCTCACCATAATTAGCTCAGTGCCAGCACAAAGGCACCTGATGGATCCTTGAAATGTAACACAAGAAACGTGGCTGTTTGCTATTGGGCAGAAAGCAAAAAACCTCTCCTAGATCACTGAATACTTGAAAGCACAGAGATTCTTGAGGCATTTTTTGGGTGTCTCAGCAGCTGCAAAGGACCCCCCTGCACTGTGCATGGCTTTTGTTTCGTATGGTTTGTTATTTTCTCTTCAATTAAAACCTTTTTGCCTTTTTTCAAAACACCTCTGGCTAGGCTGTCTCACTCATTTTTCTCAAGCCATTTCTGAGAGGCTTGGTGCACCTTTGTGGGGCTCAAACCACTCTGGCCCCACACAGAAACTCCTCACAGGATGTTGTCACCTTCTGCCCAACCCCACCCTGGCTCTCCAGGGAAGGGAAATGTGTTGGAATTCTGGGCACTGAGGAGTTCAGGGTTTCTGTGCTGCCAGGCACTGACCCCCAAGCAAACCCTGCATTCCTGGAGAAGGCTCCCAAAATTGAGTGGCAGCACTGGACTGGGGTTGTGGGTGTGTGGTTTGGATGGAAGTGTGTGATAGCACAGGGGGCAAAATTCAAGAGTTTAAGGGTTTAGAATGCAGTGATGGATATAAAGCAAGAGGGAGGATTTAGGGCAGAGGCTGAGTCCTTCTTTTTCACCTTAATTTTCATGGGTTTGGGTGATATTTTATAACTGGGTACAAAAATCTACATTGCAGGCCAGGGGTGGTTGGTTATTGGGTTAAAAGTAAAAATAATTCAGGTGTCATTTCATAATTGTGCCTAAAAGGCCTTGCACAGAGATAGAGACAGAGCCATTTTTCACCTTGTTAGCTACAACTCCCAGCTTGTGAGCCTGTACCAGAGACAAGAATTAATAAACATCTGAGTCCCACCATGAAACTGCCTCTCTGGAGCATCAATCCCAGCTCCAACAGAAGAAAAGAAGATAAGAAACCCACAGGAATGATCCACCCAGGGAATGAAATCCATGCTCAGGGCAACCTGAATGACAAATTCTCTGTCAGGAGTTTCAGATGCTTGGTTTTCAGCACGTTCCTGCAGAGCTCTCACCATCCTTTTGTTGTCCTGCTTGTTGATGCTGACCGTGGACTCCTTGATGACAATGTGGGTGATTTCAGGGAAATAGGAGAAATTGTTCCACATCTCCCAAAGTTTGTGTTTTTCCTCCTCCTTTTTGCTTTTGCCATCGGATTTTTTCTTCTTCTCCTTCTCTGTCTGTACAGGCTGCAAATGGGTTGGGGATGAAAGCTTTAGTTGAAACGTGTTTAGCACAGTGTTTTTACTCTAAACCAAAAATTCATTTTAGAATAGTAATATAAATTAATAATTTATTAATTAGAATGAAAATTAAGTTATTATTATATATTATATATTAATATCGATATTATTATATCAATTATAATATTAATCTAAATTATAGAATAATAATCTCAATTATAGAATAATAATATATAGAATATAATGTATTGTAATACATTTGCTCTAAACCAAAATTTCATCCTAAAATAATAATTAAAAAAATTATTTGTTAATCAGAACGATATAATATAGTCATTATTTAAATTATAACATTAATATAAAATATGGAATAATAATATATAGAATATAATGCATTGTAATACATTTGCCCTAAACCAAAATTTTATTCTAAAAGAGTAATAAAAATTAACTATTTGTTAATTAGAATGATATAGTCATTATTTAAATTATAACATCAATATAAAATATGGAATAATAATATATAGAATATAATGCATTGTGATACATTCACTCTATACCAAAATTCCATTCTAGAACAGTAATATAAATTAATTCTTTATTAGTTGGAATTATAGAATAGAGTTAAAATATGAATTATAAAATAATATAAATTACAGAATAATAATATAGAATATAGAATATAATGTAATACATTTACTCTATACCAAAAATTCATTCTAGAATAATGATATAAATTAATTATTAATTATATATATGATTAATAATACATATATATATTAGATCTATATAATGGAATTAGAATAAAAATTCTAAAATTCATATAAATTACAGAATAATCATATAAAATACAGAATATAATGTATACATTTACTCTATACAAAAAGTTCATTCTAGAATAATGATATAAATTAATTATTAATCATATATAATTATTAATAATAATACATAATTTAGATCTATATAATTTATAATACAAATTCTAAAATTAATATAAATTACAGAATAATAATATAAAATATAGAATATAATGTATTCTAATATATAGAATAAATCTATTTAATTCTGGAATGTTTTTCACGGAGTCTTTCATTTTCCTGGTAAAAGGGCTGCCCACAGAGGTTGTCCAGGGTCCATTCTTGGAATTTTTTAAAGATAAAAATCCTAAGCCTGGTCTGATCTCAAAACTAAGCCTAAAAAGGGGGCGTTGGGCTGCAACTTCCTGAGCTCCTTCCAACCTGGATAATCCCCTAATCCTATAAAAACCCCTCCAATAAAAAGCTGCTCTGCAGTGTCTGAAGAGCCTTTTAACAGCTGTTATGTCCCCAAAAAAAATCCTTTAATTCCCCTTTATCAAGGGCTACTCACACTGGGCTTGAGCCTCCACTGGATGCCGTTGTTTCCTGTCACCATCACCTCGTACCTCTCGTTGTCCCCACAGCTGAATTTGCTGACCTCGTTCTCCGCAGAAATCAGCAAAAACGAGGTCTCAAAAATCTCTGCCCCGTAATATTTGGTCAGGACTTCCATGGTGGATAAATATTTCACCTTCAGGTCCCGGGGCAAGACGTTGTTGTTGCAGATGGTTTTGTTGTTGAACTCCTTCAGGAAGTGTTTGAAGACGTTGTTGATCCGAATCCTGGTCAAGAAGTTCCTCTGCCTGATGGTCTTGTTGAGGGTCTCAGGGATGTAATGCTTGTAACTGGGAAGGAAAAAAACAGGATTCAGCTCCTCCTGGGAGAGCAGCAGAGGCAGCAGGGACAAAGGATGGATGCCAGCTCACCTGATGTCCTTGGGAAGCTCCGGCAGCTTCACGTTTTTCTTGATGGCATCGTGGGAGATGGCCAGGACAGCCATTCCCAGGCACTCGTTCTCTATCTCATGGACCTCCTGGTCGTTTTTGGGATCACGGATGGGTGCCAGGCCCTTCACCAGGTCATACTGGCCCTGAACACAACAGAAAAGCCCAAATTACCCATCTGAGCTTTCTCAGCGTTTGTCCCTGAGCCAGGAATTCATCCCAGGATCCTTGGGCAAGGAGAAGCTGGAATCTCTTCCCCTTCTTTCATACATCAGCCCACCAAAATGTCACATTTTTTAAACAATTAACCACAGAAATCACCACCCCTGACTCCTTTTAGTACCTTCAATATTTATTTCCTGGTCCACAAAACCAACTTTGTGTCTCTGCTTTATCTCTGCCCTTCCCATCCAAAGCCTCCATGAATGTCATGGACTCATCTCCAAGCCAAGTCTTGCTCTGGGACAGCCTGGAAAGTGTTTGGTTATCAAAGAGCAAAGACATTTCTCTGCCTTGTTGCTTTAATGTTCCCCTGGAATCCTCTTTCCTTGTGGTTTGCCAACTAAACAAGGATTTGCTGGAGCAGCTCCACGTTGTGTTTTTTTCTGAAAGGCAAACTCCTATTTCCAAGTGTGAAAATCCTGCAGGAATTCTCCTCAAAATCAACAGTAAATGAGATTTCCTCAGTGCATTCGATTTGCTCTTTCATCAGCCTGAATTTTCCCTTCTTTTTTTTTGTGAAACCTGATAGCTTCTGGCTTGAAAAATCCTTTGGAAGGCACAAGAGGAGAGCAGAACTGCAGTGAGGTTATCAATCTTTATCACCACAGGGTTATCAGTAAATGTTTATCAATCCTTTAACACCACCCAGTAAAAAAACCTCATTAAAACCACCCAGCCCTGCCAGATTTCCCTCAGCTGCTGCTCCTCTCCAGCCCCAGAATGTCCCAGCTCTGTGGAAACGTCCCACAAAAGGTGACTGACAGCGTTTAATAAACACAAATTATTCACTTTGGAATAAAATATCTCTAAAAATAAAATTCTTTTTGGACTGGGAGAGTTTCTTTACACCTCCCTCATGTAGCAAATCCTCTCCTCTCCACCAGGCAGCAGCACCAAGAAAATCCTTTCCACTACTAACAGCATACACAATGTGTATTTCAGGAGCTTAAAAAGAGGTTTTTCAAACAGAATCCTCTTGGAACCCTGGGCACTGAGGAGTTCAGGGTTTCTGTGCTGCCAGGCATTGACCCCCCAAGCAAACCCTGCATTCCACCTGAGGCCCTGGAGAAGGCTCCCAAAATTGAGTGACAGCACTGGGACTGTGGGTGTGTGGTTTGGATGGAAGTGTGTGATAGCACAGGGGGCAAAACTCAGAGTTTAAGGGTTTAGAATGCAGTGATGGATATAAAGCAAGAGGGAGGATTTAGGGCAGAGGCTGAGCCCTTCTTTTTCACCTTCTTCTTCATGGTTTGGGTGGTGTTTTGTAATTGTAAAAAAATCTGCATTGCGGGCCATGAGTGGTTGGTTATTGGGTTAAAAGTAAAAATAATTCAGGTGTCATTTCTTAATTGGACAATTTGTGCTTAAAAGGCCTTGTAAAGAGATAGAGACAGAGCCATTTTTCACTTTGTTAGCTACAACTCACAGCTTGTGAGCCTGTACCAGAGACAAGAACTAACAAACATCTGAGTCCCACCACGAACACCGTTCTCTGGAGCATTAAAGACAAGAAAAGAAGGTAAGAAAACCCATAAATCCCCCGGTTTTGATGGGAACAGAGCATCAGAGACAATTCCAACCTGAGCAAAGATGTATTCCAAGGAATGGGCATCGAGGATGGGGGTTCCCTCTGGGGCCAGCTTCTTGTCATAGGCCTTGGCCTTCCTCGGGGAGTGCCTCCACACCGAGGGCTCGCTCTCGCTGGTCCCGTGCCAGTTGGTGAAATAGTATCTGGCAAAAAAAAAAAAAAAAAAAGAAAAAAAGGAAAAAGAGTCAGAAATTTTAAAAGCTTTTTGGGAAAAGCCTCCATTTCCACAAGGTAATTTGGGCTTTGAAAAGCAAAGCAGTTCAAAGCAAAAATCGGTCAAACTTCTGCCTTAAGCTGAAGTTGTCCAACACTCCGAGCACATTCCTGGCTTGAGGACCTGAGGGGAAATGACAAAATTATTATGTATTGTTTGATTTTTTTTATTATTATTATTATTTTTTGTTGGAGAGATGGAGCACCTCTCCTATGAGGATAGACTGAGAGAATTGGGATTGTTCACCTGGAGAAGGGAAGGACCCAGGGATCTGAAGGGACCCCAGGAGAGCTGGAGAGGGACTGAGGACAAGGGATGGAGGGACAGGACACAGGGAATGGATTCCCACTGCCAAAGGCAGAGGGATGGATGGGAAATTAGGAAGAATTCCCGTCTGTGGCTGCTCCTGGATCCCTGGAAGTGTCCAATGCCAGGCTGGACGAGGCTTGGAGCAGCCTGGGATGGTGGAAGTGTCCCTGGGGTGGGGTGGGATGGGATTTAAGGTCCCTCCCAAGTCCAAGCCAGTCTGGGGTTGACATTTATAAAGCCCCAAATCTGCAGTGGTCAAGACCAGAGTGTCTCAGCCTCAGTGCAGAGTCAGGATCTTCAGCAAAATAAAATCAGTGTTTTTAATTCAGCTCTTCTTAGGCAGGAACTCCAACCCAAAACTGTGCCAAAAACTCCTGACAAGAACCAGGAATTCCTCAAGAACTCCTTGGGCTGAAGCCTGAAGAGCAGAGCAAAGCAAATCCTTCTGAAATCCAAAGGAAATGACTTTGCTTCCCTCTTCTCTCACAGAAGAGGAGTCAGAATTAATAACCCCAATTCTTTTGTTATTTCCTGAAAATAATTATGGGCAAGGTACTGTGTATTGTTTGTGATGGAGAGGAGAATTTGCTCCCTTTCCTAATTAACTGCTCTGATTAAGACAACACAGAGGAGTTACAAAACAACTGGAGCCCCATTGTTTGAGAGAGGAGTAAATAAAGGAGAATCTCTTCCTTGCAAAGCCCCATGGATTTGTGGCAGGGATTTTTGGTTTTTCACTCCCACCACAGGAACAGGTGCACAGATTCCCCCTGGGAAGGGAATTGTGCCCCTGAGCTCCAGGAGCAGGACCCAGCCCTCCCTCAGAGCATCTTCCAGGAGCTGGGAAGGGGAATTTGGGACTCACTTGGGAAGGAGGATTTAGATTTCAGCCTGGCCAGGGAGTGCTGGAAATGCTGGAGGGGCCCTGCTGTTCTCACTCACCTCCAGCAGATCCTTCTTTCCAGAGCTTCCAGGAAATTATCCCAGAATGGGCTGGAAGAGATCTAGAGGATCATCTGCTTCCCAAATACCTCCAGAAGGGAACTGGATCCCTTTTCTACACCAAAAAAAAAAAAAAAACCCAAACCCAGCTATGAAGGAGTTAAATTCTCCTCCTCTGTCACTCCAGGATATTACAAAATCCTGGGGTTTCTCATGTTGGAGCCTATTTTTATCAAAAAAAAAAAAAAAAAAAAAAGAACTTGAGGCAAGTGTGAAAACCACAGGGCACTCACAAAGTTTCTGTGAAAAGCCCTTTTAAAACATCACCAGAAGTGCAGCAGCATCTGGCACTGATTTAGGGGAGAGGAGGAGAAGTTCACACAGAGAACAAAAAAGCTCTCAGCAGTGGGAGAAAAGTCAAAGCCCTAAAAACATTCCAAGCCAGTCACAACATTCATTGTAGAGATATCACTAAAAAGGACATGACCTAACACCTATCAATGCAATCAAAAACACAAATTGTTTCATTTCTGAATGATCACGTGCAGTTAATCCACTGCTCTATTAAAAAAACCCAGACTATTTTTCTTTTTCCAGGGGGATTCTGCCTCTGGCAGAGCCCAGAACAAACCAAATTCATTTAGGGGCCAGCTTCACAACCCAAAACCCACAACAAAAATACATGAAATCAAGCAAAACACCACCAGGGCGTGAAGGTATTCCTGGGAAAATGGGAACCTTTGGGTTTTGGTGTTTAACTCTCTCTGAAATGCATCTGAAATTATTTAAAATCCGTATTTTTGGCCCAAAGTTTGTCAGTTTTCATTGGTGGACTACAAGGGACAAAAGAGATTTCCCTGCCAAACTTGAAATCCCAAACCTCACAGCTGAAAAAAAAGAGTAACATCATAAATTAATTTAAAAAAAATTAAAAAACAAATAATAAACCACCAGAACTTTTAATTATGGAAAGCAGGGGCTTTTCCACAGCTTCATTCTATGAAATGGTACAACAGAAAAAATACAGAAAATAAAGCTCAGCAGAAATTAATTTTGTTCCTCATTATTTTCAGGAAATAACAAAAGAATTGGAGTCATTAATTATCTTAAATTACCCTTCTGAACAGCCAAAAATTATTTTTAAGAGGGAGCTGTTTAGGCAATTTTAAGGAAGGTGCCCCCCATCATCCACCCAGAGCAGAAACACAAACACCAAACACAGCAAAAACTGGTTTTTCAGAATTAAAAGGTCTTAATTAATTATATTTAAAAGTTAATTATTTAAAAATTAATTAAATCTAAATGTTTTTAATTGATTAGAAATTCTTAAGAATTAAAAGGATTAAATCCCCACAACTACCCTTTAAAGATCACCTCATTTTACTGAGAAAAACAGAATTTCAGGCTCAGGGGCAATTCTCCAGGTGCACATTACACCAGAATTTTTTATTATTCAGGATATTGTTACTGTGGCTGATCTCAGGGCTCTGTAAAAAACCTTTTGAGAGTCCCTCAATTCTGTTATTTTGGGGTGTTCATCTGCCCAACCTCATCCCAGCTGGGCAAATCTGAGATCAGCCAGGCTTAAGGCATTCATAACACCAATTAAAGAGAAAAAAGAAAATACTCCAGCATCCTCTTCCTGCTCCAAAAACAGGGATTATCATCACTTGGAAAGCAAAGATCAGTCACTTTTCCTTGCAGCAGTTCATCCAACAATGACAATTCCAGTCTGGAATCCATGTGGAAACACCTCCAGCTCAAAAATCACATTGCAGAGCCCCCTCTCTGCATTTCCCTGCACCCCAAACTGCCCCAGAATTGGGAATATAATTTACAAGGTTATTTTCTTCCAGCTGTCCCCTTGGAGAATCAAGAAATCTGTGGACTTCTTAAAACTTCTGGATTAATTATTCCTGCAAGCCAAGTTTATTTCATATATTTTACTCCCATATTGAGCACTTAATGCTCATATTGAGACAAGAAAAGTCATTATTATGATTATTATGATTATTATTTTAATTATAATGATGATAATGCTGATAATAATGATAATGATAATGATGATGATAATAATAATAATCATAATAATGATGATGATGTGCAGAATTAGACTTCTAACAAGTCCTACAAGGATGAAAATTTTCCTTGTTCAGCAGCTGCCAGAATTCCAGCCCTCATTCCCACTGGATGAGGCTGGAGCTCCCTCTCAGCCCCAAATCCATGGGCTGGATTTCCAGGATGTCACCTGGGATTCCCTGAGCCAAAGATCTTGGGAATATCCTGGATATTGATTTTTTTCCCATGTTTTCCCACAGATCCCTTGCAGTCCTGAAGAATTCCAAAAGCAAGAGCCTGCTGCCTTTTCCTTTTAAGAGGAAAATGGAACTGGAACACTTCAAATGGAAATCCATCCAGAAAAAAAAAAAAAAAACAAACTGGTTTGGAGGCAATTTTCCAATTAACCTTGACCTTGTTCACTCCCAGCTTTGTGAAAACAACTTCTCGTGGTTTTTCACCTTTATTTTTTTTTTTCAAAATCCCAAAGATGCAAAGAAACCAGGAGAGATTTGAAGCTCCTGCTGCTCATCTCCTCTCTAAGCTGTGCAAACCAAGCTGCTGCTTTTGGTTTTGCTTCCCTGCCTCTTCAGGGAGCTGAGGAACAAGTCAATAAATCTCATTTTTTAAGGTGTTTTCTCTTACCTCATGCGATAATGGAGCCTGAAGGATGATTTTTCCTCCACCTTGAAGACCTGGTTTGGTGCATACCAGAGCTTTTTGTTCTCGTCATACAGAGCAAAGAGGTTGTGGCACAGAGGGGACACAGCTGGCAGAAAAACACACAAATGGATGAATCACCAGGCTCCAGTGCACATCCACACCCCAAAAGACAAATGCACAAAGCAAATATTGGATCATGAAAGGGAACTGATACTGGGATTAGCCTGAAACAAGGATTAGGGAGGGAAGGCTGAGGTGGAGCTGTCACCTTGGTTCAACCCTGGGGGGTTTGGGGTGGATTAAATCTCATTTATTTTAGATATTTCTGGTGTTAAAGTGATCCTCAAATCCTGATTTTGCCCAAGGTCTGAGCGTCAAGGAAATGACTTAAAACCTTCATTTTGTCCAGGTCACAGAAATGGGAGTTTTACCAAACCCACACCTTTGTTCTCAGCTTTATTTTATTAATAAATCAAACCCCCAGAGCTGAAGTGGGGTTTCAGCAAAGAAGCAGAAAACTTTGGTCACTCCACAGAGAGGTTTCCAGACTTTGATATCAAAGGGCTGATCTGCTTTAACTTTGCATTTACTCCATCCCAGATCAGTGTGAATTCCTTGCTCCAGTTCTGAGAACAGCTGCACCATCTGTGGGTTCACAACCCCCAAAAGAGCAGCTCCAACATCAATAGATGGGTGTTAAATACCCATCACTTTGCTTAAATCTCTTAAAAAACCAACATCAGCACTCATTTGATGAGGTTTGCCCTGCAGATTCACATAATTTCACCCATTCCCATGGAAAAGGAGCAATCAGGGGAAGGGGATTACAAGAACCCAAGAAAACATTTGAGAGCTGCAGGAAAACTCCTGCCCAGTTCCCCCCGTTCACACCCCACAGCAGCTGGGTAACACTGGGTGTTCCATGGGGAAAGAACCTCTGAGGTGTAAATATAAAAGCCCACGGGGTTGTGAGAGCAAAGAGAGATGAAATCCACTTTTTCCTGTTCAAGTTCAGGCGTTTTGCTGAGCCCCAGCCCACAGGGACCAGCAGAGCACAGCCCCTGACACGTGAGGGACGCACACGAGGTAAAAGCAGCTTTGTGGGGATTTCTTGGGGTAGGGTGGCTCTTCCCCTGACTGACACACAGAGGATGCCTCACTTTGGCTGCTGCCAGGCCCCTGAGAGCTGAAATCCACCCAAATACTCACAACACCTCTGGGCAGCCTCGATGCACAGCTCCTCCGAGGTGAACTCGCCGCTGGAGTAACAGATGGGGGCTTTGTCCTGCAGGTAGAAGAGGATTTCCAGCCCTTGGTGTTGAGCTTCCAGGTTGAGCTCATTCTTCTTCGTGCTCCTCATTTTTGCACAGAAAGCCATGGCTTTGCAATCTTCTTTCACGTTGAGATACTGGGAGTGGAGGGAAAAGAGCAAAGGGGAACGTGAGGGGGAGTTGGAGTTGTCAGGACACAAATCCATCACTGCTGGCTCTGAGGGGCCAGGCACCACCCTTCTCAGAACCCTCAGGTGGGGATTTATTTATTCAAAACCAACGAGGTGAAAAGGAGAAAAAAAAAAGCAATGTCAGTGATTATTTTGGTTCTGGGCACTCTGCTCCAAATCATTCCCTTCTCTTCTGAGAAGTTCTTGAAATCTTCTCTTCTCTTCTCTTCTCTTCTCTTCTCTTCTCTTCTCTTCTCTTCTCTTCTCTTCTCTTCTCTTCTCTTCTCTTCTCTTCTCTTCTCTTCTCTTCTCTTCTCTTCTCTTCTCTTCTCTTCTCTTCCCTTCCCTTCCCTTCCCTTCCCTTCCCTTCCCTTCCCTTCCCTTCCCTTCCCTTCCCTTCCCTTCCCTTCCCTTCCCCAGCTTTTCTGAAAGGTTCCTCTCCTCACTGCAAAGCATAAATAACTTTCCCATCCTAACTGGCTGGAAAACAACACTTGAGCCTGAGTGATTTAAACAGCTCATTTTATATTTCCTTTTTTTTTTTAAAGAGTCAGCTTCTATTTTTACAGCCCCTTAACAGCAAAATATTTCTCATTGTTCTCTCCCCTCTCACCCTTTGTGTTTGAAACTCCTGATGCTTTATGAGTCATGATGTATTTTATAAGATTTATTGGCATTTATTTTTTTTATTATTGCTTTTCTTGTCTTTCCCAGAGGAAAGGGTAGCACTGAGTAGGTTTGGTTCAAGAGCTTTTAGATTGCCAAGGATGCACAACAGGGCAGCTCTGACTCAAAAGAAAATTGCATTTTATACCCAGTGCTTAAACAGAAAGAGCAGAAAGTTATTTGAGTTATTTGGGTTCTTTGTTCCATGTTTTTTGTGAGCTTTAGCTCAATCAACAACAAAAGCCCAAACCACCAATTTTGTAGTTTATGAAAAGAATCCTCCCACCAAAAAAAAAACAAATTAAAAATGAACCCCCAAAGCCAACACACCTGCATTTATGTGCCTGTGGGATCCTCTACACAACTGAAATGGGTCTTCACTCTCCCCAGGAGAAGCTTCACTCTGACTGAAAACAAAAAAGGCAAAAATAAACATTATCAGGAATGGCTTTGTACAGTTTGAGGCACAAATGAAATGGTCAGGCTGATCAAATTCCACCTGCAGTCCCAGGGAACCTTCATTATAACTGAGATCTGGATCTCGTGTCAGGCAAAGCCAGCCCCAGGAGTCTGGGCACATCCCCTGATCCCTCCTGACACTTTGGGGGCACTACCAAAAAAAAAAAAAAACAAAAAACAGGGAAAGCCTTGGTTATTCCCTGGATTTTTCCCCTGTTTTCAGTTTGGAACTGTTCTCATCACAAGCCTCAGCTGTGACACCTCAGGAACATTCTCCTCTGTGCTTCACCTCCTCCATGCCTTCACTCCTCACATTTTTCAGTGGATATTAATAATTCCAACTCTTCTCTGCTCTCTGCTGTTCCTTCCCCTCCCAGATTATCACTTAAAACGTGCCCAGACTAAACCTGACCGTGCTGCTGCCCAGGGAAACCTCACCCATCACTCAGCTGAGGCTGAAAGATTCCTCCACCCCTCCTTTTCCCCTCCTCCCCCATCTCTGCCAAAACGTGTTGAAGCTAAATGTGTATTTGCTATTTTTGCTTCACCAGTGTGAGGCCTTAATGTGACCTAGCAGGCTTCAGCAAATATTGCTTCAAAAGCTTGGTCTGGGAAAAGTCAGACACAGCCACACAACTTTCCTGGTGCTTGGGAAGAGCCCAGCAAACGTGATCCTATCCCAGAAAAAAAAAATTATATTGGCATATATTCCCAATTAAATTGCATTTTCCTGCCATCCCTGCCCCTTGAACGCTGAATTTGAGTTTCCAGGCACATTCCTTTGGCAATAATATGGCAAAGAAGCAATTGAGAGTGTGATTTTTTGGGAAAGGCAGACAAGCCAGGAATGATTTCTGCACAACACAGTAAAACTGAAAAGGAAAAGGTGAAATACATGAACTTGAATCTCATTAAAACCACCTCCTTTTAAATCACACGTAACTGAAGCTCAATTTATTTTAATGTCTGTGTGGGCCCAATGTAAAAAAGACTGTCCAGATGTTTTAAAATGTGAGGGGGGAATATAAAACCACTGCCTTTTACAGATGCATAAATCAAACTTCTTGTTTTTCAACAAGAGCTGCTTTGCTTTGGTTAAAAGCTCCTACTCTTGGTTTTAGTCACAGCAATTCCCAGAATCCTAAAAAACCTTTCAGTGCTGCTTCATTTACAAAACCTGCTGGGGATGAATCAAACCACCCAACATCCAATCTCTGATTTATTATTTCCTAATGGATTTCCCAGACATTCTCATTGTCAGGGATTCACCTTTTAAAAATGCATCTTCATCTTCCAAAAAGTCTCCTTTGAGCCAGACAAATTCCTCCTCTGTCTGAGCACCCTTCCCCAGACCTACAGAGTCAAATGCTTCACCTCTGAAATGTGGAGGGGATTTTTATCCTTTTATATCCTCACAAATGGTTATTTCTGTATTTCCTGGTCTCTTCTCTGCTCCAAGGATGACAGGGATGTGCTCAGTCCCTGCTGCTGCTGCACAGAACAGCATTTGCTTTTTTTTTTTTTCAGACATCATTTCATTCCAATTTCTGATTTCTCCCAGTGGGAACAGCTCTTGGTGATGCACCCTTCAAAGGGGGTTTTTGGGAATGCAGGATGGCTCTTCCTGAGATTCCACTGGGCCAAGCAAAGGCTTTTCCTGCTTATTTAAAACCCTGACCCAGCTACACACCCATGGTTGGCCAAGGGATGCCAGTTCAGGGTTTTTTTTTCCTCATACATAGACAGAGCCTTCAAAAACTTCTGGCATCAGAATGAATTATAAAATAGGGGGAGGGAAATCTAAAGGTGGGTTGCTCAAAATTAAAAGTTTGGCTGTTAAACTATTAGGATATTTGGGGGAGAATAATAATTGGTAAAAAGTCAAGTTCCTGACTATGATCTGCTACATTTGAAGCCCAGCATTTTTAAGAAAAAAAACCCAAATGTACAATGGTATTTGTTAAACAATCCCTTTAGGCTCGTGCACGCCTCAAAAACAAAGAAAAGGCAGAGGCAGAAATTAAATCTTTTTGAAACTCTGTGCAAATCCTCCTTGAACCAGAAGGATGCTGCTCCACCAACACCACACCTCACCATAAACCAGGATCCTGGGAGCCAAAGGCAAAGATGGAAGATCCATTGCAGGGGCAAAAGTCCCTAAAAATGTGAACACAGGAAAATCCCAGATAAAATCTCACTCTGAAGCACCATTTGCATGTTCTTCCTCTTTTTTGCCCTCTCAGCCAATTTAGTTTCAGGTTTCCTTAGCCCCTTAGAAACTCACTGAAAATTTAGGTAAGTGAGCACATGCTATTTGTTTTCAACCAAATGTACATTTTATCTGTTCTATTCCTTACTGTGTTTATTTTATGCTTTTATCCAGAGTGAGCTCATCACACTCTGTTTACCCCAGACCAGAATTAGTAATCCCCCTTGGGTTTTTCTGTGGAATCCATGCTGTGATATGACTGATCTACGCCGTGAAATTGTGTTTTAAAATAGGGCCAGGAGGGCAGAGAATGGAAATTTTCACCCAAAGTGGCTGATGTGCAGCAAAATTCTCAAGAACTGAAAACCAGCCGGCTTCATTAGCGGCGGGCTAATATTAACAGCTATTAAATATTTCCATTTTTAGTTCTGAAAAGCAGAGGAAGGCAACTCCTGGTGTGCTCTCTGTGCCAACCCAGAGCTTCACCAAGGCACCCCATCCCCTGCTGCACCCTGAGAAGTGACCCTGCTCGTTTCCTGTGCCTTTCCAAGGCACTTGCAGCCACTTCTCTGAATTTCATGATGTGTCACCAACGTGGGAAGAAGCTTCTCAGCCCTCTCAGAGAGCTGGGTGTTAATTTGCCACCTTTATTGTTCTGCCTGTGGTTGGGGCAGATGCAGGAGCACATGGACACAAAATCCCTTTTTTTTTTTTTTCCTGCATTACCTGCTCTTTCCAGCCTGATTTTCCTGGGCTGCTATAATGACCATTTTCTCATAGCCTGGTTTGGGGTGGAAGTGACTTTTAGAGGTCACAACCCCTCTGCAACGAGCAGGGGCATCTTCAACTAAGTTTTTATAGCTTATAAATGTCTGCTAAATTCTCTTTCACCCCCAATCTCTGGTATAATAACTTGAAATGGTACAATTCTTGGGGTTTACAACCAATTATTACATTCCTGTGTAGTCAAACGCAAGCACTTCTCTGCTCAACCAGGAGCAATTTCCTCGGAGGGAAAGGTCTCGAGCCTCAAGAAGCCACCATGGAAACCTTCCAACAACAACTTGATTTGTCTGTAATTAGCTTTTCCTCACAACTTTCTCAAAAACAGCTTTATTGCTCTGGCTGATGCTTACAGGGCTGAAGGGGCATTCCAGTTTTAAAGCCATTTGCACGGACAATTTGTTTTTATTCCTGCCTGGGGCACGGCATTAATGATCCTTTTCCTTCCTCGATGTTCTGCTCTCTCATCCCCCAGCCCGAGGAGGCTTTGGGGATGGAAGATGGGATGGGAATTCTCTGGAGAAGAGCCACTCCACCTTCCCAGCAGCGGAGCAGAACTCCAGGAAGCGCGGCCCCTTCCCGGTGGTACAGCGCTCACTTCAGGGGTTTCCTGAGGGGCATTTCGGATGGGTGGAAAAACTTCCAGGGAAATCTCAAGTCACCCTGGCAAACACCTCGCAGGAGAAGGTGTTAAGGGTTGTGCAGAGCTTGCTGGCGTGGCGGTGACCCTCAGCAGGTCACTGGAGCAGGATGTGGCAGCGCTCCGGACGCGCTCCGGATCCAAGTTACAACTTCCATGGAAGTGAACTGAATGGGAATGAGGCACGGAGAGCCAGGAGGGGTCACACACATCAGCTCTGCTCACACACAGAGGGGTCACACACATCAGCTCTGCTCACACACAGCAGCAGCTCCAGAGCTGCAGACCTGCAGGGCACTTAGAAAGAGCTGAATCCAGAGAATGGCTCTGCCTTTTCCAAGGCTGCAGTCATGGTACAGATCCATCAGAACGGGAAGGACGAAAAAGAACATGGAATGGAAGAAAACCCAACCCAACACGTGACATTTCTCTGCTGACTGGGAGAGCAGAGCAGGCCAGCATCATCACACAACTGACCCTGGGTGGACACAGGGCCAGGGCAGTGCTGGAGGAACTTTCCTAAGCAGGAAAAGCCACCAGGAAGGAGGTGAAGCCGTTTCATGGGTCACACGGAACAGGAGGTGAAGCAGTTTCATGGTTCACACCTTCCATGTGAAGGTCTGGAACTGGAGAACTCCTCCCCTTCATGCTGTTCTCCTGAGCCTTAAAATCTCAAGAGACCCCACTGTGCTGAAATGCTGAATGAGGAAACCTCTGGGGACTCCTTATGCATGGACAGACATCTCTCAGAGCTCCAAGCTCTCCTAAACACCAAGTTTTACAAGGCAGAGTCCATCCCACCTCACCTTCTCCATTGAACAGAACCCATTGGCCCCATAGGCTGTGCATGTGGAGAAGGGATGATCCCCAGGTCCCAGATGTGCCATCCCAGCACCTGCCTCACTGGAATGGACCTTCCATCTTTGCCTTTGGCTCCCAGGATCCTGGTTTATGGTGAGGTGTGGTGTTGGTGGAGCAGCATCCTTCTGGTTCAAGGAGGATTTGCAAAGACTTTCAAAAAGATTTAATTTCTGCCTCTGCCTTTTCTTTGTTTTTGAGGCGTGCACGAGCCTAAAGGGGTTGTTTAACAAATACCATTGTACACTTGGGTTTTTTTCTTAAAAATGCTGGGCTTCAAATGTAGCAAATCATAGTCAGGAACTTGAGCTTTTACCAATTATTATTCTCCCCCAAATATCCTAATAGTTTAATAGCCAAACTTTTGATTTTGAACAACCCACCTTTAGACTTCCCTCCCCCTATTCCATAATTCTTTCTGATGCCAGATCATTCCACAGGAACTGTTTGCACCCCACTGCTTCAAAACAAGCCCAACAACCACCTCCATGACCCACCAGTGCTCCTCCACAAGAGAATCCCACATTTCAGCAGTTTTTATGGAAAAAGCACTGATTTATGACCACAGCACCCAGATTTCTGCCTGTGCCTCAGATCTTTAGTAAGAAACAAACCAAAACAAGCAACCAGCTGAGCTCTAGCAAAGCCACAACTGGTGAGAAACCTTCTCGAAGGAGAGAACCTTCCCAAACCTTCTGCAAAGGAGAAATGAAATGAGCTGCTGACATAGCCAGGAAATGAGTGCCAGCCCTGGCAATGCCCAGCTCTCCCACACCCCACCCTGAGCTGGGAGCAGTTCCTCCAAATCCCACCAGCCTGAGCAGGTGAACTTCTCACAGGCTTTGCTTTCTGAGTGTGTAAAACGTGCAAAGGGGTTGAGTGACCACACAGCTGCTGCAAAGGTCCCTCCTGCTGGCTCCTGGCTCACAAACCACATACAGGGGCACTTCCTGGAGAGCAGCTCCAGATGTTTCTCCTGACCTTCTTCATTTTCACGTCTTAGCACGAAATGGAGACTCTCAGCCCAGCTCTCTCCAGCCCTCCCTCCATGGGCAGCACCAACTGCACCTTGTGAGCCAAACTCCTCGTCCCCTACAACACCCCCACCACAAAAACACAGATATGGGGTTGGAAGGGACCTTAAAGATCATCTCATTGCTACCCCTGCCAGCGTCAGCCACCACAGGCATGGAGGTCACCTGGCCTCAGAGGAGGAACAAGCAACAGGGGAGGGTTTGCAGCAGCAAAATTCCTTTTGAACAGAGGAACAAAATCCCTTTAGAACAGAGGAGCAACTAAATCCCTTTAGTCCAGCACCATCCTGCACTGGAGCTGCAGTGAGGGCTCCTCCCATGGAACAGGAGTTCCCCAGGGCAAGGACCATCCCCAACTTTCCACTCAGAAGAACAAAGTGAAGTAGTGGCAGCTCTTACACTCAAGCTGGTTTCAAAATAAATGTCACCCACCTGCTGCCATTTAGATCCCTTCCAAAGGCCCTAAAGAGGCTCTGACTACGTGGTCAACATCTGTGAGAAGGGCAGAGCACCTGAAACCCCCCCCCAGATCTGGCAGTCACGTGCTTCCTGTGGTGGCTTTGCACTTTGGCAAGACTTTTTTGATGGTTTGCCTTTTTCTGTTTTGTTTTTTGGGTTTTTTTTGGGGGGGGGTTATTTTATTTTTTTTTAATGTTGTGAGAAGACATTGTTAAAGCTCATGCTGGAGGGCTCATAATTTAAAATGAGGCCCAAATAAAACTTCACCAGTTTTGTTCACCTGTCAAGAGCAAAACACCAACAAAAACATCCCCTAACCAAGAAACATTCCTGCTGTAACAGAGTTGAAAACGGTGGAATTCCATAATAAACTTGGGATTTGCTGCTGACATCAAGAGGAATTTGATCTTCAAAATCCCTCTCTGTGCTCTCTGCTCCTCTTTTACTAAGTTAAAGTGCTGGTAGCCCCCATCTGTATTTAGTCAAAAAGGTGCACAAGATCTTGTCAGGCTCAGTGGAAAGTGGACAATATGGACTTTTCCAACCCAAAAAAATCCCCAAATTGAGTTATTGGGCTGCACTGGTTTGGTGTGCATAGAAAAAAAAATGTTTTCACTTTAGAAAAGTGGGGGTAGAGTGAGCAGCTCAAGCACTCCATGGTAAAAAATGGACAACCAAAGGAAGAACCAAATGCCACTGAAACATCATTTTTGATACAAGTGGGAAATGCAGTTATTTCTTGCCCATCTGTTGGGATAAACACACCCAGCATTTTCTTTTTTATTATAAACCAACCACCAGAGAAGCCCTGTATCCATGGCTGGCTGTAAAGACATTTATCTCCCTTAGTCAGAGGAAGGAAGTAGGACAGTTCATGGACTTGTCTGAATCAAAATGAGGTTTACAAGTCCTCTGACTGAGAAGGGATCTTACATCTGCATCTCAGCTCATCCCTTTAAACTGCAGATTCAAATCTGGATGAGTGAACTCTCCCCCAGGATATGCTTTGGTTTGCTTGCAATTACTTTTATATTTTCAGGCTTTAATGAATCCTCCTATTGTCTACTCTGAATTCTTACATTGCCTTCTTCAAAAAGAGGAGCTAAGCCCTAAATACCACCTGGAAAGATGACAAGGAGATGATGTGGTTCAGATCTCAATCGTTTTTCTCTGATCCCAACTGCAACAAAGATTGGGGGGGAAAAACAAAAAACCAAAAAAACCAAACTTTTAATTTCTCCCAGCTGAAGGCTCCTTTCTTCCCAAAAATCAAACACCAGGAAACTGGCAGAAAACACTTGAACCAGAAGAAGCCAACCAGTGAGAGCCAAAGGAAGCCTTTAGAAAGTTGTCTCAGTAAACAACTCCAGCTCTGCCAAAACCCAGGATCCTTGTGCCTCCCTTCGGCGGCCAAGAGCAGAACTCTGGGACTCCAAGGACTCTTTTCCCAAGGTTTCCTGGGGATTCTCCTTCAGAATACAAACTGCCAGCTGCTGCAGCTTAAACCTTATCTAACAGCTGCTTTCTGCCCCAAGCACAGGAACACCCTGGTGTTTGTCTGGTATCAGTTTTATCTCCTGAGACAACCAAGCAGGCTCGGCCACCAGCGGCAGGAAGGAACCTCTAAATCCACTCCTGTCCTCCTGCACCACCCCCTAACAAACCCCAGTGCTTCCAGTGGGACATAGACTTTGAAGAATATAGGATTTTAAAGAAATTAAGATTTTTGTTAGAAATAAGCCTTATGGTGGTTGAAGTTCATTAAGAGCTTTGTAGTTAGCTAAGGAAGACTAGGCTTGAGTTAACTTTTTTCAAATAACTGATTGCTTGTCAACTTTATGTTTGCTTAGCTGTGCTGGAAACAATAAATAGGGAACCTGATAAATGGGTTTAGGGACACAGGACAATTGCAGAGACTCCCCAATCCTGAAACTTATTGAAAGTCACTGTACCTAAAGAAATGGGAATTCTACCAACACCCATTTGTCACCATTTGCATTGAAAAGGTAGAAAGTTCAGGGTGATGAAGAGTCATTTTACTTCCTCATTTTAAACCCACTCCTCTTAAATGAGACCACCCACCCATTTCAAAGGACAAACCACGCATGCTTAATTGGTTTTTTGCTAATTATCATACAAAGCGGGGAATGGGATGTACCAGGATTAAGAATATGCATTTGTACTTTGGATATTCAACAGTTTTGTAAATAAAATAGCTTTGTGATTTTCTGTAAGGCACAGTATGTTTTTGGGGAGCTATCCCACACGCTGCCCAGCGCTGCAATAAACACTTTCTAACTTCAAACTGTTAGAGAGTTTTTGTCCATCTCAGTTGGATATCGGTATTAGATCGATATTCATATTTTTAATAAATCACCAGACATCCTTACAGGTTTTGTTTTATCAACCACTCAAAGCTCTACCCATGGTTTTCAGCCATGGACTTTCAATGCTACAATTCCGAGTTTGCTGCAGCCCAGCATCGCCCTGGCAAGCAACCCAAATATTTACCCTCCCTTCATTCAATCTCTTGGACAAACACACCCACTATTTTTAACTAACTGGCTAAAGAGGAGTAAATTTCACATGTTTGCAGCTGAGAATTGTGTCAACAGTGCTTCAGAGGTGGTGAGACACGTGAGAGGCTTCAGTGTACAGTGATGAGCAGTGGGACTTTGTTTTCCTTTCCTTAGGGAGTCCTCCTGTGGATTTGAAAATTTGTCCTGCAGCTTGCACAATTCTCCTGTCACTGAGGGTTTGGTCTCAGAACGCCCAAAGCTGCCTTTACAGACCCTGCCATGCTCCAAACCTGGCACAGATCTCACCCCAACAGCAGCTCCAGCCTGGCACCAACAACTTTCCTGCCCTAGAAAGCCTCACACCTCTTCCAGGTTAAAATCCAAACAAACTCTTCTACACAGTTCTTGTAGGGCTGAATCATCTCGTGTTTATTTACAATTCACTCATTTCTCTCTTCTTAAAAAACATTTGCTTGTGCCATTTCTGCAGTGGCTGCCTGGTACCTCCAGGTGGTCTTTAACTCCAGGTTCACCATCCTGTGAGCCTTACACCACGCAGCAAAGCTGTCGAGAGCCCCAACTTAGAACATGTACTCTACATTTCAGAATTCAAAGTCAAAAATTATGAAAGGAATGTGAACTTCTGCCTTTTGATGAGTCTATCTGCATTCCCAGCACCGTCTGTGTATTATGAAAACTGACAGCAGCTCAACTTCTTGCTTTGGCCAAGAGCAGTTTCATAAAACTTGATGGCCAGTTAATTTTTTCAGTCCAGTTATGATTTTATTTCAGCTCTCCAGGAGCTCAAAGCAGCAGAGCAGCAGCTCTGCCTCCCTCACCCAAGAGCAGTTGTGGAGGCAGGCCCATTCCCCTGCTGCTGGGGAGATCTTTGGGCTTTGCTCTCCCAGGATCTCGGCCACACCAGTCTCTCCTCCCAGGAGGCTGAGACCAGGAATTATCTCAGCCCCAACAGCTCCAGTTTATCCCCATCCAACCACCCAACCTCTGCCCTGCAGAGCTGTCACCACACTCACCCTGCTCTGCTGGCAACACAAAACTGAAAGGAAAAGGGGGAAAGGAAAAGGGGGAAAGGAAAAGGGGGAAAGGAAAAGGGGGAAAGGAAAAGGGGGAAAGGAAAAGGGGGAAAGGAAAAGGGGGAAAGGAAAAGGGGGAAAGGAAAAGGGGGAAAGGAAAAGGGGAAAAGGAAAAGGGGAAAAGGAAAAGGGGAAAAGGAAAAGGGGAAAAGGAAAAGGGGAAAAGGAAAAGGGGAAAAGGAAAAGGGGAAAAGGAAAAGGGAAAAGGCAAAATTCCCAACTCCTGGCTACAAGCCCTACCAGTGAATCCATGAGCCACTCTTGCACCCTCTCTGCTCCCAGGCCAAGCCCTCCCTCCCAGCAGTAAACAGGAAGCCACCGCTAAACCCGGTGACACAAAGGCACCCCAGGAAACCTGCTGGGCTCCCTCCTGCTGCAGGCACAGCTGGCAGCAGCTGGAAAGAGGAGGAGCTGTGCCAGGGAAGGACAGAGCCAGGGCAGCACCCTAAGGATGCTGGACATTGCAAAGCTGGGACTTGTTTATTCCCTCGTGGCTAAAACCTGGCAATGTTTTATTTGGCTGTTAAACCACGGCCCTCTGGAGACAGAATTCCACCTGGTGAGGCCAAAAAACACCTCCAGGTACTGTAAATAACTTACTGGTGTTAAGTTTGGGCCCTGTTTAGGTTAAATTTAAGCTTAAGTTTTGTAAAATTTAAGTAATGTTACGTTATGTTCTGTTAATTTAAAGTCCTATTATGTGTAAGTTTTATTAAGCTAATACAATTTAAGATTCTATTTGCCGAAATTTATTCATATTAAGTTTAAGTAGTGTTTAAATTTAAAACTATCCTAAGTTTTGTTAAAATATGCTTCTCTAATTTGCAAAGTTCAGTTAGTTTTTTCTTAAAAATAAGACAGCTTCGGATGAAACAGCTGTGAAGAAACAAGCTGCTCCTGCTGGTTTTAAAGTCTAATTTATCCCTGTAGGTCCAGAGGCAACCCTGTGAGCACCACACTGCAGCACTTCTGGAAGCAGCAAGCACAGGAATTACACCCAGACCTTAAAAGCTCAGAAGAACCAGGGCTGAAGGCATCACTCCTGATCAACTGGAGGAGCTGCAGCCATGGAAAGTGGCTTTAAGAGCTTACTACAGCTCTTAACTACCTTTCCTGTAAAGAGCTTAGTACAGTAAATGTGAGTAAGCAAATATTAAAAATAGCTAAGCCGGGCCACTCTTGCTCAATGGCTTTTAGCACTGACTCAGACGGGGGTGACTCATCCCATGGCTCATCCCAAATCCCTCCTGCCCTATCTGCTGTCCCAGACTGGCTCTAACATCACACCCTGGACACCACTGGCCACTCTGAGGAGCCCCAGGACACATCAACACCACGAAGAATTCATCAGGATTTGCTCCTTCTCCTTTCAGTCTTGAAGGGTCATTTTAAAAAAATTCACCAGGATTTGCTCCTCCTCCTCCTTTCAGCCTTGAAAGATCATTTTGAAAAATCCACCAGATTTGTTCCTCCTCCTCCTTTCAGCCTTGAAGGATTGTTTTGAAAAATCCATCAGGATTTGCTCCTCCTCCTTTCAGCCTTGAAGGATCATTTTGAAAAATCCACCAGGATTTGCTCCTTCTCCTTTCACCCTTGAAGGATCATTTTGATTTGCTCCTTCTCCTTTCAGCCTTGAAGGATCATCTTGATTTGCTTCTTCTCCTTTCAGCCTTGAAGGATCATTTTGAAAATTCACCAGGATTTGCTCCTTCTCCTCCTTTCAGCCTTGAAGGATCATTTTGAAAATTCACCAGGATTTGCTCCTTCTCCTCCTTTCAGCCTTGAAGGATCATTTTGAAAATCCACCAGGATTTGCTCCTCCTTCTTTCAGCCTTGAAGGATCATTTTGAAAAATTCACCAGGATTTGCTCCTCCTCCTCCTTTCAGCCTTGAAGGATCATTTTGAAAATTCACTAGGATTTGCTTCTTCTCCTTTCAGCCTTGAAGGATCATTTTGATTTGCTTCTTCTCCTTTCAGCCTTGAAGGATCATTTTGATTTGCTTCTTCTCCTTTCAGCCTTGTAGGATCATTTTGAAAAATTCACCAGATTTGTTCCTCCTCCTCCTTTCAGCCTTGAAAGATCACTTTGAAAAATCCACCAGAATTTGCTCCTTCTCCTTCTTTCAGCCTTGAAAGATCATTTTGAAAATTCACCAGGATTTGCTCCTTCTCCTCCTTTCAGCCTTGAAGGATCATTTTGATTTGCTCCTTCTCCTTTCAGCCTTGAAGGATCATTTTGAAAAATTCACCAGGACTTGCTCCTTCTCCTCCTTTCAGCCTTGAAGGATCATTTTGAAAATTCACCAGATTTGCTCCTCCTCCTTTCAGCCTTGAAGGATCGTTTTGAAAGAGGTCGTTCGTGAGCTTATGCTACTGAAATCCAAGATTCAAAAGGACTTGAAATCGGGGGTTGTCATGCTCAAATCACTCTCCAAAAGTTTCACAGGCAACTCCCAAACATTTGGCTTCAGGAAATAATTTTTCACCCTCTCCCCTTTAACTGCAGCCACGCTGAGTTGCCCTCCAAAACATTGAATTCTGAGTTGCCCCCTAAAATATTGAATTACTGAGTTGCCATCTAAAACACTGAGCTTCTGAAGTTGTCTTCTAAAACACTGAATTACTGAGTTGTCCCCTAAAACACTGAATTACTGAGTTGCCCCCTAAAACACTGAATTACTGAGTTGCTCCCTAAAACACTGAATTGCTGAGTTGCCCCCTAAAACATTGAACTACTGAGTTGCCCCTAAAATACTGAATTCTGAGTTGCCCCCTAAAACACTGAATTGCTGAGTTGCCATCTAAAACATTGAATTACTGAGTTGCCCCCTAAAACACTGAATTGCTGAGTTGCCATCTAAAACATTGAATTACTGAGTTGCCCCCTAAAATATTGAATTACTGAGTTGTCCCCTAAAACATTGAATTGCTGAGTTGCCCCCTAAAACACTGAATTGCTGAGTTGCCCCCTAAAACACTGAATTGCTGAGTTGCCCCCTAAAACACTGAATTACTGAGTTGCCCTCCAAAACATTGAATTGCTGAGTTGCCCTCCAGGATAATCCCCAGAAATCCCAAAGTTGTCATCACAGAATGCAGGATCTCTGTCCTTCATTGTTTGAACCCCAGAAAAATCAGAAAAAAAAAACCCAAAAAAACCCAAAAAAACCACCTTTCTTTGTCTTATTTACAGGAACTGATGGTCTCATACAGGGAATTTCCACAGAGTTGAGGTTGTAATTTTTATACTTTGACTGTACATTTACCATGGAAACACAGGAGAACAGAAAAGCCTTTAAAAAATATCTTCATGACAGACGTAAAGTTTAATCAAGATTAATTGATCAAATCAGTTATCATTGATAAATGTGTGATGCTGTGTATTTTATATACACAAGTAGGTGTCCAGAACTATTTATGTGCTTAAAAATCATCTAAACCAAAGTCTTTGCCAGAATTGCAGTGATATTCACTCAATAATTAAATTGGGTCAATAAATTAAATAATGCTCGTGCCTTAAAATCACAAAGAAATGACAAAAGGAAGAAAAGAGAGAGGCCAGTGGTAGCAAAGCATAGAGTTAATGTTGTAATAAAATCATTAATCCTCACCTAAATCCTTCAGAAGTTATGTCAAGTTTTTATTGCACCTTCCCCTCTCACTGCCACAGTAACAACAGTTTCTTTTGGGGTCAAGTGGCTTTTTTTGGACATCAAGAGGAAGAAAAACACCAGAGGAAAAACCCTGCAACCTTCAGGAAAAACACTTCATGTCTTAGAGAAGTTGCTGATTATTAAACTTGCACTACTCTGTTAGGTACTTATGAATGAATTATTAATTTTTTCCTCTCCATTAGGTTGTGCCAACCATAAAAAAAAGACTATTTTCTGGGCGTTTTTTTTTTTTTCCAGAAAAAGCACAACATCCCTAATTTGGGTGAAGTTTTCACCTTAACTCAGAAAAAAGAGAGAAGAGATAAACCTTAAGCCCAGACTAATTGACTTATAAACTATTAAAACCCATTTGCCTGTGTCCAAAACCAACAAAACCCAGCAGCAACAAAGTCCCAGCTCAAACTGTCAAGTCACAAAAACAGGAACTGGGCTCTGGAGCTGGGGTTTTGTATTTCCCCTTTTGAACCTGATACCAGAACTAACAACACATTTGGTGCCTCAGAGACCATGAGACACGAAATGGTCTGAATTTTTTTTCTTCTTTTTTTTTTTTTTAGGGGGAGGGTAAATTTAGAATTCTTTATTTGCTGCAAAAACTTGGCTTTAATTTTAGCTGAGCTGTGAGTGTAGCTTCACACCCCCTCTGGATTTTGGGGTGGCTTTTTTTGGGTTTTCTTTTTTTGGGTTTTTTTTGCATTCCTACAAATGAGAAAACAGAGGAGTGAACACAGCTGGAAAAGAAGGATTCCGAGGGAAATTTGTGAATCCCACAGGCAGGAAAATTGGAAAGACAGAGGGAAAGGAAAAAAAAAAAAGAAAAAGAGGAGAGAGAAAAGTCTGAGGAGCTTTAAATCAAAAATCACACCTCTCCCCCTTTTGTATTCATTGTGATGAAACTGGCTGGTTTAGAGTCACAATTCCAAAGCCTGGATTTCCAACCAAAAAACCCATGGGAAAAAAAAATGAACTTTTATGAAGCATCTGGACATTTCCTCCTTGGCTCCAAAGCTGCAGCCAATTTACAAATAAGAGTGCAGCTCTTCTGGCCAATAAATATTTAACTGCAGTGGGCAGCACTTCCTCCAAATTCCACTTTGGGAAGCAAATCCCCCTGTCAAGCACGTGGGATCCTGGAGAAAATAATGAGAAATAAAAGCAGAAGGTGCCCTGTGCATGCACAGAACCGAGGACACCACAGCCCTGAGCTGTCCCAGGGGGGCTTTCAGCTCTAAATTCTCTTCTCCATAAAGAAGTTCCTTTTTTTTTTTTTTTCTGGCCTTAAAAACAACTCAGAAATTGAACTGTAAAGTTATCACGCAGGAATTTGAACAACAAGACCTCCAATTTCAGCTTGTTGTCGGTTCATCCCTTACAAAAACTAGCAATCCCACATCAGGCATTTCCATAATTTGCAGAAACCTCTGGAATTTTGGGAGGTTCAAAAACCACTGCCCTGTCACTGTAATTACCAGAGAATTGCTGTCCCATGAAAACTGATTCAAAAGGCATCAGCACATTAAAAAAAAATAAGAATCATAATGCTCGAATAACTTCAGAATTCAAAGACCTGAGAGAATATTTTAATACACAATAAATAAATATTAGGGACTTGAAGCAGATCTCTGTGTTGAAAGGTTAAGCAGAAAAAAAACTCACAGAAATCAGTTTTAGGGGAAAAAAATAAAATCTGTAATTCCTGCAGTAACTTGGATGTATCAACCCTCCAGGGGTTTTCTTAAGCAATCTGAGAATTAGCACATGCACCTCACAGAGGGCAAATACCTGATTTCCAAATGAAAATATTGCCCTGGAAATCACAACCAAGCTGCATTTCTGCCTTGGTGTTTATGTCACAAAGTCAGACTGGTTCGTTTCTCAAAGGGAAATGCACATAAATTATATTTAACCAGCTATAAAAAAAGCCAACATTCGTTTTTATGTATGTGACTTTTGTGCACACACAGTGGTTATCTTTATATAAAAGGTTATTTGCAATTAAAAGCTGCCTGCTGCATCCCTCCACACAATCCCAGACACATCTTTCCATGCAAATAGAAGAAAAAAAAGGAGTAATTTTGCTCATTCTTACAGAGAAATAAACTCAACAAATCCATCAGTCTATTTTTGTCCCCTTCAGGGCTGACTGTACAATTCATCTCTGCTGAAAATCTGATATTTTAGTGGAACAAGACATACAGAAAACATTCTCATGAGCAAATTCA
Source organism: Phylloscopus trochilus trochilus (assembly GCA_016584745.2). NCBI lineage: Eukaryota > Metazoa > Chordata > Aves > Passeriformes > Phylloscopidae > Phylloscopus > Phylloscopus trochilus. Next base: position 1,827,029 of record WQNJ02000093.1, on the reverse strand, counting down.
CCTGAATTTAAACAAGAAACCCCATAAATCCTGTCCTACAAAACCACCACGAGGAGAATTCAATTCCCAAGAGACAGAGATTTGCATGGCACTATTTCCTCCTCAACCAGAGCAAGGAAAAGGACTTGAAATCAGTGAAAACTCACTTCGAACATTTGCTCTGCACATTTTTTATTCTGATGATATTAAAAGCCTCGATCTATTAAGTGTCAAACACTCCAGAAATACCATCCCACTTCTTATTTTTGTCTCAAGAAATCCTGAGCTAATGGCTTGTGCCCAGAAGTCACTGAAATCAGGGCAAAGGACTTGGTTTAGGCTGCTTTAAGTTTTGTTTTCTGCCAGTTCCCATCACGTGCTTGGCCTGGAATGGTTTGGCTTGAGAAGGACCCATCTCATTCCATGGGCAGGGGCATTTTCCCCAAAGGAAAAATGCCTTTCTTTGAAAAAAAAAACCAAAAAAAAAGCTCTGGGAAAGCCACCCTGCCATTTCAACTGGGAATGACGAAAGTTTAATTGAGAATTACAGCAGCCAAAGCCACAGTTTAAAAAAATCTTGTAAATTCTTTGCTGTTTATTGTCACACCAGAGCAAACAGATGGGGCAAGGGAAGAGAATTCCAGATATTCCAGGAACAGCCATTCCTTGCTAGTTATCAACAGGACTGAAACACACACTTTCAATCTGGCAATAAATCCAATGAGAAGTTTCAAATGGATGCCTGAGGTGTTAATTTTATTAAAAATTATTTACTGCTGAAGTGCTACATGATGGATGTTCCAGCCTCTTAACGAGAGTGCTAGTGTACAAAGTATTTGTTTTCTTAAGCATAAGATGACATTTTGTCTTATTAAAAACACATCCTGATCAAATCATCCTTTTTCTCTTCCTAAAGCCAGAGCTTTTGACTTAGAGCAAGACCACAGCTTCAAAATGAAAGAGGAAAGAATTTTTGCAATTCTTGCATAATTAATTGGCCTGACCCCCTCCATTACTCATGCTCACAGATAAAAACCCACCCTGGTTTATATTTTTAGGTCCCAGCTCCAGGAAACAATCGGGATCAAATGCAAATCAAAGCTGGAAGACAGACCTGAGCTGGAAACTGAGAAAATGATGTTGAGGGCTCAGCACGAAAACTCCAAGCAGAGCCAACCCCACAACACAACTCTGAGTCACCAGCTCTGCTGAACAGCACCCACCACCCTGGGCTCCTCCACAGCAGCCAAGTCAAACTCCCAAAAAGGAACTTTTCCCTCCCATCCCCATTTTCTAGCTCACCCCTGACTCTGGATGAGGCTGAGGCACATGGAGAGAAAAGGGAATTTACCCCATTTTAGCCCATTTTATAATGGGATGCTTGTATAAGGGGCAGAATCCTCACTCTCTACAGAAGCTTGGCCTAAACCCCAACCTTAAGAGTCTCTAAATCCTAAAAAACCAAGCTCTGTTAACACAGAGCTATAACACAGAAAGCTGCTTCTGAAGCCTTTGGTTGGGGCTGAACAAATCAAACCTTTCTGTTTCAGGCTGTGCCCTCCCAACGAGTACAGACAGGTAGAAAAGTTTTATAGGGCCCTAAGTGTGTATTTGTTCAAAAGATAAGGATCATCATGTCAGTTTTCCCTGATAATTAACCACTCCCAACTTTCCCTGTGTCTGGAACTGAGCAACAGCAGGTTTTAATAACTAAATAAATATCCTGGAACAGCCTGGGAAAGCTGCTCATCTGCACTGGTTTTGAAAGCTTCTAAACCATACTGAAGAGAGAGAAAAAAAAATTTTTTTAAAGGATAACTTGGTGATTAGAACATCCCCTAAAACATTTCTAAAATTGCTGTGGTGTGAGCAGATGAAGACCAGAGCCTGCTGAAGGTGTCACTGCTTTACTGGTGGTTATCAGTAAACTCTTTTTTATTGGTTAAAAAAAAAAAAAAAAAAGGAATTGTCCCACCCAGCAGAGCGGGGATGGGACATTTTGAGTGATCATGTGCACATCTGCCAGCTGGCCTGGCCCTAAATGCAGAACTACTGCAGATTAAACAGCTTCCAAAATGTGAGCTGAAATAGGCAGTAAATCTTCTGCTCCCTGGTTTTGGCTGGAAAAAGTTGTGGTTTTAACAAAAGCTTCTGCAATATCAGCAAAATTATCAGGAAGAGTGGTTTGCATCTCAGCTGTATTTCAAAGGCTGAACTTGCCACAAAGCTTGGAGAAATCCAGTTTTTTATGTAATAATTTCAGTGATAGGCACCGATTCCTGTGTGCAAAGCTGAGCTTTTACAGAAGTCAGGGGCCAAAAGGGAGTCAGCAGAGTGTGCACACAAACAAGCACAGCAATGCAACTGCTAATTAAACTTCATCAAGCAGTTAAGTAACAAGGACACAGAGGATTGAACAAGTCCTGAGGAGTTTGTTCATCGGACAAAACAACATGAAACAAAATCAATGAGGGGTCACATCAAGAGGTGAAGTTGAGGCAGGATGCAGATTTATAGATGGCAGGTCCTACCTGGGTCAGATAAAATGAATATTTCCAGTACAGAGAGAGAGGATGGTTCTGTAAGAACGGGAAAAGATGCACAAACACAGCAGCAAGCCCAGGCTGTGGTGTAAGAGTGGGGAGAACAATTCCGTGAAGAATTCCATGAACAATTCCCTGCCTGATGGAGCTAAACTGCTCCACCTCAACTCAGCCTGGTGCCCCTCACACAGCATTGTCCCAAGTCCCACACAGAAGCCTCAAGGACACCCCACAGCAGCTCTGCTGCCTCCACACACACACACCACGAGCCAAGAAAAAATGTTGGTTTTTTTTTTTCTTTTTCACTTAATTCGACAGCAAACCCCTGAGAACAAGCTGTGATTAAAGCTGGAGGTACCACACTCTTTAAGTGCAAGGTAAACAGCCAGTCAATCCCAACAAAGGGTGAGGAGTTCATCACACAGCCCAGTTAATCTGATCAGCGCCTCAGCTTTTAGGTGTTTAAGGCTGTGCTGGCACGGGCTGAGCTCTCAGGATTTAAAAGGTGCCTTCTTTTTAAGCCAAGCCTGTTTGCTGATGTATCTTGCTTATATATCTGGAGCCTGGCTGAGTTGTCAGTCACATGTGCAGGAAGCTGAAAGGACTGTAGAAACCACAGGGTTGTTTTTTTTTTAACTTGGCAGAAGATAGCTGTTCTTTGGTAAAAATGCAGCTCTAAGCCAGCCATCCCTATATGTCCTTTCACTTGCCCTGTGTGGCTTTGACATCGAAATCAAACCCAGGCTCTCCTTTGTTAGTCAATCCCACAACTACAAGAAAGTCGTTGGAGGCCATGAATTCCTCCTAAAACAATTGCTGGTGTAGAACAAGGCTAAGCTGATTTTTTGGGGTTTTTTCTTTCCACGTGGTAAAACAAAGGCTTCAAGGGGAGAATTCCAGTTGGGAAAGCTCAATTTACATTTCCATGGGGGTTTGTTCTGTAGCATCAATAAACAACCTCGATGTTCCCCTCAGGACAAGGAGCAGAGGTTTCCCTGGTAATGGATTTTTATGACCCTACTACCAAAAATCAGGGATCACACAGGTCCCTTGTCTCTGATCAGACCAGAGTCTGGATGAGCTCTTGACTATTCCTTGTCTTTAGGGCCTGGAATTCTTAAGAGACTCCTACAAATCAATACTCAAGTCAAATAAAAGACATCTAAACCAAGCCCTGAGGTTTCTAATAGAAAAGTGACAAGGTTATAACTCCATTTCAGAAGCACCTGGTGCCTTTTACAACCTGCAGAGCCCAAACAGACTTTTCCATCAGGAACAATGGAAGGCATCAAGTGCTAAGTCTTGGAATTGCAGCTGTTACTTCATTACCCAAGTCACATGCACCTTTCCCTTCCTTCAGCTTCAGTATTAAGGACAAGAAAGAAGGGTAGAAGAAAAAAATATATAGTTTAATATAAATGCAATTCAAATCAGGGGCAGGAAAGAGCAAAGAGGCAACCAGGGAATTTGTAATTTTATGTAGCACAGAGTGACAGAGCTGGTGAGGGTGACAACACAAAGGTGTGATACACACAGCTCAGGCTCCCTGATCTCTGCCCCTTTATGAACTTTTAAACTCTCAGCCCCAGCAATTTCAAAATTATTGGTGCCTGCATTGCCGTACTTTGAGGAAAAGTGAAATACAGAAGTGTCCAGGAAGTGAAAGGTTATTTCTTGTGCATCCTCAGTAAACACGAAACACTGAGTGCACAAGAAACCATCACACGAAGTGACCTGCAAATGCCACCTTCCAGCTGGTTTGGATTCAAAACCTCAGCACCGAGGGTGGTCACCCCTTTTTTCCACACAGGAGGCCAGCAGCTTGAGAGAAGAGGTGAGAGTTTTCTGTCCTGCGGACAAAAAAAAAACCAACCCGTGCAAAAGAGATTTAAATAAAAAAGTCTGAGCCTAATGCAGCGCTTAAGGTGGTACCTTTAATACTTTTCTTTTCCCTTAAATATCTGATGCTCTATAACTAATTTATCTTCATGAAAAGAAAAAAAAATCAAACAGAACAACCCACACAAATAAAAAAAAAAAAAACTGTTTTGCATTTGTTATCGTACTTTAGTAAAAAGCAGAGGAGAGCAGAGCCAGGTATTTATGGATGGCAAGCACCAGGAAGTCATTTAGACTGTCCAAGTGCCAAGGTTTTAGGGCTTGTTTTGTTTAATCTATCTCTCCGTGCTGCTGGTGGCTCAAAATGAACATAAAAGTCACCCCTGCCAAATTCATTTCCTGAAAATCTGAGTCCACACACAAACAAATTGTGTTCCCTCCCCTCCCTCCTGTCCCAGGCATGGATTGAGCACTGTCTGCTCCCTTTTCTTTATCTTAAAAAAAAAAAAAAAAAAAGTGGAAGCTTTAGATCTGTCCTTTTCCTGACAAACAAGGTGTTAAAGAGTTTTTTCCCAGATTTCCTAAGCTGAACAACAATTTTTTCCTGTTCCAAACGACATCAGTCAATATTAGCTCGGCTTCCAGCCAGGAAAATGAAGTGGTTTCAAAGATCTGAAGTGAAAGGCCAATAAACTCATTTTGAGAGAATATGCACCACATTGAAAGGCTATTATTAAGGGTATCACTAAAACAATTTAATATTTCAATATCCTGCTGAACTCCAGCTGGGCCCCCTGATGAGCAAGACAGATTCCACTGAGTCTTGGAATAGCTGGAAGAGACAGGAAAACACTCAAGGAACAGTCTAAACAGCACTTGGAGTCCAAAAGTGCTAAAAAAATTGAACTATATTCATATTCTGGGGCTTGAACAAGCCAAAGCCCCTCTCAGATCAATTCTATAAACAAGGGAGGAATGTGCAAATTCCCTTTAGGAGTTTTCTCCTGGAAGGAGGAAGAGCAGTTGTCAGATTTTGTGTTCAAAGGGATTTATGCCTTTGGGAACTGGGGCCAAACTCTTGCCTCACAGCAAATCCCACATGCTTCGAAATCCAGAGAATACTGCATTAAACACCAGATTAATTCCCTTTATTAGCAGAGCCTCCCTGATGCAGCAGCCCTGCTTCAAAGGAGCAGCAGTAAAATCTATCAGAAAGCAAAGCTACCAGATAAATGGATCCATGACAGCTGAGTTTCCCAAAGCCAATCCCCTTGTAAAGGCTCCTTCTTGGTATTTCCAGAAAAAAAAAAACCCAAAAAAACCCCAAACCAATCCTGTTTGCACTCAGATCCAAACAGGACCAACAGCAACACCAAACCACTTTAATTCAACAATTTTCCCACTCTCTGCTTATTTCCACCTTATTCTTCAGGTTGGTTCTTCCTCATATAAAAACTCTTTTTTTTCCCCCCAAGGCTTTCAGCCCTACCTTTCCCCACAGTTCAGGATCATGTACAAATCCTCTGCTTTTATTCCCCTCAGCTTCCAGCTCTTTTCCTTTATTTCCTGGATTACCTTTTTACATCCCAGAGGGGGAGAGAAGGAAATCTAGAACGAGTTAAACAGAACGATTTTCTGTGCCAGTAATTTCAAGCCATAATCACAATGACATCACACGCAGGGAACCATATTAACACCACTGCTATCAAACCTCCCACACTGTGTAAAAGGCATTATTGATATGCAGAGTAACTGCTCCAGACTTTACTTTTCCATGTCGAGGCTGCTCTCCCAGTTTCCTGCAGCTCAATTTTTCTGTCAGTTATCCAACTTACGTTACATTTATGTAACCAGTTCAAGAAAAAAAAAAAAAAATAAAAAAGGAGAAAAAAAAACCCAAGAATTACTCCAGCCAGTAAAAAAAAAACTGTTTGCAGTTTTATAAAGCCCTTCAGCATGAAGAAAATGGTCAGGGCACGTTCCTTAAAAATCCACCTGTGTGCAACAGGACATTAAAAACCACTAAATTGTACTTCCTCCTCTCCGCTTTCAGTCAAGAGAAACTGCAGCCATTTTACCCAAGAAAAACCATCAGCGACTTCTTCTTCCAGTGGTTTTCAGCACTGCTGAAAAGCTTTTTGGAAGGTACGTAAAACAAATCCTGGATGGGAGCCCCAAAGTGCTGCTAAAGAAATCAAGTGAGAGAACAACCCCCTCTTCATCTGCCACTTCACGTCCTGCACAGAAACTACAGCGAGAGATGGAAGTGGCAATTGAGCTGCCAAAACACCAAAATGCTGATTTTTTTTGTTGTTGTTGTTGTTATTTTTTAAGGCTCCACTTTTCCTTCTTGATGAGGTTCAAGCATTTGTGTCTCACCCTGCCAGCAAAACTGAGCTGTGTCAGCCCAGGAAAAAGCTTCACTGCAGGCAGGCTCTCTGCATCAACTGCCTGAATTATGTGCTCGAACTGTGAAAGCCATTTTCTAGCAATTTAGCAAGTGTTTGCCATCAGCAGGACCTGAAACCTAATTGTATTTTAAGTGTTTCAAAGATCTGGAGCAGCTCGGAGTGTGTTTACAGGAATAGTGCCTGAATTGCAAACTCTTAGCCAGGCTGAAAAAGAACAACGTGGATATTGCCAGTTTTTCACCCAGAAGAAAACATTTGATCATTTTTAATTGCTGTTGGACAGGAGACAAATCAGGAACCGAGCCCCAACTCGGTGCTCCCTCCACAGTCTGGCTTCTCAAGCTCCTTTCTGGGTCAGAAATTCTCACAACCACCCTTTTCACACCTCGATAAAACCAGTCCTAGGGGTTTGCTTTTTTGTGTGAAACCTTTGGCCTCTCCAAACAATGCAAAACACCTTCCTCTTTATGGAATCAGAGCAGCTCTTTCTGCTGCAACTCACATCCAGCACAAGGGTTATCCACCTGGGTGCTGGGTTTTGAAGCTCCCTCCCTCATTTTGAGCCTCTTCCTGATGCCAGATCAGGCATCAGAAGGTGCCAAGGAACCTGTGGTCTGCTGAAGAAAAAGGTGTTTCACCTCCAAATGCAGGGAGCAGCAGGAGGAACAAGAGGTGAAGCTGTCAGGATGCTACCTGTGAAAACAGATTTTTTTTTTCCCCTCCACATTAAAAAGGGAAGCTGATTTCTCTGAATTCTGTCTTTATTTGCAAGACTAAACCACCACAGAAATGTCAGCCTAAACTTCCTGAATTTATACCACCTAGAAGAACCCAGCCTTACCTCCCAGCCCTGAAGAGGTAAAGCAAAAGAATTAAGCTAACTTGAAATTGCAGACTCTTTTTGACCAAGGGAAGAATGTTTAAAGAATGTTTAAAAGGAACATTGATTTTACCCCCTGAGTGACTGGTCAGGTGCACTTCAGCTTTTTGCTCTGCAGCTGATACTTTTCAAAGTTTTTCCATTCAATATTCCTGATATTTTTTTTTAACTAAAATCTTTGAACTGACAATGTGAAATACAGAAACAGTTCAACACTCACAGAAGGTGCCTCTCCAAGAAGGACCACTTTGCAATTAATCCTGAACTAAGTGTGCAGCGCACAACCTTCCAGGAGTTCACAACCTTAAAAACAGATCTCGTTTTGTGTTTATATCCTTGTGCAAGTTTAAACCCATTCACCCTGGCTTTTTACAAGCTTTTCACATCACTTTTCCCAAAGGCCAGAGTCACACTGTGCCACCAGGCTTTGGGACAGCTAGCAGATACTGTGACACTTAGATAAGTAACATATCTAACAACTGAATCACAAAAAAAAATGCACTGACAAAAATATTTGTAACAGCATTGCCTGCCACGACAAACTTTTAACATCTCAAGCCTGAGATTTTTTGCTGGTTTGCTGGCTCAGGCAGAGCAGCCCAGTCCTGAGCTGACCCCACATTTCAAAGCACCTGCCTTGGTATCACCTAACACAGAGCCAGATCAAGGTGCAACTTCCTGTGTGTTTTAAAAACAAGTGCCAGGAGGAAATGCCTCCCAGTCCCCTTATAAGGGCAAAACTGAACTTAATACCGAGCTCCTGCACTCGAATAAAGCAGTACCAAAGTACATCCACTCCGCTCGGGAGTAAAACTGCAGGGAATCTTCTCCAAGCAAAGCTGGGTTCGTTGGAGTTTAGTTGAAACTCTGACATGACTTTGAATTATTTCCATCTGCCTCCCCTAATAAAAGAATCACGAAAAAAAAATTAAAAAAATAAAAAAATAAAAAAAATCCCGAAGTTTTCTTGCACTGCACTTAGACATGCCTCAAAATGTGGCTTCCCATGGCTAATCCCTCGGAACAGACACTGCATCCTCCTAAGCACAGGGTCTGTTTAAACAGAGCTGGATCCATCCTCTCCTGCCACACTGAGCCACTGCCGAGTTGTGTTCCTACCCTCAATCTACATTATTAGCTCGATGTGCCTCAGACTTGCCCTGGTTCTCCTCACCCACGGATTTTAAAAATTCCAATTCAACACGATTATAGAGCCATAGATTGGTTTGGGTTGGAAGAGTCCTTAAAGATCGATCTGGTTCCGACTCCCTGCCACTGTCCAACAATTATTGTCTCACACACACACACACAGAGCAGAATTCTGTTTCAGGCATCTGCAGAAGCTGTACAGTCGGCACACCTTGCCTGCTGCCAGGCTCCCTGCTCTGCATCCCTGCCTGGCCTTTGGGGCGATGGATATCCAGCCACAGGTGACCTGGCACGGCTGTCACCTACCTCCCGTGGGGGAAAGGGCAAGGGGAGGGTGAAAGATGTCCCAAAGTGTCCCCAAGGCGTGCAGAGGAACAGCTGCCAGACGACAGCTGGACACCATCAGCTGTCCCAAGCCCGGAGTGGAAGGCGACCCGGCACAGAGAGCTCACGGGGATCCAGCTCACCCACGGGCTCCAGGGGGATTTCTAACTCCTCCAAACCCACCGGCGGCCAGAACCGGAGCTCTTGCATGGCTGTTCCTCCTCCTGCCGCCGAGCCGAGGCCGAAACGCGGCTCTGACAGCCCGGCCGTGCCCAAACAACCCCGCACCCCCGGCTGAGGGGCACCCGGGGGGCCGCTATCCGCACCCTCTCGGATCGAGGGGACCCAGCGGCTCCGGACCCTCTCGGATCGAGGGGACCCAGCGGCTCCGCACCCTCTCCGATACAGGGAACGCGGAGGTTCCGCACCCTCTCGGATACAGAGAACGCGGAGGTTCCGCAGCCTCTCCGATACAGGGAACGCGGAGGTTCCGCACCCTCTCCGATACAGGGAACGCGGAGGTTCCGCACCCTCTCGGACCGAGGGGACGCGGAGGTTCCGCACCCGCTCCGATACAGGGAACGCGGAGGTCCCGCACCCTCTCCGATACAGGGAACGCGGAGGTTCCGCACCCTCTCCGATACAGGGAACGCGGAGGTTCCGCACCCTCTCGGATACAGAGAACGCGGAGGTTCCGCAGCCTCTCCGATACAGGGAACGCGGAGGTTCCGCACCCTCTCGGACCGAGGGGACGCGGAGGTTCCGCACCCGCTCCGATACAGGGAACGCGGAGGTCCCGCACCCTCTCCGATACAGGGAACGCGGAGGTTCCGCACCCGCTCGGACCGAGGGAACGCGGAGGTTCCGCACCCTCTCCGATACAGGGAACGCGGAGGTTCCGCAGCCGCTCCGATACAGGGAACGCGGAGGTTCCGCGGCCGCTCCGCACCCCGGGCGCGGCCGCCGGGAGATCCCCACGCCTCCCCCGCGGAGCCTCCCCGGGAAAGGCGCCCGCCGCCCGCACCGCCCCCCGCAGCTCCCCCCGGGCCGGCCCGGGGCCGCGGCAGTCCCGGCCGGCCGCACTCACCGCTGCCGTGGCGCCCGGCGGAGCGGCGCGGCCCCGCGGGGCGGCCCGGGGCGCTGGGTCGGGGCAGGCCGGGGCGCTCGGTGCGGGCTGGTCGGGCCGGGCCGGGCCGGGCGGTGCGGGCGCGGTGCGGACGCGGTGCTGCCCGGGCCGGGAGCGGGGCAGTCCGGCACGGCCCGCGGCGCGGAGCTGAGGGCGGCGGTCCCGGCACGGCGGAGGCCGCAGCGGAGCATGCGCGGGGCCGGGCCCGCCCCGGGGAGGTGCCTGGGCCCGGCCGGGCCCGGCTGAGGCACCGCGCGGGACGGGGGGAGGCTGTGGGGTGGGATGGGATGGGATCGGCCCCTTCCGACCCGAACCGAACCGAACCAGGGTTCGGTGGTCACCTCTGTCACCGCTCGGACACTGCCGGAGGTGCGGGTGCTTCCCCGCCTCAGTGCCGAAGCTGAGGGTGTCACCTCTCGCAGATGCCCGCAGTTTGTCATGGTGCGGTTTGAGCCTAGAGAATGACGGAATCACAGAATCATTGGGCTTGCAAAAGCCCTCCAAGACCATCAAGCCCAAGCAGTGCCCAATGCCAACCAGTCACCGAGCCCAGAGCTCTGAGTGCCACCTCCAGCCCTTCCTTGGACACCTCCAGGGATGGGCACTCCAAACCTCCCTGGGCAGCCCCTGCCAAGGCCTGGGCACCCTTTCCATGGAGAAATTCCTGCTGCTGTCCAGCCTGAGCCATCCCTGGCACTGTTTAAGACCACGTCCTCTTGTCCTGTTGCTGGTTACAGGAAGAGGCCGACCCCCACTTAGCTACAACCTGCTGTCCGGTGTGTTTAGATCATCTCTTACAAACCCACAAGCTCGTTTCCATTCTCACGCCGGTGTAAACAACTCGCTGAAATGAGGAGATGCTCACAACCCTCCCATCTGCACAGAAAAGAAACCCGTTTCTTCACTGCGGTTTCAGACTCTTGTCAAAGTCACAGGAAACGGCACAAGTGGAAGTAAAATGAGTAAGAAAATCGTTCAGTTCAATGAAATCGCTCGCCCCTGCTTCCCACACACCAGACGTATCTGGCATTTTCTTCTGACAAGAAGAGTAAATCTGCTGCTGCCTTTTGGGGGAAATGTCCTCAAAGATGAACAGGTCATTAAAAAAAAAAACCCATTCTGACAAATGTTTCCCCTCCGTGTAACTCAGGCTGAGCACCCTGACACCGTTTCATCAGGGTTTTCTCGCGTGTGGCAGCACCAGGTGTGAAAGGCCCCTGCTGCTCCAAAGTGTTTACACACCACTGCAGTCGCTCTGCCCCAGCTCATCTGCCTTGTGCCTCAGCAATCCCCAGTTTTGACCCCTTTTTTTTTCAGGAAATCCATCTGGGAGTGATTTATTAAAAATATGAATATCGATCTAATACTGATATCCAACTGAGATGGACAAAAACTCTCTAACAGTTTGAAGTTAGAAAGTGTATGTTTATTGCAGCGCTGGCAGCATGTGGGATAGCTCCCCAAAGGCACACCGCGCCTTCCAGAAAATCACAAAGCTATTTTATTTACAAAACTGTTGAATATCCAAAGTACAAATGCATATTCATAACCTTGGTACATCCCATTCCCCGCTTTGTGTGGTAATTAGCAAAAAAACCAATTAAGCGTGCGTAGTTTGTCCTTTGAAATGGGTCTGTGGTCTCATTTAAAAGGAGTGGGTTTAAAATGAGGAAGTAAAATGACTCTTCATCGCCCTGAACTTTCTACCTTTTTAATGGAAATGTAACAAATGGGTGTTGGTAGAATTCCCATTTCTTTAGGTACAGTGACTTTCAATAAGTTTCAGGATTGGGGAGTCTCTGTAATTGTCCTGTGTCTCTAAAGCTATTTATCAGGTTCTCTATTTATTGTTGCAAGCACAGCTCAGCAAACATAAGGTTGACAAGCAATCAGTTATTTGGAAAAAGTTAACTCAAGCCTAATCTTCCTTAGCTAACTACAAAGCTCTTAATGAACTTCGACAACTATAAGGCTTATTTCTAACTAAAATCTTAATTTCTTTAAAATCTTATATTCTTTAAAATCTATGTCTCAGGAGCAGCTGGGAGTCAGGTGCTGATGGCCGGGGAGTGCACATGTCCGAGTGGTTGTGGTTTACAAACTAAAGAAATAATCATTGATTATTTCAAAATAATCTGTTTCCCCCTCCTCTCCCAAGAGGAATCAAGCCAGCCCTTCCCCAGCTGTTTCCACAGCTGGCAGGGAACCAGCAGGGTGTCATTTGGGTGATTTTGCACCATGTTAACCTTTTTCCTCAGCTACACGGCCACGGGGTCTGGATTAACCACGCACTGAGGGAAAGCACTGGAGCCTCACCCTGTTTCCATCACTTTGGTAATGTCAAGATTAGAAAAGAGCCTGAGGCTGGAAGAAGAGGGGTTAAACAGTGCAAATCATGGAATCATGGAAGGGGCGTTAAAAATCATCTCATTTCACGCCCTACCACTTTCCACTATCCCGGGCTGCTCCAAAATGGCCTGGGACACTTCCAGGGGTCCAGGGACAGCCACAGCTTCTCTGGGAATTCTATTCCAGGGCTTCCCCACCCTCACAGGGAAGGATTTTCCCCTAACATCTAAGATACATGTGGATGAACCATGGTTCCCTGGCCTGACCTCTTCTTGTTCCCTTTTCCCCACATTTTACCTGCAGGAGCTGCTTCCAACGCTTCTCTTTCCTTCTCACCAGCCCTCTCCATGGCTCTGCCTTGATAAGCATAAAATCGGTTTTCTCGGTGGGTTTTCCTGCTGCAAACCACACCAGAGCTGCATTATTTATGCCTTACAGGCAGGAGTTATTTCTCAGCCCAGCAAGTGCTGTCGCAAAGGTCCTTAAATCCTGGAGCTGCCCAGCCCGAGGAGGTTGTGACCAAGGGTTGCATAAGGGGCTTAGCCTGGGGCTGCTCCTGGAGGAGAGCAGCTTTACCTCTCCTCCATCTAAATCCGTGCCCAGAGCCCAGGGCCACGGCCAGGAATGACCCAGGCTCCCAAAGGCCACGTCCTTCAGCCAGAATTAAATTCTCACACACCTCACTGAAAAAAAAAAAAACAAAAACAAACAACAAACCAGGGGCTGAGCTGCTCTGGGACTTGGATTTCGCTGAATTTGTGTGTTCAGTCTCCCAGTCCTGTCTGCTACGGGGGGTTTTGCCTTCTTTTCCTTGGTTTTGGGACACTGCTGATTTCTCCTGGTTGTTCTGTGACACAAACTGGGATGAAATCAATATGCTTCTAAAAATTCCTCTGAGAACTATGTTAATAACAGGGGGAGATTCCCAACCTATACCCAAAATTGTCTGTGTTTACCACAACATTCCAGCCTATAGGAAGGATGTAATTTTGTATTAAAACTCTTAAGGGAGTTTTCTCTAAGGAATTAATCATCTGTATTTGTGGGTGACTTTGTTTCTTGCTTCGAGAGAGGCTTGCAAAGAGCTGCAGAGAAGTAAATAAATAAAAATAAATCTTTTTCTTCCTCGCTAAGTACTCTAGTGGAGTGCAGTGACACATCTGATTATAATAAAGAATTATTTTGTATCTTACATTCTCCTTTGTTTTGCAAATTCTGGGATGCACTGATACTCTCCACCAAAAAAAAAAAAAAAAAAAAAAAAAAAAAAAAAAAAAAAAAGGCAAAATACAGAAGATTTAAAATTCAAACTAAATTCCAACAAATATCCTCTTGTAGCTTTCTTTAAAGAAGGGATAGGGCTGGATGCACAGATTATCCCTTTCTTGTCCACTCTGCAGTTTGATTTCAAGCTTCACCTTTCCCTCTGAAATTCGATAGTTCCACTCTACTTTAAACAGCAAAAATGTTTTTAAAGCTTTTTTTTTATTATTATTCATTGTATTTCAAGGTACAGCGAGGGGCAGAGAGTAAAGTGCTTTAAATCACTGATGGCATCAGCTTGGGATTGACAGGACTTTGCTATAAAGGTGATTTAACACTCTCTAAGTGGTTCCAGTTTGTCATTGATTTGTTCCTGGCAGTAACTCTGGGGCCTGGTTCTCCTCACTCGTATCAGCAAAATTCAGGCAGATGCAATGAGGTCAGAGGCACTGGCAGATGAGTAAAAGGAGATGTAAAATTCCTTAACCTGCAGTAGGATTTGGAGGCACTCTGAGAACAACTCCGTGCCCTCGCACGCTTCTGCAAATCCTGTCGAAATCAGAAATAATTTTATCAATTCTGTTCTTGGTTCTGTCCGTGCTGGAGGATGGGGAGCAGCCAGGAGGAGCGGGAGGAGGGGGTCACCCAAGCAAACCCTGCGATTTAATAAAAAAAATATGAATATCAACCTAATATCGATATCCAGCTGAGAGGGATAAAAACTCTCTAACAGTTTGAAGTTAGAAATTGTGTGTTTATTACAGCACCGGGCAGCATGTGGGATAACTCCCAAATACACACCGGGATTTACAGAAAATCACAGAGTCCTTTTATTTACAAAACTGTTGAACACCCAAAATACAAATGCATATTCGTAGCCCTGGTACGGTCCCATTCCCATGGTAATTAGCAAAAAGGCAATTAAGCATGCGTAGTTTGTCCTTTGAAATGGGTCGGTGGCTCTATTCGAGAGGAGGGGGCTTAAAATGAGGAAGTAAAATGACTCTTCATCGCCCTGAACTTTACTTTTTCAGTGCAAATGTGACAAACGAGCCTTGGCAGGACTCCCATTTCCTGAGGTATAGGAATTCCTGAGGTATATTCCTTCCAATAGGTTTCGGAGGATGGGAGTTTCTATAATTATCCTGTGTTCTTAAATCTATTTATTAAAATAAACAAAAAACAGGTTCTCTGCTCCTTACTGCAAGCACAGCTAAGCAAACATCGAGCTGACAAGTTATTTAAAAGGAAAGTTAAGTCTGGTTTCTCTTAACTAACTACAAAGCTTTTCATGAATTCCAGTAAAGCCTATCTCTAAATAAAATCCTTTATATTCTTTGAAGTCTGTGTCCCACCTGGGTGCCCCGAAGCAGCCCTTTCAGCGGGGTACCCCTGCAGCCCATCCCCACCGCAGAGCCCGAGAGGCTGCTCGGGGCAGCTGCATAAACACACACCCGAGTGTGCACAAGTCCTTTCCATCTGATCTGTTGCTGAAATTATTTTTTAGCTTCCTGTGCTCACGGAAGGTGCGTGAAACCCCCCCGGCTGCTGACACCGTTTATCAAGAGGGCTCTGCTTGGAAAAGCAAGTGACGGGATTTATTTTGAGACACGGGGAAGGCGTGAATTGCTTCCGAGCAATTACCGACTTCTAAAGATGGTGCTCGACCCTTTTTTATTTTTGAAGCTAATACTCTCAGTTTGGGGAAGGAGAGTTACTTCATCATGTCGGTATCAAGGGTACTTGGCAAAAAGAAGATGAGATTTTGTGCACCTCGAGCAGCGCTTGGCTCCGAGGGTGCCCCAGGCGGGCTGAGGGGGATTTCCTGGGCAGGGCTGGAGAGAGCTGCCAGAGCCGTGGGTGGGAGGTGGAACAGGAGCTCAATTCCCGGCTTTCCTGGCCGGGGGGATGGAGTTCGCTCACTTTGCTCCAAGCTGGGGAGTGTGAAGATGCTGCTGCCGTGTCTCAGCCCTCAGCAGCAGGCGTGTTCATGTTGCTGCTTGCCTCCTGCTTTTTCCCGTTGCCATCTTTTTGGCTCTTCATTGTTCTTACACCAAAGCAAAGCAACGGTTTTCATTTCATTTCCCCCCTCACCCAGATTTCTCTGCTGAAAAGCATCTTCTCTGTTGCCTTGCTGGGAAGCAGAAATTGGGTTTGTGTAGAGCTCTAGAGCAGCTCAGAGGAGGAAGGTGATGATGGTGGCCAGCTCCAAACCCCACTTCTGGCTCCCCCTCCCCTGAACTCCTACTCGTTCCACCAGCACGTTTGTCTCGTGCTTCAAGCAGACAAATAAAATACATCAAGACAAATCAATACTGCCCAGAAGCTCAAATGCATTTTCTTGAGCTCATCCACTTCCCAGCACAGCCCTTTCCAGAAGGATGAGCTTGCTGCTGGCACAGCTCACAGGTACCCACTCGCTGCCTGGCTGCCCGCCAGGCACACCACTGCAGCTAGACAATGCTCCTGCTCACAGACTGACTCCACATCCACGGATATTTATGGATATATATGGAGCTTTTTATTTTTTTTCTGGGACAGATATATATATATATCCCAGAAAAAGCTGTATGTGCAACAGCTGGGTTTTATAAGGGCAAGTTTAGCACTTACTGGAACTGGAGTGTGCTGGTGGAGGCACGAAGCAGAGCAGTGACCTCAAGCAGAGCAATAATTAAATAAATTTTTGATTTTGGAAATGCCAAATCACTGAAATGATACATTATTGATCATGTCCCTCTCTGTGCACACACCCCAGAGCTTATGTACATGGCTGGGGCATTTCTCAGGTCATGCCCAGCACTGTCCAGGGTCCCTGTCCCACTCAGGGGGACACACGTGACACAGAGCACGTAGCATTTCTAAAATCTTTAATGCTTGGACAAATTCCAAAGCTCACTCTGCTGCTGCTTTCCTCATGTGCTCTTTTGGAAATTACAATTCCTCGCTCTGGGTTATAAAGCAGCATTTTGAGGTGGGGTTTACCATGTTCCCTCTGCCATGAGGAGATTGGGAATTAAGGTTGTGTTTCCAGGAAGGGTGTTATTCACAATGGCACAGAGGGATCAGAAATCCAGGCAGGATGGCAAACAAGCTCCAAATCTGGAGGAAAATGGAGGTTTTTTTCCCATTAAGGATGAGCTGAGTGCCCCAATCCTGCTGTGCACTTGGTGCTAGTGCTTCAGAGGTTTAATCTTCAATACCATCAAATTTGTACTAAAAAGCAATTAAAGAATACAATGTAAAGAATACATTAAAGAAAAGTCACTGAGGTGATGAGTTTACTCTGTGTTAAAGTTATTAAATTCTGTCTTCTGTTACTTGTTTGTTATTTAGACAAAAGCAAAAGTGCACAACTGTAAAGTGGGGCTCATAGTTACAAAGAAAACAAAATATTAGCTACTTTGGCTCATTTAACGTATGTTGCATTTCAAACAGGAGAAGTTGGTTATTAGGCACTTCTAGAATTTTATGTCCCCCAGGATTTAGTTCACTGTGGTGAACAGAGTGCAAATAAAATATAATAATGAGAAAATGGTGGTATAAAATGTGGCTGCTGTGGGAAGGGACAAAAGAAAGTGTCAGGGATCTTCGAGACAGAGAAATGTGATGTTCTTGCTGGTCTCTGTCACCCTGGGTCACCTTTAAACGGCACAGTCCACACTGAGAGCAGAACTGCCACAGTGCACTCAAATAAAGGTTTCAAACCTACTGAGAACATCCAGATTGCAACACAAGACCTGGTGGAAACAGCTGATGTTACCATTCCAGCCCACAGAACCTACAGAGGTGAGGAGCAGTGTAGGAATCTTCTCCCATCTCTCTGTTTACCCTTAGTTCCTCTTATATGTCAGGCAGCTGTTTTAAAAAGCTGTGACATTTCCTTTCACTTAGCTGAGTTCAAGAGGTGAAGAAGTGAGAACTCCACAGTCTAAGAAGGAAGCAAACAGACCCCGTTCCTCTTAACAATTTTCAGATAAAACTGCCAGGAGTTTTCCTTTAATGGGGCTGCAAACACAACTGCAGATGCTCGGTACATTTACATCCAAAATTAATTTGGCTTCATTAGCAATAAACCTCTGGAAAGTTTCATTTCTAGAGTCCCCTGGATACATTTCAAACCAGGATGCAGCAAGGCTTTGGATGCTGGAGATGTGGATGTTTTGCACAGGGAGGAGATTTTGCTCAAGCAACCACATGACTTTGTTATCACTCTGGGGATGTGAGCACCACGTGCTTGAGGGAACTGCTCACACACGGAACACACCAAACCAGGAACATCCTCGTGGAGCTTCTCACGTTGTCTCTGAGATTTGTGTCCATCTCACCCAGCACAGCCAATGCTTCCATGGGAGAGGGATTGACTCCTCCTCATCCATTTCCCTCTGGGGGAATTGCTTCTGCTCAAACACACCTTTTTGTGTGTTATCTAAAAGTCATGCTGGTTTTATTTTAAAAAAGCAGGAGGTGAGACTCCCATCGTGGAAAACAGCTCTCCCTGTACCAATGATTAAACCAGTGATGCTCACTGACCTCCCCTGCTCCTCTACCAGCCCTTTCTCCAGGGCTCTTTGCCACCACCAGATCAAACCTGCCTGTGCTGGTGCTGCCCTTTGTGCAGCCCTCAACTCATGGCCTTGAACTTCCCACCACCCTCAGCCCCAGGCTGGTCCCAGAGCAGGGATGAGACCCTTGGATGAGGTCTTGGCTCCTGGGGTGGGGCCCACATCTCCATCTCCACCAACACCTCCAGCAGGAGTCATTTGCTCTCTGCCAAATGCAGAATTTGCTCTCTCTGTTCTTTTTGGGCAGCAGGAATCTGAGGCTTGTGCAAATGTTTAAACACACGTCTCTCCTGAATTATTCAGTGTACTCTGCCTGCTCCTGGAGTTAATTCAAAGGGAGGGCAGTCGATAGAGCTCTGACATTTGCCATGGAGAGGAGGTGGCTGAGGGAACACTGACCCCCTGCCCCACAGGCTCCAGCTCTGGGCTCTCCTGGCACTGCTGCCCAGCACCAAATCTGAGCAAATTTGCCTTAATTTAAGGTGACCCTGCATGGCACAGACCTGGGGACTGCTGTGTCCTGAGCTATGAGTGAGGCTGCAGGGCCTGACTTAAGATCTAAGGAAAAACCTGAACAGCCTCATCTTTTTCTCCATTTTCTGCTCTGGTTAAAAGAGGCTTTTTCCAGTGGCAGATGCACATCCCTGTGTATCACAAAACCCAAAGTGCAGCTCTCAAAGGGGAACTTGAGATTTCAATTCTAATTTCACCTGTGAACTGAAGCACAGCTGGGAGCTAAAGCCCTCTGGAGCAGAGGGGTCTTTCCTTTGGTTCCATCACTCCCAGAAAAATTATAACATTTGCCCAACGTCAATTAAAGACCTTGTATAAGAGTATATTAACACACATGTGGGTCTGTGCACCTCTCCTGCTCCTGTGAAATGCTATGAGTGCAAATTATGTACCAAATTGTGCAACCTTGGCCTTCCCATCTGCCCAAATACAGAAATTACAGCAGTAACTTTGCCACTGCACCACACTGGAACACTCAGCTCCTGCTGAGTACTTTTGTCCCTGATCAGCCATCGAAGAGTCACACTTTCCCTTGGTGAATCAAGCTAATGACAAAATGCAGGGTTTACATTTAACCCAAAAACTCAGCAAGCAGCTGTTTCCGAAATGTGAGGCAGAAATATCTTATGGAGAAAGGAGAAGTGCCACCCTCTGTTCACACACAGCTCCTGGGCACTGCTTTTCCCAGTTCCAGGGGAAAACAGGACAGGGCAGACAGATTTCAGCAGAGTTCATTCCACATTGTCCAAAATCTCCAGGCTCACGCTGAGGAATCAGACATAAACCCAAGTTTATGTTTATTATCTAATATTTGCATGGTGACATTCCAAGTAGGCAGCTTGGTTTGCAAAGATGTTTAATCACAAAGGTCTGGGTTAAAGTTCAAGTTCAAGTGTCTGCACTAAGCTGGAGGAGGTCTGAATAAGCAGCAATTAAAACAGTCTGACTCATATGGGGCACTGCTGGACTTTGAAATGGCTGAGTGCTTGAAGCTCTGTGGGGAAGGATTCCTCTTGTTTTAGTCCAAGAGTAACAGAAGGTACATTTGGGGGGAAAAAAGAGTAATTTTGGGGAAAGGCACCATGCTCACCTGGTTTCAAGGCCTGCAGACAATGGATGCCTTCAATCCTGCTGCTGTCAGAAGGGGCCAGGCTGCTCCCAGCAGCAGCTCCCACCCTTAAAAGGCTGAGCTGAGGCTGGGAGCCAGGAGCAGAGGATCACAGGAGCAGAACTGCTCCTCTCCTCAGGCGGAACGTGGGTGGGAAAGCAGAGTCCAGATGGGAAAAGGGACTTTCCTGATGCAAGAGCTGGGTAAGAACAGACCCATCTGGAACGGCAGCTGAGACATGGCACGAGAAACTGCCTCGCCTTGGGATCAATCCCAGAAATCACAGACAGCTTTATCAGAGAGAGGATGGATCTTGTTTCTGAGGCTCTAGCACTGGATGCAGGTTGTTTATGTCTTGCTTTAACACGTTGGTGGGAGGAAGTGCTCCACTGGCAAACTCTGAAAGCTGCATTGTTCATGTGCAGCAATGTTTGTGCAGCAAACCCACCAGTCTGCCCCATTCCCGTATCAGTAGGAAGCCACAGGAAAAAGAGATGGACTCTCTGTCCACTGTGCTCGGGAGGGAGATAAATCCCAGTAAATCTGACAGTTCCGAGGCACAGCCAGTGCTACAGTTCCTGTCCCCTGCCAGAGCTCGAGGCTGTGACAGGAAATGAGAGGCACAAGTCACTGGGGCGGGCTCTGTGCTCTGTTCAGCAGCCCCAGATGAGCGTCCCATGCCCAGCTCTGCTGCACATCCCTAAAAACGGCACGGGTTGGACATTAACCTCAAACCTGAGCCATGGCTCGGCAGGTGAGCAACTGTAATCCTTGGATCTGATCCATAACAAACCTTGGATCTGCCTCTGAGCGCTTATCTTGCTTCTTGTGAGCAGGAAAGGAACTGGATGGTTTCTCCAAGGAGTCAGCACGCTGACTATTTCCATCAGGGAGCACCTGGAGCTGTCCCTGGGGCAGCACCGTGAGGACCTGGCTGGATACACCTGCCTTTCTCCCAGGAAATGGGGTGCACATTCCCTGAGCACCTGCTGGATCCCAAAACAGGTAAAAACAGAGCCCTGGGCAGGATCCCACAGCTCCTCCTCTCTCCTGTCCATCCTGGAATGGGAGCACAGCAGTTTTCCTGTGGGACAGCCAACGCAGAGATGACCACTGCTCCTTTTTGGGATAAGCACATTCCTGCCTGATCAAGAGGTGCCTGGAGCCTTCAGAAAGGGGAAGCTGAAGGTTGGCTCTGCTCAGATTTTAATCCAGAATTTAAGCTCTTGGTAGCAGGACGGGGTTTTTTGTTGTCTCCAGTTTCTGGTGAGGCAAAGCCCTCCTCCAGAACCAGCCTCGAGCCTCAGTCACAGCACCAGTAATCATTTCCCCCCTTGGAGTGACGCAGGCTGGCCAAATGTTCCATCACAACTTCACAGCCCCGACCCCACCGGGCCGGCCCCAAAAACCTTCCAGTGAGCAGCATGGAAATGAAAAACCATCTTCTTACCATCTCGGGGCTAATCCCTGTGCTCTCCCCCGAGCAGCACAGGGCAAAGCCCTGCCGGCCATGAATTATCCAGCCCAGAAAGAAGAATTTCTAAACACCACTGGGTCAATGACCACGCTGAACGTCAGGATGGAGAGCAAATAGTGACCTCTGGAAAGCGCTGCATCAGCCTCGGCAGCCTGAATGCCACCAGTTCCTCAGGGAAGGGCAGGAATCTGGGAAACAGGCGCTGCACGGACATTTTTGCAGGGTTCCGGTTACTTTATGCAAAAAATCTTGGGATTCCACGCTCCCACCACAAGCCGGCCCGCGGGGCCCCTCTGCTGTCGTGTCCCAGCACTGCAGAGGGAACTCTCACGGCACAAAGATCAGCCCCGGCGCCCTGAAAACTGCCTCGTTTCCAGGGATTTTGATGACACCGCTGTAAAAATGACCCAGGAAACTCAATCTCTCGCTCACAGAGTGAGAGCCCCGAGGAAACCCTGCAAGGGACTGTCCCTGATCCACCAGCAACTCACTGCCTGAAAGAATCAAATTCCCACCACTGATCTCCACATAGAGACCTCTGAGTTACAGTAGCCAGCCACGACTGTGGTATCCTTAGCAAGAAAATATTAAAAAGTATCTTTAAAGGGCTTCATTTTCTCTTGTTGCTACAGAATAATCTGTTCTGCTACCAAGTATCCCCCACCGAGGGGCCTCTCTGTTATTTAACACCCACCAGGCTGCACAGGACCCTGCTTTAGGAACCCTTTCTGAACACTTCCCAAGCACGGCGTTCCTGCAAGCCCCCCCCGCCCAAGACGAAGCAGCCAATAACGAGGCAAAATGTGCAATATTTTATTGAAATAAAACGTGACTTTTACGCCGAGGGTTCCAGCTGAAGAGAGCACACGCTCCAGCAGAGCTGTGGTGGCTTTGGTGGCCTGGGGATGCCGTGAAGCTCAGATGGCTGCCATCCTTCAGTTATCACAGTACTGTACCTTTACAAGAGACAGCATCAGCACTGTGATAACTGAGCCAGGGCAGCCTGGCAGTCATTGGCCCCTCCGTGGCACCGCCGAGTCCTCGGTGCCCTCCTCCTCCTCCCGCCGTGTCCCCAAAACCCCGCCTCACCCCGCAGGTGAAAGCCTCAGGAGTTTTAAAACCAGCGGCTTTGCAGCTGAGGTTCAACTCCAGGAAATTAGCCACGTAATTATAGCGTTCTCTTAATGACCACGGCGGATTTTGCAGCGCAGCTCCCCGGTGGTTTTTAAGCAGCAGCTTCTTCTGGGCAAATCCACCCACGCAGGGTTTAATGGAGAAAGAGTCACCAGCCCTCCCAGACGAGGGCAGCCCTTCCTCCCCCTTCAATCCAGCCAGGCAGC
The DNA here is from genome assembly GCA_016584745.2 of Phylloscopus trochilus trochilus. Lineage (NCBI taxonomy): Eukaryota > Metazoa > Chordata > Aves > Passeriformes > Phylloscopidae > Phylloscopus > Phylloscopus trochilus. The sequence continues at coordinate 1,804,163 of WQNJ02000093.1, read as the reverse complement.
AGCACTCGGCTCACGCTGCTCGGGTGTTGGGTGTCAGGGAGCAGCGGGGACAGTGGCAGGCAGCCAGGAAAGCTGCTGGAGCCACTCCGGGACAGCGGGATCACCACGGCATCCAGCCCGCCAGGCTCCTGCTGCCTGATTTCCCAGGAGCTGGGGATTTTCCAGCCCATCCCAGCCCTTCCTGCACTGGGCTCCTCTGGAGTTTGGATCCTCGGATCCTTTGGAGCAGCTCCCGGTGCCAGCTGGGCTCACAGGGACTGCAGGTGCAGGAAGCAAAGAGGGGCCTCCAGGTGTCTTGAGTCGGCATTTGGAGGTCAGCAAATCCACATAAAGACATTTGAAATGCACAATCCCACTAATTAGTTAAATTACAAGCTTGCATCCACCTGTATTTACTCCCCCTGGGTTTTTTTTCCCCCCTCCTTAAAAACAGGCACTGCTGAAAAGATCACAGAGCTATTTCTGCATCCCCCCCACTTTGTTGTGTATTTCTACAACTTTACCCCCTCTTGGTTTTTTTTTTTTCCTTTCCTAAGACCAGGCACTCCTGAAAACATCACAAAATTATTTCTACAACCCCCCACGTTGCCTGAGAGAATTGGATACATCAAGTCCCCAAATGAGATTAAAAAAAAAAAAAAAACCACAACGGTTCCAGGCTGCCAAAGTTAATGTGTTACTAAGTTCCCAATAAAAGTCCATTTATGATGTTGATGGACTCCCAGCAGCACAAGAAGCTTCCACGTTTCCACCAGGAGGAAGCAGAAACTCCAAAAATCGTGTTTTGTTTTTTTTTAACACTCTAAATAACTCACCTGGCAAAGAGAAGGAGCTGAGATGTTCCAGTGGCTGGTTTTTGTTTTTTTTTTTAAGAGAGAAACACAAAACACTCGGCTGGATCCAGCCGTGAAAACGCTGTCCTTACAAGTTTGCAACTCCAGAGGGCAACGGAGAGGCAAACGTGGAATACCGGAGGAGCAGCACGCAGGGGAAAAAAAAACAAACCGAAAACCCCACAACATTTGTACATTTTAAAACAAACTCCAAACATACATTACATAAAAAAGGGGACAGTCAACAGATTATGCAATGCTGACGTCAGGCAGCAGAGATGACTTCAGCCTGCATCCCCAAATTTGCAGATTTGCCACAGTTTGGGGATTAATCATTAAGGAGTTGGCTGTTGCTAGGAAGGCACAACCAAAAACTGGCTAAAAATATTAACGGATTCTGGCCGTGCAAGGGTGGGTTTTGAAAAGGAAAGGAGCTGCTGGAGCAAGGAGCCCTTGGCTCTCACTCCTGAGGTGTTTTACCACCATTGGTATTCCAGGTGAGGAATTCTAAGTGTGGGATTGGGAATTCTGCATTTCACAGGCTGCTGTGATGAGAGGAGAATCGCTGCTTTGCAATTCAAGCGTGCTTTGATCACTCCTGCAGGGTTTTACTCCTGCTCCAGCAGTTACTTATCGGTATTAAAGGCAGAGGGTGAACAATTCCTCCCCAGCACCCTCTGGCACAGCAACTGTTGGAGTCACACCCGTATTCCAAGGGCTGATGCCATTTTCTCTGGAGGATCCAGCTCTTCCCCCACCACAAACACAGTCTGTTGTCCTGCACCTCTCACACACACACACTCTGATTTTTGCTTTGCTTCAGCCAGACTAAAGCTACACAGACCTGATGCAGAAAGCTCAAGTAGGTTCTCCATTTATCTGGAAAAAAACCCAGCTTTTTTTTATAGCAAAACCCACATTAGTTTTGGAGACCAGCAGACATTTTTGTTCTTGTCCTTGCTAAGGCCCTGCAAATTTCCACACACTTTTCAAAAGAAGCCCTCTAACTTTCCAGTGTTTGCTGCCAGTTCTCACCTTTAAAACCCGCTGAAGTTGGTGGCCTGGTTGGTTTTTAAACTCCAGTTCCACCTCCTGCCCCTTTGGGGCTGGTGATATTTTTCCAGTTGTTCCATAGGAACCAAAATTGCTTCAGCATTACAGCGACGGGATTGGGGACGTTCCCTGCCCACAGCCCCGGGGCTTGTCCCTCCCCACCCCTACGCACGGGTCGAGGATCTTCCAGGATCTTCCAGCGCTGCGAGCGGCTCTCACCCCGCACGGCCTCCTGAGCTGTGAGGGGAACAAACCTCGTTTCCATCCTCCCCAGCGCGGCTGGAACGCACAAATCCCGGCGAGCCTGAAGAGGGAAAGAAAACAAACACCTGGTTACGGGGATACAGCGGCGTGGCGGGCGGTGACACGGCCGCGGGGGCTCTGAGGGGCGGCGGGGCCCGGGCCGCCACCGCCGCTCCCTCCCAACTTCGCTTCCAGGGCGCTGCCCGAGGTTACCTGGAACGGGGGCGGGGGAAAACCGTGCAGGAGCCGCGGGACGGGACGGGATGGGACAGCGCGGGACGGGACGGGACGGGGACCCCCCTCACCCCCGCGGAGCGCCCCCCGCCCCGCTCCCCCCTCAGGAGCACCCGGGGCAGGAGTGGGGGGGGGGCGGCCCCGCCCGCGCACCCCCCGAAAATGCCAGTGCGCCACGGGGCAGCGCCGCGCCCGACGCTGCCGGCCCCGCGCCCTCCGCCGCCGGCCGCCCACCCCGCGGTGCCCGGAGCCGCGCCGGGCCGGACCCACCTGCGGGCGCGGCGGGGCCGGGGCGCGACATGACGCAGCACGGGCGGGCGGGCGGCGTGAGCGCCGCCATCTTGCCGTGTTTATGGCAGCGCCGCGCGCCCACGTGACCCGCGCCCGCTTCCGGGGGCGGCGCGGGGGCGCGCGCGGGCGGGGGCACGCGGAGGGGGGGGGAGGGAGGGGGAGCGGCGCGCGCCCCCGAGCGCGGGCACGGCGGCACCCGCGGGGGCGCGCACCCGGCAGGGCCACGGTGTGGACACGCGGTGTGGACACGCGGTGTGGACACTCGGCTGCGCCTGCCGGGACAGCGCGGGGAGTGACACACAGTGACACACGCATAGGGAGGGACAGGCACGGAGTGACACGCGCACAGTGACACGCGCACAGTGACACAGACGGTGACACACACAGGCACAGACAGTGACACAGACACACTGGCACACACACATAGTGACAAATGCACAGTGACACACATGCACAGTGACACAGACAGTGACACACGCAGGGACACAGACAGTGACACACACACTGGCACACACACATAGTGACAAATGCACAGTGACACAGACGGTGACACACGCAGGGACACAGACGGTGACACACGCAGTGGCACAGACAGTGACACAGACACACTGGCGCACACACATAGTGACAAATGCACAGTGACACACACGCAGTGACACACAGTGACACACGCACAGAGTGACACAGTAACACACGGAGTGACACACGCACGCCCAAGGAATGACACCCATGGAGCCACGCTCAGAAGGAGTCACGCACGGACACGCAGCGAGCGCCACCAACACACACACGGAGTGACACAGACACACACACACCGAGTGACACAGACACACACACGGAGTGACACAGACACACACACACCGAGTGACACAGACACCCCCTGCGGTGTCACCAGCGCCGAGCAGCCCCTGGGCAGGGCGGGCTGTGCCGTGCCAGGCTGTGCCGTGCCAGGCTGTGCCGTGCCAGGCTGCTGACAGGCTGTGCACCATCTCCAGGCTCTCTGTGTGTGTCTGTGTGTGTCTCTGTGCGTGCCGCCTGTGCATCCACAGGTTGTCGCTCCCCGGGCTGTGGTTTTCCAGCCGCGCATCCACAGGTGGCACTCCCTCCTTCCCCGGCTGTTGGCAGGCGGGGCACCCGCACCTTGTACCGGCCCCGGTGGTCGCGGTCCCCCGTGGGTCCCCCCCCGGCTCCCAGCGGGCAGGGCCGTGCCGGGCGTGCGGGACGTGCCTCGGGAGCCGCTTCCATGGGCGGCGCGGCTCGGGCGAGCCGGGATGCACCGAGCCGGGATGCACCGAACCGGGATGCACCGAGCCGGGATGTGCCGGAGCGGGATGCGCCGGGCCAGGATGCGCGGATCGCGGGGGCCCCGTCGGGGCCGGGGGATGCGCGGGCGGCTCCGGGACTACAAATCCCAGGGTGCCGCGGCCCGAGGGGGCGGGCGGGGGGGAGCGGCCGCGGGGTCCCCCCGCCCTGCTGATGTGTCCGGGCGCTGCGGGGGGAGCGCGGCCGGGCCGGCTGACGCGTGTCCCTGCCCCGCAGCGCTCCGGCGCCGGCAGCCGGCCATGGCCTCCAAGCTGCTGCGGGCCGTGGTGCTCGGTCCCCCCGGCTCGGGCAAAGGCACGGTGTGCGAGAGGATCGCCCGCAGCTTCGGGCTCCAGCACCTCTCCAGCGGGCAGTTCCTGCGGGAGAGCCTCGGCGGCGGCGGCGGTGAGTGCCCGCGGGGCCGCCCCGTCGGCACCGGGAGCGCTGGGGGTTCTCTGGCACGGGTGAGGGCCGGGAAAAGGTGCGGGTGGAGGTGGGGGTGGGATGGAGCCGGGGATGGCTGGGGATCCGTCTCCGCGGCGGGTGCACACCACAGGTTGTTTTCTCGCCGTGGCTTTGGCACAGCTCATTCATCGCCTGCTCCCTCCAGCCGGTGCTCACGGAGCCGCTCGGGAAAAGCGGGAGCTGAAGCCGCGGCGTGCCCGGTGGATGTGCGAGAGTTTTCTTGTCCCCCGTGCTGGGTGATCAGGGCTCCGGAGAGGGCGGTGTGGAAACCGCGCTTGGCCGAGCACCGGGGGTCACTGTCCGGCGCTGTCCGGGGGCTCGGGGCGTGTGCGGTTGTCAACAATTCCATCCCGCCCCAGCCGGTGTCCGGGGATGGATGGCAGATGGCTGGGATGCTGCTGCGCGCCGTGCGCCCACCGTGGCAGGGATAGGATTGCGAAGGAGCGGTTTTCCAGAGGGAAAAACCTGCCGGGAATATCGCTGCGGGTCACCGGCCGGGTCCCACAGTAAGCGGCGAGCTGCAGGAGATGGGTGTCAGCACCCACCTGGCACAGTCACCCCTGCAGACACCGCTTTTAGCTCGCAGGCAGGGCTGGGCTGTCTATCCCGTGTCCGATATCCAAATCCAAACCCCGGGGAGCTGGGATGTGCTGTGCCCGTGTCCCCCGGTCCAGGCGAGGCTCGGCAGCGGCCCCGGCTCTCAGCGTTGGGCAATCCCGGCGCGTTTCTCTGCCCAACATTTCCTTCTCTCCTCGGCTAATGTGTGAAAGACCGAGCCGGAGGGAAGCTGACTCACCGGGCAGGGGCACGGTGAAACGGCGTCGGTGCAAAACAAGCCGGGAGGATTTAGAAGTGATTTCTATTCTAGGATGGCAAAAACAGGGAGGAAAAATTAGGGAGGGCGAAGTTTTGGAGAGGTGCGTGGTCCAACAAGGGCGTTGCACACAGCTCCGCGCTGGTCACTCACGTAAAAATATCCAGATTTCCTTTTGTAAATAAAAAGGACAATCATATTTCCTTTAGAGGGAGGCTCAGAATTTGGAAAATCCCGATGAGGGCTCTGGCTGAAGGACAGAAAGCTGGGCTAGAAAGCAAGGAGAGGGGCAGCACAGGGAGCCTGCCCACCCGGGAACTCCCACAGGCAAGCTCTGAACCACTGACTCTCCCAAACTTCACATTTCAGTTCGTGCCCCTGCCACAGAGCTCCTCCTGGGGACACTGGAGAAGCAAGAAGAGTTAGCTGAAGGTGTCTTGGGTACATTCAGAAGGAAGCAACAGGGAAAATTACTCAGAAGGAAACCAGCCGTGGTTTGGTTCATCTGGCGTGACATTCGGGTCCCACCTTTGACTTAGCCTAACAGCTCTCAGTGAGCTCCAGTTATTTGGGTTTGTTTTTTTTTTTGTTATTTGCTTTGGACAAGCTGTTGCATGACTCTGCTGCCGTGTGCCAGCTCTGGGGGAAACGAGGTGGAAGTAGCTCCTCTCTTCCCAAGTTTATCAGCTGCGTCACCGGCTTTGTGCTTTGGGGGAGCTGGGGCTCTGCAGAACCAACAGAGTCATTACAGAGCTCATCCTCCCAAAGGCAACTCCCAATCCTGTGTTTTGACAGGGATCTTGGCCTGGTGTGTCAGTGCTCCAGGGGTTTTTTCCCTGCTGGCCACTGCCAGGAGTGAAGCGGCCGTGGCTGAGGTTCGGGGCTGGGAGGCACGGGGCGCTCCTGCTGCTGGAGGAAGGCTGAGCTCCCAGCATGGAGAGCATTCCAGGCCAGCTGCTGGAGCTGGTAGTGGCAGCCTCAGGGAACAAAGGCTGGCTTTGGAGGCAGGTGAAGCAGCTGAATGCACGGCTGCTGCTGAAGGGTTTCGAGTTGTGCTCCAATAACCCCCGAGTACATCCGCCCCCGCCCGCCTGGCTCCTCATTAGTGCCTGTCAGCAAGTGGCTTGCTCTGCTGTAGGGAAAGGTCTTTGTAAGGCCTTGGAAAACCTCACAGGCTGTGTTTTGGTGCCAGGCAGGGGTGCTGGAGGGTGCTGAGCCATTTCCTTGCCCTTGCCCTGGAACCCGGGTGGTTGTCTCTGCTGCTGGCAGCATCCCCAGGTCGTAGCAGGACTCTGCGGTCCGTTTGCCAAACAACTGAATTGCTTGTCCTGGCTTTGGCTGAGGGCCTGTGGGTCTTGTGTCTGTCCCCCTGCTCCCTTTCAGGTGCCCTGTTGGAGCCAGAGGTGGCTTCTGTCCCCTCCTCGTGACAGATTTCCTTTGTGAGCATCCACCAAATCCTGCACAAAACAACATTCCCTGGGGGACGTGGGCTGTGCCTGGCCCAGCCCCAGAGCTCTTCACACCTTCCCCACAGCTTGTGGTCTTTGCTGGCCACACTGGCCTGCTTGGTGGCCAAAGCTGAGCCCAGGGATGCAGCCTGCCAGTGCTCTGCCTTGCCATAGGGTCCCTGCTGGATCCCAGTGCTCTGACCACAGGGATCTCTCCCAGTCCTGGCTGTTGCCCTCCAGGCAGACCCCACTGTCCCTCCAGCAAGCCTGGATTTGGGACCACTTCAGGCCCTTCCTCTCTGAAATGACCTCCTGATGCTGAGGGCAGGGTGGGTGCAGCATCTGTGTCAGCAAAAATGTCCCAAAACTTGGGGTGACATCTGTGGTGGCTCAACTGTGGTGGTGCATTGGTGCCCTGCTCACTCCCAGGGCTTCTCCTCTCTCTCTCAGCTCCAGATTGTGTTGCTGCAGCCTAAATAATAGGGGGGAAAAATAAATCCTGGAAAAGGTTTTGGGTAGGGAGAAAGTCTGGGGCTGTGCTGCAGGCTCTGGAGGCTGCCCAGAGCTGGGTTTGGGAACAGCTTCTCCTCCAGCCTGGCCTGCCTGGCTGCTGGGGGGCCTTGGGGCTGGGACAGGTCCCTTGGGGCTGGGACACTCTCTTGGGGCTGGGATGTGTCCCTTGGGGCTGGGACATGTCCCTTGGGGTTGGGACACCTCCCTTGGGGCTGGGACACCTCCCTTGGGGCTGGGACACTCTCTTGGGGCTGGGATGTGTCCCTTGGGGCTGGGACATGTCCCTTGGGGCTGGGACACCTCCCTTGGGGTTGGGACACCTCCCTTGGGGCTGGGACATTCCCTTGGGGCTGGGATGTGTCCCTTGGGGCTGGGACACTCCCTTGGGGCTGGGACAGGTCCCTTAGAGCTGGGACATGACCCTCGGGGCTGGGACACCTCCCCTGGGGCTGGGACAGGTCCCTTAGAGCTGGGACAGCTGGGACATGTCCCTTGGGGCTGGGACAGATCCCTCAGGGCTGGGACACTTCCCTCAGGGCTGGGACAGGTCCCTCTGTCCCTGGGGGCTGGATCTGTGCTGCTGTGATAAGGAGGGACAGATCAAGGTCTCCTGGGGGAAGCCGCAGGGAGCTGGGAGTCCCGTGAGTTTCAGGGCAGATTAAACCCGGGGCCAGCAGATTAATGGGATTAAAGCAGGAGTTTGGGAGGCTGGCTTTGAGCTCAGCACACTAAAAAAGCTCTTTGCTACCTGAAGTAAGGGCAGAGCAAAGCCTGCACCCCCTCGGTGACCCAGCCACTGCTGTAGGGTGAGCCCCCAAAACCATTCGCACAACCTGTAAAATAATTCCTAAACCAGCACCATAATCCACAATAAAGCAAAGTAAAACTAAAAGTTTTACCCAATTTGTAAATCAAACTGCAGTTAACTCCTCAACCTTACCTCCTAAAACCAAAAACCCAGTTGTAACAAAGTACCTACGCCAACAATACAGTTCAACCACAAAAAAAAAATCCTACGTTCACTGCCAACAAAGGCAAACATTACAACCATGATCAAACATGTCACCCACAAAAAACACCCAACACCAATTCAAACAACAGTTGACACTGCAATAACCAGTGTAATAACATGTGTCAAACGTAACCGAACAAGTCATATTACAACAAATTGTCCAAAAACAAAAAGCCCACCACCAGTACCCCCCTCAGCACAAAACCAGCCCAAAAAACCATACTAAACCTGTAAGAAAAAAAAACACCTAGCCAAAAAATGTCAAAAAACCAATTTTCAAAAAAAAACCAACAACCCAACAAAACCACACACAACCTTCTCCCACTTAAAATACAAAATAGCCCAACTTTGTCAACCCACCCCCCACCTAAAAAATAAAACAACTCAACTATACAAACCCATAAAGTAACAAACATCTCCCAAACCCACCACCTCCACAAAAAATAACCAACCTTACAACTCATCAAGTAACCCAACCAAACTCTACTACACGAATGCCAACCCCTAAAACTAAAACCCCTAAGTAACCCTAACCATAAAATACACCCTAAATTTTTTTTAAAAAAAGCTCCTCGTGGGGGGACCAGGATCTCCCCAACCCCTGCTCCCGTCTGGAATGAGCCCAGGGAAGGGGCTGCACCAGGGAGGTTTTACACGGGGCAGCCCGGGCTGGGGGGCTGGGAAGGGGATGGCAAATGTGAAATTTGGGGTTTCAGCTGCCTGGAAGAAACCCCAAGGGCTGGGAGGTTGGGATGGTGCTCTCCAGCCCATCCAGAGCTCTGCAAATCCTCCTTGGAGAGAGGGGATGTGGGGCAGTGCTTTGGAGGAGGGAGAAGCTCCGGGAGCTTCACACACGGAGGGGACAGAGGAGCAGCAGGAATTGTCCATTGTCCAGCCCTGGAGAGCTGTCCAGCTGTCCTGGGGCGTGGGAAAGCTCAGCCTGGGGGGCTCTGCTGGGTTCCCAGCCTCTGTTCCCAGCCCCAGCTGTGGCTCGGGGTGTTTCTGGCTTGCAGCTCCAGGCCTGGCTCCAGCAGCCCTGCTGAGCCACAGCTGCTCCCTGGGGTGGCCATCTGTCCTCAGGTGACAGCCAGGCTCTGTGTGGCCTCTCCCAGCTCGTGGGATGGCCAGGGGTGACAGCCAGACCTGGTGTGGCAGAGCTCCTGGTCTCTTGGATGTCCATCCCTCCTTGGGTGACAGCTGGACCTTGCCCAGCAGCTCCTGGTCACCAGAAGTGACAGCTGGACTTTGTGTGGCAGCTCCTGGTCCCTTGGATGACCATTGCTCCTTGAGGTGACAGCCAGACCTTGTGTGGCAGCTCCTGGGATGTCCATCCCTCCTCAGGTGACACCTGACCTTGTGTGGCAGCTCCTGGGATGGCCAGCCCTCCTCAGGTGACACCTGACCTTGTGTGGCAGCTCCTGGGATGGCCAGCCCTCCTCAGGTGACACCTGACCTTGTGTGGCAGCTCCTGGGATGGCCAGCCCTCCTCAGGGTGACACCTGACCTTGTGTGGCAGCTCCTGGAATGTCCATCCCACCTCAGGTGACACCTGACCTTGCCCGGCAGCTCCTGGGATGTCCATCCCACCTCAGGTGACACCTGACCTTGTGTGGCAGCTCCTGGGATGTCCATCCCACCTCAGGTTCTCTAGATGTCCATCCCAGCTCAGGTGACACCTGACCTTGTGTGGCAGCTCTTGGAATGTCCATCCCTCCTCAGGTGACACCTGACCTTGTGTGGTAGCTCCTGGGATGTCCATCCCAGCTCAGGTGACACCTGACCTTATGTGGCAGCTCCTGGGATGTCCATCCCTCCTCAGGTGACACCTCACCTTGCCCAGCAGCTCCTGGGATGTCCATCCCAGCTCAGGTGACACCTGACCTTGTGTGGCAGCTCCTGGGATGTCCATCCCAGCTCAGGTGACACCTGACCTTGTGTGGCAGCTCCTGGGATGTCCACCCCACCTCAGGTGACACCTGACCTTGTGTGGCAGCTCCTGGGATGTCCATCCCTGCTCAGGTGACACCTGACCTTGCCCAGCAGCTCCTGGGATGTCCATCCCAGCTCAGGTGACACCTGACCTTGCCCAGCAGCTCCTGGGATGTCCATCCCAGCTCAGGTTCTTTAGATGTCCATCCCAGCTCAGGTGACACCTGACCTTGCCCAGCAGCTCCTGGCTCTCCTTGGAGCAGCCCAGCCCTGTGCAGACCATGTCAATAAACATAAAAAAACCCCCAAAACCCCCCTGTTTTTATAAAACTGATGCCCTCAGGGCTCCGTGCTGTTTGCATAATCCTCAGGGTGTTGTTTCCATGCCCGTGTCCTTCTCTTTCCCCGGCGGGAAGGCTGCCAGGTCTGGGCAGTGACAAAAGAGCCTGTCGGTGACAAAAGGTGTTTTCTGCTGGAATTCCTGCCTGGCTGGGAGGCGGTGGGATGGTGACTCAGCCCGGTGAGTCAGCGCTGCCCCGCTCCAGGCAGGTTTGGATGCCGGATTCCAGCATTCTGCACTCCTGGCCCCGCTCCAAGGAGAAAGAGGCTGGACCTTCCTTCTGGCGTCGGGAGAAGGATTCATCACGCACAGCAGGGGAAAATCTGTGTGTTCTCCGAGCAGATCCTTTGGATTCTGGATTTGCTGCCTCCGGTTTGAGCTTCCATGGATTCCAGGTTCTGTGCTGCCCAGGGGTGCAGCTCTCAGCCTCACATTCAGGGTCACTCAGCTCTGCACAGAGCAGGGACACCAAACAAATCCTGTTCCTGCTGCACACCAAGGACAACTTTCAGCCCAACAGCACAAACAAGGGTGGCTGGAGGGAGGAACAAGAAGGATGGGACCTCATAGCCTGGAGCTGGAATTGGACAATTAAACCCCAAAGTGCAAATGGACCAAAACTCATAAAAGTGTGAGAACTTGTGACTGGGCAACCATTTTGTGACCATTTTGTGTCCATTTTGTGACCATTTTGGGTCCATTTTGTGACCATTTTTTGATCATTTTGAGTCCATTTTATGACCATTTTTGACCATTTTGGGTCCATTTTGTGCCCATTTTGGGTCCACCCTGGGTGTAGCCCTGGCCAGGCTCTTGATACACCAGGTTCTCTGCCCAAGGTAGATCCCAAAGGCCTTTCAATAAATCCCTATTTTATTCTCTTAGCCCTGTCCAGTCTCTGTTCCAGCTCAGCCTTCCCAAGGCCTCAGATTAAAGCTGGGACTGTGGCTGCTCTGGGTTTAACCTGCCCAGGCTTCCCAGGCAGGCCCCTCCCCGTGCTCCCAGGGGGATGTGTTCAGGCTGGTTCTTCCCTTAGATCAGATGAATTCTCTCCAAGAATTGTTTATCTTGCAGAAATCCCTCCTGCAGCTGAGGAATTCATCCCCAGCCAGGTGCAGGTGCTGCCCGTTTCTGGCCTGGAGAGCCGGAGCTGCCTCCAAATGCAGGATCCTGGGGATTATTTTTAGAGAGGACTCACACTTGGAGAGGGCTGAAATGTGCTGTCCTCATCAGAAAGGAGGCAAAAAATAGATCAGGGAATTGTTCATTTCTGGTGACAAATGCCATTTCAGCTGCTGAGTGAAGGCAGCAGAGGACTTCCATGGGGTCCTGGTCCAAGAGGAAAGGGGCTGGAGCTCTCCTGGGGCAGGAGCAGGACTTGTCACACACAGGGACAAAGAATATTTGTGTTTTCCTGAGGTTTCCTTTGTGTTTCTGTTTGCTGGAAGGAAATCACAGCAAACATCAATCCTGGAATGGTTTGGGCTGGAAAGGACCTCAAAGCCCACCCAGTGCCACCCCTGCCATGGCAGGGACACCTCCCAGTGTCCCAGGTGCTCCCACCTGGCCTTGGGCACTGCCAGGGATCCAGAGGCAGCCAAAGCTTCTCTGGGAATCCTACTCAGGGCCTGCCCACCCTCCCAGGGAACAATTCCTGCCCAATCTCCCACCCAGCCCTGCCCTCTGGCAGTGGGAACCATTCCCTGTGTCCTGTCCCTCCAGCCCTTGTCCCCTCTCCATCTTCCAGAAGCAGCTGAAGCTGAGGGATGTGGGAGAGCCAGGCAGGAGCCCAGGAATGTGCACTTACCTTGCAATCACCACAATTGTGTTCTCAAGGATGTGATCATGGAAATAGTTTTTCTTATCTGAGCTGATCTTAAGTGGAGACTGTGCAACCTTTCAGTGCTGGGGATGGGAAGCAGGCTCAGGTGTTTGGGACAGTCCTTACCTGTGCCAGCATCACCTGTGACCTCATCAGAGCCACCCCCTGAACCAAAGAGCTCCCGAACCAAAGGAGCACATCCAGGTGTCTCACTTTGATCAGTTTTGGTCCATTTGCATTTTGGGGTTTAAATGTCCAATTACAGCAGCTGAGGGCTTGGCTGTGGCCCAGCACGTTCCTGTGATGCCTCCAGTTTGAGCTTCCATGGATTCCAGGTTCTGTGCTGCCCAGGGGTGCAGCTCTCAGCCTCACATTCAGGGTCACTCAGCTCTGCACAGAGCAGGGACACCAAACAAATCCTGCTCCTGCTGCACACCAAGGACAACTTTCAGCCCAACAGCACAAACAAGGGTGGCTGGAGGGAGGAACAAGAAGGGTGGGACCTCACAGCCTGGAGCTGGAATTGGACAATTCAACCCCAATGTGCAAATGGACAAAAACTCATAAAAATGTAAGATCTCATGACTGGTCAGCAATTTTGTGACCATTTTGGGTCCACCTTGGGTGTAGCCCTGGCCAGGCTCTTGTCCTGCCCAAGGTGGATCCTAAAGGTTTTCAATAAATCTCTACTTTATTCTCTTAGCTCTGCCCAGTCTCCGTTCCAGCTCAGCCTTCCCAAGGCATCAATACCCCACAGAGGATCTCCAAGGAAAGAAATCCCACAGCTTCTCTGGGCAAGCTCTTCCAGCACCTGATCACAACCTGCAGCTGGAATTGGACAATTAAACCCCAAAGTGCAAATGGACCAAAACTTAGAAAAGTGTGAGACCTCGTGGCTGGGCAACCATTTTGTGCCCATTTTGGGTCCATTTTGTGACCATTTTGTGTCCATTTTTGACCATTTTGAGTCCACCTTGAGTGCAGCCCTGGCCAGGCTCTTGTCCTGCCCAAGGTGTGTCTTTAAAGGCCTTTTAATAAATCTCTACTTTATTCTCTTAGCTCTGTCCAGTCTCTGTTCCAGCTCAGCCTTCCAAGACGTCACCTGCTGTCAGGTGTCTCAGGAATTCCCATTCCTCCAGCCCCAAAAGCACCGTGTGGCTTTTCCACCACCAGCAAAGCCAAGCTGCCTAAAACCTCCCAGACAGGGGAGGCCGGGCAGCGACTGAGGGACAGCAACACAAAAAAATATCACCAATATTGGAAATACCACTTTTTTTTTTTAAATTTCATCAATTTCTTTTGTGTTTTCCTTTCTTGTCTTGAGCAGAAGCTGAAGCCCTGGGCCACGCTGCCTAAAACCTCCCAGACAGGGGAGGCCGGGCAGTGATTGAGGGAGAGCGACACAAAAAAACCCCTCCAATATTGGAAATGTCACCATTTTTTTTTTTTTTTAAATTTTCATCCATTTCTTTTGTGTTTTCCTTTCTTGTCTTGAGCAGAAGCTGGAGCCCTGGCCCAGCAGTACCTGGAGAGAGGCCTGCTGGTGCCCGACCACGTCATCACACGCGTGATGCTGACGGAGCTGGAGAAGCGGCGGGAGCAGCCCTGGCTGCTGGATGGTGAGTCCAGAGGGGGAAAACCCCCAGCCAGCCCCCTTTGGAACATTCATGTGTTCCCAAAGCTTTGGCAGGCCCAGGAGAGGGAAAAGCCTGCAGGTGCCTTGTTGTGTTTTGGTTTTTTTTGGTTTTTTTGGGTCTTTTTTGTTGGTTTGGTTTGGTTTGGTTTGGTTTTTTGGTGGGGTTTTTTTTGGGGTTTTGTTGGGGTTTTTTTGCGTGTTTTTTTGTGTTTTTTTTTTTTTTTTTTTTTTTTTTTTTTGTTTGTTTTTGTTTTTGTTTTTGTTTTTTGTTTTGCCAGGGTCAGGATTAAATGCTCAAGATGGTGTTTCTTGTTTGGACTCAGATGTTTGTTAATCCTTATCTATGTTACAGTCTCACAAGCACTTCCAGCTAACAGAGTAAAAATGGAGCTCTGTCTCTATCTCTCTGCAAGGCCTTTTAAGGATAAACTGTCCAATTAAGAAATGACACCTGAATTATTTTTACTTTTAACTCAATAACCAACCACCCGTGGCCCGCAATGCAGATTTTTGTACCCAATTACAAAACATCACCCAGAACCATGGAGAAGAAGGTGAAAAAGAAGGATTGGCCTACACCCTAAATCCCACACCTTGCTTTATCTGTATTACTGTACTCTAAACCCTTAAACTCTGAGTTTTGCCCCCTGTGATATCACACACTTCCATCCAAACCACACACCCACAATCCCAGTGCTGTCACTCAATTTTGGGAGCCTTCTCCAGGGCCTCAGGTGGAATGCAGGGTTTGCTTGGGGGTCAGTGCCTGGCAGCACAGAAAGCCTGGAATCCTCAGTGCCCAGGGTTCCAAGAGTGCTGGAGGTGGGAGGAGAGGCAGGGGCTGTCCTGCTGGCAGGGACATCTTCCCCCTGTCCAGCTGAGCCCTTGGCACGTGGCTGGGAAAGGGAAGGGCAGGGAGAGGGGCTGGGTGCTCCATAAGGCAGAGCAGGGCTGGAGACCTGCCAGGAAAAACTTCTTCCCTCCTTCACGTGCCTGTGAGGCAGCTCCTCAATCCCAGCCCAAAAGCCACCTGAGGTGCAGGGGTGGGAGATGCTGAGGGCAGGCACGGCCTGGGGTCCCTGGCCATGGCTGGAATGAGAATCAAAGGATCCCAGAGTGGTTTGGGTTGGGTGTAAAGCTGACCCAGTGTCACCCCTGCCATGACAGGGACACCTTCCACTATCCCAGGTTGCTCCCACCCGGCCTTGGATGCTTCCAGGGATGTGACAGCCACAGCTGCTCTGGGCACCCTGTGCCAGGGCCAGCCCACCCTCCCAGGGAACAATTCCTTCCCCATATCCCACCTACATCTACCCACTTCCAGCTCAAAGCCATTCCCTGTGTAAGGGAGGCCCTTGTACAAGATCTCGCTCCATCTTTCTTGTGGGCTCCCTTCAGGTCTGTAAAGCCCCTTCCTACCCAAACCCTCTGGGGTTCTGGAATTCCCTGCTCCAGCTGCTCTCTGGCTCTCCCAAGGAGGATGGGACCATTTTCCTGCAGTATCCTTGACTCCCTCCCCACAAACCAGCAGTTTGTCCCCAACCTCTGCCCCCTTCACCTTTCCCCCTCATCACTCCAGCGTTTTCTCCCCGTTCTGCCCTTCCCTGTGCCCTCCTGCCTGCCCCCAGCCCCCGCTGCAGGGACAGCCCAGCCCTGGGTGTGACATTTTGGGAGCTGCTGCTGCTGCTGCAGGAGCTATTTTTTTTTTTCTCTGGGAGCCATCTGGCCGCGTCCACCCCTGCCGGGGCCGGGCCTGAGGGATGAGTTTGGCTCCGTCCTCACCACTCCCCAGCCTCCCTCTGCTGCTGCCTCGCTCCCCCAGGTTTCCCTCGGACGCTGGGGCAGGCCCAGGCTCTGGATGGGATCTGCCAGCTGGACCTGGTGATCAGCCTGAACATTCCCTTCGAGACGCTGAAGGATCGCCTGAGCGCCCGCTGGGTGCACCCCGCCAGCGGCAGGGTCTACAACATGGACTTCAACCCTCCCCACGTCCAGGTAAGGGCCCCTGGAGCTGCTCTGGGAGCCATCCATGGAAGGAAAAACCTTGGAGAAGTGTTTTTAAAGCCTTTTCCCTGCAGGGGCTGGGATCCTGAAGAAGCTCTGGGGGTGGGCACTGCGAGGGGTTGTGCCAAATGTTTGTGAGCGGACAGGACAGTGTTACCATGCATCATACCTACCATGTTTTGGTTTTGGGAAATTCTGTTCCCAGGCATTTTTTTGGTACACAAGGTCACATAATGTAAACTACCTTGTTGTTCCACATTCCTTCCCAGAAGAGGAACTTGGTGTGGTGGTCTCTGGAACTGACCAATGGTTCCCAAAGGTCCCACCTCTAAAGTGAGCACATCTGAAAAAGCATAAAGGTAGCTAGAAAAATAAAACCGTGGTCCCTTCCCTGCAGGGGTCCACGCAGCCATTCTGAATCACTCCCTGCCTCCTTCATTGAGTCCCAGAGTGACATCACGGGGCTTTTGGCAGCTGCAGGGTGGGTGACGGGGTGGGTGACATCCCTGTGTGGCTTTGTGTCCTCTCAGGGTGTCCCTGTGTGGCTTTGTGTCCCCCCAGGGTGTCCCTTTGTGGCTTTATGTCCCCTCAGGGTGTCCCTGTGTGGCTTTGTGTCCTCTCAGGGTGTCCCTGTGTGGCTTTCTGTCCCCTCAGGGTGTCCCTGTGTGGCTTTGTGTCCCCTCAGGGTGTCCCTTTGTGGCTTTGTGTCCCCTCAGGGTGTCCCTGTGTGGCTTTGTGTCCCCCCAGGGTGTGGATGACCTGACGGGAGAGCCGCTGGTGCAGCGTGAGGACGACAGGCCCGAGGCAGTGGCGGCGCGGCTCAGGAAGTACAAAGATGCTGCCAAGCCCGTGATTGAGCTCTACAGGTGAGTTGGGCACCAGGAGAAACCACAGCAGGGCTGTCACAGCAGCCACCAGGCCTGCTTGGCACAGTCACCAAGTTGGAAGAGACCTCCCAGATCATCCAGCCCAGCCCCAACACCTGAACTAAACCACGGCACCCAGTGCCACATCCAGGGGTGGTGACTCCACCACCTCCCTGGGCAGGCCATTCCAGTATTTTATCACCCTTTTCCATAAAAACCTTCTCCCTAACATCCAACCCATATTTCCCTTGGTGCAGCTTGAGGCTGTGACCTCTCCTTCTGCCAGCGCTGCCTGGAGAAAGAGACCAACCCCAGCTGGCCACAGCCACCTCTCAGGGAGTTGTGGAGAGTGATAAGGTCACCCCTGAGTCTCCTTTCCTCCAGGCTGAACAACCCCAGCTCCCTCAGCCCTTCCTCACAGGGTTGGTGTTCCAAGCCCCTCAGCAGCCTTGCCCCATGCCCACATCCCAAAGAGCCCTGACAGATTTTTGGGGCCAAGCCCTGAGCCTGGATGGGGCTGCCCTTGGAGGAAGGAAGGAGATCCAAAGAAATTCCCAGCTCCTGTTCATCCTGCTGGGCTCATCAGATGGGTGTTTTGGCCTTGACCCAGGGTGGGAAATGCCATGAAAAATCCATCCAAGGCCCCAAGGGATTTGGGTGGAGCACAGGGAGGTTGGCAAGAGGGCAGGAGAAGGGAGAGACCCTGGAGCCGGCTCAGGTGGATCTGCTGGGAGCACAGGGGGTTCTAGGGCTTGTTCCCCTTGTGGGGCAGTTGTCCCCTGGAGCTGTGGGGAGGTTGTCCCCTGGAGCTGTGTGGCTGTTGTCCCCTGGAGCTGTGGGGCTGTTGTCCCCTGGAGCTGTGGGGAGGTTGTCCCCTGGAGCTGTGGGGCTGTTGTCCCCTTGTGGGGCAGTTGTCCCCTGAGCTGTGGGGCTGTTGTCCCCAGGAGCTGTGAGGCTGTTGTCCCCTGGAGCTTTGGGGCTGTTGTCCCCTGGCCAGCTCAGGAATGCTGGATTGCTGCAGGGTGGCAAATCCACTGCTCAAAGGGACCAGAAGCCCAGGAGTGTTTTTAAGCAGATGGGGGGGCCAAAATTGCCTTTGCAGGGGAAGGGGGAGAATTACAGAATCCCAAAATGGTTTGGGATTTAGAATTATTTAAATTTATCCAGTTCCAAGCCCCTGCCGTGGGCAGGGACACCTTCCACTATCCCAGGCTGCTCCAAGCCCTGTCCTGGCTGCCTTGGGATGGGCTGATCCTGACTTCTCCCACCTTTTTTTCCAGGAGCAGGGGCATCCTTCACTCCTTCTCTGGCACAGAGACCAACAAGATCTGGCCCTACGTGTACAGCCTGCTGTCCAGCAGGATCCCACCCGTCCTCCCAGAGCAGGAGCACTAAACAGCTCGTGCCAAGGACCAGGATTTCATTCCATCATGGATTGGGTTTCCCAAGTGCAGTGCCAGGGCTGTGCTGGGCTTGGGTGATCATGAACTGGGTGACTTTGGTGGATACCAGTTACAGCCAGGGTCAGATCTTGGTTTAGAAGGTCAAGTCTGCTGGAATAAGGGTTTTTCTTTCCCTCTTTTGGGGCTATGGAGTTTTCCTGCCTGTGGTCCATCCCAGACTGGTGATGCTGACCAGGGCACTGGTGATTCCAGGTTTACACAGCTTTGCCATGGTGTCCTTGCCATCCCTTTCCAGCCCCCAACCCCTGGCTGAGCCCACACGTGCCATCCTGTTGCTCCACAGGACCTTTTACTGCTGAGGACTCTCTAGGCTGAGGTGGGGTTTCTTTCCTCTAAATTATTTTCTACTAAAGGTATTTCTCAGAGAAATAAAAGCTCCAGAAAGCAACCCTTAGCCCAGTGGGAATTTTGGGAGCAGGGTGGAAAAGGTGTTTTCTACAAAGCTGAGAGATGTGAGGATCACATTTCCAGCACTAATGCAGGTGAAAGAGGCAGAACATCGGAGGTGAAACACTCCCTTGTACTCTTTCCACGGGGAGAGCTGAATTCCTGGTTTAGAAAAAGCTGCTGTACAGGTTTTTATGGAATGCTGTGAGGCTGAGCAGGATCTGGGCTGGGGATGAGCTGCACCCCTTTGTGCTTTCCTGGTTTCTAGCTTTCAGTACCACAAGCCAGCCACGTCCTAAGAGTTTCTCCCAAAGATTTATCTCCGTGTGTGCTTCAATTTTGGGGGGAGAAACCAGCTCATTCCATCTTTTGTGCTGCCTTTGTCCCCCAGGCCCCCTGGCCAAGGGGGTCCCTCCTGCTGCTTCCTGCTGCCTTCCCCAGCAAAGTGACTCCCTCCCCATGAAATCCCAGAGATCTTTCCTTCCTTGGGATGCTCCCAGGTGTGTTTTCCCACCATTTACAGCATCCCTGGATTGTGTTGGGGCTGGGTTCTTCTCAACTGGAAGTGCTGCCACCCTCTTTTTGTAGGATGCAGCACCCGAGCAAAGGGGGCAGTTCTTGTCTCCTCGAGTTGCCTTATTTTATAAACTATATATTTAAGGGAAAAAAAAAAAGAAAAAGAAGGAAAAAAAAAAGGAAAAAAAAAAAGCAAGATGTGTGTTGGTAAAGGTTTTAAAAAACCCCAACCAAACAAACTAAAAGCGCTGAATTTTAGCCTCACCTTTTGGGAATTGTGCATGGAGCTGCTGGATCCTTAGGGAATTCTGCTTCTGCCAGGGGGACTCACAGGAGGGCAGGAACCTGGCACTGCCTGGCACCTCTTGGGTTAATCAGAGCAGCCTGGGCACCTTTGTGCTGCTGGATGTCCCTGGGTTCCTTTTTCCTTGGGGAGTGGCAGAGAAAGGGGAATGACCGGATTTTTTAGGGATTTTTCCCTCCCCACCAGTGAAACTTCAGCACCTGCCTGGGTTTATTTATCCCAGCTGACCAAGGAGCCCCTAAAATTCACTTCATCCTGGCAGCTTCACCCTGGTGCTCTCCCCGGTGGAGGCAGAGTGGGATCACTGCCCACATCCCCCCTGCTCATCCCTGCCCGGGGTGGGGGGAGAGGCCAAAGTGCTCCCACCCCCGCTCCAGGTGGGAATTTTCCATGTGGGAACAAAGGGATTGAGTGTCAGCTCTCACTGCCTGTCCCAGGAGGCCTTTCCATGCCCTGGGAGGCTGCAAATCTTCCAGCCGGCAGTGAAATCCTATTTCAGAAAGATTTGGGATTTTCCCATGACCCTGGGATGAAGGTCTGGGCTGGTTTTAGACACAAATCCAGAAATAGCCAAAACTTGTGTGTGCTGCTTTCTTTGGAACAGCTTTGGGCAGGAGGGGAGGAGATTTTGGGGGCGGTTTTTGTTGGTTTTTTTTTAAGCTCTAGAAGCAGCTGGGTGCCAGGCAGAGGGGCTGATCCCTGCTTTGCCTTGTCCTCTCCTCGTGTCCTGTCCTTCCCTCCTGAAGACAGAATTCCATGCAGCCCAGCACAGGACAGGTCTGCAGATGCCTTTTCCAGGCTTCGAGCCCTATAAGAGGTGTAGAAATCCCGTGGCTCTGCACACACCCAGCCCTCGGGATAGATTTTTTTTTTTTTTTTTTTCTACCAGACCTATTGCATTTTCCGAGACCAAATTCCAGCCCTGCCGTGCTCCCCTTTGGTATTTTACTGTGAATCCCCAACCTTTTGTAAAGCCAACAGCAATTTTGTACTGACCCGAGATACTGTGTGGAGGGAGGAGCCTCTCCCTCTCCCCTGGAATGTCACGCCGAGTTTTCTTCCCGGAGTTTTTCTTCCCGGTGAATCGCCGCAGCTGTGTTACTGCTCTCAAGATGTAAATAAAGATTTTTGGGGGTTTTTTTTCTCTCTCCTGCTGATCCCTGTGTTGGCAGAGTCTGTGTGGGCTGTGCCTTGCCAAGGCAGCAGGGCGGTGTTGACCTGGAGTTGCTTTGTAGGAGCTGAGGAGGAGGAGGAGGAGAGGGGAGGAAGAGGAATCAGAGCATCCCTGGCTGAAGGTGGAAAACCCCTCGGGGTTTGGGTTTGGACACTGCACGGCTCTTTGGGTCCTTGATCTGATATCATCCAAAATATTGGTTAAAAAGCTACTTTGGATGCAGCCATTTGCTCCTGCCCTTCCATCCTTATCCCAGAATCCCAGAGTCCCAGAACCCCAGAATCTCAGAATCCCGGAACCCCAGAACCTCAGAACCCCAGAATCCCAGAACCCCAGAATCCCAGAACTTCAGAGTCCCAGAATCCTAGAATCCCAAAACTCCAGAATCCCAGAACCCCAGAATCCCAGAACCCCAGAATTCCAGAATCTCAGAACCCCAGAATCCCAGAACTTCAGAGTCCCAGAATCCCAGAATCTCAGAGTCCCAGAATCTCAGAACCCCAGAACTCCAGAATCTCAAAACCCTGGAATCCCAGAACCTCAGAATCCCAGAGTCCCAGAATCTCAGAATCCCAGAACCCCAGAATCTCAGAACCCCAGAATCCCAGAACCCCGGAATCCCAGAATCTCAGAACCCCAGAATCCCAGAACTCCAGAATCCCAGAACCCCAGAATCTCAGAATCCCAGAATCCCAGACTTTGCTTGGCTTGGCTCGGGAGGGTCCTTAAAGCCCATCTCAACCCTGCACATAAAATGGTTTTAATTCCCTTTTTAACCTCTCCCCGACAAAAAACCCCGGGGACCATCAGGGCAGGGCGGCTCTGGCCGTGCCCTGTGCCCCGGGTAACCCATCCCGTGCGCTTGGAATTCGGGAAATTCGGGAAATTCGGGAATTCACCTCCCGGAGCTGCAGCGCCTCCTCCCAGCGCCACCAGTTCGCTCTTGGCTTTCACTCCCCAGTAACAGCTCCGGGCACTCCCTGTTTGGGGTGAGCAGAGCCTCAGGAACGATGGGGAGAGTGGGAAAACAAGGTGATAAACCGGGAAGCTGCTGCCTGGGAGGTTTGCAGAGAGCCCCAGCTGGCGCGGGGGGGACGTCGCGATTTCGGGTCGTGACAAGGCGGAGGCGGAGCAGGGATGCGCGGGCAGAGAAATCCGAGGAGGAGAAAAATACCAGCGTCAGCTAGAATCCGAACTGGGTCTGAAAACAAAAGCCGGGAGGTCAAAAAGGAGAGGAACGTGAGCCAAAATCCAGCCGGGATCAAAGGCTCGGCTTCCCCCCGAGTGCCATCGGGGGAGCGGGGAGGGCACAGGGGACGCGTCCCCACCGCACAGCCTGAGCTCAGCCCCGCTGGAAGGGAAAGCGAAAGGAAACGGCCTCAAAATGCACCGGGGGAGGCTCAGCTTGGAGATTTGGGGACATTTCTTGATGGAAAGGGTTGTCCAGCCCTGGCACAGCTGGATGAGTCCCAGTCCCTGGAGGGATTTGAAATCCCTGCGGATGTGGCACTTGGGGACACGAGGCAGTGGTGGCCTTGGCGGGGCTGGACTCGATGGGCTCAGAGGAGTTTTCCAGCAAGAATCATTGCACGGTTCCAAAGATTTGTTTGTGAGCCCTGGTAGCCAGGGAAGTGGCCCAGGTGTGCCTGGATCGGCCCCATTCCCGGGGCTGCAAAGCTCGGGCAAAGTTACATCCCTGCTGAGTGCATCCAGCAGAGAGCATTCTCCAAGGGGAAAAAAAAAAACAAAAAACCCCCTACAAACAAACAAACAAACAAACAAACAAAACCCATACAAAAAAAAAAAAAACCCAAACAAAACCACAAAGAAACACACAAGGAAAAGAAAAAAATCAAGGAAAGGGAAAAAAAACCCCACAAACAAACAAACAAACAAACAAAACCCACACACACAAAAAAAAAAGCCAAAAAACCAAAGAAAACCACAAACACACAAGGAAAAGAAAAAAAATCAAGGAAAAGAAAAAAAAATGAAAAAAGAAAGGAAAAAAAAAACCCAAACAAAACAAAAAATACCAGCAAATCCAGTCAAGGGAAAGAAAAAAAAAATTGAAAAAAAAAAAAAATAATAAAAAAAAACCCAACACAAGCCGCTCAGCTTCGCGCTGCAGACTCCAGATCCCACTCCAGGCCACATTTTAGACGGTGTGATATGTCTGCCTCCATCCCCATCCTTCCCTGAGTCTCTGTAATCCCAAAAATAACCCGGGAGCGGCGGGCGGGCTGGCAGGCAGCGGCGGCAGCAGCGCCCCAGCCGGGCCGGGAGCGGCCCCGCCGCCGATGCCCGGCGGAGAAGCGGCGTGCGGGACACGGCCACCGCTCCCCGCAGCCCCCGGCAGCCTCAGGATGCACGGCCCCGAGCAGCAAGGTAAGGAAAAGCTTTCCCGGAGCTGGTGGAAAAAAAAAAAATTAAAAAAAATTTTTTTTGGAGGGGGGGGGGTGTTGTTTACGGCCGGGTTTGTGCTGAGTAATTGGGGAAGGCACGCCGGCATCGGCGGGATAAAAGAGAATTCTTGGCTTTTTCCAGCGGGTTATGTAATGGAGCTGAGGGAAGGGGTTGCACCCGCAGCTGCTGGGGAAGGTGAGGAGCTGGGATTTTGGGAATCGCACCTGGGCACGGAGTGTTGGAGAAGCGCCGGCTCGGCGGACCCCGGCAGGAGAGCAGAGACCTCTCCTTGCACCCCCCCGGAATTGGGGGCTGTGCTTTTTTAGAGCTCGGGATGAAAAGAAGGGGATTTTTTTCAGGCTTGAAATAATAAGTGTAGCTTCTCTGCGGCCGGACCTGCTGCGGGAGCGGGGAGGGGGGGAGGAATTGGCGGAGATGCCAGCGCACCAGCGCTGCCATCCAATGCTGATCCCAGCCTTTCCCTGCCAATCCAGCGGGAAGCTGACCTTCCACTCCCCCCCGCCACCCTCCTTCTCTGCTCTGCCCAGGCAAACGCAGGGCTGCATTCCCTTTAAAAAAAGCTAAATTCGGGCCAAAAAAAAAAAAAAAAAAAAAAAAAAAGAGCTGGGCTCTGTAGGTAAATGCGGACATCGCCGCCCAGGCAGCTCCAGGCGGGTGCTCCGGGAGGGGACGGCGCTGCCGGGGCTCTCCCTCCCTCCCTCCCTCCCTCCCCACGGCTCCAGGTAGGTGTTCATCCCACCCCCCGGCATCCCCAGGGCTGGAAAACAGCCCGCAATTCCCCGTCTGGCTGCTGTGTTGGTGCCCGTCGCTATCGCCGCCTTGTTTTGGGTACTGCCGGGGAGAGGAGGAGGAGGAAGGAGGAGAGGGAGGAAGAGGAGGAAGAGGAGGAGGGTGAGGAGTGTTTTGGGCGAACCCTCAGGTCTGCAAACTCCCCGACTTTATCCTCCCTCCGCAGCTGGACCAGGGCCTCCATCTTCTGCTCTCTCTCCAACCGTGTATTTCTCTTAGTCATAGCTTTCCCTGAGGAGAGAGAGCGAGAGGGAAAATAATAATAATAATAATAAAAAATCAAAATAAATCCCATAAAAGCGGCGTCCGGAGCCATGCCGGCGGCACAGGCGGCGTGACGGCAACGCCGGTGCCTCTAAATTTAGCCAGCCGTGCCACAGCCGCCTCGTTTGGCATCCCGGGAAAGGCTCCGGGCCGAGGGATGCAGCATTTTTGGAGAGGCTGCAGCCCTTCAGGAGCTTTGTCCTTGAGCCGCGCAGCCTGAGCGCCGGGGTTGAATTGCTGACCCAAGTAATCCCGACCTAATCCCGCTGCACCCGCCCGGCCCCCGAGGCGAGCTTTGGGGCAGGATTTGCTCCGATCCCTCCCGGATTCGCTGGCCAAGGGAGCTGATGGATTGTAGGGTGCAGAGGTTGGTACCCAGAGGTGCCACAGCAGCTTTTTGGGATGGGGATTGGGATGGTGGGGTTGGGTTTTAGCGCATCCCCAAGGGGTGGAATTCCCCCTGGGAAGGGAATTAGGGTTGTCAGGGCAAGAGGGATGTGGCAAAGGATGCAGCTCATCCACGGCAAACATCCAGAGGCAGAGGGGTGGCTGCTCCTCTCCCAGAATCCCAAAACCACCCAGGTGGGAAAAGCCCCCTGAGATCCTCGAGTCCAACTCTACCAGAGCTCCAGGGATGCTCCAGAGGTCAGGAGATCTGCCCACAGCTCCCAGGTTTTTGGCAGCACAGCCTGGAAATTCCAGAATTCCCATCCCAGTGGATGTGGCAGGCAGAGATGCTGTAATTCCCATAAAAAATTGGATTATTGATGCTCCTTCAGGGGTGCATCAAGCAGCCATGGGAAACTCCAATTAAAATGCCATAAATAGGAGTTCATTATTTATATGAAATTCTAAATCATTAATGGTTCCCAGTAATACTTCTATGACTTTAATTTTTTACAAGGTGTTTAGCATTATATCACAATTTTAAATATTATTATGCTAAACCAGAAGCAGTATTCCATGAGCTCCTAGAGGCCCAAAAGCGGACGAGGCCCTGTTTGATGGACACAAACAACATATGGATTTCTTTCTCTTGAATAACTCCTTGTCCTCAGCAGCCAGAAATAATAAGGATGGGAATTGGGATCATT
This sequence comes from Phylloscopus trochilus trochilus, assembly GCA_016584745.2. Taxonomy (NCBI): domain Eukaryota; kingdom Metazoa; phylum Chordata; class Aves; order Passeriformes; family Phylloscopidae; genus Phylloscopus; species Phylloscopus trochilus. Next base: position 1,778,940 of record WQNJ02000093.1, on the reverse strand, counting down.
TAGATCCCTGAATTAAAGCTGGGAAAGGGAGAGATGGAGAAAATGGGAGTGCAGGGCAAAAATCAGGCAGGGAGATGGAGACCAGGGGCAGGATTTGCTCCAAATCCTCTGAAGTGGGACTTCTGCCCATGCAGGAAAAATCTGAATTTATTCCCTTCCCCAGACCAGGATTGGAAGCAAAAAAAAAAAAAAAAAAAAAAAAGAGAGAAATTATCCCAAACACCATTTGAATTCCTTTCCCAAGTGGAAGTTTTCACGGAAAACTTTGCAGGAAGAGCAAACTCGCTGTGGGGCAGCCGAGGTTTCTCTGATGTCTGTCAAGGGTGGAGTGCACCAGGCTCTCCCTCCCCTTCCCTGCTGGCATTGCTTTCCCACCCTGCCAGCTTTGGGAAGGTTTTTTTTTAATCCCCACGGAGCTGCCAGGCTGGTGAATTATTTCAGAGCCACGTGGTTCAGAGCTGAGTCAGCACCCTCTGGGGTTTTCCATGGAGTTTTCCATGGCTTGGTGTCTTGAGGGCATCCCAGGAGGGCATTCCCAGCTGGGTGGCACGGAGGAAGCCACAGGAGGCTGAGGCAGGCAGTGCTGAGGGAGGGTTTGTCACCTGTCCTGGTGGAAAAAGGCACCAGGAGAAGGGTGAGGGGCAACCTCAGCCTGATCCCTGCCTGGCTTCACTGGGGTGGGATGTCCCCAAGGACGTCCCCAAGGATGTCCCTAAGGATGTCCCCAAGGATGTCCCCAAGCTGCTAGCTCCAAATTTTCCTCCAAAGCCAGGGAATTCTGGAATGGTTTGGGTTGGAAAGGCTTAAAGCCCATGCAGTGGCACCCCTGCCACGGGAAGTGACACCTCCCACCGTCCCAGGCTGCTCCAGCCTGGCCTTGGGCACTGCCAGGGATCCCAGGGCAGCCACAGCTTCCTTGGACAATCTGTTCCAGTTGAAAGCTGCTCCCACACCAAACTGGGTGTCTGTCCCTTGAACAGCATCCCAAAGCTCAGAGCACCACGGGGGTTAAAACCAGGATCTGGGGGAGAGCAGGAGCAGCCCTGTGGAGTCTGTTGGAGGAACCCTTGGGAGATGATGATCATTTACAAACCTGAACCCAACCTGCCTCACTCAGGGGTGACATGGGAGGACATGGAAGCCACCATCAACCAAGACAAATGCAATTAAAAATGTTCTCCATCACCCAGAGTAACAAAGCTTTAGTAACACCATTTCCCCTGTTAGTTTTGGGTAAAAAACCTAAATCCTGGCAGGAGGTAAAACCACGTTAGTGGGGTTGTGTTGCTTCTGGCCAACTTTCCTGTGCTACCAGACCCTTCTGTACCTTCCTGCCCTGGGCCTCCCTTTAACATCCAGCCAGGAGAATCCATCCCAGCGAGTGAGAACACATCACTCCCCCTCAGGAAACCCTCACCCCATCCATCCTGGAGGGAAGGGATGGCAGTGGCTGGCAGCCCCCAGTTGTGCTTTCTCTCTGTTTTCAGGGAAAAAACTGATTTCCCTTGCTCAGAGCTACCTGAGGGCCACGACCTGAGCATTTCCATCGAGTTCTCTGCCGCTGGAGCCTGACCCTGAGCTCAGCAGCTGCAGCTGATGCAACCCCACGATGACACTTGGTTGTATAATTTTCCTCCCTGCTTTTCCCCACCAGCCATTTTCCAATGCAGACAGCATCCAGTGCCCAGATTTTCCTCAGGATTTAACCACTTGCCTCACAGTGAATGGGAAATGATGAATAAACAGCAGTTAGGCCACAAAATATCTGATTTTTTTTTACCAAAATACCTGAGGGTGAATGGCTGTGCAGCCTCTGATTTTCCAACATTTTGCAGGCTGGGGACTTCCTGAGCCAGCATTTCCTATGTAATGGCCTCTTATGGATCCACTTCCCATCCCTTTTCTCCTCTATCTTTGTGAACCATGGACATTTTTAGCAGCTACAACAGCCCTTGGCAGGCAACTCCACAGCTCAGCGTTGCTGAGGAGCCAGGCAAATCCTTGAATACTCAAAAAAACCTGAGTCCTGGGCTGGGATGAGTAAATCGTGGCTCATCCCTGACAGCTTTTTAACAAGACTGAAAGGCAAGAAATAAAAGCTGTGCTGACCCAGCAGTGTAGTCAATGGGTGTGCTCTCAGAGGCAGGAAAGGATGGGGAAGAAAAGTTTTGAGAGGTGGGTGTTTGTCACCTCCTGTGTCGTCCTAAGTGTCCATCCTGGGAGGGGACGCTCCAGCTCTAGAATTGGGCCGGGTTTCACTGCAGCAAAGGCTCAAGGCTTCCTCTGCTGAAGGTTAAGTCGAGTTTAACATTTGAACCCAGCCCAAACCATCTCAGAACTCCCCCTTTGCTTTTGGCTAGAGATGAACGAGACAAGCAGAGCCGGTTTGGGAAGTTCCTGAATGTCCAGGGGGTTAAGAAGGAGGTCGGATCATTTGATGCCCCTCTCTCCACCCGAGGCCCCACCAAGCATCCCAGTTTTCCCCCTGGAACATCACATCCCACCCTGGGAATGTGCTCTGCTGCCCCAGGAGCCACCGCTCAGGGGCAGGCTGTGCCAGCTCCGGGCTCCAGGCAGGGACACATCATCCCCTCAGCCAGAAGGAGGGACCACACGGCCATCCCTGACTCCAGGCCAAACCCCACTGCTTTATCCAAGCACAAGCCTGGGAGCTGCTTTGAGATGGAATTCCTGGCTCTGAGGTGACACCCTGGGGTTGTTTTGCTGCCCCATTCCCAGGGCAGGGTGGGGGGGGGGGGTCGCTGCTCCTGGAGCTGCCCGAGGAATGAAGGGAGCTCAGGTGAGAGGCAGGAAAGGTGATCCCGGTGCTGCAGGTCACTGGCAGCTGGCCCTGCCCTGGGAGATGAACCCTGAGCTCCCTCCCAACCCAAACCATTCCACCATCCCCTGGTTTTGTGGCTCCACACCTGGGCTTGGCCACAGCTCCCCTTTGTGCCGGGGGAGTTCAGCATTCCCAGGGGAGAAACTTGGGAGCAAACGTTTGGCTCGGGGAGTTTGAAAGGTGTTGCTCCAGGTATTAAATCCATTTTCAAGCTCTATTTGCAATTCTAACCACAGCGCCCAGTTTAATTGTGCTCCTGAAGAGTTCAGGGTGTAATATTTCACCTGAGCTGATGGGAGGAGAGGTGCAGAAAACGGAATTGCACCTCAGGACAGTTGGGGCTTGATTACAGCTCCAAAGAGAGACTTCACCCAGGAGAGGCTGCAGCCCAGACAGAGGAAAACAGCCAGAGGTTGGCAAATCAATTTTTTCCAAGGTCAGGAACGGGGAGAGTTTGTATCTCTGGAGGCTTGAGCCAGACAAAATCCTCCTTAGCATGTCCTTCACACCTCCCCAGCCCTCATGGGCCCTACCAGCCTCACCCCTCAGTCAGGGCAACCTCAAATCTGCCACCAGCCACTGCTCAATAAATGAATATTCCTGAGGGGCTCGTTCCTCTGGCTCATTCTACCTCTTCCTTTGCAGTTTTGAAAGCCATGAAAATCAAAGTTATTTGATTTTGGTTGGGGTATTTTTTGTTGTTGTCGTTCTAGAGTTTTTTATACTCTAGTTCTCTAAAAAACAGAGAAACCATGTGGCCCTGCTTCAGCCCAGCTCAAGGGAGAAGGGAGGGAGAGGGGAATATTATTTTATAGGTTCTTTTCAGCTAAAGTGGATGAGTGCAGCTTCAGCTGAACCCCACAGGATTCCCCAATGCCATCTCCTCGTGTTTGTACAAGCAAGGCTGAGACTTTGAGGTCGTTTCCCCCTCCCCCTGTGCCAACAGAGTGACTGCTCTGTCCCTTTGTGCTTTGCAGAACCCCCTTTGTCCAGCCTGGAGCTTCAGGTTGTGGTGGTGATTCCTCTGTGATCCCCTAAAAGCTCGGAGGAGGAAAGGAATTAATAACAGATTCAACCAGGAGGAGCATATTAATTAAAAAAACCCAAACAAACCCCAAAGCTGAGGCAGACAGACCTTGGCTGCTCTGCAGTGAGGGAGTGGCTGCTGGATTGAGGATGTGGAATTTTGTCCAGGCTGAGCCTCTGGAGCTGATGGATGCAGGGTGGACACCAGGGGTGATGGGTTTTAGGCTCTGCAGGGTTTGTGCTGTGCCAGGTTCCTGGGCAGCAGAGCAGCAGGGTTTGAGCACTCCTGGGAATGTCACAGAGCCTCCACCTGCCCCCTCCACCTGGAGTGATGTGCTTGGGCTTTACCTGAGCCAGCAAAACAAATGAGAATTCACCTCCACCCCCACAGATCTCCCATTTTCATCCCAGAGCACAGGAACTGCTTTATCCCAGACTGACCAGGAGAGGCTGGCAGATGTGACCCCAAGGAAAGTTCATGGAACCCAGGAATGGCTTGGCTTGGCAAGGACCTACAAAGCCACCTTATTCCAACCCTCTGCCACGGGCAGGGACACCTCCCTCCAGCCCAGCTTGCTCAGAATACACAAAATACCTCAGGAAACGTGTTTGTTTTAAATTTTATTAACTTTGCTGCTTGTGGGTGCCAAGAGGGAGGGGCCCATCCCCGCTGGCCAGTGTTGCAATCCACGAATTGCTCCACACAGAGCAAAGCTTGGAGGGGGTCAAACCCACAAGCCCAACCTTGAGCTCAAGCTGTTCCTGCTGCTGCCAGGGAGCTGCTGGTTGTCAGGTCAGTTCATTCTTGGTTTGCTGCTTGTTAAACCTGCTGGGGTTTTTTTTGGTGTTTTTTTTTTATTTTCTGGGGAGATTCTGGGTCACAGATGTACCTTGTCTGCTCGGTGCCATGAAATCACACACAGGGCTTACATAAACAGCAGCACATGACAAAAGGTCTGGCTGCACCAGATGTCTGCTGCCCCAGAGTGCTCAGCAGGAAAGTTCAGCCAGGTGCCAGGGGTATCTCAAGGCTTGGGTGTTGCTACACAAGTGATTGGAGTCAGAGAATCCCAGAATTATTTGGGTTGGGAGCCACGATGAGCCATGGCTGGGCTTGGGCAGGGAGAGCCTTACCCTTGATTATTTCTTTTTTTTTTTTTTTTTTCCCATTTTCTCTGATGCAACAAGAGCCATAAATGCCTTTATTTACAGGTTTTCTGCAATATCCAGCCATTTCCACTCTGCAGCTACTCTGATTCTAGCCCAGAGCATTAAGTTCATCCAGTGGCACCCCTTGCCATGGCAGGGACACTTCCCCCATGCCAGGGCTCCAGGCCCTGTCCAGCCTGGCCTTGCTCATTGATGCTTTAGAAGCAAAGCTGGGCTCTTTTTTTTTTTTTTTTTTGAGCAGAGAACTTTCCTTTCTGCACCAGACCAAAGGCATGCTCACGTCTGCTTGCTAGGGCTTCCTCCTGCTTTTAGTTTTCCTTAAATTACAAAGAAATCCACTTAGAAGGGTTTAATAGTGCTCATTTCCTTCGGAGCATCCCTCGGCCCTCTCTGCTCCGTGCAAAATGAAATTACGACACAGGAGCCCTGGCTGAGAACGGCGTCTGAGCAAGGCACAGCTCAACCCTTCTCCAGGGCCACACTCTGCCTCGGTCCAGCGTCTGTTTTGATGGGAACAGCTAAAAATAGACGGGTGACAACAACAGAGATGGCTTTAGCAGTCGGTGGCACAGCCGGCAGCGGTGGCACAAGGCAAGGCTGGATCCCAGCAGGGTCCGGGCGCTGGGATGGCTCTGCTCGCCCACCCACACCCAGCTGGCTGTTCCAGCAGCCCAGGGACGCTGCTGAGGGTTTGGGGGGCTCGGAGCAGCGGGGAGAGGCGGTGACCTTGGAAGGACCGCACCTTTTTTCCGTGGCGCGCCACAAAAGATGCCGGTGGCAGAAAACCTCCCCCGGGGGCCGCGCAGCCAGCCCCGGAGCGGCTCCCGGCCGGAACAGCAGGGACAGCAGGCCGGAGAAGGAAATGGTGTCGAGGCAGCGCTAACGGGGGAAAGCCGGGGGAGCGGTTCCCCCATCCATCCATCCAGCGCACGCCGGGCGCCGCGTCCTCCCCGCCCGCTTCCGGCGGCTGCGGGAGGGCGGAGGGGGGGGACGGCCGCGCTCCGGACCCGCCCTTCCCCTCCCTTCGGGGCGGCCGGTGCCCTCCCTCCGTTCCTTCCATCCCTCCCTCCCTCCCTCTCTCATCCATCCATCCATCCCTCCCCTCCCGTCCCTCCTTTTCCCGCGGCGCCGGAGCCGCTCTCCCGCCCGGCTCGCCCCATGAGCCTGCTGGGGAGCTACCGGAAAAAGCCGGGCAGTGACGGCTATGAATCCTTGCAGCTGGTGGACAGCAGCGGCGCTGAGCGCGGCGGGGCGGCCGCGGGGCCGGGCCGGAGCCCCGGGCGGCAGCAGCAGCAGCAGCAGCCGCAGCCCCGAGCCGACGGCGGCAGCAGCACCATGGACAGCTCAGGTACGGCGGGGCGGCGGCTCCGGCAGCGCTCGGTGCCCGCGGGAACCGCGCTTTGTCCGGGGATGGAGGGGGAAGGCAGAGCCGCAGAGCCTTGGGGGGGATGGCTCCTGATCCCGCATCCCCCCCCGCGCGATCCAAGCATGAGGGAAAATGGATGGAGCGCTCTGGGATCTTTCCCAGCCACGGTCTCAGGATTCTCAGCATTGTCTTTTTTTGTTTGTTTGTTTTTATTTTATTTTATATTTTTTTTCCCCTTCCCCTCCGCCCCTCCTCTAAAAGGCACTCATCAAAGTGAGTTGGATTAATTCTGGTGGATGATGCGCTGCGTGCACCATTTTTTTTTTTTTTTTTTTTTTTTTTTTTAATCAGGGAGTAAAGGACCAGATGGTCTTGATGGCTGGTAATGGGATAGAGAGCTCTTCACCTCGAAAGGTTCAAATTTGTCTGGATAACCAGGAATGGAGAGTGGCCGTGCTTTGAAGGGATCCCTCTGGTTCTGGTTCCTGACCTGTGGCCATCTCCAGGAGCACCCCACAGCCTTTTGCAGGGAACTTCTGGAGCTCAGGCTGGTGCAGGGAAACACCTCAGGTGCTTGGGAGGGACCACGTTTATGCCCCACCTGTCATAGCAGCGTGGAATCATGGAATCATGGAATGGTTTGGGTTGGAAAGGGCCTTAGAGCTCATTGCATTCCAAACCTCTGCCATGGGCAGGGACACCTCCCACTCTCCCAGGTTGCTGCAACCTGGCCTTGGATGCTTCCAGAGATCCAGGGGCAGCCACAGCTGCTCTGGGCACCCTGTGCCAGGGCCTGCCCACCCTGCCAGGGAACAATTCCTCCTGTAAATCTGACCTAAATTTCCCCTCTTTCAGTTTGAACCCTTTCCTCCTTGGCCCATCACTGTAATTCCCCTGAAAACACCGTGAAAGGCAGGGCTGGGCCAGAGGCACTCCACCAGCACTTCAGACACAGCATCTTCTTTTTAACCTGGTAACCTCTTTTTGAGGGAAAAAAAACCAACCTTAATGAGCCTTGGCTGGGTTTGGGCAGGGAGAGCCTTATCTCTGATATTTCCCCCCCCCCTCCATTTTCTCTGATGTAACAAGAGCCATAAAATCCTGGAATGGTTTGGGTTGGAGGGACCTTAAAACTCATCCAGTGCCACCCCCTGCCATGGGCAGGGACATCTCCCACTGTCCCAGGTTGCTCCAGCCCTGTCCAACCTCCTTGAACACCTTCAGTCCCCTTCTCCTCTTCCCCTTTTGCCATCTGAATTTGCTTCCAAGGCTTCTTTTAGGCTGGTGTTTGTTTCTCTATAACTTTTTGTTGTTGTTGTTGTTTTGTTTTACTGCCAAACTTCAGAAACGTCCCTGAATTTGCTGCTACAACATCTCTGCTGCAATTGCTGATAATCACAGGCTGTGCCAGCAGCTCCTTACTCGCAGTGGGCTGCTGTGTTAGAGCGATTTGGGTTCTTGCAGCTGCTGGGATGGTGAGATGCTGCAGGCAGGTTAATATCTATCATCAAGGCCATTATCTGGAAGAATTTCCTGGCAGGGCAGGGACCAGAGGCAGAGGTGTGCTGGGACGTGCTGGTGGCACCCAGGCAGGTGTGGGCACGTGCTGGGGCTCCTCTCCAGCCTCATCCTGGGCTGTCATTTGTGTGTGTGCAGCTCAATTTGGTTTTCTTGGGTTTGCTGAACAAAAAAAAAAAAAAGCAAAAACAACCTAAAAACCCCAAACTGCTCGTGGACAGCCAGACAATGCCTTTATTTACAGGTTTTCTGCAATATTCAGCCATTTGCACTCTGCAGCTGCTCTGATTCTAGCCCAGAGCATTAAATTGTATTAATGGCCTCTACCAGTTTCCAGGATGTTCTTCCCAAACACATGGGCTGGATCAAGGGCTGGCTCTGGGATTTGGGAGCTGTTTTTTTTAAGGGATCTATCTCAGCCTGAGTTTTCTCCTTTCAGTTCACTTTTCAGTTTTCTCACTGCCTCCGTTTTACAGGTGCTCTGAACAGCACACCTGGCACTTGAGCACCAAAAACCTCAGATTTTAACGTGGCCCTTGAATTCTATTTATAGGATTTATATTTTTTTAATAACCTCTTTATTTAATAAGGACTGTTTGGTGATTGCCCCAAAACAAAATTAAAAAAAAAAAATAAATTCTGTGTTGAGTGTGATGCTCTGTTCCAAACCTGAACTCCACACTTGTATCTCTCCTGTTCATCTGAGCACTTCAGGCTGATAAATTCCTAATTTCTCCCAGCTCACTGCAAAGCCATTTTTCTTTGCCAGCTATGAAATTACAACAGCTTAAAGAACCAAATCCACCCCTCAGGTGTGCTTGTGATTCCGAGTGATTTGGTAATTGAAGTTGCTCCCCAATTGGGGGACATGATTTATCTTCCAGGCAGGCTGCAGATGGATAATTGGGGACAAGGATTAGGGAACAGTGTAAGACACAGACAGGAAAATAGGGTGGTTGGGATTTTGGCCTAATAGGAGCAAGGAAAATAAACCACCACCCACCTCCTATGCATTTTTTTTAATTGAGAAAATATTAATATTAAAAATATTTCAGACTCCTCTCAACGATGCCAAAGTTGAAACTCCCAAGGTGGGCAGTGGTTGAGAATAATTCAGTTGGGGAAAGAGATCTGAATTCTTCAGGAAGGAGGAGGGTGGGGTAAAATCCATCTCAGGGGAAAGAATGTTTGCTGGGTTCTGGTGGGACAGGGGAACCTCTTGTCTGTGAAATTCTGTGTCAGACCTTGAAGGTGAAATCCTTGGGGTGCCAGGCTCGTTATGTCCTCCCTTCTTCTTTTTTTATTTTTTTTTCACTAATTTTAAGTGATGGTTTCCTGTGGGGCAGAGCAGCTGCTGTTTGCAGTTGAGGAGGGAACAGGCTGGATGGACAGCCCAGTGTCACCAGTGATGGGGGGACACTGGGGCACTGGTTTGTCTGGCTGGCAGCGTGAACAGAGTGGGAACAGAGAACCGTGGAATCATTAATGCTGGAAAAGTTCTCTCCGGTCATCGAGTCCATGCCCAGCACTGCCTGGGCCAGCACTGCCCCGTGTCCCCAAGTGCCACATCCACAGGGATTTTAAATCCCTGCAGGGATGGGGACTCCACCCCAGGAGTGCCAGGGCTGGAAAACCCTTTCTGGGAAGAAAATTTCCCCAAATGTCCAATCTAAACCCCTCCTGTGTGCTTGGGGCCGTTCCCTCTCCTCCTGTCCCTGTTCCCTGGGAGCAGATCCCAAATCCCCTCCTGGCAGGAGCTGTGCAGAGCCACAAGGGCCCCCCTGAGCCTCCTTTGCTCCAGGCTGAGCCCCTTTCCCAGCTCCCTCAGCCTCTCCTGGGGCTCCAGACCCTTCCCAGCTCCCTCAGCCTCTCCTGGAGCTCCAGACCCTTCCCCAGCTCCCTCAGCCTCTCCTGGGGCTCCAGACCCTTCCCAGCTCCCTCAACTGCTCCAAACCCTTCCCCAGCCCCACTCCCTTCCCTGGACACGCTCCAGCCCCTCAATGTCCTTGTCCTGAGGGGCCCAAAACTGTCCCCAAGCCTGGGTGGCTGGGACAGGCACTGCCCTGCTCCACATCTCTGGGTGCAGGCAAAGACCGTTCCCAATGAAGCTGAGAGGCTGAACAATCAAACCTTTCTCTTCTTTCCCCTCATGTTGGGTTTCTTCTGCATCTGGGGAAAGGAAAATGCCCTTTTCTCTGTGGAATATTTGTGTGGGGGTCACTGGTGAGCAATTCCCATCTGTTGGATGGGTGAGGATTCGTGCTGAAGGCAAAGCACTGGCAATTCTGGGGCCAAGTGCTGCTGGTTTCACTAACGGGGCTGTGTTTGCTGTCACCAGCTCCCAGGGGCTGAGGAACTGGGCTCCTGACTGGTTTTTCTATTAATTTCCTTAAACTAATGCAAAGTATTGGATCTTCAAGCATCCTCTCTTAATGCAGATTTGCAGCCTCATAAACACCTTGCAAGGAAAATAATCAGCAGTTGCAGCTTTGCTCCAGCTCCCAAGTGCTTCTGATTATTGGCTTAATATTTTATTTTATTTTTTTATTTTGAGCTGGTGTTGCTCAGAGTGAAAAGAGAAAAGAAGCAAAAGCACAGGCAGGAGGCAGAAGCACAGGCTTGCTGCTGGAGGGCAGGAACTCCTCATGGAAGGCAGGAGCTCCTCATGGATGGCAGGGAGCTGCCACAGAGGGGCTGCAAGAGGCTCTCTGAACCCTGCAGAGAATCCTGGAGCTGTTTGGGTTGGAAGGGCCCAAAATCCCATCCAGTGCCACCCCTGCCATGGGCAGAGACACCTTCCACTGTCCCAGGGTGCTCCAGCTTGGACTTGGACACTGCCAGGGATCCAGGGGCAGCCACAGCTGCTCTGGGAATTCTATTCAGGGCCTCCCCACCCTCCCAGCCCGAAATTCCTTCCCAATATCCCATCTAAATCTACACTTTTTCAGTTTGAAGCCATTCCCTGTATCCTGTCCCTCTGTCCCTTGTCCCCAGTCCCTCTCCAGCTCTCCTGGAGCCCCTTTAGGCCCTGCCAGGGGCTCTGAGCTCTCTCAGAGCTTCTGGAGCTTCTCCTCTTCGGCTGAGCATCCCCAGCTCTCCCAGCCTGGCTCCAGCCCTGGAGCAGCTCCAGAGTCTCCTCAGGACCATCCCAAGCACAGGGATGGGAGATCTGTGTGCTGGGCAGTTTTGTGGAATGATGCAGGATCACAGCACACAGCTCCAGCTCCTGTTGATGGCCAGCTCCTCCTGCAGATGCCCTGGAGCTGGGATGGAGGTTTGGGAACGGATGAAGGGAGGTTCAAAGAGAGACCTGAGCTGAACCTCACAGCCACAAAACACCTCGAGTTCAAAACCCAGATTCCAAGAAGAGCATCTGCTCAGAGCTGCTTCTGTCTCTTCCTTTTTAAGTCGCTGCAAGTGCTCACAAGATGAGAACCAGGCAGTGAAGGAGCCAATTTGTTTGGGTTTTTGCTGTGCCATTCAATTCTGCTTTTTTAGCAGCTGGCTGAGCACTGAAAGAAGAGGTTCTAGGAAATAAGATGCAAAAGTAACAGCAAGGATAGTTGTTATGAAAGGGAAAAAAGCCCCCTTTTTGTGCTATTCTGTGGTGTTTGTAATCTAGATAAGACAGCAAAGAGCTTTTCAACAGTTGGGGCCTAGACTTGCTTGTGCTCTGTGCTTCCTCAGGGGGAGCAACCACGAAGCAAAAGCGCCTGAAAGAAGCTGCAAGCGGTGAAATCGAGATTTCTTGAACAGTTTTACACTTGCAAGCACCACAGCCTTGTGCTCTGGTGCTTCCTTTTCACTGAGTCAGAAGAGAGACATCTCCATGTCACTGGCAGGGGGACAAAGGCCTGGCCTGACAATGTCGCCTTGTGTCGGCCGCTCGCTGCGTTTTCCAGCGGGGAGGTTGGGTTTAATGACTCCTTTGTTTGCTTGGTGTGTTTTTGGACACTTGAATGATTTGGTGTTGGCAGGAGTCTTGTCCTTTTTTAGTTGTTTTGACAGGGAGGAGAAGCAGAGCGAGCGGCGATCAGCTTCAAAGGCGGGCTTCACGCTGTCGGGCCTGGCCCGCGGCCTGCTCGCTGCAGGAGGAGTTTTCATGAGGGGAAATTTTGAACAAATTAAACAAATCCGGCGGTTACTGGGTGGTAATTCCTCCCCTCCACCCTCAACATCACTCTTCTGCTAAAAAAATGGAGTAAAACCCCCCTCTTTGTGGAAATCCTCCACATTTTTTTTTGGTGCGGGCTGCTGTTCCTCAGTTTCCATTTCTCAGGCCAAAGCAGAACTGCCTTAGCTCTTCAGCTCTTCTTCCATGAAGCTTACATCCAAACGAACCTTTGGGTAAAAAGGGGCTCGTGCAAGTGTTAGTTCTGGAATTTTATCCAAAAAAAAAGCAGAAAAAAGAGGTTCCTGAGCTGCTCCACCCCAGAGTTTGCTGCTGGGGGCTCCGAGTGCTTCCCACAGGAGGTCGGGGACCCTCTGCTGCCCAACAGAATCACAAAATCATGGAATTACTCAGGCTGGAAAAGCCCTCTCAGACCATCCAGTCCAACCATTCCTCACGTCCCCAAGTGCCAAATCCTTAGAGGCTTTTAAATCCTCCCAGGGATGTCTCCTGCCAGGGCTGGACAACACTTTAGGGGAAAAAAATTTCCCAATATCCAGCCTAAACCTCCCCATGTTTTGAGGCGTTTTCCAAATCTGTAAAGGCTTTTAAATCCTTCCAGGGATATCTCCTCTAGAGCTGGACAACATTTTTTGGGGAGAAATTTTCCCAATATCCAACTTAAACCTCCCCTGTTTTGAGGCATTTTCCACATCTTCCAGGCAAAAAATTTATTCAACTCCCTGCTCAGTTGAATAAATTATTGAAGGTATCTTGGTGCTGGGGATGCTTCTGTGCCTCATGGTTGTCTTCTTAGGAGAGAAATATTCTGGCTTTACCCTTTGGATGAGGGCCTGGAGTGACAGGAGAAAGGGGAATATCTGGAATATCCCAGAGGGAAGGGTTAGATGGGATATTGGGAAGGAATTCCTCCCTGGGAGGGTGGGGAGGCCCTGGAATAGAATTCCCAGAGAAGCTGTGGCAGCCCCTGGATCCCTGGAAGTGTCCCAGGATGGGGCTTGGAGCAGTCTGGGACAGTGGAAGTGTCAGGAAGAGTGAAACCTGGGCTTGGGGGAGTGTCCCAGCACTGCTTTTATCAAAGGATCAGAGCCTTCTCTGCTGCTATGCTCCTGCAGCTCTGCTCTGCACAGGTTTCCCTGCTTATTTTTCTGGGATGACACTTTAGGATATCTCTGCTCAGCCTCGTAGGGAACCTCACTCTACCAGGAATCTGGGACAGTGGAGGAGGAGGAGGGGACAGATGGGACTGGTAGCAAAAAATCAGGTAAAAAATGATCAGTGTTTAGGGTCCGTGGGAGTCAAAAAATCAGGTAAAAAATGATCAGTGTTTAGGGTCCGTGGGAGTCAAAAAATCAGGTAAAAAATGATCAGTGTTTAGGGTTTGTGGGAGTCAAAAAATCAGGTAAAAAATGATCAGTGTTTAGGGTCTGTGGGAGTCTGAGGAACTGTCCAGGTAATTTCTGCAGGTTTTCCCTGTGAATGCCCCTGCTGGTGGTGATTTCTCTCCCAAACCATCACCCAGTGCCTGGTAAAATGTTGATGTAATTCTGACACCTGGGCTATGTCTGATCCAAGGCAGGATGCAAGTGCCTGTAACAGCATCCATGCTTTAGTCTTGGCTTAAAGGCAGTAAAGCTCAGCTCTGCAGGTGAGAGGTATGTGCTGGAAGGGAGGTTTGGCTTTCAGGTTGTGATTTTGTGCCCTTAAAATATAATTAGGGCCAGAGAATCAGAGATGATTTGGGCTGGGAGGGATTTTAAGGCCCATCTCCATCCAAGCTCTGCCACGGGCAGGGACATTCCACCACCCCAGGTCGTTCCAAGCTCAGCTGGCAGATGAAGTCCTCATTGTTGATTATCACTGGGTGCACAGGAGATTTGCTTTTAGCAGCTCCTGCCACCCTTCCCCTGGACAGTGAAGGTCAAATTCCTCTTTGCAATCCTCTGCAAGCTGGAAATGTGGGCAGCAGCAGGAGCTGGGAATGCTGAGGGCACCCAGGGATGTGGATTCTTGGTGCAGTGCACCCCCACACTTTAACAGCTGTTCCTATATTGGGAAGAGAGTTTAAGTTTCACCCCTGGAACTTCTAAGGAAGAAGAACCAGAAACTCCCATGCTCTCCTCACCGTGATTGTCCCAGTGCCAGCACAAAGGCACCTGTTGGACCCTGGAGCTGTTCCTCAAGGAATGTGGCTGTTTGCTCTTGGGCAGCTTGCAAAAAACCCCTCCTGGATCCTTGAATACTTCAGAGAGAGCTGGGAGATTCTCAGGGCATTTTCGGGGTGTCTCAGAAGCTTCAAGGGCTCTCCCTGCACCATGCAGGGCTTCTACTCTTTTGTTCTGATAGTTTGTTATTTTCTCTTTAATTAAAACCTTTCTGCTTTTCCAAACACCTCTGATCAGCCCTCTCACTAATTTCTGAGAGGCTGCTGGCAACCCTTAGAGCTTTGTGGGGCTAAAACCACTCTGGCTTCGTGCAGAAACGCATCAGATCCTCTGCTCTGCCTGGCCAGATCTGCACCCAACACCCCTCCACCCACAACAAACCCTTCAAAAGATGCTCCAGCCCTGTTGCTGCAGGGATTTCTGCTCCAGGGCTGCTCCTCCTCCCCTCCAGACACTTCCAGGGCGCAGGACAGCCCCTCAGGGTGACCCTGGAGTTGGAGCAGCCTGGTTGCTGGTGGAGAAGCACGTCCCACACGAGGCAGGCTGTGCTGGCTGTGGGAGGAACGTGAGCTCTGCTGCTCCTCTGCTGCCTGCTGGGTGCAGGGAGAGGCACAAAAAAGCAGCTTTTTTTTTTATTATTTATTATTATTTTTGCTGAGTGTTCCTTCCAAACAATCCAGGCTTTGTTGCTGAAGCCACAACAACAGCGGCTCGGCTCCTTTCGGTGCAGGGAACTTTAAAAGGGCTGCTCCTGCCCAGGCACAGGGCAGCCTCCACATCTATCTTAAGGGCTAAAACAAGCAAAAATCCCCTTTTTCCCCCCCAAAAAAAGACTTTGTGGGGAGGAAGAAGGCTGCAACAAGCAGATAAAACCATCTAGAAATGGGGAATTTGGGACACAAACAGAGGAAGAAACAAAGTATTTTTTCCCCATTGTGGTACCAGGCTCTTGTGGTACCATTGGAAGAGAATTCAGAAGGGATTTAATACTCCCAAACCTCTTTTCCTTTTTGGGGGAGGTGGGAGATGAAGCTTTAATACTTTTGTACATGGAATGGGGAGCTGGGATGAGATGGTTTTTCAGATCCTAAACCATTCTGTGATTCCATGACGAGGAACAGGGAATATTTAGATCCTTCCTCACTCCACCCCTAACAAAAGCACAGGCAGCAGCTCCCTGAGGAAAAAAAAAAAAAAACAAGAAACCAAAACCCACAAAAAACCTCATTTGACATTGGAGATACTTTTACACAAAATCTGGGCAGACTGAGAGAAACCTGCTTCCTTTCCTATGAATTCCTGTCTGCTTTTAGCCTGTCCTTTCCAGGCAAAAAAAAAAAAAAAAAAGGATCTGTTCCCTCCTGCTAAGTAACCTGGCAAAGGCAGCACTTCTCTGCCCAGCCTCGATCTTTTTCAGGCGTCTTCCTTTCACCTCCCCTCTCCGAGGCTCAGAGTTGCTTCATCAGCGTAAATACTCTGACTGACAGAGTCTTAAATGCCTCTTAAATGTCAGCTGCTTTCCCCCTGGGCTCTCTGGAGAGCTGGAATTCAGGCCCTGTGCTTGGGAGGGTTTGTGGCTTTGTCTGGGGGGGGCTGCTCAGGGACATCCCCAGGCAGACCAGCCCTCCAACCTGGTGCAGGTTTTGCAGGGAATGGTTCCAAATCTGGGGTTCCTGGCTGGTTCCAAATCTGGGGTCCCTGTCTGGTTCCAAATCTGGGATTCCTGGCTGGTTCCAGATCTGGGGTTCCTGGCAGGTTCCAAATCTGGGGTTCCTGGCTGGTTCCAAATCTGGGGTTCCTGGCAGGTTCCAAATCTGGGGTTCCTGGCTGGTTCCAGATCTGGGGTTCCTGGCCAGTTCCAAATCTGGGATTCCTTCCTGGGTTCCTGGCCGGTTCCAAATCTGGGATTCCTGGCAGGTTCCAAATCTGGGGTCCCTGGCCTGTTCCAAATCTGGGATTCCTGGCTGGTTCCAGATCTGGGGTTCCTGGCTGGTTCCAAATCTGGGATTCCTGGCCAGTTCTAAATCTGGGGTCCCTGGCTGGTTCCAAATCTGGGGTTCCTGGCTGGTTCCAGATCTGGGATCCCTGGCTGGTTCCAAATCTGGGGTTCCTGGCTGGTTCCAGATCTGGGGTTCCTGGCTGGTTCCAAATCTGGGATCCCTGGCTGGTTCCAAATCTGGGGTTCCTGGCTGGTTCCAAATCTGGGATTCCTGGCTGGTTCCAAATCTGGGGTTCCTGGCTGGTTCCAAATCTGGGGTTCCTGGCTGGTTCCAGATCTGGGATCCCTGGCTGGTTCCAAATCTGGGGTTCCTGGCTGGTTCCAAATCTGGGATCCCTGGCTGGTTCCAAATCTGGGGTTCCTGGCTGGTTCCAAATCTGGGTTCCCTGGCTGATTCCAAATCTGGGGTTCCTGGCTGGTTCCAAATCTGGGTTCCCTGGCTGATTCCAAATCTGGGGTTCCTGGCCAGTTCCAGCAGCGAGCACCTCCCTCAGCTGCTGGCAGGCTGTGACCCTCTGCTGCTGGTCCCTCTGGGAGGCCTCTGGCTGCAGGTGCTGAGGTGTCCCCATCACTCCAGGTCACACCTGCTCCATCCACCCATTTCTGCTTCCAAAGCCCCAGATTCCAAGCAGGCTTGCTCTAAATGTCTTTGTTTTTGGGGATGAGCACAAACACTGCTGGTGGCACTGCAGGGGGCAGCAGGAGGGGGGATTTCCCTCCCAGATTTGTGGGTTTTTTTTTCCCTTTCCCTGTGTAGGAATGAGTTTCCTGGCCTGGCTCATCCAGACATTGATGGTTTTGCCACCCTCAGCTACTCCAGCACTGAGCACACCCCTCTGAGCTCCCCTGCATTCTCTTGCAAAGCTCTCTCTGCCTTGGCAGGGGAAATTCTCCTGCACATCCTTCTCCTGATCCTCTGTAAAATTAACACTTAAGTGCTTTAATTAAGCTTTCCACACTCTCCAGCTCCCATCCTGCTCAACAGCAGGGCTGCTGCTGTCAGCTCCAGCTGAAACCTCGCTGCTGAGGGGGGAGCACGGCAGGAAATGCTCCTTCCTGACATTTTTCAGTTTTGTGAGGAGGTGCAGCAGCTCGTGGCTGTGTTTGGGATTTCCTTATCATTCCCTACAACTCCCTGAGAGGTGGCTGTGGCCAGCTGGGGTTGGTCTCTCTCTCTGGGCAGTGCTGACAGAAGGAGAGGTCACAGCCTCAAGCTGCACCAAGGGAAAGATAGGTTGGATATTAGGAGGTTGTTTTTTTTTTTTTACAGAAAGAATTATAAATTCATAAAATAAAATTAATAATTTAATATTTATTATCGATAACACATATAAATATATATTATAGAAAATATATTTTTATATAGATATATAATACATATATTTCTATTTAGATTTAGGTTTAAGTTTAGATTTCTGGCTAGATTTATAGCTATAGTTATATTTATATATTTATATATTTATATATTTATATATTTATATATTTATATATTTATATATTTATATATTTATATATTTATATATTTATATATTTATATATTTATATAAATATATATTTATATATTTATATATAAATATATAAATATATAAATATAAAATATATTTATATATATTTATATATAAATATATTTATATAAAAATATATTTATATACTTACATAGTTTTATATAGCTTTATACAGTTTTATATAGTTATATAATTATATAGTAATATATTTTTATAGTTATGTAGTTATATACATTCACATTCTTATATACTTATGTACTTATATATTTATATATTTATAGTTTTATATTTATAGATTTTTATAAAATATATTTTTATAAAATTAATAAAATATATTGATATGTAATTAAATATATATATATATTTAATAATAATAAAATAGAAACTCCCTCCCTTCAATAAAGTACTGGAATGGTCTGCCCAGGGAGGTGGTGGAGTCAGCAGCCCTGGATGTGTTTAACAAACACTGGATGTGGCACTGGGTGCCGTGCTTTAGTTCAGGTGTCAGGGCTGGGTTGGATGATCTGGGAGGTCTCTTCCATCCTTGTGGTTCTGTGATTGATTCTGTGATTGGTGACTGCTGCAGGTTTATTCTGAGCACAGGATGGTCCAGCCAGGCCTTGGGCACTGCCAGGGATCCAGAGGCAGCCACAGCTGCTCTGGGAATCCCATCCCAGCTCCTCCCCACCCTCCCAGGGAGGAATTCCTTCCCCATCTCCCATCCATCCTGCCCTCTGGCAGTGGGAGCCATTTTTCTTCCTCAGCCATCCTTTCTGATTCTCTGCTTTGGGGAACACTGGAAACTCGGAATTGGTTCCTGCTGCTTCTCTTAGAAAGGCACTAAAACTTTCCTTTTCTCTCTCTTTCTCCTCTTCTCTCCACTTTTTAAAATCTTCAGATTGATTTCTAAAGATTTTGAGTTTTCCACACTCTCAGAACCCTTCTGTTGCTCTCCTGCAGCATTTCCAGCTGCAGGAATTTGCCCAGTGCTGTTGAACCTCTGATCCTTTGTCTCCTTTTCCCTGTTCCAAGGTACCACTTTTCTGCCTTCCTTTCCTTTAAAAGCTGACCTGCAGAACTCAAAGTCCCCTTTGAACATCTCCTCCTTCCACCCCTGGCTCTTCCAGCACAGAATAACATGAAAACAAACTTTTTCAGGGGAGATCAAACACTGATTCCATGCTTGGAAGCCAACAAGCTTCTTTGATTTTTTTTTTCTTCCTTTCTCTTTTTTAAATCATATTGACAGGAAGTTTGGCAAAAGAAATATTCCTGTGCCTCGAGGAGGCATCTTCTGTTCTGAAGCTGGAGTGTAGAGGAGAGGGAGCCTCTAATTTTGCCAGTCTGGGACCTGGATTAGGTGCTTGTGGATCAGAGTAGTATCACCTTCCCAAAGAAATCTCCAGTTTAAAGATTTATGGATAGCTCACCATGGGTAGGGCTGCCTGAGAGAGCATTTGCAGTTCAATTATCATTTTATCAAGGAATTGTGGAACAGTTTGGGTTCTACAATGACTGAAGTTTGGGTTGGACAACCTTCAGTCAAGTAGCAGCTGGGATGGTTGCCCTGAAGAATGTCCCAGGGAATAGGGAGAGACTTTTTCTCACTCCTGAGGTTTTTGGTGAGAAAGAAATCAGCCAGGTTGGAGGTGAGGGAGCTTAGAACCATGGAATGGCTTTGCTTGGAAGGGACCTTAAAGATCACAGAATCCCAGAGTTAATTAGGTTGGAAAAGCCCTTCCAGACCACTGAGCTGTGCCCAGCTCCTACCTTGTCACTCAGGAAGGCCTGGACACTTCCAGAGGTGGGGAGTCCAACCCTCCCTGGGCAGTTCCAGTGCCTGAGCACCCTTTCCATGGGGAAATTCCTGCTGCTGTCCAACCTGAGCCTCCCCTGGCCCAGCCTGGGGCCGTTCCCTCTCCTCCTGTCCCTGTTCCCTGGGAGCAGATCCCAAATCCCCCCCCGGCTGTCCCCTCCTGGCAGGGAGCTGTGCAGAGCCACAAGGGCCCCCCTGAGCCTCCTTTTCTCCAGGCTGAGCCCCTTTCCCAGCTCCCTCAGCCTCTCCTGGAGCTCCAGCCCCTTCCCAGCCCTTTTCCCTTCCCTGGACACGCTCCAGCCCCTCAATGTCCTTCTTGTCCTGAGGGGCCCAGACCTGGACACAGCCCTCAAGGTGTGGCCTCAGCAGAGCCCAGCACAGGGGGAGAATCCCTTCCCTGCTCCTGCTGCCACACAATTCCTACCCCAGCCCAGGTGCCATTGGCCCCTTGGCCACCTGGGCACACCTGGCTGACCTTCAGATCACCCAGCTCCAAGGCCCAGTTTAGATCTTGTGCTGTCCTCACTGTGCTGAGCCTGAACGTTCAACCTCCACACAGCGCTGAGAGTCCTGAGCCCAGCTGGCAGCAATGAGCCATCCCTCATCCCTGGAGAATCATGGCTTTGGGGAGGAGAACCACTTTTCCTCATGCTTGACACGCAGCAGCCCCTGGGAATTGGTGTTTGGTGTGGGCAGAGCAGAGGAACTGCTCCAAACCAGTGACGTTGGCTTTGGTTTTGCTGTGTTGAAGGTGCCTCGTCACCAGACATGGAGTCCAGCTACGGGGGAGGCCTGCTGGACATGGTGAAAGGAGGAGCAGGGAGGCTCTTCAGCAACCTGAAGGACAACCTGAAGGACACCCTGAAAGACACCTCCTCCAAGGTCATGCAGTCTGTTGCCAGGTACGGTGCCCCTGAAGCAGGAGAGGGCAGGAGCTGCAGGGTGCTGGCCCCACTGAGCACAGCACAGCTGCCAGGGATGGAGGAAGGAGGGGAAAATCCCAAATGATTTCTTTGGTTCTGTCTCATCATTGGGATTTGGCCTCAAGGAAGAGGGGAAAACTAAAGGAAAACGATGTCAGCTTCACAGTGAGCACCAGCACCCTGACACCTGGAAAATGCCAGGGAGAGTGGAGTCATTCCTGGAGGATTCCCTGAGGGATCCTTCTACTGAACCACCACTTGAGTATTTCTTCTGTCGTGGGTGCTGATGCCTCTCTTTGCTGTGCTTGATGATGTTCCCAGCCCTAAATCCACCTTGGAATGGAAGAAAGGCTGAGGTGACTTTGCTTTGGGGACTCTCCTGGTGTCCTTCCCTGTGCCCAGCTCCAAGGGACAGGGGGCTACAAGAAATTAAGGAAATTTAATGCAAGACCCCAGAGGGTTTGAGGGATCTGCAAAGTGCAAACTGCTGGAGATTTCTGCTGGAAACTGGCACTAAAAATTAATGACAAAAGGGAAAAGGGAGTTTCTTGCATCCAGTTAATTGCATGTGGAGAGGGGGAGGCTGGGTCACTGTCTGCACCTTAAGAATTCATTTTAAGATGATTTTTCCTTGCGTGCTAAGTAGGTTTTTCTGGGCAAACACTGCTGCTGAAGTGCCTAAATCCTGTCTCCTGCTTTGTCTCTTAGTTACACCAAGGGAGAGCTGGATATTTCCTACATTACCTCAAGGATCATAGGTGAGCATTGCTCCTGTGGAGAAATACAACCTGGAACATTCACATGGCAGTTTCACATTCACCCATTCCTGTTTCTCAGAGTTGCTGTAGTGGGGTCTGAGTGGCTATACCGGAATCTTTCACTTTTTCTCTGCTGTGAGATAGGATTAGGAGAAAAGCAAAGCAGGCTCAAAAGAGATCAAGATGGGGTCTATTAACAGACACTAAAAGAAGCATGAGAATCAAAATGAAACCTTCAGAACACTTCTCCCTCCCCACAAATGGTTCACTTTCTCATTAACACCATCAAGAGACCCTCCCCACAAATGGTTCACTTTCTCACTAACACCATCAAGAGGCAAAACCCTGTGACCTTCAGTCAGTTTACAGCCCATGAAACAGCCTTTCATCAGTGAGACTGAAGTGTCCACCTTTACCAAACTCCCCAAAGCAGCCCAATCCCAACCCCCAGAATTCCATAAACCCTCCCCAACCCCACCACTCATCCTGGCCTCTCCTTGCCTTGCCAGTGATGTCTTTCCCTGCTGAGGGCGTGGAGCTGGGATTCAGGAACCACATTGAGGACGTCAGGACGTTCCTGGACTCCAGGCACCCCGACCACTACACCGTGTTCAACTTGTCACCCAAATACTATCGCAGTGCCAAGTTCCACAACAGGGTGAGTGCCTTCCAGGGGGGGACAGATCCCTCAGGGAAAGGGGCAGCAGCTCCTGTCCTACCCAGAACTGAAGGGGATTTAGCAGCTAGAGGTGTTTTGGAGCTGCTGGGATGGGGTTGGGAGTTTTAGCTGGGGAAAGAGCTGGGAAGTTCAGGGGTAATGTTCATGTGAGGAGCCTGGAAAGGTGTGGAGCCTGGGCTGAAGAGAAAAAAAGAACAAACCAGAGTTTTACAGCTGCTCCTCCAGTGTTAGAGCTGCTGCAGGGAGAGAATAAAATGAAAAGCCTTTGGAAGAAATCACCAGTAGAAGAAGGGAGATGGTTTCCTTGCAGTTGGGCTGGAAAGGCATTGCACAGAGTGGAGCCTGGGCTGAAGGGAAAGAAAGAATAAACCAGAGTTTGACAGCTGCTCCTCCAGTGTTAGAGCTGCTGCAGAGAGAGAATAAAATGAAAAGCCTTTGGAAGAAATCACCAGTAGAAGAAGGGAGATGGTTTCCTTGCAGTTGGGCTTTAATCAAGCAGGCAAAGCACGGGATGGAAACGGGATCTGAGGGGCATTTTGGCTCTTGTGACTTTAAAAAGCCACCTGCACTGCCTGGCCCAGTTTCCCTCTCTAAAACCAGAGCAGCATCAGGGAGCACTGCGAGGCTCTGCTTCATTAATGGCTTTTAGAGGAAAATCTCTGTGAAATGCTGCTGCTGAAATGCAAGACTGGATTTAATCCTTCTGAAAACTTCCTGTTCTTTCCCTCTCCCACAAGGGAGTGCTGCGTTTTGGGGCTGTGGTGTTGGGCTTTTTAATTTCTAACTTTTTGGTGCCTTCAACCCAAAAGGCAACAGCAGTTGCCAGGCTTGACCTTCAGTCAGGGTAAATTAATCTAATCTAAGCCTAATTTAGTTTTCATTTGAGGTGGAGCTGAATTTATCTTCAGTAATTCTGATCACCAGAAAGCACTCACTGACACTTGAAGCAAATTTCTCTGTGGCCATCGGTAACCAGACTTCAAATAGGAGTAAATGAACAGGGAAGACTAATTAAGAGATATTAAGAGCTCTGAATCTTCAGTCTTGATTGATTTTGGTGCATCACTGGTGCTGTTTGTGGGTGGAGAAAAATTTATCTAATTTATGAAAGCCCAGCTTTAAAGATCTATTGCTGTGTGAGCTGGCCATAAATCCTGAATCCCTGGAATTATCTCCCACCCTACCCAACACCCCAACGAGGGACTTTTAATGTCACTCTCAAAGGACAGCTCAGTGCTTTGGAATCATTGCCCTGACTCACACAGGAAGAAACTAAAATTATTTTTTAATAAAATATTTAGGGGCTGGGAAGTCCTGATTCCAAGTGTTTTTCACGAGGAAGAAGTGTGAACCACACAAAACATGAAATAATTACCAGGCTGAGCTTCATGTATCTTGCAAAAAAAAAAAAAAAATACCAAAGGGCTCTCAAGGAGGTGAAATCCCAGGGAGCTTTCTGCTGGGATGAAGATGTCAGCTGAGCTGCACTGAGATCCACACTGCTTCTTTGGCAGGAAAAGCTTTTGAATTGCTGCTTTCTTTAAAACTTTCTGCTCCTAAGATCAAAGTAGGTCACTGTGCTGCGTGGTGGCACAGGAGGGAGGTGAATCCCCATCCTGCTGGGCTGTCCTGAGTGGCTCAGCAAGCCCCAGGTGCCCAGTCTGCCCAGGAGGAGAGGGGACTGGGTGCTGGGGCACTGGGAAAGGTTTATCCAGGGAAGCTGTGGCTGCCCCAAACCTGGAAGTGTCCAAGGATAAAGCTGGGAGCACTCTGGGGTAGGGGAAGGGGGCAGGGTGTGAACAAGATGATCTTTAAGGTCCCTTCCACCACACCCAGGGTGTGACTCTGAACAGACCTGGCTGTGCTCCACTGTCCCCTCTGTGTCCCCAGAGGGAGAGGAGAGGAGAGGAGAGGAGAGGAGAGGAGAGGAGAGGAGAGGAGAGGAGAGGAGAGGAGAGGAGAGGAGAGGAGAGGAGAGGGAGAGGGAGAGGGAGAGGGAGAGGAGAGGGAGAGGGAGAGGGAGAGGAGAGGAGAGGAGAGGAGAGGAGAGGAGAGGAGAGGAGAGGAGAGGAGAGGAGAGGAGAGGAGAGGAGAGAGCTCCCATCAGCCTGAGAGCAGTTTCAAAGCACAGAACTTCAATCCAACATTAAACAAACCCCAAACTTCAAAGCCCCCCATGGGTCACATTCCTGGCAGTTGCTGCCCTGCTGCTAAAATCAAACAAGTGCTGAGTGCTTATTCCCAGAGCTGGAGCATTCCAGTTGCTTTTTCCCTAAGGTTGTCTGTGCTGAGTGCTGTGGTGAGGTTCTGTTTGATAGAAACACCAAGCACACATTTAATTTCCTAATTGGGAACCATCAGGCAGATGTGTAATTAGAGGCAACGTAAATATGTAATTATGGACTGGTGGGAAATGTATATTATTTACTAGAGAAGTGATAATGGCTTCTCCAGATGCTTGGCAGGGAGGTCTGCTCAGAGGATTGTCAGTGGAAGGGTCACTGCAGGAATTCCAGCAGGGAAAATCAAGGATGTGCACCAGAAGGAATGAAACAGACTCTGGAGCCAGGAGAAGGTGGAGAGGGAAAACAGGGAATGGTCACTCCCTGCTCTCCAAGCTTTGAGCACTGCTTGATTTGTTCAGTGGCTTCTACAACACAAAGCCACTTTTGCTCACAGCAGGATATTCTGGAGACCAGAACTTTCACAGATCTAAAAAGCAATAGGACAAATATCTCATTCGCTGTGAGACAAAAATGGAATTTGCCAGCTTGGCCTGGCCCTGCATCCCGTGGGAGCCTTTGGGATCCTTGCTGGGCACGGCACAGCCTGGCAGGGCTCTGCTTGGGATCTGGGCCCCTGTTTCTGCTCCAAGATGTTGTGCAGGTGTCAGACAGAAGCTCAAGTGCAAGTTTTATAAAACCTGGAGCACTTCCTTCCTCTGAGAGATGAAACAGTTCAGGGGATCATGTGGCTGTTTAAGAACATCTGGGCAAATCATCTCCTTCCTTCCCCGTTCCCATTAAGCAGCAGCCAAATGTCAGCTGAGAGAGAGAGAGAGAGAGAGAGAGACAGAGAGAGAGAGAGAGAGAGAGAGAGAGAAAGAGAACCAATTCCTCAGCTGAGGACAAGCCTCGGGACATTTCTCCTTTAAATTTCTTCTGGCCAGAAATGCCTTTAAAAAAAAAAAAAAAAAGATTTTTTTCAATTAAAAGCAGATGAAAGGGAGATGTCTGTCGAGGGCTGTTTGATGTGCTGCTGGGGACTGCAAGGGCTGACTCAGAACCAGCACACTGAGGAGCAGGAAGCAGACCCACTCCAGGATTTGTGGGGTTTCAGCTCTAAGGAGCCATTCACTTTCCTGGCTCATGCATTAACATACTTCCTCGGATGGGATTATTTTTTTTATTTCTTTGAGCAGAACTTTCCCCTTTCATCAGTCGAATATCTGTCACACAGGGCTTGGAAATCCTGTGCCACAGGAAGGATTCAGAACAACAGATGCTCAGCGCCTGTGCAAATCAGAGCAGTTTTTGGGGCCACGTTGTACAAAGGCTTCAGGAATCAGCGCGAGGCTGGAGCCTTCTGAAAGAGCCCCTCCAGATAATCTGATGTGAAATGTAAATTTTGAAAAACGTGCAGTCAGGAGCAACACATCAGCCTGATGGCATTTCATTGAGAAGGCTTTTTTGTCTGCCTCCTCCTCACGGGAGGCGCGGTGCTGAGTTACGTGCGAGGAGAGCTGGAGTAGCACAGAGCTCCGGGTTGTAAAGGACAAGTAGATTTCTGGGCAGGGAGAATTTGTAGAGCAGGGCTTGCTTAATGCTCTGTGTTGGTTTGGAAAGGCAGGTGTCTCTGCCAGGGAAAAGCTGGAGCTGCTCCTGGAATGGAGAATGCAAACCCCCTTCCCTCTGAATTATTGTAATGTTGAAATTAAGGGGCTCTCAGGCAGAGATGTGGGAATAGGAATGACAGTTCTTTACAGGAATATTAAAAATAAAAATGTAGTAGTACAAAAAAACCCTAGAAACCCTGGCAGAGGCAGCAGCCAGCTGCCAGCCTGTTGGTCAGGGTGCTGGGGCAGCCCCACCAAGCCCTCCTGCAGGGGCAGCTGTGGCTCTGCTGGAGCAGAGATGATCCTGGAGAGGCTCCAGTGGTGCTGAGCTGGCTCGGGCTCCCTCTGGGAATGCAGAGCACACAGGCTGCCCTGGGGCTCTGGAGCTCAGCTGGGATCCAGCTGGGAATGCTGGGCTCCTGCCCTGGCTGGGGCATCTCCCAGGGGCTGCTGGAATTGGATCAGCCCTGCAGTGAGCCTGGATGGGCCCTGGACAGCAGAGAGCCCTGCAGGGAGGGTGGGTCCTGGCAGGGATAAAGAGCACTGCCCAGCTGGTTTAACAGAAGATATCCCCAGAGTTATGAGGGACAGGTCCTGGCAGGGATAAAGAACACTGCCCAGCTGGTTTAACAGAAGATATCCCCCCAGAGTTATGAGGGACAGGTCCTGGCAGGGATAAAGAACACTGCCCCAGCTGGTTTAACAGAAGAGATCCCCCAGAGTTATGAGGGACAGGTCCTGGCAGGGATAAAGAACACTGCCCCAGCTGGTTTAACAGAAGAGATCCCCCAGAGTTATGAGGGACAGGTCCTGGCAGGGATAAGAACACTGCCCAGCTGGTTTAACAGAAGATATCCCCCAGAGTTATGAGGATGGGTCCTGGCAGGGATAAAGAACACTGCCCCACCTGATTTGAGCAGAATATATCCCCCCAGAGTTATGAGTGCTGGGTCCTGGCAGGGATAAAGAGCACTGCCTCAGCTGGTTTAACAGAAGAGATCCCCCAGAGTTATGAGGGATGGGTCCTGGCAGGGATAAAGAGCACTGCCCCAGGTGGTTTAACAGCTGCCCATTACCAGAAGGCACCTGCCCCCCTCTCTCCTGGAGTTATGAGGAATGGGTTATACAAGAGAGCAAGAAAACACCTTCCCAGCTGGTTCCAAGGGCTGGCAGACAGAGCACACACACCGGTTCCACACTGCAAGCCAGGACATGCCCTTACAAAGCTGTTTTTTTTTTTTTTTTTGTGGCTGCTGCTGTCCCTGCAGGTGTCCGAGTGCAGCTGGCCCGTCCGGCAGGCACCCAGCCTGCACAACCTCTACGCTGTCTGCAAGAACATGCACAACTGGCTGCAGCAGAACCCCAAAAACGTCTGTGTCATCCACTGCATGGTGAGTGAGTGCCCCCCACTGCATGGTGAGTGAGTGCCCCCCACAGCAGAGCCAGCCCGGGGCTTGGGGCTCCCAGGTCACGCTGCCCCTGGAGTGTCTGGAGCCTGCGTGCCAGCGTGGGAGCTTGGGACTTTTGGATAATTAACTCACATCATTAAGTAGAAGATGTTTATTGTTGATATTAAGTTATGTTTATGCATTTTAAAACCATGCAGTTGCTCATTAGTTGGTTGGTGTTTCCATTTTGTTCACGTGCTTTTTAGGGAATGTGATGGGTTACAGTCTAGTGTCTCACGGCCCTCTTTTATTTAGTTCTTGCAGTCTTGGTGTTTTGTTTTTATTTAGTTCTTGCAGTCTTGGTGTTTTGTTTTTATTTAGTTCTTGCAGTCTTGGTGGTTTTGTTTTTCAGTCTCTTCTTTCTTATTTCAGAACAATTTATGTCTTAGTAACTGATGAATTCCTGAGGGTTCTGATAAGAATGACTAAAGACATTTGGGTTGGAGCACGCAGTGGCCTGAGCTGTTCAAATGCATTGCTACGTGCATGGGGACAATTCCTGAGAGAGGAGGGGTGGGATGGGATGGGATGGGATGGGATGGGATGGGATGGGATGGGATGGTCCTGACCCAGGGGAAGGGGCATCATCACCCAAAGCTCAGCTGGAAGAGAATCACTGAAAGAGAAGCAGGAATGCCAAGCAAGAGAGGTCCAAATCATTCTCTAGGAGAAAGGTTTGAATTTCACCCAAGAGTTGTCAGCTTGCTGTGACTTCCCCAGGTTCCTCAGAGAAGCTGTGGCTGCTCCTGGATCCCTGGCAGTGCCCAGGGCCAGGCTGGATGGGGCTTGGAGCAGCCTGGGACAGTGGGAGGTGTCCCTGGCCATGGCAGGGAGTGCCACTGGATGGCCTTAAAGGTTCCTCCAACACAGACCATTCTGTGATTTGCATTTTAATCTGAGTAGTCACAGGAGAAAATGCAGCCTTCAGACTGAAGCGAGGGTGGAAATTGGGCAGAAAACACAGAGCTGGGAATTGTGTCCAAGTGTGAAATGGAGACTATTGAAGTCTCTGACCATCAGGAGTGGCCAGGCCTGGCTGAAGGAGCCCAGCTGCCTCTGCTCTGGGAAAGCCCCAGAGGGTTTGTCCAGCACTGGGCAGTGCTGGGCTCTGTGAGGGTGCTGTGATCCTGGATCACTCCTGATTTACCCCATCCAACCTTGCACGTTGACAGCAATGCCCAAAAGCAGAGTTCTGCTTTGCTCCTGGAGCCTCAATTAAACCAGGAGGCTGTCAGCCCTGATCAGCAGAAACTGGGAGGGCTGGAGGAAATGACTGAGCCCAAATTGCACACAGCTCCCCACGTCAGCCTGGTCTTTGTGCCTTGCACAGCACAGCCAGCGGCTCCGGGGCGTGAATTCCCTTCAAACTGAGAGAAGGATGCACTTGACACCTCCAATCCTGGAAATCCAGCTCAAAAATCCAACTCCTTTCCTGTCCTTTGAGCAGTGGATACCAGGATAATGTGATAAAGGACAGGGAGTCCTTTCCAACACTTTCTAACAAAGCTGCAGAAACCCACTCTTGGTTTATATGAGCCTGAGAGGTCTTGTCAGAAACAACTGAACTTGGAAAAAAAAGCAATGAGCCTGCTCATGTCAGCAGGTTCTTGGGGTCTGGGTCAGCTCCAGCATAGAAAATCCTACAGAGAATGGCTGGAATGCCTAAAAGGTGCCTGAAAAAACCAATTGCAAGGAGCAAGAGTGGTGAGGCCTTGAGGAATTGTAGATTCCTCATTCCTGGAAGTGTTCAAAGGGGTTTGGAGCAACTTGGATAGTGGAAGGTTTATGTCAGGAACCCAAGGCATGGCAATACATTGATTTTTCTCCTGCTCTTCCTATATTTTTGATCTATCAGTGTGACTCAGCAAACTTTCCCCCATAATCACCTTTTTTAAAAAACCCATCAGGAGCAATCTGTAAGCTCAGAGCTGTGGAGGTGTTTGGGTGAGGGAGCCTGGGGCTGGATTTTTTGTTTGTTTGTCCTTTTCCAGGATGAAATTCTATTAGAGGACTGCCTGTAGCTGTAGGAGTGGTACACTCTGACCCCTGAAATTCACTTCCAGGCCTATGTTTGAAATAATGATAAAATTACAGCTGGGGAGCAGCCACAAAACACCAACATTTGCAGCCAAAATGTTCTTGTGGGCTTTGCAAACAAGCATCAACCACCCTCAGCTTTGGCTGCTCCCTGGATTTTATCTCAGCTTTGATTGTTCACTGAAGTCCTGGGTGTTGAACAAATGACACAGAACTCAAAATTCCCCATCATCTTGTGGTCTCAATCCTATCTTTCTGGATAAATTGTACTTGGTGATTTCAGGAGGAGTGGAGAGCTGAAATGCCAAGGTTCTTTCTGATGCTCACAGTTTTTCCTCTCTGCCCCTTTCCTTGCCAGGACGGCCGTGCAGCCTCAGCAGTTCTGGTCAGTGCAATGTTCTGTTTCTGTCACCTCTTCTCTCATCCTGGCCCTGCTGTGCAGCTGCTGAACACAAAGAGACCTGGGATTGTACTGTGGCCATCTCACAGGAGGTACAGTACCCTGGCTCAGCACTGTGAGCCCCTTCCTCGTGCTCAAAGCTGCCCAGAGACCTGTCAGGGGTGCTTTGGCTCAGACTGGTGTCCAGATCCCACAGTGTTCCTCAGAAATGAGCAGGGATCAGGTGCTGGAAGAGCTTGCCCAGAGCAGCTGTGGGATTTCTTTCCTTGGAGATCCTCTGTGGGGTATTGATGCCTTGGGAAGGCTGAGCTGGAATGGAGACTGGCAGAGCTAAGAGAATAAAGTAGAGATTTATTGAAAGGCCTCTGGGATCCACCTTGGGCAGGACAAGAGCCTGGCCAGGGCTACACCCAGGGTGGACCCAAAATGGTCACAAAATAGCTGACCAGTCATGAGGTCTCACACTTTTATGAGTTTTGGTCCATTTGCACATTGGGGTTGAATTGTCCAATTCCAGCTCCAGGCTGTGAGGTCCCATCCTTCTTGTTCCTCCCTCCAGCCACCCTTGTTTGTGCTGTTGGGCTGAAAGTTGTCCTTGGTGTGCAGCAGGAACAGGATTTGTTTGGTGTCCCTGCTCTGTGCAGAGCTGAGTGACCCTGAATGTGAGGCTGAGAGCTGCACCCCTGGGCAGCACAGAACCTGAAAACACCAAAGCTCAAACTGGAGGCATCAATTCCCCCCTTTTGAGGCTTGACAAGGCCTTTTCCTTGTTGAGCCTCTATTCTAAATATCTACTAGTAACAGGTATTAACTTAAGCTATCAGTATCACCCCCAGCACAAAATCAAGTTCTGAGACAGAGCTGTGAAGCTGCTCCTGCTCTGAGCAGACAGCAGGTGACCTTCAGATCTTCCAGCCCGAATTATTCCATTATTTGAGCTGTCTCTGCTCATTGCAGAGGGTGGGATTAGATGCTAAAGGTCCTTCCAACCTCCCATGCTGAACCTGTGGTCAACAGGGGTTGGTGAATCCCTACAGAACCAGAACTGGGAGTGCAGATTCTGGGCCAGCTGCTTGGATGCTGGAGCACATGGGAACTCCAGCCTCTGCAGGGCTGGCACTGCCGCTGGGTTTCGAGGCCGATTTGGAGCGTGCAACGACAGAAAGGGAGATTCCAGCCCCTCTTTTCTCTGCCTGCAGGTACATAGGCTACATCTGTGACCTAATAGCAGACAAACCTGTCATCCCCCACTGCAAACCACTCACCATCAAGTCAGTCACCCTCAGCCCCGTGCCCTGCTTCAACAAGCAGCGCAACGGCTGCCGGCCCTTCTGCGACATCCTCAGCGGAGAGACCCGCATCCTCACCACCTCCCAGGAGTACGAGAGGATGAAGTGAGTCCCTGGCACCCCCTGCCTGCCCCACGAGCCACTCTCAGTTTGCTGGGGAAAGTCTGAGCTGCAGTCATTGCCTGGCTGCTGATAAATGAGGATATTCACTGGGAATTGGTGCTTGGGGTGGTGGTAAATGGGCAGAGGGAGTCTGAGGCTGCAGGAGTGGGATAACTGCACACACAGCAGGATCTGAGGTTATCAGGAGTGGGATAACTGCACAGACATCAGGATCTGAGGTTATCAGGAGTGGGATAACTGCACACACACATCGGGATGTGAGGTTATCAGGAGTGGGATAACTGCACACACTCAGGATCTGAGTTATCAGGAGTGGGATAACTGCACACACAGCAGGATCTGAGTTATCAGGAGTGGGATAACTGCACACACAGCAGGATCTGAGTTATCAGGAGTGGGATAACTGCACACACTCAGGATCTGAGTTATCAGGAGTGGGATAACTGCACACACTCAGGATCTGAGGCTGCAGGAGTGGGATAACTGCACACACACAGCAGGATCTGAGGTTATCAGGAGTGGGATAACTGCACAGACATCGGGATCTGAGGTTTCAGGAGTGGGATAACTGCACACACTCAGGATCTGAGGTTATCAGGAGTGGGATAACTGCACACACAGCAGGATCTGAGGCTGCAGGAGTGGGATAACTGCACAGACATCAGGATCTGAGGTTATCAGGAATGGGATAACTGCACACACATCAGGATCTCAGCCTGGCAGGAAGCAGGATACCTTCCTAGAGATCATCCAGTGCTCTGTTGGTTCCCCCTGTGGAATATTTTTGTTTTAGCCCAGCAGAACACTGAATGCTCCTCCTTGCTGGGCCTGAAGGAGCTGAGAGCTTTGATGTGGACATGAGGCAGAAGGGAGCTTAACCCTTCTCCCTTTCCTCCTCTTCCCCTCCAAGAGAATACCGTGTGCAGGAAGGGAAAGTCCTGATCCCACTGGGAGCCACCGTCCATGGAGATGTTGTTGTCTCCGTCTACCACATGAGATCGACCATCGGGGGACGCCTCCAAGCCAAAGTAGGAGCTGGTTTCACTTCTCTTGTGCAGGCAGTGTGGGGAACTAAGAGCTGGCTAAGCATGGAGCCTCCATCATTTCCCTGGGGGGGTATTTGAAACTTGAATATTCGAGTTGCAGAGCGGGCAGGGAATATTTTCCTCCTCTCTGATGCCATTCAAGATCCCAACGACACGGATTCCGAGGTCAGAAGGCTGAAATGACTCCAATCTTTGGAGTAATTTCCCCAATTACCTGGGGATTTCTTCCCTTTATGCTGTTTTACAAAGAACCACCCAAGGGGTGGAAGAAAGACAAACTTCTTCAATCACATTGGTCAAGTCAGAGGGACATCAAGGAGAAGTCCCTCCTAGGGAAAGGAATGCAAACCAAGGTTACAGTTAGGAAAACGTGGCTCTTGTTGACAGAACAGTGTCTGGGAAAGAGTTTCAGAGAAACCCAAACATCACAGCACCAACCAGGGCTACACCTCTCCACTCATTGTTGGTGCTCGTTGTAGATGACATTTCCCTGAGGCCTCGACTCCAGGTTTTGTATTTTTTTGGGACACGAACCTGTTGCTCCAATGTATGTAGTGGGAACTGCTTCGTTTCATTGCAAAACTGATAAGCAGATCCTAGAAATAAAAGAGATGCAGGGAAAGAAGGTCTGAAGGTTTTCTGCTGTACAGAGGCTGCAGCAGCAGGGTAGAAGGCAGATGGAGATATTGGGAATATTTGGGAATATTTGGGAATATTGAGAAGGAAATATTGCCTCTAGAACAAGCAGACTGAATTCAGTTATGCAGCAGTTAAGATAAGGGTGGACTTAAATTTAAGCCCTTGCTCAGTCTGATTCTTTCTCTTTTTTTTTTTTTTTTTCTTCTCAGATGACCAACACACAAATATTCCAAATTCAGTTTCACACTGGATTCATAGCCCTGGGAACAACCACTCTCAAATTCACCAAGTGAGTGTTTGAAGCTGAACATTAATCAAAACTGATGCATAAAAAAGCCTGATGAAGGCTGAGGGAGAACAGCCACAGATGAAATATGAAAAGCCTGAATATACTGAAAGCCTTTTTATAGCTTTCCAGAAATATTCTTCCCTTTTAAACTGGACCACTCTTGTCCCCTTTAGGCCTGAGCTGGATGCCTGTGACTCTCCAGACAAATATCCTCAGCTCTTTCATGTTATACTGGACATAGAAATACAGTCTGCAGACAGACAAACTGAATTAACTCCCCCATGGGAGAACTTCACGACAAAAGACATCAATCCCTCCATTCTCTTCTCCTCCCACCAGGAGCACCAGGACACTCTTGCTTTGGCAGGTAGGAGCTGCATGGATTTATCCCCTGCATGGATTTCTTGGTGCTGAGCTGGGTTTTGGTTAATCCCACCTCTCTGCTGCTCTGTGCTGCAGGCAGAGGTGCCACGGATTCCCCCCAGGATAACATCAGGAACGTTGGGCAGAGTGCATTCTTCTCCTCTCTCAGCTGGCAAGGTAGGCAAGGCTTGGTCTTTAGAGTCAAATCTGCCTCAAAGAGCACAAAGAACTCCTGTTCCCCTGCCTGGAGGACAGAGTGAGGCTGAGGGATCCCATTGCAGCACAGCTCTGCTGTCAGACCACAAATCTGTTGCTGGGCACACCCTGATGTTGCAATGGAGTGGGAATTCCTGTCCTGCAACATCCTCTTCAAACTGTGCTCTGTGGGACCATTACTGACACAGTTCTAGGGTGAACCTTCACCCGAGGCCTCCTTCTTGCTAAAACTTGAAATAAATAAGCCTTGATGAGAAAATTTAGGTTAATCTTGGCAAAGGAATCATGGGATCACTTTAGGTTGGAAAAGACCTTTAAGGTCATTGAGTCCAACCAGGCCCCAGCCAAGGCCACCACTGACCATGTCCCCAAGGGCCACATCCTCCATGGATGGGGTCCCCAGCTGTGCCAGGGCTGCAAAACCCTTCTGGGGGAAGGAATTTGCCAGCTTTTATTTTAAAAAGCAAAAAAAAAAACCCCAAAAAACCCAACAAAACCCCAAATATTTTAGCCAAATGCTGCCGTGCTATTCTCAGCTTTCTGTTCTGCTTGTAAGCTGATTTTTACGGGACCTTTTTTGCGACGACCAAACTAACAGCTGCCTAATTTTATTTTCAATCATCATTTAGATCAGAAATCTGACAAAAGTAGCTCTCACCCCACCTCAGAGGATCGAGCAGCGTTGGTGCATGAGGAAAGCGAACAGTCAGATGACGAACTCTTGTCCCTTTCCAGTCAGCACAGCAACGCCAGCGGTGACAAACCCCACGGGACACCCAAACACAGCAAAAAGCAGCAAGAACCTCCAGCAGCACCTCCTCCTGAAGACGTGGACCTGCTGGGCCTGGATGGCAGCCCCATGAGCAAGAGCTTTCCCTCGCAGCCCAGCGCTGCCCCCTCTAACTCTGAGCTGCTGAATGATTTGTTCGGGGTCGGCGGGCCGAGCTCGCAGAGCCCCGGCGGAGCTGCTGCTGCTGCCGAGGAGGTTTTCCAGGCGGGATCCCTGCAGTCCACCCCGCGGCGCTCGGCAGCTTCGGCGTCCCCGTCCCCGTCCCCGAGGGTAGGAGAAGGTAATGGTGGCTTTGACCAGCGGGGGGACTCGGGGGATCCCTCTGGGAGGATCTGTTTTTGGCAATTCCTCCCCCTCTTCCATGTGGGGGATCCCAAGAGGTCAAGCAGCTCCTCTGCTCCAGGCTGCTGCATCCTCTCCAAATCAGTTTGGGGTTTGGAGGCTCCTCATGCCAACAGCCACTGGAGATCCTTGGGTTTGCTCTCATTATGTGTCCAATAGTGCACAGGAGGAGATTTAAAAAATAAAAAAAAATCCCTAATCTCTTTGAGTTTTAAAAAAAAAATCCTCTAGGGGTTTGGGTAGACCTACAGCGCCATGAATTGAATTTCCCTTTTAACTTATGGGGTTTGGAGCTGTGAGAGTGATCCAGGACTAGGAAATAGAGAATTTCTGTTTCTTCCAAGACCAGGCTGCAGGAGGGGTTGGATAGATATGAGGGAGAGGGATCTTTTGAAGGATAAAGCAGAGCAAGTGCAAAGAGAGAGGAGAAGAATCCAAGTCCCAGTGGAAATTGGTCACTTGTACCTGGAGCAAGTTTCTCTTGCTGTGGCTGTTGTAGGCTCAGTCTGAGAGCTCTCACCCAGGGGAGGTTTTGCAGACACATCACACAAGAGGTGCAGCAACAGACCAGGAAAAGATTTAGGGACTTATGAGCTCTGTCTGCAGAGCCAGAATCACACAGCTCAATTGTGCCAAGCCAGGAAAACAAGGATAAGAGCTTGGGGAAATGAGTGAAGAGCTTGGGAAATGAGTGAAGAGCTTGGGAAATGAGTGAAGAGTAGGAAATGAGTGAAGAGTAGTGACTGAGTAACATAAGTAATGAGTAGCATCATTAGCACAGTGCAGAGCTTCTAGGGATTGTTACCTTTCAGATGCTTTTAACCTGAAATTCGTTGACAAGAATCTGAGTGACTTCACAGGAGCTTCTTTTGGTTGAGTTTGTTGGGGTTTTACATGAAAGGCAGAAAAGTGAACAAATTGATCATAAATGGAGTTGGAGAAGAACTGGATTTTTGTAACAAGTGATGTAGGAAAGAGATCCATTATTTTTTAAAGCTGTTTCTAAAAGCCCTCTCATCCCCAGCATGGATCACCTTTGCCAGCCTGAAATCATCTTGAGGGGAAGCAGGAATGGCAGGAATTGCACCAGGGCAGTAACTCCAAGCTCCAGACTGTCTTCCTCTCTCTACTGGCAGTTAAAACTCCATCTGAAGTGCCTGAAGACTTTAATACTCACTTTGCCTGGCTCCCTTAGGAAATGAGAGATGGGGTCAGTTTGTTGCCACGACCAAGTTATGAGGTTCTTTTGGTGCCCAGAATTGGGGATATTGATGCCCTCCAGTTGCTCCCCCACAGTCTCAGGCTGTCATCTCCTCTTTGCTGCCTGCAGGTATCAGATTTCCTCTCCCCTGAAGCACATTCCTGGTGTGAGTCAATGATTTCTCTCCAATATGTTTTCACAGCCACTGCCTTTGATCCCTTTGGAAGCAGCCCCAAGCAAACCGGTCCAGACCTCCTGGGTTCCTTCCTTGGCTCATCGGCCGTCCCTGGGGATCCTTTCCTGCAAGCCACAAGGAGCCCTTCACCAACTGTGCACAGCGATCCCTTTCACATGGGTAGGAAAGGGGAGGCTCTTCCAGGGTGTTTAAATAAATGGAAAGTGTTGCCTTGAAAGTAGAAATGGAACCATTAAGTACAAACTGATGCTTCCCATAAAACGACTCCAAACCACAGAAACCCTACGAAACAGGAAAGAGCTTTTTGTCTCTGGACTTAGAAGTGTATTCAGCATCTGAAGTGTGGTAGGATGAGCTGAGTTTTGCTCAGGTCTTAGATTTAATTAATAGGTTATTTATATGAGTAAAAAAAAAAGAGGTCATGAGGAATGCCTACCCACATATTCCTGTGGTTATGAGGTCTCCTTTGAAGCAAACCACCATTAATTGCACTAAACACAGCCATATTTAGAGAATACACACATCCTTTGGTGATTTTAGTTGCAGGCACCAACTTTCTTTAGCTCCAGTACTAACCCTAACCAAATTCACAGCTGAATTTGACTGCAGAGAAGGCATTTCCTTCTCTTTGTGTAAAAGTTCCCTAATTTCCTCCTTCTCACCCCAAAATTTAATGTGCAACCCTGGAAATGGAATCTCTTCATTTCCTCCTTCTCACCCCAAAATTTTATGTGCAACCCTGGAAATGGGCTCTCTTCATTTCCTCCTTCTCACCCCAAAATTTAATGTGCAACCCTGGAAATGGACTCTCTTCATTTCCTCCTTCTCACCCCAAAATTTAATGTGCGACCCTGGAAATGGACTCTCTTCATTTCCTCCTTCTCACCCCAAAATTTAATGTGCAACCCTGCCTGAAACACATTCAGCCACGGATTTGTTTGTGCCTGATCATTTACCACGTGCTCCTTGGGAGCCTCTCCCTGGAAAGCTGGAAGGGATCTTAAAGATCATCCAGTTCCAGCCTCCTGCCGTGGGCAGGGCCACCTCCCACGTGAGGTTCTCCGGCTTTTGGGAGTCCCAATGGCTCCTGGTGGGCTCTGGGCCAGCCTGGTTTTGCAGGAGTGCTTTGAGGTACTGATATCCATCATTCCCTTCAGCTTCCAGCACTCCGACGGTTTCCATCCAACCAGATGTTTCCAGTGGTTGGGACTGGCCCAATAAAGCAGGTATGTGTTATAAAATTCAGGGTAGTTAGCAAAAAAAAAAACAACCCAAAAACAAATAAACAAAAAAAAAACCAAACAAACCCCACCAAAACCAAATCTTTAAGGAGATCTGAGAGGGGAGAGGCAGAGGGAAAATGCTGGTAGTGACTGCAAAGAAGAGTTCCCTCTAAAGATTTCCATATTTAAAAAAAAAATAATAAAAAATCTGGGTTTGTTTTCTCCAGAGCCCAGAGCAGCACAGGTGAGGTGAGAGTGTCCAGAGGTTGTTTCATTCCATGCAGAGCCATGGGAAAAACCTGGGAAGTGCTGTGCATTCCCAGGATGCCACCACTGAATGATTCTTTCTAATCTTGGGAGAGTGTGTATGGCATCCCAAAGCTGCTTCCTGAAGGCTTCTTGTTCTTAAAATATATCTGTGTGTCACAATTCTTCTGGCAGTGCAGACAGTCTGGGAACATTGCTGCTGCTGTTGCTAATTGGGAGTGGGAGTGCAACAAGTCTGAGGCTGCTGAGGAACCTGACAATGGTGCACTCAATTTTAATAGCAGTCTTCTGATACGTGGCTGAGCACTGGGGAAGAGCTGCACTCACATCAAACAGGAGGAAAAATGTTCTTTTTTTCTCTTATATATATATTTTTTTTTTCTTTTTAAGGTGGCCTAGGAATGGGAAGTAAATCTGCTGCCACCAGTCCTACAGGATCCCTCCACAGCACTCCCACTCATCAGGCTAAACCCCAAACACTGGATCCATTTGCTGATCTGGGAAGCCTTGGAGCAAGTTTAGCAGGTTTGCATCTCTTATTAAAAAAAAAAAAAAAAAGAAAAAAAAAAAGGAAATTAATAAATTAGCAGCATTCTTTTAGAGAAATAGGCTGAGCAGCCTGGTATGTGTGGGGCCTCTCAACCCACCTGCATGCCAGTGCTGGTGCCAGGCTTTCCCTTCTGCCTGATTCTCTGTAAACTCTCACAAATCCGTGCTTTTCCTGATCCCCGGTCAAAACATGTGCTGGCACCGTGCAGGGAGCCCAGCAGGGATTGCAAAGCACCTCCTCTGATAAGTCCAAACACGCTCTGGCTGAGGATGCTCTGTGACCAAGTGCTGCCACAGGCCTGGGAGGAGAATTTGGCTCTGCAAAGCTGCTGGGGTTCTTGAGGAATTGCTTCCTTCCTGACTGGACTCATTTTCCTGCTTTGTGAGAAAAGCTGTGGAATTGCTCTGCCTCTAATTTGCAGTGTTATCTAAAGGTGGGGTACTTGCAGCCAGCTACAAAGCTTGACTGCTTAGAAAAGCCTTCTCCCCTTGTTTTATGTCATAAAACAATGGGCAAACCCTCAATCCCAACGTTTAAAAGGCAGTTCTGAGAAAACTGTGGAAGCTTTCCTTAAAGCCCAGCGCTGCCTGGTTTTTAAATAGGTTTTTTTCTTGCCTTTGTCGCTGCCCTCGGCTCTTGGCGGGCCCGTGTGGTTTGGTGCGATGTTTGTTTTCCCCTTTGCGTCAGCCCCAGCATGGGTCTGGAATTCGGTTTCCCAGTTCCCTCTGCTGGATTTCAGGCTGCTCTGCAGGAGCAAAACAAAACGGCTGCCAAAGCCCCACGGCGGAGCCACCGAGGTCCCTTGGAAACACGCATTCTGCAGGAGAGTGGCAGGGTTTTAAAACAAATGGCTTGGCATCCCCCAGGATATTTAAGCACTTTTTTTTTTTTGTTGGTCGTGACTAAATCGAAAGCACTTCACGCAGTTTCCGTGACACGTTTCCGAGCTGGGAGTGGAGTGTGGATGTCAGTGTGAAATAATAAAACATTGACACTGGGTACCTCCCACAAACACAGCCAGAGCCAGAGGAGCATCCCCTAAAGCAGTGAGGTGCTGGGACACATCTCTGTGGATGGTTTTAATCAAGCACAGCGTGAGGAGACATCATTTCAACACCAGCACTGGCACAGGCTGCCCAGAGAGC
This sequence comes from Phylloscopus trochilus trochilus, assembly GCA_016584745.2. Taxonomy (NCBI): domain Eukaryota; kingdom Metazoa; phylum Chordata; class Aves; order Passeriformes; family Phylloscopidae; genus Phylloscopus; species Phylloscopus trochilus. Next base: position 1,739,642 of record WQNJ02000093.1, on the reverse strand, counting down.
TTCCTCATCCCTGGGAGTGCTCAAGGCCAGGCTGGATGGGGCTCTGAGCAACCTGGATTAGTGGAAGGTGGGATGGAACTGGATGAGCTTTAAGGTCTATCACTGTGGGGGACGCACAGGAACGAGGCAGGGAGTGCATCAATGAGGCTGCGTGGAGCTTTTGCAAGCAAGAGACCCCTCCTTTATTTTTCTGACTCTTTTTGTACATTAACAAAGGTGCCCACCCCAGAGGTGGGACCCTTGGGAACCACTGGTTGTTTTCCAAAGACCATCACCGAAGCCCCTCCTCTGGGAACAGATGTGGGAACTTCGGTAGTTTACAGAACATGACCTTGTGCATCAAGACTGTGCCTGAGAATAGAATTTCCCAAAACTAAAACATGCAGGCACGAGCATGGCAACAAAGGTCCCTCCCAATTTTAATCATTCTGTGTTGTCCCCATCCACACAGAGCCGTGGCTCCTTGTTAGCTACATCCAGCTTTCCCTGTTTCCCTGAGCCACCTCCAGTTCCTCAAATCCTCAAAGCCAGGTGCTGCCCTGTTAAAACCTCACAGAGCACTGTCACACAGGACACAAAGAAATGACACTGGGACACTGAGATTTTCAAGGTAGAAAAAAGGTAGCTTATTTACAAACTTCAGTATTTATAGAATTCTAGCAGTGACTATGGATTGGAGGAAGAAAATCTTCCTCTTTGGGTTGAGGGCAACCCAACAGTTTATCTTTTTATTTTTTCTTATGAGAAGAATGTAAGCATGGTTATACTGTTATAATAACAAGAAAGTTGTTGATGTAAAATCGCGTCTGACTTCATTGCAAAAGACAAACACAGAAGGCTGAAATAGAACTTTAGAAAAACTTCTTAAAGAGACAGAGGAGAACAGCAAAAACCCAAACAACAGAGCGCCTTCGGGACAAAAGCGATGCCACAAAAAAAACCCTTGTGGAAACAGAAGCCGGGCAAGGGGAGGTTTGGTGGGATCAGCTCCCTGTTGGAATTCCCGGGGTGAGTCAGTCTCTGCCGTTGTTCTCCCCGCAGGTGGGCCCTCGTTCGCCAGCAAGCCGACCACGCCGACGGGCATGGGCGGGGGGTTCCCCCCGTCCCCGCAGAAGCCGCCGCCGCAGCCCATGGGGGGCAGCGGCTGGCAGCAGGGCTCGGGGTACGGCTGGCAGGGGACACAGCCCAAAGGCCAGCCCAGCGTGCCCCACGCCTCCCCCCAGAACAAACCCAACTACAACGTCAGCTTCTCGGCCACGGGGGCGCAGGGAGAGCGGGGGAAAGGACCCGCTAATGTCGGTAAGAGCTTTGGCATTCAGCATCCCCACCCCGATATCCCTTTGGTTTGCAGGTTAGGGCTAAGGAAGGCAGGCACGGTGATTATTTGGTGGTTTATGCTGTCCTAGATGCTAATTTGTGCTGTTTAGGGAGTCCTGTATGCCAAATGAGCTTCCAAAATAATCCTGGATGTGTCCAAGGCCAGGCTGGATGGGGCTGGGAGCAGCCTGGGATAGTGGAAGGTGTCCCTGCCCATGGCAGGGGGTTGGAACTGGATGAACTTTTAAGATCCTTTCCAACACAAACCATTCTGGGGTTCTGTAATAATAATAATAATAACAACTTAAAAGTGACATGGAGTAACATTTAATGAGAAATAGGTCCTTTCATGAGAGGTCCTTTCATGAGAACCTGCACGCTCATTAGCACTGGGAGGTTGTTAATGTGATTAACTGAGGGATGTATCTTATGTAGAGAGCCAGTGTTAAATGCACACCCATGCTACGATAATAATTTCAAATCTTCTCGGTTTTCAAGATTCCAAGCCAAAAGTGTCTGCAGATTTTGAAGATTTGTTATCTGGCCAAGGGTTTAATGCTCACAAGGACAAGAAGGGCCCCAAAACAATAGCTGAGATGAGAAAAGAAGAAATGGCAAAGGAGATGGACCCTGAAAAACTAAAAGTAAGCAAAGTTCTTGGTGATGTTCTCCCAGTCATTCAATGTCCTCAACAGATTTAAAACTCCAAGGTTACATTTCTGTCCCCAAGCAGAGCACATCAACAATGGCTTGCTCAGTGTCACTGTCTCGCTGCTGCTCTTCCACAGCACTCCAGCCCTGATTAGCAGGCGCAGCTAATTGAACTAATCCTCCGCCTCATTAATCCTGCCTGCTTTGGAATTCTCTCGCCTCTCCTCAATAAATTGCCAAACTGCAGATCTCTTCTGACAGGGAAGGGAATTCAGTCTGTCCTGCTCTGTATGTGAAATACGAGACCACAAATTGGAATTACAGAAGGAGAGGGAACTCAGAGGAGAAGCTGCAGCAAAAGCCAAGCAGAGTTCTAGCAAACAGAATGATCCTCTCAAAATTTCCTGGTTTTAGCCTCGTGGAAAGGGTTTTAACCTTTGGGAAGTGACAGCAACCATGCTGAACATCACCATCAGCCACAACAGCTCAACAGAGGTCAGGCCATGGAGCGGGCAGGAATTTTCCCAGCTCCCATTTTTATCCCCACAAAAGCTGTCAAGTCACTGAAGCTCCCAGCTGATTAAGCTATCCCAGTATAATTCTCTTTGCTCTGATGAATTTTTATTTCATCCGGGCAGCTCAGCCTGGAACTGTAAAATCTATTTATGCTTTGGCTTTCACATTTACATTTTAGCTTAGCTGAGTTTAGTTTAGGTGTGCAATTAACCTTGCTAAAGAACCAGGCAGCTGAACACTTAATTTGTCTTTTAACTACTCCATCAAGCATTACTAAGTCAGTGTTTTTAGCAGGGGTGTTGCTCAAAGTCTGACTTCACTTTCAAGCAGTGATGCAAAAATGAATGACAATTAGACAAAAGTTTCCTGAAGGTTTCCTAAAGCACAGAAAGAAATTTAAGACACCTCTCGGGGTCAGAGCTATTCAAACGAAGAAACTTTGCCCAGGTGGAATATTTAATGTGAGGAGGCATAAATAGAGACTTGCACTCCTTTCTGCAGGTGCTGGAGTGGATCGAAGGGAAGGAGAGGAACATCAGGGCGCTGCTGTCCACCATGCACACGGTGCTGTGGGCAGGGGAGACCAAGTGGAAGCCTGTGAGCATGGCAGACCTGGTGACTCCAGAGCAGGTGAAGAAGGTGTACAGGAGAGCTGTGCTGGTCGTTCACCCCGACAAGGTAAGGCTGGGCTGCCTCTGCCTCGGGGGGAAACCCTCAGCCTTGGTTGGGAAGCGTTGGATGGGCTCGCTGGGTTTATTGCAGCGCTGTAGAAAGTGGGAGCTCCAGATTTTTGCTGGTTTCTGAAAGTTGTGAGCTCTAAACTCATCCCTGGAAGTGTTCAAGGCCAGGTTGGAACAACCTGGGATAGTGGAAAGTGTCCCTGCTCGTGGAACCATTGAGTCTTGGCCTTGATTAGAAAGTGTTGGATGGGCTCGCTGGGTTTATTGCTGCGAGCAGCGCTGTAGAAAGTGGGAGCTCCAGATTTTTGCTGGTTTTGGAAAGTTGTGAGCTCTAAACTCATCCCTGGAAGTGTTCAAGGCCAGGTTGGAGCAACCTGGGATAGTGGAAGGTGTCCCTGCTCGTGGAACCATTATTGAGTCTTTAAGGTCCATCCCAGCCCAAACCAGTCAGGGGTTTTGTGAAACCACTCCCAGCCCCAAGACTGTGCCTGGAGCCTGCTGCTTCAAGCAGCAGAAATTCAGAGCTTTTGTCACCCTCACTTTGACTCTCAGCTGCTCTCCTGCTGGACAACAATTCCTGCTAAAGGAGATCCAAATCCAACTCCTACCATGGAGCCATCAGCTTGTTTGGTTGCCCAGCTTGTGGCTCATCCTCTGGCTGCTGCCACTTTCTGACCAGAGAGCAACGACTCCATCTGGGACACCCCATGGGGAGGAGGAAGTTTCCACTTGGCAGGGAATGGAGGCCCTGAGAGTCTCAAGGTTTGGGAGGATGTGGGCTGCCTGAGGTTTGCAGGAATTCTGATTTCATCCAGGAACTGCCTCAGGTGGCAGCTCCTCCCCTGCCTTGCAGGTAAAATTCCTCTCCCAATGCCAAGGGTATATTTGTTATTTACAAGGTTACATTTATTGTGCCCATGGGACAGTGCTTTATCCCACTCTGGGGGTTGTCAGCTGTGAGGAGCAGCAAAGCCAAGAAATTCTTGAGGACAGCAGCCCCCCAGAGCAGCTTATTTTTGACAAGGAAAAAGTGGAACTGCTTGGGAATCTGCTCATGTATCAGCTGTTGTGGTCGGGTTGGGGAGCTCTGATATCCCTCTTTTCTCTCTGTTTTTATTCCAGGCTACTGGGCAGCCATATGAACAATATGCAAAGATGATATTTATGGAGCTAAACGATGCCTGGTCAGAATTTGAAAACCAAGGACAAAAACCCTTGTATTAGGTACTTTCTCAGCCTCCACTCCAGACCCGTGCTAGTGCTTATTTAGTCTCTTGTCACAAATGTCACAGATCAACCAAACTCTGGTTGGAAATTCAGAAGTTTCAGAAAACTAAGAGCCTAATACTTATCATGAAGAACATGAGAAAGGTTTCCTACCACTCACTTGTCTGCAGAATCCTGAGCTCAGAGGAACTCCGGCCACCCGGCTCGCCCTACCAGAGCCACTGGGTTGCTGTTTCTGGTAACTTTTCTATTTTATTTTGGATTCCAGTGGGACAAGAGAGAACACATACTGGGAAAAGGTGGAATTGGTCTGTCTCCAACAAAGTGTAGCTGGTGAATTTCCTACTTTTTTTTTTTTTATTATTTTTTTTGTGAGGTGTGATAACGGCAACGCTTCAGTTGTGTTCAACAGCTGCTGCTGAGGCCCAAACTTCGATGTACATTTTTGGTTTTTCCTGGGTTTGGATCGAATTACCCAATTGAAGTGCTCAGCTGTGGTTTTAGGCACACTCCTAACAGACACCATTTGCTGCTTAATTGCTCATCTAGTGTAGGCTGGCTGAAGAGAGCCAAAGCTGAATCCTGGGTTGGGTCAGTGTGGCAGCCGCCCGCTGCTTTTGCATGAAGGCTGCGCTTCACCTCACGGTCCCGCAGTGAAATGGGCAGGCAGAACCCCTCAGCAAGTGCCCTGGAAAGCAAGCAACGAGCCCGTGGCTCAGCAGCCCCTTGTTGGTTTGTTAAGCAGCACTTTTGGGGGAAAGGGTGAGCCCACCTTGTCCGAGTGAGGGATGAGCACGTGCTGCATTTCCCGTGGTTCTCATTGGCAGCTTGAAACCATCAAGGAAATGCCAACCATTTAAAATCAGGCTGGGAAGGTTTAGAAACTTCCCAGTTTCTAGGTGACACTCGCCCTCCTGAGGATTCAGAACTTTTTCCAGCCCACCTGTATCACCTTTATGCCTTTATCAGCTCCAGAGCGCTTGGCCAAGGCTCTTGGCAGGCTGAAACCTGTTGCAACTTCATTTTTCAGATCGTGGTGTACGAGCTGTCACACAGCACACCCACAGACCAGGTCTGATTTCTGAGGTCACTCCAATGCAAATTGATGATCTTAAAAGTTTCTATTGGACCAAAGCAATAACGTCACCAGGAAATCTCTCTGTTGCTGAAGCTGAAGCAGCTTTCCTAGTCCAAAAGCGAGTAGAAATTCAAACTTCACCCCAAATTCCGGCGTCCTTTTGTAGAGTAACTAAAGCTAGCAGTTTATTTACCAACACCTATCTGTATGTGAGGGATACTCAGAAGATGGGCAGGAAATAATGTGGATTTACTGCCTCAGGAACAGGTTGCCATCGGATGTGAGTCTTGAAGGCTGCTGGTTTTTCAAGACAATCCACTACTTGTTGCACTTACATTTTCGAGTGGCAAAGCTATTACTGCAAAGACAGTGTGTCAAAGTACATGGCTTTCTGTATAAAACTCATCCTTTTGTTGTACTGGTCCATTATTTACTGCCATTAACTGAAAATGTGAAAACCAACACATAGGTCTCCTTTTATATAAAAGACCTTAAGATAATAGTAACAAACTGGATGTTATTTATTAATGTTTTGATCCAGTATGTGCTTGTCTTATTTAAAGAGATAACTGGAATGTGAATCATGTTCCTGTGATTTGTTGGTTTATTGTTTCTCTCATTCACATTTGTAGATATTGTGACCTATGCCTATATAATAAAAAAAAAGGATCTCATTACTATAACGTACTTTTTTTTTAATGATGAAAACCTCATTAGCTTTGTATCGAGTTTGTCACAGCACATAACTCTGGACACTCATCCATTCACAAAATACAAATCCACCATTAAACTTTACCAAAAAAAACAAACAAACCCCAACCCTCTACCCCACTTAAGCTTTGATTACTTCCATCCCTAATGTTTTTATGGATGCATGAAAGTATTAGGACGTATGTATATCCAAATAGTTAACTAAAAAAAAACAAAAAACAAACCATTCTTGTCATATCTGGTAGTGACAGAGGTTATCAATGTTCAGGTTTACTGTTTGACTAAATTATTGTAATTTTTGTAAATACGGTATATACTCGAAATTGTGACTGGTCTAAAACATTTGTATATACATTAAAAAGCTCAAATTAACATCTCCAGGTATCTTTCGTACTTGTGACCACGAGGTTCAAGTCCCACATCTGCTCCCGTGTGAGGGGTGGTGAGCTGGGTCAGTTTTGTCACTGTTGTTATCCCCAGGTTGACATTCCGGGTGCTTTTCCCAAATTATTTGGAAACAACTTGGCATTGCTGTTCTTAGGCCTTCAGAGACCTGCAGCCAAACGAGCCAGAAAACCCAAATTTTTCAAAACTTTTTTTAAGCATTTGGTGGATTAAACCTGTTTCTATTCACCTTCTGGATCAAAATTATTTAAAATAATGAAAAATGGGAAAAAAATATGGAACAGGGAACATACAAAGAGAAGAGCTGAGGAGGGAGGTATCTGAAGAAAAGCTCCCTGGGGAGGGTTATTGAAAAAGTTGTGCAAAATCTCCCTCTAAAAAGCTCTTCCTGGGACAAAAATGCTGTTATTGGGTCAAAAAGGGTTTTTTTGGGGGGCAAAATGCTGTTCTTGGGGCAAAAAGGCCATCACTGAATTAATAAGGCTGTCCTTGGGTAGTGAGGCCATTGTTGGGGCAAAAAGGCTTCTCTTGGGTCAAAACCGGGAGCTCCGAAGTGTCATCCCAAAAAATCCAAGGCTTGATAACAGGGCTTTAAAAAAAAAGCTGTGCCTTTCTTAGTGTGGATTGTAAGGGTGGATGATGTAGGCCCTGAAGTGGCCCTGCTTGAGGCAAAAGGGCGCCCGGCTCCATCTTTTGGGGTGAAAACAGAGGTTTTCAGGAGTACCCACAAAACGGCAGCGCCTGAGGGGCGGGGGCTCTTTAAAGCGGTGTTTATGGATTCAAATCGCGGCTGCGCGCAAACCCACGCTTCTTACGCACACCTACGAATTCAACGCGCACGCATATACATTTATTACACTCATACAGGGCTTACATATTAAACCAAACCCGTTTATTTGGCGAGGGTTACGTGCGTTAAACCCCGCCCCGGGGCAGTCTCCCTCAGGAAAGCTCCGCCCCCCTGCGCGAGCGCGGGCGTGGCAGGAAAAGGCGCTGCCGCTCGCCCTTTTAATAGCTCGGTCACGTGACGCGGGGAAAAAGGGGCGGAGCCAGAGGGCGGAAGTCGCGCGGTGCCAGCGAAGCCCGGACATGGCGGGCGTGAAAGGTACCGGGGGTGCCTCTGAGGGAGCGCCCCAGGCAGCGCCTCAGCGCGGCTCGGGCGGCCGGGGATGGCGGGGAGGGATGCCCGGCACCGGGGGATGTAGTACCAGGCCTTCACTGAGCGATGCCCGGCCCCCGGTGAGGCGGTTGCCGGTGCCCCGGGAGGGATGCCCGGTGCCCCCCTCACCGCCCGCCCTGTGCCGTTGCAGCTCTCGTGGCGCTGTCCTTCAGCGGAGCCATCGGGCTGACCTTCCTCATGCTGGGCTGCGCCCTGGAGTACTACGGGTGAGCGGGCCGGCGCCCTTCCCAAAGCTTCTCCTGTTTAAAATCCATTAATTACGGCGTTTCTCTCATTTGATGGAGCTGTTTGGCTCCTCCTGCAGTCCCCCCCCTGCTTCCAGGCTCTTGGCACGTGGCGCTTTGTTGTGATTAAACATCACTTCCTTAGGCGGTATTTGCATTTTCCATTAAAATAACAAAAACTTCAAGCGGCTCTGCGGTGCCACCTTGCTAAACTGTTTTTAATCTCCCCCAAGCGTTTGCCTTAATTTCCTGTTTCTTTGACCAACCCTCTTCCCCCAAGTTTCCATTTGGGATGTCCCCACCCATGGCCGCGGCTGGAACTGGATGAGCTTGGGGTTCCCTTCCAGCCCAAATTGTTCTGTAATTCCGTGATTCTGTGTCTGTAACGCTTTAAAAACCCGGAGGAGGCTGGGGAGAGCTCTGAGGCAGAGATGAGATGCGAGGGTGTGTGCCTGCTTTATCCCAGGAATTTGGGAAAAGCTGCTCCTCTCCCGCTCCACTGCGTGTCCTGCTCCCTCTGTGCTCAGAGTTGAGTCAGCAAAATAAATGAAAACTGAAGGGAAAAGTTAAATAAATCAACACTTGCTGATGTGAGAGGGTGGGTGCTGCTCTATCAGTGCAGGGAAAACGAGGTGGAACTGCCCCGTTTTGGGTGGGTTAAGGTTTTAACCAGAAAATTGAATTAAAGTTGATCCAAAAGTAGCCTTAGGAGTACTGCAGCACCTTTTCTGATGGAAGTACCCCTTTTAACTGATGACACATTTCTTTTTCTCCCCCTGCCCAGTGTCTACTGGCCCCTGTTTGTGTTAATCTTTTACTTCATCTGCCCCATTCCCCACTTCATTGCCAAGAGAGTGGGTGATGACAGCGATGCAGCCAGCAGTGCCTGCAGGGAGCTGGCCTATTTCTTCACCACAGGGATTGTTGTCTCTGCCTTTGGATTTCCTATCATCCTTGCACGGGTGGAAGCAGTAAGTCCTTGCTAATTTTTTAATGCTCAGACCCCACTTGCTGGCTGTCACCTTCAGTGCTGCTTTCATTTCATTTTTGTGCTGCCTCCAGGTGAAAATAATCCACTGAAATTCACCTTTTTTGAGCTAAAAAAAACCAAAACGAACTCACATGGCTGAGAGGTTTTTAGCTGTTTTATTTTCCCCCTTCCAGCCTTGTTTTGGTCCAACACAAGATAATAATCTCCTCCTCTACCTCATGCCTCTCTGTCTCATGACCCTTTGCATCACTTCTTGCTCCAGCTTCCTTCTTTTCCTCTTAGAATCTGTCTGCTTTCTCCATTTAGGATGCTGCAGCCTTGGGCAGTGGTAGCAGGAGTCAAAAGATAAAAAAGGCCAAGCTGCCAGAAGTGCCCTTGTGCCTCTCAAAGCATTTCCCAAGCTCTGGCCCCTCAAAGCCTGAGGAAACTCTGCCCAATTTCCTTCTTCTTTGCTCTCTGAGCTGCTCTCCAGTGAGGGGAGCAAAGAATTCCCCCTGTCCCAACCACCCAGAGATGTTCTTGATTTTCCCCTTCACTTCCAGTCCTTCAAGCTTTGTCTGCTTGCTCTGAATTTATTTGTAATGCCCATTTCCCCTGATGTTTTTTATTTTGGAGTTGTGGCCTGGCAGCAGCAGAACAACCACGAGAGGGACCTCTCAGTCATGTATTTTAAGAGTAAATGTTGCTTATTTAAGTGAATTACTTGTGCATCTCATTAAAAAAAAAAAAAAAAAAACACACACACAAAAAAAACAACAAAAAAACCCAACCCAAACCTGTTTATTTTTAAATCCATTATTTTTCATTTTCCTGCCTGTTACTTGTTTAAAAGGGGATATTTTGATGTTGTTTTATGGCAATGAAAGGGGGGCACTGATTTCACCAGATTTCTCTCTGATTTAGGTGTGTTTTAATGATTTGTAAGGCAAGTCACCATTTTCTTCTAAACCCTAGCAGTAGCTTGGCTGAAGTGTTGATTAGTGATATGCCAGTGGCTGCTAATTGAATAATTAGTCACACAAATGGAATTATTTATTGTTTGCCTTCGCTGCTTTTAGCATCTTCCTGTAGCATTTTGATTTTTTATTATTATATTTTTTTTAGTGTTTTAGCTGATCTAATGCCTAGAAATAACTGCCCTGAGCACATCTCTTCCAAGAACTGCTTTGACTGTTCCATTTCTTGCATTTCAGATCAAATGGGGAGCCTGTGGCCTGGTGCTGGCTGGCAATGCAGTCATTTTCCTTACTATTTTAGGCTTTTTCCTTGTGTTTGGCAGAGGAGATGACTTTAGCTGGGAGCAGTGGTAGGAGCTCGCTGTGCTGCTGGTAACTTTGAATATTTTACAGCTTTTTTTTTGGTGTTTTTTCCCCTCCACCCTGTTCTCTCTCTGTGTGTGTATGTATAGATATTATAATGTGTGTGGTACGTTATAAAATCCACGTGGCTTTACATTATATCACTTAATAATTTGCTTTTTTTTTTAAAATGCACTTCAGCCAAAGGCACCTTGCTGGCAGTTGGCTTGAAGTGGTTGCTAAAATCTGGATTTATTCTGAATTTATCCTTGAAGAAGTTTACAGAACTGAAGCAGTTTTACCCATTTTTCACTGTGTTTTGCATTAATTTTTTGGGGTTAATTGCAGTGTCATTGAGCCATTGGTCACTACTCCTGTTGGGTTTTTAACCACATAATCAAAGTGTAATGTAAAGAGTATCCTAATTGGGATTGTTCAACTTTGATCAGTCTTTCTGCTTTAATTAGGATGAGTTAGTATTTCATTTACAGCTCATCAATTGCAATTTGGGAAAGATTGTGATTTTTCTTAATGATATAAAGCCAAATTTAATTGATGTCAACTCTTACTCCCTAATGAAAGCAAAAGAAAGTAACCCTGGTTAAAAACCCTTCCACTCATATTTGTTTAAAGATCATTTTCTCCCCACAAACATCTTTTCTGTCCCCATTCAGTTCAAAAATTGTGGCTGTATTTGGGGAATAATATATTTTAATGCACCTTAAAGCTGACATGACTTCTGTGAAGGTTCACAAAAAGAGAAACTACCCTCAGGACACTTAAAAAAATCACAATTTAGTGTTCAACTCCCTATTTTTATGGGTGTGAATTGCAAGGAATTGAGTGTTCTGCTGGGTAGGATTTCTTATTTCCTTCTTGCTTTTAAAACACACTTTTTCAGCTCCTATTTTTTATTTTTGTCTGGAAGAAGGTTGTTATTACATTAAAACACTCTATTTTTAAATAGCATTATGCTCATGAACATTTAAATAATTACACTTGAGCAAATATAATTTTATTCCTTTAGCTTTGTAAAGAGCAGAGGGAAGGGGCAGCAATTAATGACATGAGAGCTCTGAAATGGGGACAGAAATAATTTTGTGGTCCCCATTCCTGGGACATGGCTGGAGCAGGAATGGAAAATGGAGTTTCAGGAAGGTTCATTCCATGTTTCCAATGGAAATTTCAGCTGGATTTTATACTGAAGGCTTTCCAGGTTGTCTCCTGCTAAAAGATTTAATTAACATTAAAGGACTTTTTTTTTTCCTGGATGTTAATGCTCCATCCAAGGCATAGCAGGATAAACATAAAAAAATCCTGGGAATAACAAATTATCTGAGTGTCTTCTTCCTGCCTTTGATGGAATCTGTTGGAACTGGGGAAATCATTTAATGATAAGCCAAAATTATTGGATTAAACATCATTACTATATTTAACTCCTGATTTGATTTTAGAGAAGATGCCTTTTTTCCCTGTACAGTGGCATTTTTCACTCAGTAATGAAGCAAAACAGTGAAATAAAACCCAGTCAGTGCCTGATGATAAATTCTAAATGCCATGGTTAACAGTTCCATTTAACTCCTCTTGGCTTGGGGTTGGATTCTGGAAAAGCTTTTACTCCATTTATGTACCAAAGGCTGCAGTACAAATCTACAAACCTACTCAATTACTGGTGGAGTTTTGGGGAGGAAAACCAGCTGAGCTTGAATTTTTCCTTGAAATAAATCATTCCTTGTGGGCTCTGCTGTAGTGTGTGACAGGAGCAGTGAACAAGGACAATCTAAGTGACCAGAAGGACCAGAAAATGCTGTTTTAAATTGCTTTTTTTTGCCAATTTTTTCTCTTGTACTGTATCCCCTTTGGGCTGTGGTTGGTGGCTGTTGAGTGGAGAAGGTCAATGTGTTTTTTTTTTTTAATTATTCTTATTATTATTGTTTGGAAGTAGCTACATGCACTAATCCCTAATGTGAATGTCATGCAGTTTTCAGCTGGACTTTCCATTGAATGTTTAAAATTGTGTTGAAATCATGGAGATCTGCCTTCACCTCTGTAAAGCAAATTTACTTTGTTAGCCAATACGGTAAAAAATAATATTTCAGTGGTTTGGTTGTTTTTTTTTTCATTTTCATTGCCACTAAGCTCTGCTGGTCTGTACTGGGACTTGTGTCCCATCCCTGCAGTTTACTGTGGTTTCTCTGGAATGGTTTTGTTGTTTTTTTTTTCCTGTGTGGAAGTGAATTCTGTGTAGCCAAAGTGCCTTAACTTCCACACAGCTCTGGTTTTTTGTGAATGCACCTACATGGCAAGATCAGTGTTCCCAGAATCAGCTGGAAATCTTGATTTTTTCCAAAGCTTCCTTGCTGACCAGTCCTGTTCCCTGTCCCTGGGAGATGAATGCAGTGCAGCTTTTTGTACCTTTTGTAAAGAGGTTTTTTTATCTCTCCTGCCATTGCCACACCCTTCAGCTCACGGAGCATTAAAACACGGACATTCAAATATATTCTACTCCTCTTGCCAAGTTGCCTACTAAAACTGACTTTGGGAATTGTCTAATAAACATATCTGATGCTTAAAGGTTTGTCTGTCTTTAAATTCCGAGAGGTGACAACAGACAGGTGTGAGGGGGAAGGTGAAACCTTTTCCTGATGCTGGAATGGACAATTCCAGGAGCCACAGAGGTGGGATTAATGTAGAACGTGTTGGAAAGCTAAGGGATCATCACTTAGGATGATGAAATGGTGAACCTGAGGGGGGTTTTAAAAGCATTCCATAAAAAAGATGGGGGGTAAGGTAATGCTTGAGCTTTTCCACATCCCTTTCTTCCAAGGAGTCTGGAGCAAAATCCGTGCTCTGTCAGCAGGGCAGGGATGCAGAGGGCATCATCGGAGCTCTCCTCCTCTTCCAGGTCACTTCTTCTGCTATTCAGGTGAGGAAAATGTTACAGTGGGGAATCCTGATCTCCCCAGAGCTTGGGGAAAAATGGAATTATTGAATCCCCCACCCTCAGGAGGAGTCTGTGGTGCCTGTTTGGAGAAGCTGGAGCTTTCTTTTCACAGCAGTGCCTGGAGCACAGGGCTTTGCAGAAGGTGGCTGTGAATCAGAGCTGCTGCCTGTGCATAGGGAATATTTGGGGATGCTTTTCACCTTTGGCAGAGTCACTTCAGCTCCAGGCTTGCTCCTGAGCTCCCTTTTTTAATCTGCTGCTGCATTTGGGGCTGGTATCTTTGATTTTCTGTCCCTCCCACCCTTGTTCAGGTGTTTGGTTATTCCCTGTCACATCCACTGAGTTGGATTTAAAAAAAAACCCCAAAAAACAGTGGCACTGATTTTGTGAGTTCTTCAATCCTCTCAGAAGCTGGTAACCTTCCTGAGCAGTTGTAATGACCTTGGGTAACTTCCTAAATCCTAGAAACAGTCTTTAAATGCCAGAAAATGAGTGTAAGCTCATTAACATTGAGGAGAAACCCAAACAAAGTGTCCTGGTAAGACACATTCCAAACCCATGGTGTTAAACTGCAAGTGATGGAAAGCTCTGAAATGAGCTTTATAACCCTGATCTCAATTCTGAACCCAGCAGGGCTTCTCAGATCCTCCACTGTTGGCTCTGCAGGGGCTGTTTCTGGGCTCTGATAAAGGATGGACAGACTCTCTCATTAAGCTGGATGCTCACCAGGTACTAATGAGCCACTGATTTGTTTAAGTGGCCCCAGCAAAGACATGACCAGTTCCTACTGCAGGGCTTACCAGGGAAAAGCTGATAAAATGGGCAAGGGAGCATTGGCTGCTGGGTTGGGATCAGATTTTAAAGATCAGCTGGAGACATTTTCTCCAAAAGCCTGTTCTGTATTTATCTTGGTTTATTGGTTTGCTTTTGCTCTGTATTTTGAGGTTTGGTTCAGGTGTTTCTGGGTCATATTAAAAATGGGTTCCAGGTGTTTATTCCCCATGATTGGTACTCTTCTTTTAATGGAATTGTGGTTTCCTATAGAACAGGATATCAAAATATCCAGAATATCCAAAAAAAACCCCAAAGCAGAGATCATATTCAGGCTGGAGTTTTATATTATTTGAAACCCTTAAAAGGAGAATGATGCTGAGGTACAGACAGCAGTGTTGGTGTCTCTGGCAGGTCCAATTTCAGGTTCTCAATATCTTGGAATTTTGATTTATCACTGCCTGGAGCTTCATTTCCCAATCCCCTGACTGTGCTGCTTTCCTTTTCTCGGTCCCTGTGAATAAATGGCAGATGCTGCTGGGATGCTTTGGGGTTTTTTGAGGATTTGGGGGACAAGTGAAAGGGTGTTCCAAGTGCCTTTGAAAGCAGCACTTGGAATCAGAGGATTGAGGGTGACATTTGCATGTTTTGTTGGGACTGTTTGATCTGGGGCTGTGATTTTGCTGCTCTGGTATTTCCCAGTATAACAGGAGTCTTTGTTCCCAGTTTTCCATCTTTAAAGGGAGAAAAAAAGAAAAAAAAAAAACCCCAACAAACCCAAACAAACAACAACCCTTTGCACCACCCAGAAACAAAAGCTGCAGTAGTTGTCACTTCCTGGCTGCTGATCAGATTCTCCCTGAGGAAGTTGATGGAGTTTGGGCTCAGGAGGGATGAAAGGCAGATCCTTGTGTTTGGCAGAGGAGATGACTTCAGCTGGGAGCAGTGGTAGGAGCTCGCTGTGGTGCTGGTAACTTTGAATATTTTACAGATTTTTCCCCTCCACCCTGTTCTCTGTGTATGTATAGATATTATAATGTGTGTGGTATGTTATAAAATCCACGTGGCTTTACATTATCACTTAATAATTTGCTTTTTTAAAATGCACTTCAGCCAAAGGGACCTTGCTGGCAGTTGGCTTGAAGTGGTTGCTGAAATCTGGAGTTATTCTGAATTTATCCTTGTAGAAGCTTACAGAACTGTAACAGTTTTACCCATTTTTCACTGTAGCTGCATTTTATTAGCAAGTTGATGGAGTTTGGGCTCAGGAGGGATGAAAGGCTGATCCTTGTGTTTGGCAGAGGAGATGACTTTAGCTGGGAGCAGTGGTAGGAGCTCGCTGTGCTGCTGGTAACTTTGAATATTTCACAGCTTTTTTTTGGTGTTTTTTTTCCCCTCCACCCTGTTCTCTGTGTGTGTATAGATATTATAATGTGTGTGGTATGTTATAAAATCCAGGTGGCTTTACATTATCACTTAATAATTTGCTTTTTTTTTTAAAATGCACTTCAGCCAAAGGGACCTTGCTGGCAGTTGGCTTGAAGTGGTTGCTAAAATCTGGATTTATTCTGAATTTATCCTTGAAGAAGCTTACAGAACTGTAACAGTTTTACCCATTTTTCACTGTAGCTGCATTTTATTAGCAAGTTGATGGAGTTTGGGCTCAGGAGGGATGAAAGGCTGATCCTTGTGTTTGGCAGAGGAGATGACTTCAGCTGGGAGCAGTGGTAGGAGCTCGCTGTGGTGTTGGTAACTTTGAATATTTTACAGTTTTTTCCCCTCCACCCTGTTCTCTGTGTGTGTATAGATAATATAATGTGTGTGGTATGTTATAAAATCCAGGTGTCTTTACATTATATCACTTAATAATTTGCTTTTTTTAAAATGCACTTCAGCCAAAGGCACCTTGCTGGCAGTTGGCTTGAAGTGGTTGCTAAAATCTGGATTTATTCTGAATTTATCCTTGAAGAAGTTTACAGAACTTGAACAGTTTTACCCATTTTTCAGTGTAGCTGCATTTTATTAGCAAGTTGATGGGATTTGGGATCAGGAAGGATGAAAGGCAGATCCAAGCTGGCTTGGTGATCCCTTTAATGTGAGTGGGAGTCCCTGGCCCTGAGGGGTTGGGATTTCTGGCTGTGCCTCACAGGAATGGGGGTGTTGGATCCACAAATCCCTGCTGTAGACACAAGGAGAGGATTTTCCAGCTTGTCCTTGTTCCCAGGAACACAGCTCGGTGTCACTCTGTGTAGCCAGGGTTTTATCACCAAATAAATGCTTGCAGGGAGACATTCAGACCTTTTAAACAGCTCCAGGATGATAAAACCATTTCCCATATGGAAAATCCCAAAAGAAAACTCTGCTCTGTTTCATTTTAGCGAATTAGGAAATGCAGAATGTTTCTTCTGGATACAGAAATAAATTTTATCTTTAACATCAGATTGTACAAACTAACATAACTTAGCCAGTCCAGAGTGTGCTGGGTTTTCTTCCCATCCCTTTCAAGATGGCATTCCTAACAAATATTTTGCTGCTTAATTAAAATCCACAGCAGAAAATAAATCAGTTTTCATGGATCTCTTAATAGCCAACCAGTCATTAGAGAGAGTTTCCAAATGCCCAACCTTTGTCTGGGAAGTCTCAGAAGTGAGGGAGGTGGAAAGTTAATTAGGATTCAGCCAATATCCTCAATTAGGGTTGGGATTATTCACCTCCCTTTGGACACCTGAAGATCAGCACAGGTATCTCTGTTTCTCTGCTCTTTCACAGGGGTTGGTTTGTCACATTTGGAAGGTTTGCAAAGCCAGAACAATCCTTATGAAACATAAACCCCTCCTCAGGGTTGCTAATTTTTGAAAAGAAAATGTGTTTGTTTTGCTGTGTGATGTTTTCAGATGGTTTCTCAAGCTTTGTGGGCTGTGAGGTATTTTTAAAGTGTGGCCTTTGATTTGGTGTGAAAAATGGCCCAATTAACTTAATTTTAGCCTCATCTCCTTGTTGATGCAGTGATGCTTCTGACAAGTGATGGGAGTCACAGTGAGTGACAGCACTGCTCCCTTTTCCTTGAGTGATGGGAATAATTAAAACAGAAATAAAACCAATTCGAGGGGATCATTTCCAAATAGACCCCAAACTTTTGGATTCTTTGCAGAATTTTAAGTAAATCAGAGGGCAAAACCAATTTTCTGCCACCTGCTCGTCTGACATTGAAGCGTTTTTATTGCCCACAACTCTTGAGTTTTGTGTGAGGTCCATCAAGTGCCTGCAATAATTGTATTTTCTGCTCTGTAATGGGCAGGTGATGAGGTAAACTCATTTTGAGGGTCAGTCAGCAGCTGATTTCCTGTAGCACTTTTAGTAATCTCATTAAATCAACAGTAGCTAACTTTTAAATGGCAGTAATAGGTCATTCCTTAGGGCTGGATTTTTATTTGGAGGCCGAGTGGTGGCAGCAGGATTTAGGCTGGTTTGGTCCCATTTAAACTTCAAAACTGCCCCCAAATGAAACCTTTTGAAATTAATGTTATTAATCCAGTTTAATAGTCAATTTTATCTCTTATTAACCCATGCCCAAAGAAATTGGAGTGGTGATGTAAAGGGAAAAGAGCTGATGTTGAGCTGGGATGATTCAGGGGTGCTCAGATATCCTGCAGCCAGATCCAGGATGGAATAACTTTGCATTAAATAAATAAATGTGACCTTTCTGAAGGGAAAACTGTCTGCTCTGAGTAATCAAATCAGCTTTGTGCTTGACAGCCTTCGAGGGGAGACCTTTTGCCACAAATACCTGATCAATAAGGGAGAGTTTGGAGATGCAGAGCGTCCCTGAAAGTCCAAAAATGACATTTTAAATGGTGCAAGGGCCTGGGATGTGAGTGGAGACTGGAGTGTGTTGTGTGTTTGAATGTTCTGCTCATGCCTGGTGTGGTCTGAACAGCTCTGGGTGTGGAATTCCTGCCTGATTTCCTTGGAATTCTGCTTTTTGGGGAGATCCTTGCCCCGCTCATTCCCACCTCCTGCAGCCCCAGCAGTGCCTTGGCCTCTCCCTCCTGCTGCAGGAGCAGCTGGCAAAGGCTGGGGGAACATTCCCTGGGGAATTCCTGGGGGAAAGGCACAAGCACCCAGAGCACCCCTCTCCGTGTGCCAGGTGCTCCCAGCCTGCTCCAGAGGCACCAAAAACTGGGAATGGTTGTCCCAGGCAGTGCTGCTCTCATTTTTCTGCTAAAAATTGGGAATGGCTGTCCCAGGCAGTGCTGCCCCACTTAATTTTTCTGTTAAAAACTGGGAATGGTTGTCCCAGGCAGTGCTGCCCCACTTAATTTTTTTGTTAAAAACTGGGAATGGCTGTCCCAGGCAGTGTGCTCCCATCATTCTGCAAAAAATTGGGAATGGTTGTTCCAGTCAGTGCTGCTCCCATTTTTCTGCCAAAAACTGGGAATGGCTGTCCCAGGCAGTGCTGCTCCCATTTTATTTTTTTGTTAAAAACTGGGAATGGTTGTCCCAGGCAGTGCTGCTCCCCTCATTCTGTTAAAAACTGGGAATGGATGTCCCAGGCAGTGCTGCTCCCACTTTATTTTCCTGCCAAAAACTGGGAATGGTTGTCCCAGGCATTGCTGCTCCCATCATTCTGCAAAAAACTGGGAATGGTTGTTCCAGGCAGTGCTGCTCCTATTTTCCTGCCAAAAGCTGGGAATGGATGTCCCAGGCAGTGCTGCTCCCACTTTATTTTTCTGCTAAAAACTGGGAATGGCTGTCTCAGGCAGTGCTGCTCCCATTTTTCTGCCAAAAATTGGGAATGGCTGTCCCAGGCAGTGCTGCTCTCACTTTATTTTTTTGTTAGAAACTGGGAATGGATGTCCCAGGCAGTGCTGCTCCCATTTTTCTGCTAAAAATTGGGAATGGATGTCCCAGGCAGTGCTGCTCTCACTTTATTTTCCTGCCAAAAACTGGGAATGGTTCTTCCAGGTAGTGCTGCTCTCATTTTTCTGCCAAAAACTGGGAATGGCTGTCCCAGGCAGTGCTGCTCCCATCATTCTGCAAAAAATTGGGAATGATTGTTCCAGTCAGTGCTGCTCTCATTTTTCTGTTAAAAACTGGGAATGGCTGTCCCAGGCAGTGCTGCCCCACTTTATTTTTTTGTTAAATACTGGGAATGGATGTCCCAGGCAGTGTGCTCCCATCATTCTGCAAAAAATTTGGAATGGTTGTCCCAGGCAGTGCTGCTCCCATTTTCCTGCCAAAACCTGGGAATGGTTGTTCCAGGTAGTGCTGCTCTCACTTTATTTTTTTGTTAAAAACTGGGAATGGTTGTCCCAGGCAGTGCTGCTCTCATTTTTCTGTTAAAAACTGGGAATGGCTGTCCCAGGCAGTGCTGCTCCCACTTTATTTTTCTGCTAAATAAAGAGGCAACAACTTCAGAATCCAGCATCCAAGTGTTCCCAGCATCCCAGAAATCTGAGGGCACAGCATCCCTGCCAGTCCCCCTCACAGAGATTTCACCCCTTTGTGCTGGGACTCCGTGTCCTTGACCCTTTCCCTGCTGTCAGAATTCCAGGATCATCCCTTCACTCACACTTCTCTGTGCCAGCACTCTGTGGACACATCATTCCCACCCCAGAAGGATCCATCTGCTTCTTGTTCTTGTCTCTTCCCATATCTTCCCTGCCCAGCCCAGTTTTTCCTGTTTTCCCAGCACACACTCAATATCCCTCTGGTTTTTTCCCTTCTCACCTATTATTGTCTGGAAAATAAGCAGAAAATCAACATCTCAGCAGATGGATCCAGCCATTCCACACTCCAGCTAGACAGGAATGGAATTCTGCCAGGTTTTGGACACTGCAACTCAAATCTTTCAAGGATTTACCCCAAAATTAGTGCCCTAACCTATGCTTAAGCAGGAGCTAAAAACTGGACACTATTCCAGTACTTCCCTTGATGTTTAGGTGAAATAATCTGATTTTTGAGAATAATGCAGCTGGAAAGAGCCATGAAAGTTGTGTGAGGTTGTCTGGTATTTAGGATTTTTATTTTCCTTCGGGGGATGAAAGATGTGAGGTTCTCTCTTATTTAGGAATGTTTTTCTGCCTTTTGGGATGAAAGATGTGTGAGGTTCTCTCTAATGTAGGTTTTTTTTTTCTCTTTTGGGATGGTGGGACAAGGTGGGGGAGGATCCTTGTGCCAGTTGTCAAACTTCCCCTGCACTAATGAAAAAACGTTGGCATTTAAAAAAAAAACAACTTTAAGGCTTCTTCCAACCCTTCCACGATTTTCGTTTATTGTGGGCATGAGTAGATGAGGTTTGTATTTCATGTTGGATGAAACTCATCACTGAGATATAAACATTTAAGTAAAATCCTCTCTCCATAGCCAAAAACACAAAAGTGACCTCAATTTGGAATAAACCACCCATTTGATATTTTTTCTGCGTCTGTGACTATCACCAACTGAATTTTTTGACAGATTTAGAAACACTTAAATTGATAAAAAAGCCTAGAATCCTAATTTTTTTTTTTTTAATGAAGGCATTTATTCAAAATACCTTCTCATTTTCTACAGCAAGAATTCCGTGCTGTGAATTCCTGGCCTCGGTGTGAGATCCCACTTGAGAACCCAGATTGGTGCCAGCTTTTCTGAAAGTGCTGCTGGAAATAGATTCCCACCACCACCCCCTGAGGGGAAAAAAAAGAAAAAAAAAAGTCGTGGTGTTTACTTTCTCCTGAGCTGGAGCTGAGTGTGTCATCCTGGCAGGGATTGTGGGGATAACAGACCAAACAACACTTTGGAATCTGAAGTAAATCCTGGTTTTTTTGGTTTTTTTTCATGGTTATGAGATCAGCAATGCTGGCTTTGCAGGGCCAGCAGTGTTTGGGTTGTTCCACAGCCCCATCCATGCACGTTGGGCTAAAATCCGATTCCAAGTGATGCTCAGGAAGGCAAAATGGAAGGCAAATCAAGTCAAACTGTTGGGGAGGTGATGGCTCTAAGTTTCCTTCACTCTTCCCGTTATCCTCTTCTAATTCCTGTTAAGGACATTGCCTTGGGTGGTGGAACCAAATATGTCTGTTCTATTTTCATCTGTTAACAGCAGTTGAGAAGCTGTTTTTCTTTCTCTCTTGTAACTCAGGGTGGGGAGAGAGGCCTGATGCCTTTGGATAATGAGCCATTAGCACCTCCCCAGGCCATACCCACCCCAGAGCGCTGCATCTGCATTTCCATCATCCCATGGTGAGATGGATCACATCCCCCTGGCAGTGGTGGGGGAGGCAGTTTTGCTGTCTGGATAAACTGAGACACAGGGACACGAAAGCTGCTGGCTTCACCTGATTTTCTGAGAAGAGGATTGGCCCCCTTCTGACCCACTGAACTTTTCCCACCACCACTGGACCCCTTTTACCACCACCAGACCCTTTTTACCACCACCAGACCCTTTTTACCACCACCAGACCCCTCTTACCACCACTGGACCCCTTTTACCACCAGACCCCTTTTACCACCACCAGACCCTTTTTACCACCACTGGACCCCTTTTACCACCACCAGACCCTTTTTACCACCACTATACCCCTTTTACCACCACCAGACCCCTTTTACCACCACTGGACCCCTTTTACCACCACCAGACCCCTTTTACCACCACTAGACCCCCTTTTTACCACCACCAGACCCTTTTTACCACCACTGGACCCCTTTTACCACCACCAAACCCTTTTTACCCTTGCCAGACCCCTTTTTACCACCACCAGACCCTTTTTACCACCACTAGACCCCCTTTTACCATCACTTGACCCGTTTTCTACAAGATCATCTTTACCTCAACAGAACCACGTCTGCCACTTCAGAAAGATTCACTTTTAGGCTGCTCCCAACACCCTGACCAACAGGGTGTCAGGTTGTAGCTCTGACTCTGTCAGGGTTTTCCAAAATTGTTGTTTGTTTGTTTGTTTGTTTGGTTAGGTGGTTTTGTTTCCTGTTACATTTGTATTGTTGATATTCTTAGTAAAGAACTGTTACTCTGTGAAAAACAGGATTCATTTATTATGTAAAGTTTATAAGTTTAATAAAAGTGAAATAAAAGAGACAATGAGGAGAAAAAAATAAAAAACAAAGCTCTTTTCGGCCGAGGTGCTGATACCAACAAGATCAGCACCCCATCTCTTTTCAGATCCTTTGTTTTAAGGAGTTCTGTGTTACAGATTTAAATGAGCTAATACATGATTCAAATATTCATTTTGGTTTCAAGACCCCCCTTAAGTACACAGTTTATTTGTGGGGCTCCGTAGAGTCTGGATGGAGGTGGTAAATCTGTCTTCTTCAACAAGGCTCAGTTGTTCCTTATCTTTAGTTCAGGAATTCCAGATGCCCCTCCTGTCTTCTGTCTGTTTGAGGAGTTACAAAAAAAACCACAACCATCCCATCTCTACTTTGTTACAATCTAAGAATATTCATCTATCACATTTTTCAAATCCTGTTAATAAAAGAACACACAATACAACCTTCCCATATTATACATAAAGCAATCAGCTTGCTGTATGTGAAAAGCCAACTCCAAAAAGTGCATTTATAACAATTCCTATCACCAAAATCTTTGCCTGAAAGCCCTTAATTGCAAAATTATTATTTGGCGGGGGGGTGAGGGGTTTACATTCTCCATTCTAAGGGAAACTCCAGCTTTCCCTGGCTGATACCTGTCTGTCCAAACCAAGACAGACATGCACGACTACAAAGTCTTTTTAGGAGGATTGAGAACCCTGGATGGTTTCATTTCCTCACCCAAAGAGGAAATTTAAACACTTTTTGCTGTGTGAATATCCTGGTGCTGTTGAGTGAAAGCAGGGTTGGACCAGGAAAACCTGGTGGAGGAGTAGAAAAGCAGAACTTGTCTAATTTTTGATGGAATTGTAGAGTCCTGGAATGGCTTGGCTTGGAAAGGACCCTAAGGGTTGGAAGAAGCCTTAAAGTTGTTTTTTTAAAATGCCAACATTTTTTCATTAGAGCAGGGGAAGTTTTCAACTGGTACAAGGATCCTCCCCTACCTTGTCCCACCATCCCAAAAGAGAAAAAAAAAAATTCCTCTCATTCCCGTGGCAGGGACACCTCTCACTATCCCAGCCTGGACAATTGGAGCATTCCATGGATTTCCCCACGCTGCAGTTTCCTTTTGATGCAGCCCTTGTTCTCCCTGGCACCAGCAGTGCTCTTCCCACACACAGGGCTTAGTCACTGCCAAGCCAACCAGCTCAAAGAGATCCTCATTTCCAAGCTGAGAAGGGAAATACTGGGGAAAAAAAAAAAGAAAAAAATAAAAGGGAAATTATTTATTAGAAACCAGGTTTGCCGTGTAAAATATCGGCGTGAGGCGCAAAGGTGAGCGCAGCAGATTGGTTTTCTGTACCTCAGAGGCAGCGTGAGCACAACCTCTGATGTAAATGTTTCTATAGTAACAGTGGGTTTATTTAAAAGCCCATTAAATAGACATATCAAACACATCCAGCCTGTCAAAATGAAAGTTAAACTGCACAGCCTGCTGCTTCAAGGACTACTGCTTTTTTTTTTTTTTTTTTTTGCCAAACTTGTGTATTTTGCTGCAATTTCCCCCTTGAATGCACTCAGGATCCTCTTCTTGCCAAATGACACTGTGGCACTTGGGAAATAAGCTGCACTAATGGTGACAGCACTAATTATCTGGGACCTCTTCATGCAGCCATGTGAAGGCCTTAAAAAGGATGGAAATTCCTTCTGGGGAATTTGCTGTCGATCACTCCCTTCTGCCTCCCTCAAAAGCTTATTCCTAACAGAGCTTAGCTGTTAAAAAATAAAGAATAGAAAATAAAGAATAAAAAATAAAAGATTTTTTAAAAATTAAAATAGCTTAACTATTAAAAAAAATAAAGCCTATGACAGCACTAATTACCTGGGACCTTTCATATGGCCATGTGAAGGCTTTAAAAAGGGATGGAAATTCCTTCTGGGGAATTTACTGTGGATCATTCCCTTCTGCCTCCCCCAAAAGCTTATTCCTAACAGAGCC
Source organism: Phylloscopus trochilus trochilus (assembly GCA_016584745.2). Taxonomy (NCBI): domain Eukaryota; kingdom Metazoa; phylum Chordata; class Aves; order Passeriformes; family Phylloscopidae; genus Phylloscopus; species Phylloscopus trochilus. Next base: position 1,715,622 of record WQNJ02000093.1, on the reverse strand, counting down.
TAGATATTAAAAAAATAAAGAATGGAAAATAAAATAATAAAAAATAAAATAAAGGATAAAAAAGTAAAGACTATGACAGCACTAATTACCTGGGACCTCTCCTGCAGCCATGTGAAGGCTTGAAAAGGGATGGAAGTTCCTTCTGGGGAATTTACTGTGGATCATTCCCTTCTGCCTCCCTCAAAAGCTTATTCCTAACAGAGGTTAACAATTAAAAAAATACAGAATATGTTATGAAATACTATCTATTCATCTGGTTCAGCTGAACTTCCCTTGGGAGGCCAAGGGTGTTTGGTGCCACTTGGTTTTCCTCCCTTTTTTCCTTCTCCCCTCTCCATGAGCAGCAGCTGTGGCTCTGCCCCTCCTGGCCCAGTGTCAGTTCTGCCTCTCAAACCTTGCCTTGATGATAAAATAATTACAGATTTGCAGAAATGAAGAGGCCTATCTTGTGAATATCCAGAGTTTTGTGGGGTTTGTGCTCATATTTCTCATTCTGGAAACTTCCCTGCGCTTGCTGTGGTGTAAATTCCTGGTGTTCTTTGCCTAAAGGATGAACAGTTTTGGACAAGGGATGGAGGGGCAGGAAAAGAGGGAATGGCTTCACATTGAAAGAAAGGGGGTTTGGGTTGGGTGTTGCAAAGGAATTCCAGGCTGGGAGGGTGGGGAGGCTCTGGAATAGAATTTCCAGGGAAGCTGTTGTGCCCCTGCATCCCTGGCAGTGCCCAAGGCCAGGCTGGAGCAGCCTGGGACGGTGGAAAGTGTCCCTGCCATGGCAGGGGTGGCACTGGATGGGATTTTAGATCTTTTCCAACCCAAACCCAGCCTGGCATCTCTGATCCTCCTTAGATGATCTGTATGGATGTAGAACCAGGCAGGAGATCACTGACTCAGGAAAGCTGAGCGGGGGATTAGGAATTTTTCTTTGTAAGAGATCAGGGAATTATTGTGATCTGCCACACAGAGGCTGGGTGGCTGTATCCAGCATAATTGGAGGAAGGAATTGCTTTAATGTCACATTTTTCAAATAAATAAACCCTCAAGGCTGAAGTTTTGTTCTGTTGGAGAACAGTTCTGTGTTTCTTGCTCGCACTTGGATTCCAAACATGCACATAGGTCATTGAAATCTTCTCATGTGCTTTGCAAAACCTCTTGGGGCTTGGTATTTTATGGTATTTTGTTGTTTTTCAACGTGAAACTCGTTGAAAGGCTTCTGGCCCCTTTTTATTTTTATAATGCTTTGAGGGAGAAAATCTGAGGTGAAACGTGGAGGCTGAGAGGAAAAAAAAACCCAACATTTCCTTGTTTGTATTTATAATAAAAACCTCTCCAAAAGTTGTTTTAATTCCACAAAATGGGGAGGCCCTGAGCAGGGGGGATGCTGTGCTGGGACTGGAGAACATCCTGGATTTCCATATCCTAGTGAATAAAGCACGGAGAAACTGAAAACCCTGGAGTCAGAATGGCACTGGCAAAATAGAAACTCGGTGAGGTAATTCACACATGAAGAGAAAAAACAGGGATGAAAATATTTGAGCAACAAAATGTCAGTAAAGTAATAGAATCCCAAAATTATTTAAGCTGGGAAAGCCCTCCAAGGTCAGCGAGTCCTGATCCCCACCTTGTCCCCAGCACTGAGTGCCAGCTCCAGGAATTCCTTGGGCACCTTGGCAGGGATGGGTGCTCCAAAGCTCCCTGGGCACTTCCAGTGCCTGAGCAGCCTTTCCATGGAGAAATTCCTGCTGCTGTCCCACCCTGAGCCTCCTGTCTTCTCCTGTCCCTGCTCCCTGGTTCCCCAATCCTGCTGGGGATTTGTGGAGAGCCAGATCAGCCTTAGGAGGCCTCCAGGAAAGCTGATCTATAAAGACAGAATAAACTGGATCTGAAGTTTACACAAAGGATGATCAGCCTGAAACAACAGCGTAGCTCACGTCAAAGAACTCTGAAAGGAGGAATTACCTGTCTTCTGTCTGCCTCAAGAGGATTAAGCTCAAGGAAGTTTTAGTTTAGGTATTATAGGAGGGGAAAAAAAGCTCTCAAAAATAAATAAATATGCACTAGTGGAGGTTTTGTAGGGGATTTTTTTTCTTCCTGGTTGGCTGAACAGCAGTGGCACATGGGAAAGCAAAAGAGAACTCTGTCAAATGTTTGTCTCGAGATATTCTAAATTTTCTAGTGGCAGCATTTGACAGCTTTTGCTTATGCTGTGAAAGGCTGGGATAGGAAAGCTTCAGTGGCTTCCTAACCTCAGACAGCAGTTGTATTTAGTCAGATTTCCCAAACTGCCATATTAGAATCAGGAAATACTTTAAAAATAGAATTTGTCAATTACGAGAAGGTTATTTTCAAAAGGAGTGAAATTGGCTGATGCTGCTTTGGAGAAATGGATTGTGAATTACAGAAAGTCAATAAATAAATTAAAGCCAGTCACTGGGTTTGCTCATGGGAAAAGTGTTTACACCACCCAAAAGATAGTTGCAGTCTACAGTTACTTGAGAAGAGCTTGCAATAGGGAAACAAAAATATTTGTCTTCGTAGCTCATGAAGCAGAGATAGTGGGTTTGCATTTCTTTTAAAATAATATTGCTGAAAAGAAAAACCATTGTATAAAACCCTGAGTTGGGACCTGGCTGGGACTTTCCAGTCTCTGGTTCACTGGTTCTCTGAGGGGAGCCTCTTACAAAAGGATGAGCACAAGCAAAATTAAAGGTCCATCTTTCCTAGCAGGGCTCAGTCCTTGCTTGAAATTCCTTGAAATAATTTTTGGGTGTTCTTTTCTTGAATTGCAAGTTTCTCTTAAATGCGTGGTATTGCTTTACATCTGTCAACTCCTCAAACATTGAAGTGCAAAAGGGTCAAAAAAAGTGATTTAGTCCATTACTTGTGGAGTAAATTGATATCAACTGCTCCTAAATTAGAGCCAGCAGATAATGGATATGTGCATTGTAGCACAGCCAGGTCTTGAGATATTTGAATTAATTAACATCATTAAGAGGCATCAGGCCAGGTTGGATGAGCCTTGGACAAACTGGTCTAGCGGAAAGTGGAGAAAAGGTGGAACGAGATGGACTTCAGCTCTTCCAAGGTTCTTCCTCCTGCTGTGTCCGTAGGAATTCCAGTTTCCTGCTCCCTTATTATCCTTTCAACATTGGTGTTTTTACACCAAAGGGGAGATTCTGATCGAACGTGGGGAGCAGATCCCAAATCCCCCCCCGGCTGTCCCCTCCTGGCAGGAGCTGTGCAGAGCCACCAGGGCCCCCCTGAGCCTCCTTTGCTCCAGGCTGAGCCCCTTCCCAGCTCCCTCAGCCTCTCCTGGGGCTCCAGACCTTTCCCACCTCCTTCCCCGCTATCCCATGTGAGGATTCCGGTGTTTCAAACCCTTCCCAGCTCCTTTCCCGCTATCCCGTGTGAGGGGCCGGGGCGGGCGGGGCGCTGGGCCGGGGCGGGGCGGCGGAATGGTCGGAGCTGAGGGGAACCGGGGGAAGCTGAGGGGAACCGGGCTGGGGACGGAGGGATCGGGGCTGAGAAGAGCCAGGGGAGACTGAGGGGTCAGGGCTGAGGGGAGCCGGGCTGAGGGAAGCCGGGCTGAGGGGAGCCGGGCTGAGGGGAGCCGAGCTGAGGGGAGCCGGGCAGAGGGGAGCCGGGCTGAGGGGAGCCGAGCTGAGGGGAGCCGGGCAGAGGGGAGCCGAGCTGAGGGGAGCCGGGCTGAGGGAAGCCGGGCTGAGGGGAGCCGGGCTGAGGGGAGCCGAGCTGAGGGGAGCCGGGCTGAGGGGAGCCGAGCTGAGGGGAGCCGAGCCGAGCTGAGGGAAGCCGGGCTGAGGGGAGCCGAGCTGAGGGGAGCCGGGCAGAGGGGAGCCGGGCTGAGGGGAGCCGAGCTGAGGGGAGCCGGGCAGAGGGGAGCCGGGCTGAGGGGTCGGGGCTGAGGGGAGCCGGGCTGAGGGGAGCCGGGCTGAGGGAAGCGCCCGTCCGGGGCTCGCCATCGGAGCAACACCGTGGCAGCGTCGCTTCAGCCGCGGGTCGGAACCCCGAGAGCAAGGAGAAGCAGGTTGGTGAATTTACTTTTTATCCCCCTTTTAATCCGCTTTCCCCCCACCCCCCTCTCTAATTTCCTGAACCATCCCCCTGAGCACAGCCCGCAGGCGGTTCCGCATCCCGCTCGCAGATCCAGGCGGTTTCAGTGTTCCTGAATCAGCCCTTTCCCTCCTTAAATTCCCTGAGATTCAGTATCAGAAGCAAAAGAGAAATAAATCTCGGTGAATGTGGGCTGTGAGTCCCCGATGCTGCGGGTGCTGTGATAGAAGAGAACTTCGCAAAGTTACTGAGCGGTGCAGCATGTATAAATGGAGTTCATATGTTCATATATAATGAACATACTGAGAGCCCTTAACTTCCAAGTGTGCCTATAACGTGGATGTAACCTCTACGTGCCAAAGAATCCCAGGAGCTCTGCACGTAAGGGAGGACAGATCCACAGCATGAATGAGGATGTTTTCACTACAAACAAGAGAAATTCCACCATCTGGAGAAAGTTCTTTGAAGAGTTCGGGACGTTTTTGCTGTCTAGCCTTGGGGGAGAGGCTCCACCAGCAGGTTTAGAGTTGGATTTGTAGCTGTGCTTCTGCCCCGGCTTGGGTTTATTAAAACCTTAATATTAGCAAAATTATTCCGTGTGGGTCATCCCCGTTTCTATTTTGTGTGCGCCACTTACTCAGAACTCTTTATTAGGAATGATTTTGAGTGTACTCAGTGGCAAATGGATTTCCATGCTCAGACCAACAGGGCTGGAAAGCCCTTGGCACCTTTATAAAAACAGGTCAGAAGATGCTGTGCATAGACATTATTACTAAAATATTTTTATGCTTTCTAGAGATTTTTAATATTTAAAACCAGCTGTAGTGCAGTGCTTGCAAAAGTCAGGGATGGTTTTTATGGTTTTCCATGCCCAGTGCAGGTGTTTGTGGGTCCTGCTCATTTCAGGTCGTGCTGAACCTGTTTTCCATGCTGATAAACCAGGGAATTCTATGATTTCTCACCTGTCCTGTAAATAAAAACGATCTCATTTCATTGCTCTCCTCCTTCCCTGTCATATCTGTTGTGTTTTGGTTTGGATCCCAAAACTCTTGCTGAGCTATTCAGTGATTCTGTGGTTGATATGGAGAGGAATATAGTAGTTACATATGAAATCAGAGAATTTCTTGTACACAGCAGCAAAAAAGTCAGGGGTTCCAGAAAAAATTAAGATATATTTGTTCAAAAAGACCCCAGTTCCTTCCTTTTGTACAGACACTTCCCCAGCCACAAATAAACCGGTTTGTGTTAATTTATTCTCTCCAGGACAGTGCTTACAAGTTTTAATAATTCTCTTTATTTAACTTCCTGTTCCCTGTAAATGTTCCTGTAAAACTTGTACTCTTTCTTACAACAGAGTAAGGAACTCTGGCAAGTTCCCTGCCCTCACTGGAAAAGATTTTGGTGAATCCTGCCTGCTCCAGCAGTGCATTTATCCTGCCCTGGGATTTATCTGTAGGTATCTCTTCTTACCTAATTCTGCAAATTTTTACCTGATTCTTTTTACCTAATTCTGGCACAAGGAAGGCTGAATTTGAACAGAAAAGGGGCTGATTCTGTGGCCATGCAGCTTACAGGGCTTTTTTGGTCACAGCCAGCCCTGGGTTTGCTCAGGAATGCTGTGGGAGCTGGGATTGGAGAAACACCTCTGTAAAACCAGCCCGGGTCGGTGTGACAGGAGATTCCAAGCTGGGCTGAGGAGTGGTTGTGCTTCCTGCTGCAAAAATGGAATGAGTGCTGACATCAGAAGCTCTGATTGCCCTCTCTGGCCATTTCTATGTCAAAATCCCAAAATCTTTATGGTTGGAAAAGGCCTCCAAGAGCATCAAGTCCAACCTTGTCCCCAGCCCAGAGCTCTGAGTGCCACCTCCAGGAGCTCCTTGGACACCTCCAGGGATGGGGACTCCAAACCTCCCTGGGCAGCCCCTGCCAATGCTGACCACCCTTTCCAGAGAAAAATCATCCCTTTTTTATTTTTTTTTTCACTTCCATCAGGAAATTAAAAAGCCCTTATCTTCACTAAACTAAATATAAATGATCATTTTTCCTTCCCTATGGGGTTCTGGGGCTCTGTGGTTGTTTTCTTCTCAGTGTAAATGGGTATTTCATGGGGGAAACTCTTACAGCCAGGGCCTCTGGATAACTTTATGAATTTGGGAAATGGATGTCCAGTTTCCTGCTGGGAAGTGGTTGAAGGATGGACAGGGAATTTTTGTAAAAGAGGAACGTGGGCTGTTTCTCATGAAACCATTTAATAGTGTGAAAAACATACATTTTTGTAGAATAAATTCTTTTAAAAGTGTACTTTTTACTTCTGAAATGGGGAAAATCCACCTAATTTCAATTCTTTGGAACTAATTCCTGCCTGTATCTTTCTGAAATGAGCTGATAGCTCCATAATTCCTCTGGCTTTCTAATAGGAACAAACAAATGGAAAAGGAGTAGGTGAGGTGGTTCACCTACTGTCCTCTGAAATGGGCTGAGAAAATCCGAGATTCCCTCTTCAATTGCTAAAAATGGAGCTGAAAAAGCACCCAGTGGATGCTGGGGAGAGAAGTGGATGGGCTGGAGTGATCCTGCAGAGCACAGTGCTGCAAAAATCCAGCTCCAGCTGAACTGGTGGGAGAGCAGGCAGGGACACGAGCATGTGGGAATTGTCACTTCCCTGGGCAGCTGGCTGCAGCTTCAGGTGCCTATGGGAGATAAAAATAAATAGATTTCCCAGGAGGTGCCGCCCCAAACTGCAAGGCCAGGGCATTACATAACCTTGGCACTGCCTCTTTTGGCTCCAGGGATGTTCTCAAGGAAAATGTCCTCAGAAATATTCCAGGAATGGAAGCCTTTGGAGGGATTCCCTAACTCCAATTTCTCGCCCTGGCATTTGCTGTCTGACTGGAGCTGTGGATTTTACTCAGCACTCAGTTCTTGGCTACAACAGCAGCCAAACTCTCCTCTGTGCAGCTTCAAGTATAAAAATATATTTCGATTTTAGCAGTATTTATGTAACTCTAGGATGAAAATAAAAAAGAACAAAGTATCTGAAATGAAGGAGCAACAAGGAAATGTTGCTGTAAAGTTCAGTGAAGTCTTCACTGCTGAAATGGGTGAGGGCTTCTGTGTATGCTGCACTTGGAAAATTCTGGGGTTTTTTTCTCCCTTTCTGGTCTCTCCTTCCTTTCCTGGTGTAGAGAGAAGATTCTCCCCATCCCAGAATGTTGGAATGAGGTGATTTTAAACTTCCTCTCCAAACCATTCTGGTTTTCCATCGTTCTGCTTACAAAGGTGTGAGCATCAAATGAACTGAAGTGCACCAAAATGAAATAACAGGCTGATAATTATGAGCCCTCAATTAATTTTCTGTGTGTGTTTTTCAGGTCAGCTCTACAAAACAAGATGTGTTGGCAAATCATCCCAACCATGTTTGTGCTGATGGGTAAGTGACTAAAAAATATCCCAAAAACCAGTTTGGGTTTTTCAGATCAGGAGACATCAGTAAAAAAAAAAAATGTGTTGAGTCCAAATAAATGCCCTGATGAGATCAAACATTTTGTGGGGAGTTTGTTTTGTTGCCCTAAAGTGCAAGGGAAAACCCTCTGCTGCTGGAGGATGCTGCAATTCCAGCCCCCACAGGCACAGGGCTGCCAAAGGGTGCTCAGCTCACTGCAAATGCTGCACTGATAAACTGGGAAATGCCTCTGACAATATTGGCATCTGCTCTGCAAGGACAGCTGGTATTTGCCTTTCTGATTTTATTTTTTTAATTATTTTTTAAATTAAAAAAGGACTGTTTAGAGGGTTTTGATGATGGTGCTTAGGGAGAAGGCAAACCCTGTAATCTGGCGGAGTTATTGTGAAAATTTGTGCCATCTTTACAAAATATGAATCAAAAAGATGAAGAAATCATTAGATTTAGGTACCTTTTATATACCTAAACACCTTTTTATCTTGCTCCCTATGTACTTCTATCCACTCAGTATCAAATATTGCGTTGCTGGAATTCTTTTAAGTGCCTTTTGTGATCTGAACACGTTGAGTGGCTTGAATTGGAAAACCTGGATGCTCCAGGGAAGTTTCCTGGGATTTCAGAGCAGTTTGTCACCATCTGATGGCCCTGCTCATCCAGCCACTGGGGCCATCAGATGGTGATGAACTGCTCTGGTGACAAACCCAGCTGCTGCTCTGGGGACAGAACTGCAAATCAGGCCTTCCCCTGGGTCATTTTAACTCCTTTTTTTTCCATTTCTGAGCACATTTTTTAATGAATCCCTTGAGATGACCTGTGATACACGAGGGGGGAAGTTCCTTAGAAAGAGAGGTGAGCTGGGGACAGTGCTGGCTCTCTGTCCTGCTCTGTGTCACTCTTTTGTCCCTTTTTCAATCGTGGATTATGGCCTGAGAGTTTGTTTGCTCCACTCCTCCTGCTGGAGGCCTAATGAGGCTGGGATTTCCAGAGGCACAACCTCTGCTCACTGGGAAAGGAGGGAAGAGCAGAGCCCTGCAGGGGGCTGGCACCACAAAATCTGCGTGGAGAGAAAGCAAAGCCCTCAGCAGAGTAACACCCTGCACCTTCTGGGTTTCACTTTTTTTTTAGAGCTCTCATCTCATAGTTTGGTATTATTGAACTCACGCTCTGTGCTAGAGGATGATGAATTTCTATTAATCAAGCAGTGCCAGAGATATTCTGGCATTTCTTATTTTGGCTGTTGCAAGGCGTAGAGCATCAATTCATTTCTGCTTTAATGACCTGCTCAAAATTTCTGCCCTTCCTGAGCAAAATGCAAAGTGCACCAATGCCCCTGTGCCTTGCTGCAAGTGGAGCTTTCATCTTTAAATTCAGGGTGTTTTACAGGAAGCTGTTTCCTGCTCATCCTTCTCTAAACCATTGTGAGCACAACTCAAGCTATGACATCAACAAATGTGCTCAGAGGGGTTGCATTTTAAGTCTGATGGGGGAAAAAATGACATTTTCCACAGCAATATTGTCCTTTTTTTATTTAAGCCTTACAGTGGGACTGTGTTTTATATTTACAACAGGATTATATTTGTATTGAAATGGAGCTGTTTTGAAAGAGTTGGAGAGGATCTGTTCCAGCACTGCATGGGAAGATGAGACTCATACCCAGTTCAGGATTCACTGTATTTTTGCTTAATAAAAGCCAATTTATCCCAAAGAGAGGCTTTGCCTACAATCTTGGCCTTGGCTTTTTTCAAGAGATTGAGAAAACAAAAGCTCAGGTGCAGTGAGGTTGGGGTAAAAGGCTGTGACATCATTCAGAGAAGATGTTTTTAGTAATTTTGTCTTCACCTAGAGGGGATCTTTTGATTAATTTTGTCTTTACCTCAGAGAACAACCCCTGAAAACAACCTGATTTTTACCTAATGAATGCATTTCTGTATCACGTCAACCCCACTCCCTTTCAATTGTTTAAAAAGATGAACTTTTCCTTTTATTTCCAATACTTTTCCCTTTATATTTGCAGACTTGCTTCAGATGGGAGCTGCCCATTGCATGGTCCATCCAATTCCTCCCAGGAATTTCACACTGCCCTGTGTGCTGCTGAACGAGACCTTTTTGAGCCCTTTCTCAGCTGGGAGCTGGTCTGGCTTGAGGAGAGAACTTGGAGCATCCAAAATCAAGCCTTTGATGAATGAAGAAAATTTTCTCTGTTGCCTTTGGAGTGCCAGCAACATTGATTGTTCTTTGTACAGAGCAAGCATGCAGGCAAGGAAGTTTATTCCTTCAGAAATAAATCTCTCTGCTCCTCAGCAAATAGGTGGGTTTAGCACTCAAGGGCACCAGGAGTTAATTTTTCCAAAAATATTTAGGGTTTTTTGTTGTTGTTGTTATTTGGGAGGAGAGGGGTGGGTTGGATTAATGGATTAATCCACTTTTATCCTGGCCAGTCAACACAGTGTGGTAAAATCCTTCCTCAGTGTGGAAAAATCCTTCCTCAATGTGGTAAAATCCTTTCTCTGTGGTAAAATCCCTTCTCAGTGAGGAAAAATCCTTCCTCAATATGGAAAAATCCTTTCTCAATGTGGTAAAATCCTTTCTCAATGTGGCAAAATCCTTCCTCAGTGTGGCAAAATCCCTTTTGAATGTGGCAAAATCCTTTCTCAATTTGGTAAAATCCTTTCTCAGTGTGGCAAAATCCTTCCTCAGTGTAGTGAAATCCTTCTTCAGTGTGGCAAAATCCTTTCTCAATGTGGCAAAATCCTTCCTCAGTGTAGTAAAATCCTTCCTCAGTGTGGTAAAATCCTTCTTTAATGTGGCAAAATGCTTCCTCAGAATGTGGTGGAAGATGGAGGAATTGTACAGCACAATTTCAAAAAGGAAAGAAAGGTTGGCTGTCTTTCCAGGGGAATTGTGAATACAATATAGAGCACTGCATAAGAGGACATAAACCCAGATCTCAAAGGAGTTTAGACACTGTGAGGAATATTTTAAATATTTTTGGTGGATGTGGGCTTTAAACTCCATCAGCAGGCAGGGGAGATGGAGAGCACATGGCATCATTTCTGCATGAACTCCGAGGCTTTAAATAATAAATATGCAGTAAATATCTGTACATGGATTAGGAATTTTTTTTCCCAAGGTTTTTTTTTTCCTCCTCCTGTCTCTGAGGAACACGGAGCTGGCATCCTGCTGCCAGGAATCTCATTGACCTCAGCAGGTAGAATTGCATTTCACAAATCCCCAGCTGAGGCTGTGCCACTTCCCAGGACACAGCAACCACTACCAGCTTCATTTTTCTTCACCCTGCAGCCTTATCCCCCTAAATCCAGGTAAAAAAAAAAATATTCCTTCTGTAATCATGACAGTGCAGAAGCACATGGATTGTGAGCCTTGGAAATGTATAAGGTGCCCAACTCAGATTATTTATAAATATTTTTCCCATTTGTGGTGCAACCTCACTTTCAGGAATGTCTGTTCCTTGTCCTCTCTTTGTCAGTGAGTTCTAGCCAGGTATTTTATTTTGTTTTGATGCAGTTCAAAAATGTGTGATCCCTTTCTTTTGTCCAGATTGGAGCTGGAACGTGGAATGTTGGATTAGAGGCAAGCTGGACCTGTTGGTTTGTAACCTGCAGCTTTTGAAGCTGGACCTGAGAGCTGACCTGGAGGTGAACCTTTTATACTCTGGGTAAGTACAGGCCCTGTTAAATTTGTTCATTGTTACTGTAATTGTATTGTAATTAAAATTGTTAATTTGGAAAACTGAAAGCATTTCCCAATACATCAGCATCTCAGCTTCCAACGTGGTGAGAGCTTTAGCTTTGCAGATTTTACTTTGTCCTGTCTAAAAGTAATCCTGGAAATATAAAAGTAATATGGAAAGTTTGTGGATTTTTGAATGAAAAATGGTTGGAATGGAGAGTTCCCCCTTCTCTGTCTTTCCCATGTTTCTTAAAAATTTTCATGCAATCAACATTGACTTCTTAAAGTATCTTTGTTGTTAGAATTTCTTAATTTTAAAGTCTTGGTTCTGCTTTTTATTTGTGTTTGACCATAATATTGCCTCTCCTGAAGTAACTGTGGTGCCTCACATGTGATACAATGGCAAATGCTGCTCTCATCTCATTGTCACTGTGGTGAATATTCCCTGGAATGCTGAGAGGTGGAATCACCCTGCCTGTGGCATGAGCAGCTCTTGTACACATTGGCTACAAAAGGATCTGTTTGATTCCATGAAACCACCCTGGTTTTTCCTGGATCTTTGATAGGTTTGAAGGATTGGTATCAACACCCAGGCTTCATTTCCTTACCAAACAGGATAAACTGAAACAGCTGAATGAGCTGAATTTCCAGGGAAGGACTTCCTGAACAGCCAGAGATGGTTTGGCACAAACCATCCCTGTAGCCAGAGTGCAAACCAAGTGTAATCATTTAGGAATAAATATGGTTGTTTAGCTGACACAATATTTTAATCCCACTTTCATGAGCTGGGTTCCCATTTCCAGTGTTCCTCATGACTCTGATTCCTGAAATACAATTCCATGGGTGTTGTGGAGCTCTGGCTTTGCTCTGCTCCATCCAGGCTCAGCTGCACAGGGGGAGCTTTGCCAGTGATCCCAGTGCAGAAATCTCTATATGGGCATTTTTTGGGATGCCACCAGGCTGGAGCCCCAGCAGGGCTGAAGAGGTTCCTTGTGCTAGGAAGGGAATTCAGTGAGTGCCATGCAATTTAGGAGAGCACGCCCTGTGGACTCACCAGAGCCTCTGTTTGATCCCTCTTTGCTGCAAAGATAAGAAACAAAGCAAAACCTTGGAGAACTCATTTCCCTCCCCACATTCCATATTAATATTTTCCTTTTAGGGTCCCTGTGTTCTGGGGGAGCAGCAAGCACAAGCATTTCAGCCTTTGGGAAGGTGACAGCTTTCCCTGTTGGCTCTTTGATACCTTAACATTTTATTCCTGAGCCAAAATACCTTGAAAACATTCCCAGTTTTAAAAATATGCATTCCTGGCATGTGTTTCTCCCTGGGAGTCTGGAGATCCAGCCAGGATTCTCACATGCAGGGCAGTGCACAAAAATAATGACACAGGAGAATCTACAACAGAAAAGCTTGGGTCTCTCACAGCTTTGAGGGTTTTTTTTTTCCCCAACATTAGAGAAGTCTGCTCTTATTTACCACATCCTCATGGAAATATTTCCATCCTGCTTGGAAATATCAGGAGTGGGAATGTTCTGTCCTGCCCATGGCAGTGCTGTGTGAGAGGCTCAGGTGAGGAAAGTTTTGGGAGAGAAAAGGCTATTCCAAAAGAATAGAAAAGAAGAGAAAAGGTTATTCCAAAGCTTCATTAGACAAGTTGGATTAATTGTCTACCAAACACCTTTCCAGCTGTCTGATCCCAGGAGTGCTGTAAAATCCATGTTTAATTCCATCAGCTGGAATCTTTAGCCTCAGGGATCCCCTTGGTGAATGCTCCCAGTTTCATTTTGAGCACTGATTATCATTTGCCCTTTGAGCTCATGAGGCTGCATTGATATTTTGACTTATTTGAAATACCTGGGAGGCTCTCCCCCAGTTCTGGGACTAAATTCTCATGTTTTTTAAGGATAAATCATGCAACCTGCCTCAAGTGCATCAGCTGTGCATTGAGCCTCTCCAGCCAGAGAAAATCAGCCTCTCATTAGAGATTGATGAGCTCAGCAACCCTCAGATCTTAATGGGGCAGCTTCTTCAAATAAGGATTTTTCTGGAGCTGCCATCAATCAAAAACACTGGAAAATATTTATGGAAAAATCCTGGAACCCCCCAGACAGCTCCAGCCATTCCCAATAAAGGCAGTGCCTGGAGAGGAGAGGGGAATAATGTGACAGCAGAGTTACAGTGGTGACCCTATTTCACAACCACCTGGCTGGGATGGACCTTTCCTGAAAATTCAGGCAATCCTTCCTGAAGGAAGTTTTACTTTTTTTTTTTTTTCCTTTTTAATTGCAAGAACAGGATTGAAATTCAGCCAGGACATTTTGCAGCATCTAATTGAAAGTCTCCAAGTTCCCCACGGGGCCACAGATGAATTTAGCAGGAGAAGCATCACCTTCTGAAGGGGGTTGAACATAAATATCAAACTTTTAGGACTTCCTAAATGTGGTGGTTTTTTTTTTCCTTTCCCCTAAGGTTTTCCAAGGTGTTGGCTAAAAGAACTCTGTGACAGGTGGAGGAACCACTGACCTCTCCTCAGCTTGTGAGGGTTAATAAGTCAGGAGAGGAGGTCTTTAGCATTTTTCTCCCTTTACACTGCTTTTTTAAAATTTTTTTATTGGTGCAAACAAGTTCATTTGGATGGTTAAAAATTGAAATAATTTTTAGGAATGATGAGGAGCTGGTGTGGTGGTAACCACTTTCCAGATAGACCAGATCAAAGATGTGGTTTGAAGAAGAAAACTACATTTTCATGGGTTGATTGTGGCTTTTGGAGAGCAATAAAATCTGTGAGCAACAGGAGAAGGCAGGGAGGCTTCAAAGAAAATTCTGCAAAGTCTTTGAAAGGAAATTCAGGAGAAAACAGAGGAGCCACATCTAGAAGAACAAAATGATTCCAAGTAATTTCAGAGCTCTGTGTCTGCCAGATACCATCAGCGTAATTCCTGTGTCCTAAAGTCTGCGAGTCCTGGTGAGAATTATTTCAGGAATGTCAGGATTGCCTGTCTGGAGCATCAATAAATGTAACCCCATACCTGGAGATGGACCTGCCTGGGGTTGTTCCTGCAAGGCACAGGAGCTGGGAGGGCAGTGCTGCTGAAATTCCATGTTTTCCCAGCCTCAGAGTAGCCCAAGATGCAGAAAGATCAGTGAGGGATGAGGGGAGCAGAGCTGGGATGATCCAGGAGTGCTTTCCTGCAGTCCCAGCCTCAGCTCTTCCCATCCTCCATAATTCTCCTTGGGGTTTTTTTTACCTTTTCCTCTCTAAGCAGGGCAGGAGATGGAAATGGAATTGGTGAATCATGCCCACTTCCCTGTGCTCTGCTCTCAAATAAATGGAGCAGATAACAAATGGACTAAACCCAAAAACTAAAGCAGCAAATCTCGTCCTTCCCTCCCCTCCACTGCAGAGATCTCTGCCCTCCCTGAACCCAAGTGTTCCAGTGACTCATGCCAGCTATAAAACCATTGGAAAAATGCACAGAAAGGCTCTTATTCCATGAATTTCCATTTCTTTCTCTGAATTTGTAAAACAAAACCCTTACTGGACAGAAATAATTCCAAAATCACTTCAGAACAATTCCAAACAGGAGCTCTTTTTTTTTTTTTTTTTTTTTTTTGGGTAAGGATGAAACGTGAAAAGCAGGAAAGGATCCAAGGGGATTGAACTGTCAGGGTTTGTCTTGGCCTTGCTGCTGGGAGAAATTTGGCCACAAATTCTTTGCACTGTTAAATTCCCAACCATGGGGAGGCTTTAGCCACTGGATACCTGCAGAATTCCATAAATGTGGGTTTCTGGAAGAGCCTGAGGAGTGGAGATGAGAGTGAAGAATCCTTTGGGAGCTGCTGATTCCAAAGATTTAGATGGGAGATTGGGAAGGGATTGTTCCCTGGGAAGGTGGGGAGGCCCTGGAATAGATTTCCCAGAGAAGCTGTGGCTGCCCCTGGATCCCTGGAAATGGCCAAGGATGGAGCTTGGAGTAACCTGGGAGAGTGGAAAAGGTCCCTGGCAGGGGTGGAATGGGATGGGATTGAAGGTCCCTCCCAATCCAATCCAATCCAATCCAAACCATTCCATGAATATAATATTCCCTGTAATGCTCAGTTGTAGCAGGAGCTGGAGGGAACATTAAATTGTTCTGGTGTTGTTTCAGTGCCTCACTGATGGGAATTAGAAATTCATCTCTTTGGGGATGGCAGGGAGCTGCCATGGCAAGGTAAAACAGCACTGCCTACCTAAAAAAGATCTGGGAATGCTTTCATGGAATTTAATGGAATTGAAGCCATTTAGAAAGGGAGAAGCAGCAAAGTTAAAGCCATCGGTTACACTTTTTTTTTTTCATTAATTAATTTAACTTTTTGATCAGTAAACCATATCCAGATGGCCAAACCTATTGAGATACAGGGAAAAAATAAACCAAAATACTGATTTTTTTGTTTGTTTGTTTGTTTGTTTTTGGTTTGTCCCCCCTGCAGGTCAGAGCTGTCCCTGGGAGCTGCATCCACGAGCTCCCTGCAGGGGACAGTGAGGGTGGCTCCGTGTCACTGCAGGGACCAGGCCACCTGTGAGTGCCTGGTGGCCTCCCCCAGCCTCAACCACACCTACCTGCTGTGGCTGGAGGTGCTGGCAGGTGCCACAGCCCTGGGGTCACCACCCGTGTCCCTGCAGCCCACGGACATAGGTGAGTGACACAGCCTGACACGTGGCCAGAGGGGAACGAGCCCCCTCAGGATGCAGCAGAGAATTTACAGAATTTCACAGAATTTTTTCTAGGTTGGAAGAGACCTTCAAGATCATCCAGTCCAACCCATGCTCTAACACCTCAACTAAACCATGGCACCAAGTGCCACATCCAGGCTGTTCTTAAACACATCCAGGGATGGTGACTCCACCACCTCCCCAGGCAGCCCATTCCAATACTTTATCACTCTTTCTGTGAAAAACTTTTTCCTGATATCCAACCTGTATTTCCCTTGGCACAGCTTGAGGCTGTGTCCTCTCATTCTGTCAGTGCTGCCTGGAGAAAGAGACCAACCCCAGCTGGCCACAACCACCCCTCAGGAAGCTGCAGAGAGTGATAAGATCACCTCTAAGTCTCTAACTCCTCAGGTCTGAGGGTTGACCTGCAGCCTCCCAGAGTGGCAACCTTTGGGAGTTATCAACAAATCCAGTTATCAACAAATCTAATTATCAACAAATCCAGTTATCAACAAATCTAATTATCAACAAATCTAATTATCAACAGACCCAGTTATCAAGAAATGCTTTTTGCAAGTCTGAGGGTTGACCTGCAGCCTCCCAGAGATGGCTGCTTGGGTGTGTTTTGTAAAGCAAAGGTTTTAATGAAAGAGAAAACAGCAAAAGGTACAGAAAGAAAAGAACAAAGCACAGGTGCCAGAGAAGCATCTGACCCCTAAGACAGCCCAAAAAGCACTTGAGCACCTTTGTGCTCCTTCTTAAATACACAGTGATTAAGGAGGAAGGATTTGGTTTGCTGCCAATAGAAACAGCTACAGGTTCTGAGGAACATTTCCAAATGCTGATGAGAAGGGCATGGAAGGATCTATCTTAGCTTCCTTAGATGTTGAGAGGTAAATTGAAACTTTTTTTGCTTAAATAGAATCATTTGCTTGGGTGTGGAAATGCCCTGCTGCAGGTGAGCCTGGCTGAGTTGCCCTGTGTCCATAGAAAACAGCAGCAGGATGGCTCTGCTGGGAAAGGGGGCACAGACAGGGCAGGAAAAGCTCCCTAATCCCTGTCTGGGCTCCAGTGCAAACCACACTGAGCAGAGCCCAAGCACTCCAGAAATTGGTTATTTCTCTTTTTTTTCCTTTCTAATCGAGACCTCTCTGTGCCTAAGGCTGGCCCAGTGGTGGAGCTTGTGGCTGAGGACTTAAATTAAAATTAAAAAGCAAAGAATCCCACCCATTTTCCCCAGCAGCTCTCTGATCCTGACATTTTCTTCCTCACCCATGCAACCCCAAGCTGGAGAACATTCCTGTGTGTTTGATCAAGCTCAAACTCTCCTGACACGATGAATTTGATATGTGTTGCTATCCAACGAGCCCAGTTATTGCAGATTTGGGCAGATTTCATAAAGGCAGGAGCTGTCAGCTGCAGGGGAAAAAAAAATTAAAGTTTTATGAACATCTTATTAACTTAAAAACTTTGGAATTTTATGAACTTCCTCCTAACTGATGTGCTCTGCAGACAGAACCAGTTGAAAATCTCTGGGTGGGCTTGTTTGGAAGATGAGAGGTGGCATTTTTCATCCTGCTGGTTTGAAATGATGCTGCAGGAAGAAATTAAAAATTCAGCCTGGAGTCTGCCAGTATTTAAAAGTGACACAATGAGTTAGCTCTGCTCAGTGAAGCATGTTTTTAAAAATGCACAATATTAATATATGTTCTGCCAAGATTTAGCTCAATTAAAACTATTTTGAACGTAAAACTCTCAAGTGCTTGCACCACGTGGATTTTATTTGCTGATTGTGGAGCAGGTGGCATCACAACCATCATTATCTGTGGGATCTGATTCAGGGAAATGTGATGGAAAAGCCACTGACTTTTGTTTTTCTCCTCCCCAATCACTCCCTGCTGGCCTTCGTGAAGTTAATTGCTTTGAGATGGTCCAGAAGGAGAAATGAAATAAAATCTGACTCGGTGTGGTGGATTTATACTGAAAAAAAAAAAAGAGATTTTTGATATAAAAAAATGAAATAAAATCTGACTTGATGTGGTGGATTTCTATGGAAAAAAGAAGAGATTTTTTGATATAAATAATGAAAATCTGACTTAGTGTGGTGGATTTATAGAGAAAATAAATAGAGGCATTTGATAATTTGATGTAACTGAGTGACATTCCAGTAATGCATTTAAATGGGGCATTTGGACACGAGTGCAGGTGGAATTTGAAGGGAACATTTGCCCACAGCCCAGGATTTTTGGGACTGTTTTCCCTTCAGCTTCTGTGCACGGTGCTCACCCTGCAGTGCTTTGGAGCAGGGTTTTGCTCTCCCATGGGAAAAGCTTGGCTGTGAATGAGGACAGGGCCAGCCAAGGTGTCAGCCCCAGGGAAAAGCAGAGCCTTGACTCCTTGTCATTGTCCCAGGAATGGAATCCTAAGGATTTCCCATCCATTCCCCACTCCAGAGTTCACCTCATCCTCATGGGAATAACCAAACTCTCCATTTTAACTTCATCATCACTTTCCTGGAGACCTCCTTTCACAGCCATAATCCCTGTGGAAGGATGGGAATATTTAGGAAATCCTTGCAAGGAGCAAATTGATTTTCTCAGCATTCCCATCCCTCTCTTCCTCATTCCCTCTTTCCAGCAAGGCAGGTAAGCCAGGGCTTGGCTACTGGGAAAAGTCATGGCCAAAGGGCAGAAATTCCTGCAGGTTTGAGGGAAATGGGAGGTCAAAGAGCATTTCTTGATAACTGTAACAGCACCAGGGTGACTTTTCCAGGGATTTAACACAACATCACTGCCATGCTGTAGAGCAGCTCTTGAAAACTGAGTTTAAGAGAACTGAGCTTAAGAGAACTGAGTTTAAGGCCTGAATTGTGGCTCAGTAAAACACAGCAGGCTGGGGCAGTCGGCTTGGGGTTAATTGTTGATTAATTGTGGATGAATTTATGTGCAGTGAGGCCTGAAGCCCCCGTGAAGCTGCACCTGGAGCTGGCTGAGAGGGGCCAGGTGAAGCTCTGCTGGTCCAGCCCTGCCCTGCTGCCCTTCCCTCTGCAGCACCAAGTGAGGATCTCTGCTCCTCCGGGGCACGGGGACAGCCAGGTGAGGCAGCACCGTGCCTTTGCAGGCTCCCAAACCCCGGCATTCCCACCACCCTCATTGTCCTTGCCTTGACGGTGTGGCTGCTCTGGTGGAGCTGGGCTTAGCACGCTGCTTTTTCCTGAAAAAGCTGGGCTTAGCAAGCTGCTTTTTCCTGGAGAAGCTGGGCTTAGTACGTTGCTTTTTCCTGGAGAAGCTGGGCTTAGCACGCTGCTTTTTCTGGGAAAAGCTGGGCTTAGCATGCTGCTTCTTCCTGGAAAACCTGGGCTTAGCACGCTGCTTTTTCCTGGAGAAGCTGGGCTTAGCACGCTGCCTTTTCCTGGAAAAGCTGG
Organism: Phylloscopus trochilus trochilus; assembly: GCA_016584745.2. NCBI lineage: Eukaryota > Metazoa > Chordata > Aves > Passeriformes > Phylloscopidae > Phylloscopus > Phylloscopus trochilus. The sequence goes on along the minus strand of WQNJ02000093.1, from coordinate 1,696,284 downwards.
GCTTAGCACGCTGCTTTTTCTGGGAAAAGCTGGGCTTAGCACACTGCTTTTTCTGGGAAAAGCTGGGCTTAGCAAGCTGCTTTTTCCTGGAAAAGCTGGGCTTAGCAAGCTGCTTTTTCCTGGAAAAGCTGGGCTTAGCACGCTGCTTTTTCCTGAAAAAGCTGGGCTTAGCAAGCTGCTTTTTCCTGGAAAAGCTGGGCTTAGCAAGCTACTTTTTCCTGGAGAAGCTGGGCTTAGCACGCTGCTTTTTCTGGGAAAAGCTGGGCTTAGCAAGCTGCTTCTTCCTGGAGAAGCTGGGCTTAGCAAGCTGCTTTTTCCTGGAGAAGCTGGGCTTAGCACGCTGCTTTTTCTGGGAAAAGCTGGGCTTAGCAAGCTGCTTTTTCCTGGAGAAGCTGGGCTTAGCAAACTGCTTTTTCCTGGAAAAGCTGGGCTTAGCACTCTGCTTTTTCCTGGAAAAACTGGGTTTAACATCTGTCCACTCTGAGGGAAGCCCCCCCCTCTCCTGCTGGCTCTCACAAACAAACTCCAGTTTGTCTCCTTGGGTGAAATCCTGATTCTGTGAAGCCCAAACCCATTTTCTTTCAGCATTCTATATGTCCTGTAATCCATCTATGTTTAATATTTATCAATTTTAGTATAAATAGAGAGGTTTTTTTCTGTTCCTACCACACAAGTAGAATAAGAAGCAGCTGTTAATTAGCAGCCCATAATGAAACAACTCATTTCCCACAGAGTTATACAACTTCCACCACTCTCAAATTGACAATAAATTCAAAGAAAGATTTTTTTTTTTAACCCAAAAATCCTTGCCTGTCTCCTGTCTCCTAAGAAGCAAATTGATTTACTCAACACTCCCAAAAACTGAGCGTAAAGAGAAGGCATGAAAGGGAATCCAGGGAATTCTGACTCCATACAATTTATTTACATTCCCTCTGTCTCTTTTCCTGTTTCACTCTACAACAATAACGGATTTGGATGATCCAACAGATGCTTCAGGTTGCTCTGGAAAGCTCAGTGGCCTTAGACAATGCCCTGCTTGACTCTCCATCCTCAGTGCAGGTGAGGAGCAGGAATCTCCACGGTCCAGGCTTCTGGAGTGACTGGAGCTCACCCTACAACCTCACTTTGGGAGGTAGGACACCTGCAGGGTGTGGGAATAAAGCTGATTTTCCAGTTGGTTTTGTGGATTTGGGATTGGAGGATTTGAGTTGGGATGAAGAATGCTCTGGAAGCTTTTCCTGCCTGAGGCTCAGCTCCCTCCCTGTGCCAGGCTGGCATTAGGGATTCTGGAGAACACACCTCTGGGGCTGTCACTCCCTCAGCAGCACCCACAAAAAGCTCTTTTCCTCAGAGATTTTCCATTTCCAGCTCCAGTTGGCAGCGTTGAGCCTCCCCTCAATTCAAGACTTTTCTCCTGATGCTTTCTCTCACTTCTGGTTTTGGTTTTGTAGCTGAACTGAGGGCTCAGAGCAAAACCAAATGTACTTTTTGTACAGTCCAGCCTGGTTTGCAATGCTGAGCCCTGTGCAAAACTGACTGTCTGATTATTTTGTTGTATTTTTCCACTCTCTGCTCAGAATTCCCTGGGAATATTTTGGTCCTGCTGCCACAGGAATTCTCTGAACTCTCTACTTTTCCTGGGCCTTTTTGTGGGCACCTGCACCAAAGAACTAAACCTTGGAAAAAGAGCTTTTTTTCCTAATAAAACCTTAAACAACAGATCCTAAATCTGCTTTACTGCCTGAGAAAGGGAGATCAGTGTCAAATCTCAATGGATTTCTTCCCCCTCTTTTTCCTTTTGTGTAGCCTGGGGATATTAAAGATTATTTTAATCAGAATTGAGAAACTTCAGGTGTGGGGGGAGACAGTCCAAGGCTCTTGTTCATAGTGATTAGGGAGGAAAGTTAGAAATACAGCTGGATGTTAATAATATTATTAATAACAATAATAATTTATTAACAAATGCTCTTATGTTTTTTTGGTTCAGCTTCAAATCTCAATGGACTTTTTTTTTCTCCACTTTTTTCCCCCCCTCTTTTTATGCAGCTCAAGTCCTGTACTTCCCTCCCAAGACCCTGACCAGTGCTGGCTCCAACATCTCATTTCTGTGCATCTACAAAAACCAAACTCAGCCTGTAGAGGCCCGGGAGGTGGTTTGGTGGCTGAATTTAGCAGAAGAAATCCCAGCCAGCCAATATTCCCTTGTGAACAACCGTGTAAGCAAAGTTACTCTTTTCAACTTGAAAGCAACCCAGCCTAGAGGAAGTTTCTTCTATAACGCTTTGTACTGTTGTCACCAAAGTAGGGAATGTCACCATAGATACGCTGAATTCTATGTAGTAGGTAAGATTCCAGAGGATTTTCCATTCTCCTTTTGGGGCATTTTCCTAGGAAGGACCTAATATTTCCATTTAAAATCCATTTATTACCTTCGTTGGGGTTTTTTTGGGGTTTTTTTTGGGGTTTTTTTAGGGTTTTTTGTTTGTTTGTTTCTGGGTTTTTTTTGTATTTTTTGGATTTTGTTTTGGGTTTTCTTTTGTAGCAACCATTGTGTCTTATTAATTCAGCTTCCCCTGTCTGTTAATTAGACATGGATTTTAATATCTCCTGTCAGACTGATGGATACTTGACCAAAATGACTTGCAGATGGTCTGCAAACCCAACCACCTCGCTCCTGGGGAGTTTGCAGTTGAGATATTACAGGTATGGATGGGCTTTAATTCTCTTTTCATTCTCTTTTTTTTTTTTTTAATGTATTGCTCAAAATATTATTGTGTCAAAGAATTCTGGATAAATGTATTTATGGATTTAACAGATTCTTTATTCTGTGTGCAGGAAGGGAACCAGAGATACCTGAGCATGTAACAGATCTTATTTATAAGGTTTCTCAGCATTTTTCAACCTGTTTAGGAGCCAGTTCTCTGCAAGAAGATTTCTTGGATCAGTAAAAAAAATTATTCCAGTTGCTGCTATCTACAGGTTGTAAGGAAATAAGGGAAAAGCTCATTCCCAGTGGGAATGTCTGGCCTGGGGGAGCTGGAGAATCCCTGTTCTTGGAGCCTCTCAGATCCTGACAGCTCCACCCTGATTTGAACGGAACTGCTCTGAGTCTGAGCTGGACTTTGAGACCTCCTGAGGTCTCTATCAGTCTTTGATTTTCTATAATTATCTTTTTTTTTTTTTTTTTTTTCCTGTGTACACACAGGTAAAGATAGAGAATGAAACAAATTCATTCCAAGGTGGGAAAAAAAATCTTGCTTAGAGAACCCAGCCTTAGCTCGTGAAGGGAACATTGCTTTGTGAAGGCAGCAGCTTGCACTGCAGCAATTCCCAGAACCCCAGACTACTTTGGGTTGGGAGGCACCTCAAAGCTCACCCCATTCCATCCCTGATATGTTGAGCTTGAGAGTTTCCTAGAACCACTCAGACAGACAGACAGACAACTCCTCCTGAGGCAAAAAAAATCCATCATTTCACTGCTCTGCTGGAGATGCAGAAGTTTTGGCAAACAGCTTCCATCAGCTCTGAGGGCCTAATCCTTTGGAAAGCCAGCCTGTCTTCTCTGGTGGAGTTTGAATGATCCTGGTGCCCAGGTGAACATTTCCCAGGGTTTTGTGGACTAAAGGAATAACTGGAATGCTGGAAAGTTCAAGTGGGAGCTTTTGGGGCAGGATTAATGCCTGGCTGAGTGCTGAGGTAGCTTTTGTTTAACCTGCCTTCACAAATATGAATATAATGAGTGCACTGCTGGGCAGGGAGCTGGGAATAAACCCCATGCTGCTCATCGTGGCTTTTATTCCAACTTTCTCACTGTTCAGGTTTAGCTAAAAATGTCATTTTCTAGTAGGAGGTGATAATGTGGAGATTTGTTCGTGTTCCTGCAAGATCAAACAGCGACATTACCACTGCTTGCAAATCCTTCCCAGAGGCTGCTGATCCTTCTTTTCGTTCTGATTTTTGTGGTTATTTGTTCAGAGTGAGATCTGAAAGAAGAAAAGGCCATAAAATTCCTGCTGCTGTTGCCTTTTGGAGCTGGAGCGCAGCGCTGCCGTGCTCTGTGGTGCTCTGGCTCCGGGGTTTTGTTTTGTTTGGGTTGTCTCTACATCTTCCTCTGCAGGCAGAGCTGCCAGGAGAAACAGCTCCAAAGGGATCATCCTGTGGGAGCAGGGAGAGCTCCAATCCCAGCTTCCAAAGCACCAGGCACTGCTTTAATCCTGGGGACAGGAAGAGCAAACTTCAACCAAGTGTAACTCTGGTGGTTCAGCTGAGTAACTCACACCCTCCCTGGCCCCTCTCCTCACAAGTCTGAGGGGAAAGCTGAACAATTCCCACTCCAAGAATTTATCCACTTCCATTTCAGCCAGAACCCAGGGCTCCTCTCTTCTGTTGCCAGGTGTGGTAATTGGACATGGGATTTTTAATCCAGAGTTGATGTTTTTGTGGGATTTCCATCTCCTGGAGACCTCAGTGGGTCTCTGTGGCAGTCTCTCCCCCCAGCTGCCAGCTGGGATTTTGGAAGTCATTCCTGACTGGAGTCAATTCTTGGCAGATTTTCCTTGCTGTGTTTATTGCCAATCCCTAAAATCCCACAATTGATGAGGACTTGGAGCTGCCTTCTCTTGCTGTACCTGTTGCTTTTTCTTGTTTGTCCTGCTTTTTCCAGAGCCAAAGCTTTGAGGAGTGACACTGAAATATTTTTTTATCCATTCAGTGCAGATTCAGGTTCAAGATCCAAACAATCCCCAGAATCCCAGGACATTTCCAGTACCACCACTCCTTTTAATTCCCTCCAGATTTACACTTGCAACAGATCAACCAAATGTGTTTTATTTTTATTTTTTTTGTCCCTCTTTTAAGGAGCCAAATTTATTGCTCTGACTTTCCAAGCCCACCTCCAAACTCTGAGGTGAAGGAATGCCATTTGCAGAGGAATCATTCCTACGAGTGCACATTCCAGCCCATTTTCCTTTTTTCTGGATACACCCTGTGGATTGAGTTCCAGCATTTCCTGGGAACGCTGCAATCCTCCCCCGTTTGTGTCATTCCAAGAGATGTGGGTAGGTCGAGATCCATGAATCCCTCTTCCCTCCTGCCCCTGGATTTTAAATGGTGCAGGGAAAGAATTTTTTTTCCACAGGTTTTAAATAAGAACATGAGAGTTTTCATATTACTTTCAAAAAAAAAAAAATAGGGATTAAATGTCATTTCCATACAGGAGCAGATTTTAAATGAAACGTTCACCCTACAGAAAATGCAAGTGTTATATTGCAAAATGAAGCTCATTTTAAAGGTTTTGGTTGTTTAATTGTTCAGACTGATTTGTCTTCAATTAATTAAGTTTATACTCCAGTAGAGTGTATTATTTACACTCACAAATCCATTTAAAATCATGGGGACTGTCCCTGCTCTTCCATGTTGCTGCAAAGAGCACTTCAATTTGGATAAAAACAAGAGGCAGGAGCAGTGTTGGAGTGTTTTAAAAACTCCAAAATGTGCAAAATCACCTCTTCTCATCTGCTCTGTGACAGAGAATTCACTGGGTATTTTTTTGGACACAAATGTGAACATGGGTGAGAGCAAACAAGGCAGTTGGACCTCAGAGGTGCCCCATGAAATAAATCTGAGTTATAAAATTATGAAATACACGAGTTATATAGTTATGAAATAAATACATAAATATAGAAATATTTATATAAATATATATAATATATAAAATACTTTTTTTATGTGGTGGCAATGGATGGAATAATTTATCCTGGATGCAGGGTGCTCTGTACTATAGTAAAGCAAAACAAACCTGTTCCAGCACCATCAAAAATGAAAAAATAATTATTTTTTGTTGTTGTTTTCTCCTCATTCACATCTGATTATCCAAATTAGGTTTATTTCAATGTGGTTTGATTAACCAACAAAGGTTTGGGGAGATTCCTGTTCTGGAGAAGCTGAATTTGGGGGGAATTTCCAATTAATAAAATAAAAACATTTCCATTAATCACTGCATAATGTCTGTTCCCAGCCTTTCCAGGAGCTGCTGCTTTCTGCAAGGGTGACCCCATGAAAATCATGGAATTGCTAAGGCTGGAAAAGCCCCATGGGCTCCAACCATTCCCAAGGCCACCCCATACCATGTCCCCAAGTGCCACATCCACAGGGATTTTCAATCCCTGCAGGAATGGGCACTCACCACTGCCCTGGGCAGCTCTTCCAACGCCTGACCCCCCTTCCCATGGAAAAATTTCCCCAAATATCCAACCTAAACCTCAAAATTTACTGCCAGGCTCTGTCTTTTGCTCTTTATCCCAGGGCAGGTAGCAAGTGCCAGCAGCAAAATAATCTGCTGTGCTTGAAATGAAAATGAAATCCATGGAAGCATTCCCATGGATTCTGGGTTTCCAGCCCTGCTTCCCTTGGAAGAGCAGAGGCTGTTTGTTATCCACCCTGAGGACAAGGCACAGCCCTCCATGGTTTGATTTAATGGGAAGTGTCAGTGCAGACATTGCAGTCATTCTTTCCTCTTTCCCTTTCCCAGTGAAGCCTCTCCCCCCTTCCAACGTGGGAGCAGAACTCACCAGGAACGTGGGGCTGCTGAACGTCAGCTGGGCCAAGCCTGCCTTTGCCAGCAGGGAGCTGGCGTTCCAGATCCGCTGGAATTCAGGGAACAGGAAGGAGATGCCGTGGCAGGTACAGTCTGTTCCACCTGGGCTGGGGCAGGGATCACTGCACTGCTGGCCTGCAGAGTGCAGCTGCTGTTTCAGGGAATTTATCCCCCGAGGAATTCACAGGCACAAGTGCAGCCACGGGTTGGTGTTGGAGAGGAGGAAGCAGGAGGACCCTGCAGAGATAATTTATTAGTGAAAGATTCTAAGAGTATGAAACCTCCAAAAGAGATGGAATTGAAAGCAAAATTTGAACTGTAAGGTGCTGGGCAGGAAGAGGGTGATTAAACCAGCTGAAAGACTGGGCTGGGTGATTCAGTGACACCCCTGCCAAGACAAAAGGATGGATAAAGGGTTGGACCTTCTCAGGTACCAGGGAAAAGGTGTTTTTTCAGGTTTTTAGTATGTAGATTAGTATGGTAATATAGTAGTCCCTACAGGCTGTATGTAAATTCTGTAGGGTTTGTATCTTGAGGTGATTGGTTGATGCTCATTAGAATATTCACGATAGAAAGGGTTAAAATGGAATGTAACAGGGAACTCGGGCTCTGGCTCCCCTGGATCCCTGTCCCTTTAGACCTTTGGACTCTTCCCCAGTCAGGCTGCCTTCCCACGACCAATAAACCACGACCAATAACCCACGTGTCCCAAAGAACATCCTGCTCTTCAGATCATCTCTCTCATTGGACATTAACCGCGCGTTTCCCAATAGGTTCGTGCCTGCCATGTTTTGGCTTCGGGAAATTCTGTTCCCAGGAGCAGAACTTGTAAACAAGGTCCTGCTGTTGTAAACTAAGATATTTTTCTACATGTTTCCTAAAGGAGAGACTTTGCTTGATGGTCTCTTCAAGTGGCCAATGGGTCCTGGGGTCCCCCACCTCTAAGGTGGGTGCTTTGTAGAAAGGTATAAAATAGGTTTGGAAAATAAACCACTGCTCCTCCTGCGAGGAGTCTGCAGCCTTCTGAACCAGACTCGTGTCTCCCCTTCGTGTCCAACAGCGACACACCAGCATTTGCAGTGCCCACAAAGGAATATTCCTCACAACCCCGCTTCCTCCCCGGGTTCATTTCCAGGAATTTTGACTCTAAGAGCTGCCTAAACATCCCTTTGTCCTCCCTCTGATGTTTTTTTTTTTTTTCCTCCCTTTCTCCCCCAGCTTTATGAAGTCCCAAACCCCGCAGGCAGCTGGGCAGTGCTGGCAGTGGAGCAGCTCTGTGTGGAATACACGGTGCAGGTGCGCTGCAGGGAGCTGGATGGAGCTGGCTACTGGAGTGACTGGAGCAGAGCAGCCCAAACCCTGGTGCAGGACATCAGAGGTCTGTGCTTCCAGGGACATCCCCAGGGCTGGGGTTTGCCAGGCTCAGCTGGGACTGCCCTTCCCCAATTGTTGTTTTTGCAGCTCCCTTGCAAGGTCCAGAATTCTGGAGAATCGTTTCTGAGGATCCAGCAAGGAAGCAGAGGAATGTTACGCTCCTGTGGAAGGTGGGAGCAGCTGCTTTTGGGGTTTTCCCTTTGATCCTAAAACCAGGATTTGCCAAAAGGGGAGTGTGACAGGCACCTGAGGCTTGTGGGGGATTGGGATTTGCTTTTCTCTGTGTTCCTGACAATTGCTTGGCTCATCCTAGAGGCAAGGGCTGAATCCTGGTGGGAATTCTGGGATAAAATGGGAGATGGGTTTGCCTTCTTTGCCTTAAAATGTTAATGCAGGACAGGAAAAAGTTCCTCAGTGCCCATTCCTCTTTGCTCATGTGCTGCTCTGGGATTTCAACCCTGAAAAATGTGTCAAGCAGGGAATGGCTGTAGGAATCTGAGAGTTTGGCTTTCCTTGTCCTTCTCTTTGCTGGGAAGAGAAGGAAGGAGAGTCAGCTCTCAGAGAAGGAAATGGAACCTTTAAAGGGACTCCAGTCCTTGACTAAAAAGACAAGAGCCAGAATATCTTTATTGGGTCCTGTTTCCTTAAAATTGGAGCTGCCCAAACAACCATTGCTCTGGGAATCAGAGGGAGAGGGGGAGGACTTGAGGAATTAATGCCCATTAATTAATTGCTGCAGCCCCTGATGGAGAATCACTCGTTGTGCAGCGTGAGCAGATACATCATAAAGCACCAGACCCCAGGGAACACCTCCTGGGAGGAATTTGTGGATCATGGCACCAGCTGGACTTTTCCATGGACTGAGCCAACCCACACCATCACCATTTTAGCCATGAATTCAGTTGGAATTTCTGCAATTAATTCTAATTTAACTCTATCCCAGCAAATGAGCACAGGTAAGAGCAGCAAGGAGTGGCATGTGGGAAATGCCAGGAATCCTGGTGCTGTTCATGGGGAAAGCTTTCTTTGGGATAAAATTCCCTCTGGTGGAGTAAGGAATGTTTTATGGGGATGCATTCAGCACCAACAGAGCTGTTGGAAAACTGAGATTTCCATCATGACAATCCTAATGATTTTTGGGGTTGGGAAAAGAGTTGTCTGTCTCTGGGCTGTCTTCACTAATAAAATCTAAATTAATTAATCAAAAAGAAACAAAATCTTGCTGGAGAACCAATCTTTCATCTCCTTTGATTTGGGAACACCCAACATTCCTGCTGGGCAATATTTTGTAGTTTCCAAAATGAAATGTGGTTGTGTTTTGGGCTGCCAGGGTACAGAGTCCTCAGACTTCCTGAGCAGCAATTCCTGGACTTGGCTGCACTCTGCTTCATTTATTCTCAGGATTCAGGAGCTTTTAATTTTTTGGTGAAGGTTAATTAAGGAATTGCAGGTGAGAATTGGGATATTTGATGTCTGTAAGAAACTTGATCTGTTTAGTGCTTGGGACTGGTTTAGTGTAACTCAAATTTTAGTGGCTTGAGGAAAAAAAAATCTCTCTGCTGATGTGGCTTTATTATACAAAAGATAATTAAAGTGATAAAGTGATGGAACTTGAGCAGTTTCACAGGATGTGGATCCTGGGCTTTTCCCTGTTTTCCCAGTGGATGCTGTGCAATCCCTGAGTGCTTACCTGGTGAACAGCAGCTGTATGGTTGTGGTTTGGAGTCTCTCCCCCCAAAGCCCTGGGATAAAATCCTTTGTGATTGAGTGGAGGAACCTGAACAAAGAGGAGCAGATGAAATGGCTGCGAGTTCCTCCAGATCTCAGGAAATATTTTATTTATGGTGAGTGTGGGCTTGAAAAAATAATTCTTGCTGTTAATTGGTGTGGAACAGAAAAATGTGGAACTTCTGAGCTCTGAGCCCTTTTTTCCCCTTCCCTGTTTCTAATCACTTTTATTGACCAATAAACCAAATTTTGATCCTCATTAGAGGATTGCCTGTTGCATTAATAATCAGCTTAAGCTCTGGAGTGAGTTCATTTTGTGGCAATACAATAAAATTAGTTCTGGAATATTGAACACAGCAGCTAATTATTCAAATTGATATCTGCATTTCCTTTGCATTTTGACTTTGCTCCTAGAAATGATCCCAGTAGCTCCATAAGGTGCTCATGCCATGACAGAATAATGCTGGATTAAGAGTTGGGATCTTGGGGTTTTGAAGTAGGGATTTATAGAAGAGGGGCCCATTAATGCCCTCTCTGGGCTGGTCTGAGCTCTGGTCTGTGCCCAGAGCCTCTGTGGATGGGGATGGGTTAAAAAGTGGATAACAGTGGATTCCAAAGGTTGATTTCCCCTTTCCAGATCACTTTCTCCTGATTGAGAAGTACCAGTTCAGCCTCTACCCTGTGTTTGCTGGAGGAGTTGGCAAAGCCAGAGCCACGGATCACTTTGCCAAAGGTGACTGGCAGCATCTTTTCCCCTGCTTTTTATGAAATAAAAGTGACCTTTAAGTGCAAAACCTCTGTCTCATCTGAAGGAAAAAAAAGTCATAATAAAGTCACTGTAATGTACCTACAAACAGTGAACAGACTTCAGCTTTAATTTGAAAACTCTCTGTGGGCTGAGCTGAGTGAGGGTTTAAACTCCTATTTAAAATAATTCCTTTTTGCCTGCTTATTCCCAAGGGAAAGGTTTGTCCATGTGCAATAAAACTGTTGCTCAAGGTTATTTCCCCATCTAAGCTGTTGTTTCTACTGTTTGTTATTTCCCTGTTGCCAACTATTTGCTCCCAGACAAATCATTTTGCTGCATTAATAGCTGAACTCCTTTATTTCCAGGAGGATTTGAACCTGGGAGCAGTGGCAGCCTCCACGTGGTTCTGCCAATTGTTTTTTCCACCTCAGTCTTGCTGCTGGGAGCCCTGCTGGTTTCACACCAAAGGTACTTTGGTCCTTGTTCTCCAAAATTCCAGGAGGTGCAGCTGCACTGCCCACTCTGCTCACCTGGGGTCACAGAATCCCAAACTGGTTTGGGTTGGGTGGTTGGACCTTCAATCCCATCCAGGGCCACCCCAGGGACACTTTCCACTGTCCCAGGATGTTCCAAACCTGGCCCAGCCTGGCCTTGGACACTGCCAGGGATCCAGGGGCAGCCACAGCTGCTCTGGGAATTCTATTCCAAGGCCTGCCCACCCTCCCAGCCAGGAATTCCTCCCCAATCTCCCATCTAAACCCCTCCTTTTCCAGCTTGAAGCCATTCCCTGTGTCCTGTCCCTCCATCCCTTGGCCCCAGTCTCTCTCCAGCTCCCCTGGAGCCCCTTTAGACCCTGTGGGTTGTGGCCATTCACCCTTCATGTTTTCCCAAACTGCCACCTGGAATGTCCCTTCTTTATCTTTGGGATTAAATCTGCAAAATGCTGCCATTTGTCATCTCCCCAATGATTATTTCATGGCCACAATGCTGTGGATAAATAAAATGGCAGAGATTCCTTCCTGGCTGCACAGTGCAGCCCCTGTGGGAACAGCACCAACTCCAGGTTTTTCCTGACATTTCAGGGTGAAGAAGCTGCTCTGGGAGGATGTTCCCAACCCCAAGAACTGCTCGTGGGCACAGGGAGTGAATTTCCAGCAGGTTTGTATTTCCCTGGGGCTGCTGCTTCCTCCACCCAGGGCTGTTGCTCCAGCTCTGCCTCCAGTGGAAATCCAGCCCCGTTCACCCCTCTGGCTCCATCCAGAGGTTCCCATTGCCCAGGCCTCTGGATTATGCATTGGATGTGATAAATATCTGCCACTTTTTAATTAGTGACAGATGGTGGCCTTTGCCAAAACACCCCTGGCCCTGGCTGGGAGGGGTTTCAGCTGTGTTTGCTGTGGTAAGGGGAAGGATACAAACATCTCCATCAGGGATAAACCTCATGCATGAGGAGAAAAAAAAAATAATCTTATTTTCATTGTTTGAAAGCTCCCTGTTCATTTTGATGTGGGAAGGTGATGGATCCGTGTGGGAAAAATCCCAAATTCAGGGCTCAGGTGTCACCAACAGTGAGTCTGGACTGAGTAGAGCCCAATAATTTTACTTTTTGCTCTAATTTCCCACTACTCCAATTGTTTTGACATTTTCCTCATTATTTTGGCAGCTTCCCTGAAGCATGTTAACAAGGTTTTGTGAGTTAACAAACATGGCTTGTTAACCCAAAAAAAAACCTGGCTTTGTCTATTTGGTCCCAAATTCTTTAGGAAATACAAGGGAATTCTCCCTTGGAGCTCTCGTGCTGCTGTCGGTTCATCCTGGGAATTGTAAATCCCAGGATGAAATGATGCATTTCAAGTAAAGTATCCACATTTTATTGTGGAACACGAGATTCCAGATGGTGCAGTTACACTGACATCTCTTCCCAAGCTCTTTCCTAAGATTCCATGGGAAAAGAGACAGGAATTTGGTCCAAGGACCCTGCATTTTTGATTTTGATTTTTGGCATTACTCCCAAAGAGAGCTGCTTCACTCACTTCAAACATTCAGCTGCTACTCAGGTGGGAATGCTCCAAAAATCCTGTGGAAAGGCCGAGTTTGACCTGGATAATCCAATCCTAGCACGGAGAGTTCCTTCAGCTGATGTATCAATGATTAAATCTGTCCAGGAGATTTTGTTGCAGAGGGTTTTTCACCTCTAAATTCTTCAAAAAAACCCCGACGTGTGAAGTCGATGTGGCAAAACTCCAGGCTGCTGGGAATGACCTTTGGTGTGGGATGCTGTGACCCATAAAACATGGAGAGTGAAATAAAGCTGGTCCATGATAAATGAGCATTAAAATCCCTCTTCCCTTGCAGCCTGAAACTCTGGAGCACCTCTTTGCCAAGCACCCCGAGCCAACGTCGTGCGAGCCGCTCCTCCTGGAGGCAGAGATGGTGCTGGAGGACGTCAGCGTCACCAAAACCTCGGAAGAAGAAGAACCAGGAGATTTTTTAGGAGTTGACTCCACGTTTCCAACCCCCCAGGACTCGGAATGTGACTCTGCCTGCTCCAGCAGCCACACCCAGAGCAGCAGCTTCTCCAGGAGCTGCCAGGCTGGGGACAGCAGGGCTCAGTGTCACCTCAAATACGCCACGGTCGTCAGCAACTCCCCGTGCCGGCGGAAAACGAGCCCAAGGAGCTGCTTGGATCAGTGCTTCCCAGGGCAGGATTCCATCCTTCTAGGGGCCTTCTCCAGCGCTGCTTGGGAGGTGGGGAATGGGGCATTGCTGGTGTTCCCTGGCTCCCAGCCCAGCAGGGCTCTGTCCCTGGTTTCCTCGGAGGGATTCTCGGAGCCTTTGGACGAAGCTTTGGCGAGCAGCGGCCGGCGGGGCCTGTGGTACCTGGGGATAGCAGCCCTGGGAAAGGGACAGAGGGATCTCTTCCTGGCAGGAAGCTCCAGGGGCACAGAGCTGCTCACGGGCAGGGGGCTTCTCCAGCACATCCCTACAAATGTCAAGGAGTTTATCCAAAGCAGCCTCAAGCCTAATCCCACCATCCCCTACGTGCCACAGTTCCGTGGGGCTACGGCCAAAGGGCAGGAGGCCACGGAGAAGAAGTGACATCATCACCCCCAAAATTCCGTGTTCCTAAGGTTTTTCCAGGTGTTGATGCATTCCCCCCTTTTCCCTCCCTTGATTTATCCAGCTTGTTCTGGTTTGGGGCTTCACCTGGAGTGCCCAAGGGTGAGAGAGCTGACCCCTGGCCTGGAATGTTTCTGTGGGAGAGAAGCTGGAATGTGCCATTTCCCTAGGAATGATTTGTGACATCCAGTCAGCCTGGATGGGGCTGGAAGGAATGGATCAAGGAGTGGAAGGCTCAGGGTACTTACTCCAGGAAGAGAAAAAGAATCCAGATTCCTGTGCCCCCATTAATTGGATAAAATGATGCATTTCAAGTAAAGTATCCACATTTTATTGTGGAACACGAGATTCCAGATGGTGCAGTTACACTGACATCTCTTCCCAAGCTCTTTCCTAAGATTCCATGGGAGAAGAGACAGGAATTTGGTCCAAGGACCCTGCATTTTTGATTTTGTGGGGTCCAACCTGTCTGTCTGGCCTTGGAGAAGTCACTTTGCCTCTACAGCCCTGCCAGGAAGCTTCAGGTGGGAGTAAATCAAGTCTGGATTTTCTGGGAGAAGCAGGAAAACAAACCCACACCTATTTGCAAGCCAAAGCTATTTTTCTTCTTTATTTCATAGTTTCATAAATATTTTTCTACACCTGCCTTGTCAGAGAACTATTTTGAGGAGAGAAGGAGGATGAATTTATTGTGCATTCCAAAGAATAAATTTCTGTCAAACTTCAGAGAGACAAAACCAAAAGGGCAAAGCTGACATTAAAAATCAAAGCAAGGATGAATTTAAACCCAGCTTAGCACGAACCTTAGCACTGCTGGTTTTTGTTAAGCTGCTGACCTGGCTCTTTGATGCTGGATGTGACACAGACCTGATGTTCTGGTGTCCAAAATATTGTGTGGGGTGAGGAATTAAAACCTGTTTTGTGTTAGGAACCAAAATTCATCCCTGTGATTGGAGACCAACCTGCAGGCTCCTGTAGCAATCCAGGCTAAAGCTGTGATGGGTCCTGGATTTAGGATTCACTTCCTGCTGTTGGGAAGGGACAGGAGAGCCCATTTCACTGGAGACTGGAATGATCCTTCCATGGAAGCGTCCAGAAAAATTGCTTGGTTGTGTTTGAAGATCATCTTTCTCCAGGAATAAAAAGCTGATGCTGATTTTGGCCTGCCCAGTCCTTTCCCAGTAATTCCATACAAACAGGGGCAGCTTAACCATGGCAGTGATCAGCTGAGGGCCCAGGGAAGGTTTTCCTGGGAACATGGGAACACTCAGGAGTTAGGAGATGTGCAGGAGGACACTGGCAGATTCTCTCCTCTGGCAGCCCAGCCTGGCCTCCCACTGCCATCCCATGATTTTCCTAATGGCCAGAGCAGGTGGTGCTCCTCAGGAAAACCAATGGATCTCCCCTGCAAAAATCCTGCAGGAAATAACAGCAAATCTGAGCTGCTCCAGCAAAAAGAGAAGATTTGGGGTGTGATCAGTGCAGAACTGAGGGATTGGATCCCTTCCTGGGCCGTTCCTGTCCACATCTGCAACCCCAGAGTTCCTGAGGCTGCTGCAAATCCAGGTCCTGACCCACAGCACGGGCCAGGCCACAGCTCCATAAATAATTCCTGAGCCTGGCATTTCCATCCTGATGGAAGGGACATCTGATCCTGCTCCTCACCTCTCCGTGCTCCCACAGAAAGCCCCAATCTGCATATCCTGAATGCTCCATCTGCTGCCTCTGGCCCTGGGCAGCAGCTGCCTCAGGGAGGGAAAACTGGGAGCTGTGGCCAGTTATTTCCCATCATTATTTCCCCCCTCAGCTTCAGGTCAGGCTGAGCTGTGAGGGATTGCTGAGTTTGCAGCCACAGGAGCAAAATCTCCTCGGCTCATTCCTGGCTGAGCTGGAGATGGGGAGCTGCAGTGCCTGGGGGTTTTTGGAAGGTAAGGAAAATTTTTTGCTGCAGCCACAAGAAGCTCCCACTCATTCCAGAAGGATTGTCCCTGCAAGGGACACAGGTGTCACCCTGGGGAGGGCTGGAAGGGCCTTTGTTCCAGGAGCTGTCCTTGCAAATGTCTGGAGCAGGGAATTGGTGCTCGCTGCCTCTCCCAGGCTCCGCTCCCTTGGCAGGAGAGCTGGGAAAGCCCTGCCAAGGAACAGGGAGAAAGTAGGGAACAGGGTCATGCCAGGATCTGTGCTGAGCTTCAAGTGATGATCTTCACCTCCAGCTCTGCCCTGGGGGGGTCTCCTGCACTCCTGGCTCAGTGCCTGGCAGATCCAAAGGGATTCACCTGCCCCTGGCCATGGGGAGGGAGCAAAAACCTATGGAATTGTATTTGGGAGCAGCCCAAGAGCAGCCACAGGAGTGACCCAGCACAGTTTCTGTTTCCTTCACAGGGAAAAAAAAAAAAAGTGTTGCTGCTTCTCCAGAAATGTTCCTGTGCCACAAACAATCCCAGGCCAATTCCCAGGGAAGCTGGGCGTTTTGCAGAGAAATGGGATTTTTTGGCCGTGGCCGCACACTCACCAGGAAAGGCCCTTTCAGGTTGAACCAAGCAAATTTAGGAACCATGTGCAGCTCCTCAAGTACAAATTGAGATCCTGCAGATTCATTTTGAAGAGCATTCAGGAGTGCAGCTCTTTTTATGTAAGAAAATGAATCAAACGTGTCATTTTCCCTTTCCCATGTCGCTTGCAGCTACAGTTAAATTCCCTTTTTTTTTTTTTTTTTTTTTTTTTTTTTTTTTTTTTTTTTTAATTTTTAATCTGGGATTGATGTTTGAAGCAGCAAAAACTTCCTGTGCCAGGGATTTGGAACTCAATCACCTTTAAGGTCCATTCCAACCCAGGCCAGGCCATGATTTCCTGATTTAAAAGCACAGAAGGGATCAACACATCCTTCAAATCCTTACCCAGGCCATGATTTTGTCGTGGATACTCCAGATTTTGTGTTCCCCGTTGGAGAAAAGGGAATTAAAATGCAGGTTTCTGGTGGGAATTTCTGCAACAGGAAGGACCCCATCCCTCCAATCTTTGCTCTGCTGACAAGACAACTTGTCTCAAGGTTTGAATTAAATCTGGGGGTGTGCATCCAGGTTTTTCCCAGTGAAAGACCGGGATTTCAGGACCCAAAAATGCCAAAATTCCTTTCAGGAAGAGCCAAACTGGGAAGCCAGAGCATCCTTGCGACTGCAAAAGCGGGCGGGTTTGGCAGGTGCCGTTGCGCTCGCTAATGATCCCAAACAAAAAAAAAAACCCACACCAAACCGGGAATTGTCTGTGGGGGCCTCTCATTAATTAATTAATGACTCCCTGTCAGGAGCTGCTTGTGCCAAAGCTGGCAGCAGCACAGCAGGGCCGGGCACTGAGAACTCTCCCCGGGAAGCTGCAAAGGAGCCCTGCCGGCTCCTGCTGGGAGGGGATGAATGGAAAACCGAGGGATGGGGAGGGATGGAGGAAGGGACAGCCCGGGGGGGGGGGTTGGATGGTGCTGGAAAGCCGCGGGCAGCCAGGTCTGGGGGGGCTGTGGGAGATAAAGGACACGGCAGTGCCACCTCTGCGGTTCAGAGCTAATTAAAGGGTCTCGTCTGGCCTTTTAATCACCTTTTTTTACACCCCAGCCCCTCCTTTCCCCCCTTTTCCCATCGTCCTGGACGGGCCCTTTTGGGATGCAAATGAAGCTCGTTTCCTACCCCTGAAAATTCCTTCAAAAGCAGCCATTTACACCTTCGGATGCAAGAGGAGAGTTAGGGACGGGGGACAAACACAAACCCACCCGGTGCTGCTTTCCCAGAGCTTTCCCAGCAAAGCAAAGCAATTCCCATGCGGATCCAGCGCCTGGCAAAAGAGAAGGAGCAACCTGGGCTGGTGGAAAGTGTCCCGAGGCTTGGGTGGAATGAGATGGGCTTTAATCTCCATCCAAACCCGAACCATGGTGGGATTTGAGAGTTCTGAGAATTCTGTGAATGGGATTTTAGAATTCCGTTGAATGGGTGGGATGGGAGCAGCTCCATTAGCTCTCCCAAATCCATCCAGGACACTCCGGTGGGCAGGACAGGCAGCTCAGGCTGCAAAGGAGCACTCAGAGCCTCATCTCGAGCTTCCAGCGATGATTAAAGATCTGGCAGGGAAAAAATGATTTAATCTTGTGCCTGCCTAATGTCAGAAACTCGCTGGAGAGCGGCTGCTGTTTGCAGGAACAGCTTGGAATCCCTCTGCTCCAGCTGGGTAGTCAGGAGAGCTCCAGCTGGATCATCAGGAGAACTCCAGATGGATGGTCAGGAGAGCTCCTGCTGGATCATCAGGAGAACTCCAGCTGGGTAGTCAGGAGATCTCCAGCTGGATCATCAGGAGAACTCCTGCTGGATGGTCAGGAGAGCTCCAGCTGGATCATCAGGAAAACTCCAGCTGGGTAGTCGGGAGAGCTCCAGCTGGATGACCAGGAGAGCTCCAGCTGGATGACCAGGAGAACTCCAGCTGGATCATCAGGAGAACTCCAGCTGGGTAGTCAGGAGAGCTCCAGCTGGATGGTCAGGAGAACTCCAGCTGGATGACCAGGAAAACTCCAGCTGGATGGTCAGGAGAGCTCCAGCTGGATGGTCAGGAAAGCTCCAGCTGGATGACCAGGAAAACTCCAGCTGGATGGTCAGGAGATATCCAGCTGGGTAGTCAGGAGAGCTCCAGCTGGATCATCAGGAGAACTCCAGCTGGATGGCCAGAACTCCATCTGGGTGGTCAGGAGAACTCCAGCTGGGAGAGGCCTTTTGGTGGTCAGGAGAACTCCATCTGGATCATCAGGAGAACTCCAGCTGGGAGAGGACCACATCCCTCCTCAGCACAGAGAGCAGCAGGGACAATGATGAACTCAGCCCTGCTCCCCATTTCTGCCCCCTGGACCATCCCACACACCCTGGAAACAACTTCTGCCTGGAGCAGGGATGGTTCCAGAGGGATTTCCTCCAACAGCTCCAGCTGAAGTGAAGGATTTGGGGTTTCTTTTTGTTTCCAGTCGGCAGCATTTTGGATGTGCTCTGAAAGTAAAAAGATTGGTTTAGGTTGCTGCTTGTCTTGGAGCTGGGAAGGATCTGGAGCAGCAGATGGAGCTGGGAAGGGTCTGGAGCCCCAGGAGGGGCTGAGGGAGCTGGGAAGGGTCTGGAGCCCCAGGAGAGGCTGAGGGAGCTGGGGAAGGGGCTGAGCCTGGAGAAAAGGAGGCTCAGGGGGGGCCCTGTGGCTCTGCACAGCTCCTGCCAGGAGGGGACAGCCAGGGGGGATTTGGGATCTGCTCCCAGGGAACAGGATGAGGAAAAGGCTTCAAGTTACCCCAGGGAAGGTTCAGCTTGGATATTACGGAAAATTTCTTCATGGAAAAGATTTTCCAGCCCTGGCTCTGTTGCCCAGGGCAGCGCTGAGTCCCCGTCCCTGGAGGGATTTAAAATCCCTGTGGATGTGGCACTTGGGGACATGGGGCAGTGGTGACCTTGGCAGTGCTGGGAAACAATTGGACCTGATGGTCTCAGAGGACTTTTCCAAGATTAATGATTCCAGGATTTCTGATTTTATCACTGTGGGAGCCTTTTTCTCTCTTTCCCATCAGCTGGATGTGAAAATAGATGTTGAAGTGCCCTCATCCCTGTGAGGACTCCAATCCAATTCCCTGCCTGGAGCTGGGAGAGGTTTCTCTGAACCCCTCAGAGCTCTGTGGCCTCTCTGGCTGAAATGGGGAGCTTAAAACTGCACAGATGGAAATTCAGGAGATCTGAGGATTATTTCCCTGCAAGTCCTGCTTTGTGTCACCTGCCCAGACCCTTTCAGTGGTGACAGCACCCAGGAACACAAGCCAGGGTTGCCAGGCTGAAGCACAGAAAGGTTTCTTGTTGGTTTAAAAAAATCTGCTGGTTTGTTTGTTTTGTTTTTTAGGAAAAAAAAGGACAGTGGAAGCTTTCCTTCCAATCTGAAGTCCTTTTCCCCACTCCAAAAAAAAAAAAAAACCAATCCCAGGATTAGAGACTAAAATCTTTATAGCCACTGCTTTGGTGTGGGTTTAGGGAGCTGATGTTAATTAACTGAGATCTCTACAGTGAGGAAAATCCCTTCCCTGGGCACTTCCCAGAGTCTCCCTGTGAGGGTGGGCAGGCCCTGGTACAGATTTCCCATCCCTGGAAGTGTCCAAGGCCAGGCTGGAGCAACCCTGGGGTAGTGGAAAGTGTCCTTGCCCATGGAGAGGGGACTGGAGGATCCCTGAGGTCCCTCCCAACAGAAACAATTCCAGGATCCTATTCCATGAGGAACTCAAGCTTTAATATCAGAGCTTCTTATATCTGTTAATGAGTAACTTGTGTTTATTTAGACAAAATTTTAGCTGCTTCCTTCATCAAACCCAAGGACCTTCCAGCCTTGGCTGTTTTTGCAGGATGAATAATCTTGTCAGTGGCTATTTATTCCCAGGATTCATCAACTTCCAGACACAAATCCTCCTCCAGTTGGATAAACTGGGCTGGGGACAAGCTGTGGGTTCAGAGAGGAGAATATTCCCCAGCACCTCTCAGTCCTGACCCACAGCTCCTCCTGGACCCTCCCGGGGGTTGGGAGGCTCCCAAAGATCTGGGTGGGATGAGTCAGCTCCGTGTCTGCCAGGCTGGTGCTGAGGGGGAGGAAGAGGAGTGAGGAGCTTGTGCTGATCCAGGGAAGCTGCAGCACAGGAGAAAAGTGTCAGAAGCTTCCTCCCTTCTCAATTCCTTGCCTGGAAAATCCACCTTTTCCTCTCCTCCCTGCTAAAGCCAACACCTGATCCCTTGGTGGCACCTTTGGGGCTGCCAGGAGAGCTGAGGCAGTGAGAACATCCAGCTTTTCCAAGGCAGGCACAACAAAATCCTAATCCACCTTCCTGCTGGGATTTTTGCTGCTCTGTTCCATGTTTTTTTTTTTCCAGAGCATCCAGCACTTCCCAGCTCTGTCAGGGATGATGCCCGTGGCTGAGGATTCAAGCCCATCCTCCCTCCTAAAGCCCAGGCTACAGAGAAAACTGGGAATCTCAGACTTCAGCCTCACATCCCAGGAAGGGCTGCAATGTTCCTTGCTGTTGTCTTGAACCAAAATGTTTGGGTTTCCAGGTTTGTTGCAGAAGGAGAAGCCATCCATGGAATTACCCTCCATAAATCCATGGAATTGTGACAAATCCCTCCCACTTCCCATCTCCTGCACCAGCCCTCTGCTTTATGGATGAGAAATTCCAGTGCCCCCACTCCAGCCCTTGAAGTGTCTGCCTTTAAAAACTGCGTAGCATTTTCAGAGGAATAAAAAGCCTCAGTAGCTCCATAAGCTCCTGCCCTTTCCCTAGGAAAGCTGGTTGGTCTTTTTCAGGGAAGCCACCCTGCTGGAGGGGAGCTGCCTGGGTTGCTGGTTTATCCATTTGCAGGCAGGATTTGGGAACCCACAACAGCCTCCTCAGCCACTCCCGAGAGTGAAAAACCCCATCAACGCCTCCCAGAGGGGTTTTTGGAGGGGTGGGAAGCACATCCTTCACTGCACACCCTTATTCTCCCAAATAAATCCCTAATAAAGCTCCAGGAAGCAAAGGAGGGAGGGAATATCTGCCCTGCACCTCTTCCCTCCTTGCTCAGCTTCCCTCTCCCTCTCGATACCAAAACCAGCAATTCTCCTACTCCTGCTATGAAATGGAGAGAGGAAATTCCATTGCCTGATCCCAGCATCTGTTATATCCCATTGAAATCCTGTTTATTTGATATCCACGAGCTTCTTCAGCTCCTTCAGCTGGAAGGACAGAGAAGGGAGCACAAACATTCATTAATCCTGCCCAATTAATTAGTTCATTCACGGATCTCTTACAGTATCCAGGGTGTTTGGATACTTTTATTTTTTCTTTTCCCTGTTTCCATCCTGTCTGTTAAACTCCCAACAATCCCCAGCCTCCCTCAGTTTTCACCTGAATCCCTTTTCCTGGCACCCAGATCTTTACGGAAGAGAAGGTGACAAATTTGGGTTTGATGAGCTGAGGGCACAGAGGGGGGAAAAAAAATCCTTTGGGGAGTCCCTGGCTAACTTTGCCTGATGTGGGCAGTGCCAAGAAATCTCCTGATCCTCGCTGAAAAGAGGGGTTTTGGAGGGGGGAGGGCATCAAGTGCAGAGCAAACCCAGAAAATGATGGAAAACACCCCACAGTTGTCTCAGTGGAGGTTCTGGGGCTGCCCTGTGCGTGCTGGAGGCCACAGGAACCAGGACCCCTTTCTGTTTATATCAGCCACTCTCATTCCAAACATTTCCTGCTGCTCCCTTCCTGTTCTGATGGGAAATGTGTCCTCTGACAGGACCTCACCGAATCCATTTATCCTGCTCTGTTCCAGCTCTCCTGCCACATTTATCACCCAAGGATCTGAGTGCATTCAGCACAACCACAGACATCTGCCAGCTTGTTTTTTTTTCTCCCCTCTCAGTCTCTTCAGGAGAAAAAAAATGAAATGAGTGCAACAGTTTTCCTATTTTAGGAAGTTGGACTTTTCCCCCAGCCTCTCTCCCACAAACATTGTTTTAGCTTTTTTTTCTAGCAGAGAAAACAAATCCCCACAAGATCCACATCCTCAGGTTTGATCCTGAGACATTTTTGCTTTCCAAAAACAAAGCTGGACCATCTGCCAGCTCCAGGGAAGGGGTCAGGAATATCAGGAATCCTCCTCCTCTCACCAGGCAGCTGTTTGGCCAGAGGATTGGGAATGTGGGGATCTTGCACCACAGTGGGACAGAAATGATCACAAGTCACAGGGAAATGAAGAAAAGCCATCGCCTGGACCCATGAGAGCTCTGTGTCAACAATGAATCCCAAAAATCCTCCTGAGTTACAGCCTGAAGTGATCCCTTTGCATCATCTCTATGGTGCTGGCACTTAAAATAATCATGGAATGGTTTGGGTCTGGAGGGACCTTAAAACCATTTCATTCCAAACTCTGCCATGGGCAGGGACACCTCCCACTGTCCCAGGCTGCTCCAAGCCCTGTCCAGCCTGGCCTTGGACACTTCCAGGGATCCAGGGGCAGCCACAGCTGCTCTGGGAATTCTATTCCAGGGCCTCCCCACCCTCCCAGCCAGGAATTCCTTCCCAGTCTCCCATCCAGCCCCGCTCTCTGGAAGCCATTCCCTGTGTCCTGGCACTCCAGAACTCTGGAACACGAGGTTTCACCCACAAATATTCATCCCCTAACTGGTTTTGGGACCTTGCCAGCGGAGGAACACGGAGAGAGGGATGTTCTCCTTCAGGGAGCAGCCTCAGCCTCGTTGTGCATTATCCTGGGAATTCCCGTGTGGAAGGCAGCGGGATCCCAGGTTAAAAATTGGGAGGAGAGAGGAGGTGCCTCCCTCCCGCTGGCTGAGGGAGCTGTCCAGTTCCTGACCGCCCGGAGAATTCCTTGGTTCCCTTCCGTGCTGCCAAGGAGATGCTCCTGGAGGAGCCTTTGGGCAGCTCCCCTGAGGACTCTCCCAGGAACGGGGGGGTTTGGCCGGGAGGAGAAGCCGGCTCACCAAACCTCTGCAGGATTTCACAGAACCTGAAAAGGTCCTGGAAGATGACCTCAAACGTGATCCCAGAGCTCCCGAGTGTGGGCGCTGCGTGCTGGAGAGCTCAGAGCCGGCTGTGGGAAGGACAAAGGCAGCGAGTGCACAGGGCTGGCCGCTGGGGAGGGACCTTTCCCCAAGGCTGGCAGGATCTCAGCCGGATTTATGGATCTGAAGGCCTTTGGGATGGGCAGAGCTTCGAAAAATCGGTGCCCGTGAGGGGCGTTTGGTAACTGCAGCAGGGCAGGGAGTGCTGCAGCTCTCAGGATTCCCTCTGGTGTGGGTCAGGGCCTCTGGAATATCTCAGTGCCAGGAAGGACTTCCTGGAGCTGGCTTGGCAGCCTCAGCCCAGGGAGATCAGAGTAACCCGAGCCCGCGATACGATCGCAGCAGGAGCTCGGAGGAGTTCCTTCATTTCACCCTCCTGCTCTCAGCATTCCCTCCCGGGCATCCAAGCTTCCAGGAGGATGTCAGGGAAGAGAGGAGCTGCAAACAGGAGCAGCCCCATCCTTCCCAGCAGGGTGAAGCACTGCTGCTGCTGCTGTTCCCAGCCTCTGGAATCGCATCCATGGCTCTGAATCGCTGCCTGAATCAGGATTGCTGATCTCTCCTGTTGCCAGGGAGTTGAAAAGCTCGGATGTGCTGCCTGAAGGCTGGGAATGACCAAGAGCAGGATCTGAATTTCCCTTGCAGTCTGGAAGAGCGGAGTTTCTCTCAGCCATTTGGGATTTCTGTATCCTGCTCTCATTTGTGTTGCTCAGTGCTTACAGATCAGAGACAACTTGTATATTTAAACATTCCCAAGGTTTGCCTGAGCCTAAACCACAGGCTTTACACCTGGGATCCAGGGAAGGGTTGCACAAGTGACTTCTCTGTGGAGTTTCATGGAGCTGAACAAGTTTAACACCTTTGCACACCGAACTCCGGATCAGATTTCTCGCACATGATCTGTGCCCAAGGCAGCAGAGAGGGGCAAAAATTCACCTTGCTCCTCCTCACTGCAGCCCAAATTTTGTAACAGGTATTGGCATGTTGAAATTTGATTGATGATGGCTTTTATGCTTTAAAAGAAACTCCTGTAACGTTATAGAAATCTCTCCATTAATAATTAACTCTTAATTTAACCGAGCTGGACAGACAATCTTTTCTCCTCTGTACGAATACGTGGCACAAAACTTTCTTTCAATATTGTTCTTTTATTGCATAAAGAGTGGTTTATCAAGATCTGCTGCGGTCTGGCCTGTGGGTCTGTGGGATCTTGGGCCATGGGATGGGACTTGAGCAAGAATCCCAACACAGCAGCCCTCTGTTCACTTTTCAGAGGCTGCAGTCATGAATCCCTGGAAAAAATCAAGGGGCGGTGTGTCATCCACAAATAACCAGTTAAACTCTTCTTTTAGAAGATTTCCTAATGAATGGATTTTATTTTTCCCTGCTGGACTCTGAGGTTTTGGGGAATTGGGGTGGGTTCTTTAAGCCTTTTAAATGCTGCTCCTTGGCCCTGAAGACCAGAAAATTCCTCTTTTACCACGTGAGCCAAGTCTTCATGTTAGTACTCCAGAAACTTGGCCTTTGATGAGGACATCAAACACTCAAAGATCTCATGTTAAGGATGAAACAAAAGTGAGAAACCATATAAAGAGAATTACCCTTTATCTGCTGGGTGTTCGGGGTGGTGTGACCGGGCAGCAGCTCCCACAGGTGTGACATGGGACACGAAACCTTGCAGGTGAGCAGCTCTTGTTTGCCAGGGCTTCACCTCCCTGGCAGGGAGGAATTCCTGCCCAAAATCCCATCCCAGCCTGGCCCAGCGGTGCCCCGTGCTTTGTACCCGCTGCCTCCCCTGGGTGTGCAGTGTCCTCTGCTCCAGGCAACATTCCCTAGGGAAGAGTTCCCAAACCGCCACCGGCTGCTTCCTCTCTCCTGCCCTGCCCCTGTGGATGCAACGCTATCGATAAATTTGTGTTTGATTCCTCGGAATCCCAGCCTGGTTTGGCTTGGGAGGGACCTCAGCGCTCCCCTCATCCCAACCCCCGCCATGGGCAAGCGATGCCACGCACTAGCCCAGGTTGCTCCCAGCCCCATCCAGGCTGGAATTTGGCTGGATTTGCTGCAGAGCCGCTCCCGGAGCTCGCCTTGGCTCGAACCCGGCCGGGGGGGACCCGGGGCCGGGGCTGCGGCGGGGGAGGGACGGACGGAGCGGGGCGGGACGGGCGGAACCGTGAGGGGAGAGCGGAGCCGAGCGCCGAGGGAAGGGGAAGGAAGGAGCAGAGCGGAGAGGGGAGGGAAGGAGAGCAGCAGGCGGGGAAGGAGAGGGAAAGGAAGGGGCGGAAAGGCAAAGGAAGGGAAGCAGAGGGAAAGGAAAGCACGAAATAGGGAAAGGAAGGCGAGGACAGTAGCGGGGAGCGAAGGGAAAGCGGGCGAGCAGCCGAGCCGAGCCTGAGGCGCCCCCCGCGGGGCCGGCCCCGCTCGCTCCGCAGCGCTGGGGAAGCGCGGCCGCCGCTCCGCCGCCAGCGCCGGGGCCATGGAGCGCTGAGGGGCTGCGGGAGCCCGAGGGGAGCCTGAGGAGAAGCGGAGGAGAAGCGGAGGAGAAGCTGCGGGGAGCCGCCGGAGCCGCCGCCGCCGCGGCCGAAGGTAAGCGCTGCCCGCCTGTGGGGCCGCGGCCGCCGCCCGGGGCCGGCGCTGAGGCGGCTCCGGGCTCTGAGGGGACTCCGGGCTCTGAGGGGACCCTGCCCGGCCCTGCCCGGCCCTCACGGGGTCCCGCTGGCTCCCGGTCCCTGCTCCGTGCCCGGGGCCGATGGAGCCTTAAGGACCGAGTCACTTGTGGGGTGTTCGCGTGGCCCCAGTTAAGTTTTGTCGTGGGGAATCACATGGCCTTCAGAGGGAAAAAAAAAAAAAATACACAACCAAAACCCGACAAACAAGGGTCGCGCTTTGCCAGAGAGCGGATGTGCACCTATATTGGTTTTTTAAATTACTTTATTTCTGCGCTCTCTGCACCCGCTGGATGTTCCATTTGACGTGTTTATTCCCCGTCTGTTCCTCCCTGGGTTTTATCTGCCTCGAATTTCTGTCGGGATCGCTCATTTTAACCCGGCCGCCTTGAGGCAGCGGCCGTACGGCAGCATCGTGTTCCATGGAGCCGCATTCCCGGGGTTTGCGCCTTCCCGGCGCCCTGGGATGGGGCTGCCCTGCCGGATTCCCCTTCCCAGGCAGCCCAGCCCCATCCCAAAAAGCTCGGGAGCCATCTGCAGCCCGGATCCTCGGAACTCCGAGTGGGATGAGCCCTCCCGGTGCTCCTCTGCCGGAGACATTTCCTCTGCATCATTTCCCTGCCATGTGCTTTGAGTCAGTTTGTTTTTCCTGAGCCTCCTTTTCCCAGTTCGGAGCCTGGTGGGAGTTGCGAGTTCAGGGAGGATCTGGGAGCTGCACCCTTGAGCTTTTCCCCCCACTCCTGAGGTGGAGGTCGATGAGTTACAAATCAATTCTGCTGAGGAACGAGGTGTTTGCTGTGATCTCTGGGGCTGGGATGGAGCCACCAGGGCGCTGAGTTGTTTTGTGTGCTGCTCAGCATCTGTTGCTACAGGAAACATCCCAAGAGATCCTCCACTAAAGAGAGAATTCCTGGTAGATCTCTCTTGTACAAGACTCTTTCCCTTTATTTTATTTACCTCAGGAATCCTGGTGTCCATAGGAAGCAGCAGTGAATAAGCTGAATAATTGCATTTGCAGGTCATAAATCCAGTGGAACAGGGAACTTTTTTAGGCCATTCCTGGTAGATCTCTCTTGTATGAGACTTTTCCCCTTTATTTATTTACCTCAGGAATCCTGGTGTCCATAGGAAGCAGCAGTGAATAAGCTGAATAATTGCATTTGCAGGTCATAAATCCAGTGGAACAGGGAACTTTTTTAGGCCATTCCTGGTAGATCTCTCTTGCATGAGACTCTTTCCCTTTATTTTATTTACCTCAGGAATCCTGGTGTCCATAGGAAGCAGTAGTGAATAAACTGAATAATTGCATTTGCAGGTCATAAATCCAGTGGAACAGGGAACTTTTTTTAGGCCACTATGAGAGAGATGCTCGTTTGTAGTGTGTCTCATTATCAGCTTCAG
Source organism: Phylloscopus trochilus trochilus (assembly GCA_016584745.2). NCBI lineage: Eukaryota > Metazoa > Chordata > Aves > Passeriformes > Phylloscopidae > Phylloscopus > Phylloscopus trochilus. Next base: position 1,669,058 of record WQNJ02000093.1, on the reverse strand, counting down.
AGAGGGAGCTTAAAAAGGTTATGAACAGATCTGTGATCTATAAATCATCTGGAATAAAAGCTTATTAGCACAACAAGTGCCTTTCCTGGCAGGTTATTCATTGGAATTCTCTGTTTCTCTTGTCATCTCATCTATTTTAATGTTTCCTCGTGCCTGCTCAGGTGCTCCAGGTGCAGCTGTATCCGACTTTATTCTCCTTTTTGGGCATTTTAGATTCCAGGAAATCATTTCTAGTGCAATGCTTTAATGTGAAGGTGAAGTAAAGGACGATATTGAACCTTTTTGGCTGTTTTTCCCCAAAAACATATTCAGGTTTTTTTTCTCCACCACTTCTGTATTTACTTCCCAGCTCTTCCCAGGTCACATGGAAACCTCTCCTTATTCAGCATTCAAATCCTGATTTATCCATCAGGAAGCTTAACCCAGATTAGCTGAGTAATCGTCTCTGGGAACACAAAGGCTCCTTTAAAAAGTCATTCCAGTCAAATCCCTGGAATTTCCATTTTTGAAATGGATAGCCACGCGCAGAGCTGGAAAACCCTGCCCAAAATGGCAGGTTTTAATTGGAATGGTTCGTTTAACCCAAACATCCTTTCCTTGGGATGATCCACGTGGAGCTGTCCCTGGTGAAATATGGGAAGTTTTTAAACATTTGGGGGAAATAGTGACAAAAACAGCGCTTGGAAAACACCTTTATTCCTTTAAATTAGGTGCCTGTCTTTCCAGTTTTCAATCTTGATGTAGTTCCCTTAGCGGATAAAATTGGATAATTGTGGCAGTGGGATAAATACAGCCTTGGCAGATTGGAGAGAAAAAAAAAAAAGAAAATTGGAAAGGTGTAGGACAAATAATGAGGTGAAAAAACTCCCTTAAACTCCATGCCTGTTGCAAACAGATGAGTGGATATTTATATGAAATATTGCTTTGAAGGAAAAGGATTTTTAACCTGATGTAATTACTCATGCTCTGGGGTGGTTTTTTTTTTCCCCCCGCTTTTCCTTCAGTTTGGAGAATGAAAATAATTTGTCAGCTTCACTTTGGGCTCCTTGCTGCTGCAGTGTTTTGGTTTCAGGCGATGCGGGGGGATGCTTGAGCTGGGGTAGGTGAATTTCAGCTGAGTTTCTTTAATTATGAAAACAGCTCTCAGCTTCAAGCTTGTTCTTCCAAAAAAGAATAAAAAAATAAAAAAAAGAACAAATTGATACCATCCTGTTGCTGCTAAAACAGGGAAAGTGCTTCCTGTCACATCTCTGAGTGTCCCATTCATCTGTGAGCCCTTCAGATCCCAAATAATTCAAGGGTATGCCCACTATTCAGGTTAGAATCTTAGAAAGAGTTTGATGAATGGTACAGGGAAAGTAAATGAAGGACTTTTCTCTCGGCTGTGCAGCAAAAAAATTGAAAAATCCAAGCCTTTGAAATGAATTTTTAGCTTAATTTTTCATCAGATGTCTAATTAGATCGAGGGCTCCTTGGCCAGAACTTGGCAAAATCATTCCTGTCAATCCCAGAAGTCTGAGAAACTTTGCAAATGGAAGGAGACAATTTTTAGAGAACAATAAAGAGAAAATGGTTCACCCTTTGTATTTGAAACCAGTCTGAGGGATAAGAGGGAACTTCCTGGGAGAGCAGCTGATTCCACGTCTGCCTCCCGAGGAATTCCTGCACTTTCTGCTGCAGCATCTGGCACTGCTGGCAGTGATGAGAAAATAGATTAGAGGATGAGGCTGGATTAAATCCCTGCTTATTCAGGTGCTTAAAAAAATGTCATTTTGTGCACCCCGAGTTTGGCTTTCCCTCGTGTTTGACCACTTAAGGATACACTCAAATAACTCAGGGGAGGAAAATCCAGAAAGTTCCCTTTTTTTGGTCTGTGTTTCTCCCTTTTCTGTCTGTCTATGTGGGGTCTTGTGTGTGGATTGTGGGATTTTTTTTTTTTTCCCTTTCCTCCATCCATTTTCTTTCATGAGTTCCTCTCCTCTCTGGAATCCAAGCAAAGAGGGCTGTGGATATTTTTACTGCTGGGAATGAAGTGGAACCAAGGTAGATCCAGTGCCTGGGAGAAGTTCAGGACAACCTTGATGGTGCTGAAAATACAGGTTGGGAACTGGGACAGCGTGGAGCAAGGATATTGCATAGAGTGAGATATTTTATAGAGCAAAATTAGAGAAAAAAATTGCTTATTTGGGGTAAAATTAGAAAACTTGGTACCCTCAGGGCTGTACACCAGAAAAATGCTGAATGATGGTCTTTAAACAGTGGGAGCTGGAGCCAGGTGGGCAGAATCCCTTTGGATTGGAGACGAGCTGGAGATCAGACCCAGTTTTCCATTCAAACCTGCTGTGCTTCTGGGATTCCCTGCTGGGATTTCCCCCCCAGCTTTTCCTGCTGCTTGCCCAAGGAACACGGCAGCGTTCCCGTTGTCCCGGGGGCTGCAGGAGGAGTCAGGAGATGCCAGCATTTCCCAGATTGAATTGGATTCATTTCTGGTGACAGGAAAGCAGCAGGAGCCCCCAGGATCCTCCACATCAGGGCACTTGAGGGCACTGATGTCCCCTTTGTTCCTCGGGGTGTCCTGGAAGAGGAGGGAAAAGCTCCCCAGAGGTTTTGTGTTCTGAGGAAGAGCTGGGCTCTGTTCCGATGGGTGCAGGCTCAGATGACATTTTTGAGGGATATTTGGAATCCTCCTTGGCAGACAGCTGTTGAGAACGTCCCACTGAGCTGTTAAAGAGTTAACTCAGCCTCGTTTGCTCTCTAATTAATTTGCTGGGGGATAATACCTCACGTTTGACCTGATTTTGGCAGCAGATTTGGTGGGAGCAGCTGCTGGTCCTGGCAGGGGCTTTGCCTGGCGTTGCAGGAGGAGCAGGGGGGCCACGGAGAGCACACAAAACCCTTCTCCAGGTGCTGCTCCCTTCCTTAGCCAAGCCTCCCGGCCTGCAGGAACTAGGACAGGGATTGTTGGCAATAAATGGAATTTTTTTTTTGTTTCCACTGTTCAAGGCAGAGCTCGTGGAACAACGGGCAGAAGGTGTGGGAAGAGAGAAGAGAGGAAAGAGAGGTCAGCTAAAATAAATCCAAGGAAACAATCCAGCCTTGGAGACTTCAGAGAGGCAGAGTGGGAACAGCAAATAAATTGATGCCAGGGGGGATTTATAAACCAGAGAATTCACCAGAGCTCTCCCAGATCCAGAGGGAATCTCCACCTATTGTAGGGACAACAGTCCCCGGGTGTTTTTGACACAGTGGGGCTGCCAGAGGATTTGCTCCTCGGGGTTCTTTTGGACGCTGTGCTTTTGTTTCAGTGGTTCTGAACCTGGAAACAAGGAGTTGACTCTTTGCTTGAGTAAATAACCACCAGATTTTCAGTTTTGTTTCTGCCTGAGCTCCTCTGTGAGCTCAGGTGCCTCTGGCACATCCAAGGAATTGCATTTCTTTGGGAGCTGAGGCAAATAAAGGCACTGCCTGGAGCTTGGAAGGAATCTGAGACTCCTTGGGAGTTTTCTCACTGCTCAGCTTTGGTGCCTAAAATCTGAAATGTAAAGAAAAAAAGAGAAATTTCCCTTGATGGAAGGGAACCTTTTCTAACCTTGTTGTTGCTAAACAAAGCTCAGCTTCTGAGTCACTCCCATGGATCTGGATTGAATATTTGCTGCCTGCAGGATGGGCACCGGGGGATAAATCCCACCTGAGCTTTGGGGAAGGATTAGGACTGTGCTCAGATGGAAAAATAAATTCTTGCCATTGATTTTTGTCCCATTCATGCTTTTGTAATTCAGCAATTGCTCGAGGAAGCCACAGACAGGATCCCACTGGCATAAACAGCACAGAAAAACTGGGATTGCCAGAGCTCTGGGGAAAAAACCTGGAGAGAAGCTCCTTGCAACAGGAACGCTTCCAAGGGTGCTTGTAAATACCAGGAGCAGGAACTTGGGGAAGAGAGGAATCCAAAGGGATGAATCCTTGGGAGTCACCGTTTCTGGAAGCTGCAGCTCAGATGAGAAGCAGAAAATGATCCAGCAGCACAAGAGCTCTTGAGGAGAAAATCAGTGTGAGGCGTTTGGAAACCTTCAGGGCGAGGCTGCCCAGTTTGAGGGGATTCTGCTCCAGGAGAAGCAGATTCTCGGGGTGCCCAGAGTGCTCAGGAATACTGATCAGTAATGTCCCACCTCCCAGGAGTTTTCCATCTGCCTGATGGAAAGCTCTGTGTGGATTTTTTGGGGTCCTAGGAAAAGCAGGAAGTTTGTCCCAGGCTGTCCTTGGAGAGAGGCCTCTCCAAGATTTAGGGATGAGGGAGGAGCAGAGCAGGATTTGGGATATTCTTGGAGAGCTTGGATTCCCAGCACTGCTCCTTCCAGAGGTTCTGCTCTTCCTGATGGGAAAAGCTCTGTGTGGATCCTTGGGGCTCCTCAGAGGAAAGCAGGGAGCTCGTTCCAGGCTGTCATCCCCTTCTCCAGGATCTCAGCGATGAGGGACGGGGCAGGAAGAGCAGAGCAGGATGTGCAATGTTACTTGGAGAGCTTGGATGTTCCAGAGGTGGAACTGCCCTTCCTGATGGGAGAAGCTCTGTGTGGGTGCTTTGGGATCCTCAGAGGAAAGCAGGGAGCTGGTCCCACATTCTCCTTGGAGAGAGGCCTCTCCAGGAGTGGGTTCCAGGGCAGGAGGAACAGATCTGGGGGCCCATCCTGCTGATCCCAAGGATTCCATGGCAGGCTCTTGCCTGAGACAATTCCCAAAGAGGCTCCTCAGGGCAAACTCCAGAAGTGTCTCCCCCTGCCACAGCTGTTACTATTCATCCCAAATAATTGTTGGGATGCTCTTTCCCACTGCTTCTTCCCAACCTGGGAGAAAGGAATATTCCTCACTTGTTTTTGGGTGGCTTTTTCTTTCCCTTCTTTCTTTCCTCTGCGGAATTCAATTCTCAATTCTGCATTTTCTTTCTGGAATTCATCCCAAAATTCCTATTGCAAGCCCTTTTCCTTGCACTTTCCTAAGGAATCCATGAAATCTCTGCCTGTCCTTCATTGTTTGATGTGTTATTTGTGTGTGTCCAGGTCTGGAGGAGAGCTGGGCCCGTGTTTTTCCCGTTTTCCTTAATCCCGCAGGAGCCACAGGAACATTGTGGGATTTTTTTTTTCCACTGCCATCAGTGGTTCACTGATGAATTAATTCCATTAAAAATGGAAGATATTCCATGCCTTTTTCCCAGAAAAGTAAGAACAAGGCAGTGTTCAAATGAAGTCAGGCAGAAGAACTATAAAAATAAACAGTTATTTCACCTCATTCTTCATTTCCTTCTGGAGCCATATTCCCAGAAATCCAGTTATTTAAAAAAAAAAAAAAAAAGGAGGAAAACAATCCAGTCACAGGCCATGAAAGGAAGTAGAAAAATACATTTTTTTCATCTTTCCTTGTTTTTCAATCACCCACTCTCGGCATAAAAATATTTAGTGCAAGACTCCTATCATGTAAAATAATTGTAATTAATTCCTCGAGTCAGGACTGTGTAGGAAAATTCAGGAAGAGTTTCCTAAGCAAAGGATAAGAGATTTATTTAGACTCATGGAAAACCAGAGAAGCTTTATGATTAAAAAATAATGATTTAGCTCTGAGCAGACTCTTCCTGACTTTTAAGAAGCTTTGGTGAGTTTTCCTGGATGAAATACAGGATTTTTTCCTATCATCTGTGGTTTCCTGGTGTGGATTTGGCTGGAGAAATTGAGGCAGCATTTTTGGGATTGTTTATAAAACAGGAACAAGCAGAAGAAATCTCCCCAAATCCTCTCATGGAATGGCAGCCAATCCCCCAAAATTCTCTTTTCCCTTCCAATAATTCACTGTATGATCAACTTGGAACATTCTTGGCTTTTCCTTTTCCCATTTTACTCATCAGAGTTGTTGAATTATTCCTTTTTTTTGCTCCATCCTGTGCTGTCTCATGGACCCAACAGCAGTTTGGTGCTGGCCATTTGCTTCCCAGCACAGCAATTCCTACATTTTTGGTGGTGATAAACCAAATTTTCTTTAACTTTCCAGGAAACCAAAGCTATTTTGGTTTTTATTATTAAGATTGTGCCCTTGGGAGCGAGCCTGGATTGATGCTGGGGATCCTGCAGATGCTTTGGTTTGGATTTCACATCCACACTTCCATTTATTTATGTTTTATTTTTGGAATTGTGGTTGCACTGATGGGCTTTTAAAGGGTATTTGTAGGTGTGTGACAACTGCCCTTTAATCAGAGGGATGAAATTCATGGGAATTTGTCATTTGAGATGGAAAAAAATTGGAGGCAGCACCCAAATGTTCCCCCTGTGTTTATCTGTGACTCGGTGACTAAAGCAGCGCCGGTTTTCGCACTGGAAATAGAATCAAATCATCATTTCCATGATTTTTTAGAGTATAAAATATCAGGAGAGGGCTTCTTTCCCAGCTGGAATTCTGTGGGCTCGGATCCTCTTCCCTTTCCCTGCAGAGGAGGGGGAAAGGAGTATTCTCCATCTGGCTGGGGGCTTAAAATGATCCTGTGTTTTGATGGCTCTGCAGATGAGTTCAGTTCTGCATTCCACACCGAAAACTGGGGAATTCAGTGGGGAAAAGAGCAGGAATGCTTCATTCCCGAGCCATTCCAGCTGCAGGAAGCTCAGCTTCTCCATTGCACCCAGTGCTTTCCATATTTTTGGGCTGGTATTTGAAGTGGGACTTTCTTTCTTTTGAAAAAAGCGAGCAGGAGACACGTTCCTAAAAATAAATGGATCAAGTGATCTTGGAATTTTCATTTCTAAATTCTCTGGGAATCTGCCAAAGCTTCCATCAGAGACCTGCAGTCATTTGTGAGGAGGCACAGGCTGTTCCCAAGCTGAGGGAATTCAGGTGGGAGGGATGTGCTGAGGGGGGGAAAAAATTCCTTACTGAGGGTAAAGCTGAGGTTTTCCAGAGAATCTTTGGCTGCCCCTGGATCCCTGGAAGTGTCCAAGGCCAGGCTGGACAGGGCTTGGAGCAGCCTGGGGTGCTGGGGGTGTCCCTGCCATGGCAGGGATGGAATGGGATGGGATTTGAGGTCCTTCCCAACCCAAAGCAGTCTGGAATTCTGTGATTCCCTGAGGTCAGTGCTCTTTGATCCCTGTGGGAATGGAGCAGGAAATCCCCTCTTCCCCTTCCCTGTTCCCCTTCCCTGCTCTCCAGGCTGAGGAAACTTTCCCATTTTCCTCATCCCAGAAGGAAAGGGGGAAAGGGGGGAAAGGGGGGAAAGGGGGGAAAGGGGGGAAAGGGGGGAAAAGAGGGGAAAAGAGGGGAAAAGGGGAAAAGGGGAAAAGGGGAAAAGGGGAAAAGGGGAAAAGGGGAAAAGGGGAAAAGGGGAAAAGGGGAAAAGGGGAAAAGGGGAAAAGGGGAAAAGGGGAAAAGGGGAAAAGGGGAAAAGGGGAAGGGAAGGGAAGGGAAGGGAAGGGAAGGGAAGGGAAGGGAAGGGAAGGGAAGGGAAGGGAAGGAAAGGAAAGGAAAGGAAAGGAAAGGAAAGGAAAGGAAAGGAAAGGAAAGGAAAGGAAAGGAAAGGAAAGGAAAGGAAAGGAAAGGAAAGGAAAGGAAAGGAAAGGAAAGGAAAGGAAAGGAAAGGAAAGGAAAGGAAAGGAAAGGAAAGGAAATCCCTGTGTTCTCTTGGGCAGAGGTGTCCCTTCAGCTCTCCAGCTCCAAAGGTGATCCAGAGGAAAAGAAAAGGGGCTCATTGTGCTCACTCCAACACCTTGGGATTGGCCTGGAGTTTGTTGCCTTTTCCTGCCTTTTCCAGCAGCAGAGGTTTCCCATTCAGGCCCCGAGGATGTGCAATTCAGCCCCAATAAATCAGATTCCAGCTGCTCCTTTGCTCTGGCTCCCAGCTCTGCTTCCAAAGGGCTCCTTCCCTCCGTGCTGGGGTGGATTATATTCCAAGCTGTTCCCTGCTCCACATTTGCTGCAGGAAAACAGCTGAGGGCCCAGATTTTGCAGTTTTATTTTGGGCATCTTGTTTGTTTTGAGGAAAAAACCCATTTCCTTCTATTCTGAGTTTTCAAAGGGAGGAGTTATCAGCATTTCCTTATCTCTGTGGAAGCAGATTCGTGAGGGGAGCACCTGAATGTGAGAATGAAAAACCTTTGGAAGGGAGAAGGGAGAAGGGAAGCTCTCCTGGAGTGCCTGATCCTGGAGCAGCAGATTAGGGCTGAATGTAATTAATAACCAGAAGAAATCCATGAAGTTGTTATAGTAACTGGGAAGTGAGGTTGGAATTTATGATCCGAGTGACTCAGCTCCGGGGGAAGGGATCTGGGAGCCCACAGAGGGAGAGCTGGAGCTTCCCTTCCCCTGCTCACCACTCAGCCCTTTCCCAGGAAACTCTGCAACAGACATGGACAAGGATCTTCCAAACCCTCTGCAGGAAAACCAACTCAGCCCATCCCTCTTGTCTCTCTGCATGTCTCGTGATCCTGGAAAAAGTTGGGAAAACTCTGCCCAGATAATCCGTGTGGTAATTAAATCCTGCTGGGTTTTTTTCCCCCCAGGAATACAAGAATTTTCCTTTGGTTTTCCAGCAAAGTAATCCCAAAAAATGAGAACTGCAAAACTCCTCTCCTGATGCTCCTTTGGGAATTCAGGGAGCTGGGTGGGGATTTCAGGATTTGGGACTGTGCGTCCTCTTAATCTGCATTTTTTTTGTCCAAGGAAAACACATCCTAAGAATAAAATGGGAAAAACCCTGGAGAAGTTGGATTCCTGTGACTTGGAGAGTTTCTGTGTTGTGTTTTTATATTTGCAATGCTGGCTGCCCAAAAATAAAACATTTGGGTGTTGTTGGGATATGGTTCTTTCCAAGTAGCCTCAAGTTTGGGTGGGAAAATATCCTGGATTAGCTTGAAATGGTTCTTTTATGCCTCAAGGCCTCCAAAATCCAAGAATTCCAGGCTAGTTTGGAAGGGAAATTAAAAATCCTCAAATCCCCACTATCCCAAACTGCTCCAAGCTGGCCTTGGACACTTCCAGGGATCCAGGGGCAGGCACAGCTTCTCTGGGAATTCTCTTCCAGGCCCTCCCCACCCTCCCAGCCAAAAACTCCTTCCCAATCTCCCATGGAATTCCATCCTCTGGCAGCTTTTGCCATTTTCAGTCGCTGTCATTCCCCAGAATTGTGATTTTCCTGGCGAGCCTGGATGGATCCAGGTTGGGATTCCTCTTGGAACACCCTGGCACTCTCCTACATCCCAATATTTTGGAATTTCCACTTTTTCAATTCCCTCTGCAACCCCAGCATGGAATAATTTGACCAGAAGAGGGGAGATTTTTTTTTTATGGTGTCACCCTGACACGGAGCTGATCCCTGGGAAATGAGAATTTCTTGTGGGAAGCGCTGGGATTTTGGGAGCAGGGGTTACTGAGCAGGGCTGCCCTCATTAATTGCAGCCTTTGAAGTGATGGAATTGGATAAAAACTTCCCAAAATGTTCAGCAAGAGGCAGTGCAAGGATCACTCCATGCAATTAAAGGAGGTTTTGATAACTGGGGAAGAAATTACCCAGAGAAGTTGGGAGAAAATGCTGGGATTGCCACTTTCACCTCACTTCAGAGCAGGGAGAAAATCACAGAATGAGCTAAATCGCTTTTTCATTAAAAAAAAAAATGCTGATCATTCAGCCTGGCATCAAAAATAATGCAAATATTTGCCCAAGAAGCAAAATAGCAGATCCAGAAGGAAAGAAAACAACCACAGTCTAAGGAAACAGGAACATCTGCCTTGGCTCTGAGGGAAAATCCTGGAATAAGAAAGCCGAAATGTCCCTCTAAATCAGGTTTTTTTTCCCCTTTAATCTCCTGTTATAAATTAATGCTGTCCAAGATGCCACTTCAAATATCCTGAAATAAAATATGGAAGTGGCTGCTGGAAAACATGGGAGCATTTCCAGAATGCCAAAAGCTTTTTCTGTAATCTTAATTTCCTTTTATTTATTGGATGGCCAGACAGAAATTTCAGTCTGGAAATTGCTAACATGGAAAAAAAGAAAAAACCTGAGATAAATCAGATTTGGAGTTGACCACAGTGCTGTCATGTCTTGTTTAATATTCCCAGTGCTTTGCCTTTTGCAGTTTTTGGGGTGAATATTGAGGAAAAGGCAATTCCTCTGCTCCAGAATCCTTTTCCTGGGCAGGAGAGGGCAGGATTGAAACAGCAGCAGGAATTTGTTGTGGCACAAATCCTCAAATTTTCTCTATTTTAATTTGGATTTTGCCCCTGGATGGAATTTTGACATTCTTGTGATGTTCCCAAGGAGGGCTGAGCTTGGAAAGCCCATAAAAAGGGGATTTAAAAGCCTAAAAAAGTGGATTTTAGGGCAATTTTTGGCTCTGCAAAGGTGGAATTTTGGGTTTAAAGACTTGGAATTTTCAGCCTGGAATTCTGTGATGCAATTATGATGTTCCCAAGGAGGGTTGAGCTTGGAAAGCCCATAAAAAGGGGATTTAAAAGCCTAAAAAAGTGGATTTTAGTGCAGTTTTTGGCTCTGCAAAGGTGGAATTTTGGGTTTAAAGACTTGGAATTTTCAGCCTGGAATTCTGGGATGGAATTGTGATGTTCTTGGGATGTTCCCAAGGAGGGTTGAGCTTGGAAAGCCCATAAAAAGGGGATTTTAAAGCCTAAAAAAAGTGGATTTTAGGGCAATTTTTGGCTCTGTAGAGGTGGAGTTTTGGGGTTGAGGCGTTTGAAGACTCAGCCTGGAAGTCCTTCCTGGAATTCTGGTGTTCTTGTGGAGTTCCCAAGGGGCTTTCAGCTTGGAAAACCTCAAAAAAAGTGGATTTAAAAGCCTAAAAAAAGCAGGGTTTGGCTTCTTTTCTGGCAATTTGGCTCTTCTCAGCAAAACTCCTGGGGAAGGAGATCTGAGGATTCTAAAAACTTTTCTTTTGGAGAAAAAGTTCTAAAACTCAACTTGTGAGAGAGTTTAGGAAGGGAAGAAGTAAATGAGGGACAGGAGCCAAGGGCTGCTTGATTTCTCCAGGGTTTATCCCATAGCAATTTTCTGGGGTTTGGTGTATTTTTAAATTGATTTTTTAAAAAAATAGAAATAGAAATTAAAGAAAAAAAAGAAATAAAAAGAAAAATAGAAATAAAAATAAAAATAATAATCAAAAATAAAATAAAATAAAATGTTAATATCATAAATAATAATAATTATTAAAATAATAATAATAATTTGATCTCTGAGAGCTGCTCAGCTGCTCTGAGGAGTGGGAGGCTCTGCAAATAATTTGCTCAAGGAAGAAGAAGGAGAGAAATTGCATCTTTTAATGGTCTCATTTTCCTCTGTAATTACCTTGGAAATCCTGATGTGGGGAACACTTGAACTGAATCCTTTGGAGCTGTCAGAGCTGATTTTTAATTTCACTTCATTTTTGCACAATAGGAGATGAGCTTTTTAGAGAGATAAGATTAAAAACCCCTGACCTAATCAGGAAAATGGAATTTACTTTTTTTTTTTTTCTCTTTTTTTTTTTTTTTGTGCTCAAGCTGTGAATATTTGTCTGGAAATTTCCTGTAAAAACAGGGCCAGTGAAAACTCCAGGAGAATAAATCTGTGAAAAATTGTGAAAGTTTCCCCCCCAAAACTGTGAAAATTTCAAAATTGTGTTTCATGGGAATTCTGCAGAGCACGCCGGGCCTAAGGACAGCAAAATATGGATTTTTTTTTCAAATTGTAACTGAAAGAAATGAAGAGAAATAACAACTTGGTTGTCCCCTATGCTGGAAAATCCAAAGAATTCTTGGAATTTCTGGGACAGACTGACTGGGACAGACTGACTGACATTAAATCCATCTTTAAGCTTGGATTGACTCCAGAGAAAGAGGAGTCCTTGCAATCCTCTTAATCTTGCTGATATCCTGGGAAGGAACCTCCTAATTAAAGCTGAGGCACAGTTTTAATAATAATTAGTTATTTAAAGGGGTGTTTTTGGCCATTGGAATTTTCTCAAGCATCTACAAAGATCATCCTCAGTTTTTTTTTTTTACTGGTAGGAAAATCGGTTGGATTTCTTCTTGGAGATAAATTTGTGACTTTATCCCCATGCCTGATGGCCTAAACCAGCAAATTTTGGGTTTTAAACTCAGCCTGGCAGTTAAGACAAAGCTCAGGGCAGCTTTGGGAGAGGTAAAACTGGAGAATTCCCTTCTCCAGAGCCTTGGGAGAGACCAAAGTGGAGGAATCCCTTCTCCAGAGCCTTGGGAGAGGCCAAAGTGGAGGAATTCCCTTCTCCAGAGCCTTGGGAGAGGCAAAACTGGAGAAATCCCTTCTCCAGAGCCTTGGGAGAGGCCAAAGTGGAGGAATTCCCTTCTCCAGAGCCTTGGGAGAGGCCAAAGTGGAGGAATTCCTTCTCCAGAGCCTTGGGAGAGGCCAAAGTGGAGGATTTTTCTTCTGCAGAGCCTTGGGAGAGGCTAAAGTGGAGGAATTCCTTCTCCAGAGCTTCAGGGGAAGCCTAAGTGGGAAAATCCCTTCTCCAGAGCCTTGGGAGAGGCCAAAGTGGAGGAATCCCTTTCTCCAGAACCTTTGGGGAGGCCAAAATGGGAAAATCCCTTCTCCAGCTGGTTGATCCTGGTGGTGTCAATTAGCAAAGCTGTTTAAGGTAAGAATGGCAGTGATAGCAAATAAAGGCTGTGGCAGCTCTAAGGGAAAATCCAGCTCATGGACTCCAGCAGAGGAAGGATGTGGAGCTGTTGGGGCTGGAAATCCCAAACTTGCACATGGAGATGTGTTTTAGGAGTTTCTGGAAATAGTGGATTTCACGCTGGATGAGGTGGGCAGCTGGTTTTTAACCACGGGGTAGGACAATCAGGCTTCACCCCGTGCCTCCATGGGATTTTATCCTCTAGGATGGTCCCAGGGATGGAGCAGCTCTGCTGGGAGAGCTGGGATTGTTCCTGGAGAGGAGAAGCTTTGGGGTGACCCCACTGTGGCCTTGCAGGGTCTGAAGGAGCTGCAGGAAAGATGGAGAGACTTTGGACAAGGGATGGAAGGACAGGACACAGGGAATGGCTTCCAGAGGGTAGGGCTGGATGGAATATTGGGAAGAAATTCCTCCCTGTGAGGGTGAGGAGAGGCTGGGATGGAATTCCCAGAGAAGCTGTGGCTGCTCCTGGATCCCAGGAAGTGTCCAAGGCCAGGCTGGACAGGGCTTGGAGCCACCTGGGAGAGAGGCCGGTGTGCCATGGCAGGAGATAGAACTGGATGAGCTTTAAGGTTCCTCCCAAGCCAAACCTTTCCATGATTCCATGAAATCCCTCTTTTCCGAGTCGCTTTTCCCAGGTTCCAGCCCTTGGTGCTAATAGATGCCCTTGCTTGTATTTTGTAGAGCGCTGTGAAATCTTCCCAGCTTTTGCTGGAAATGGGAACAGCTTGGGCTTTTTGAGGAGGAGGGAATTTCTGGGAGCTGCCAGCAGCTCCACAGAGCACTTGAGCTGTTGCTGCTCACAAGAAACGGGAAAAGGTCACAGAAAAGAACAACATTTTCCTCAGCAAATAAGTCATAAAAAAAGGGGGAAGTTCTTAGGGATATGTCCAAGGGGGGCTGGAGCAACTGAGGGAGCTGGGGAAGGGTCTGGAGCCCCAGGAGAGGCTGAGGGAGCTGGGGAAGGGTCTGGAGCTCCAGGAGAGGCTGAGGGAGCTGGGAAAGGGTCTGGAGCTCCAGGAGAGGCTGAGGGAGCTGGGAAAGGGTCTGGAGCTCCAGGAGAGGCTGAGGGAGCTGGGAAAGGGTCTGGAGAGCCCCAGGAGAGGCTGAGGGAGCTGGGAAAGGGTCTGGAGCTCCAGGAGAGGCTGAGGGAGCTGGGAAAGGGTCTGGAGCCCCAGGAGAGGCTGAGGGAGCTGGGGAAGGGTCTGGAGCCCCAGGAGAGGCTGAGGGAGCTGGGAAAGGGGCTCAGCCTGGAGAAAAGGAGGTTCAGGGGGGCCCTGGTGGCTCTGCACAGCTCCTGCCAGGAGGGGACAGCCGGGGGGGATTTGGGATCTGCTCCCAGGGCACAGGGACAGGAGGAGAGGGAACGGCCCTGCAGGAGGTTCAGGTTGGATATTGGAAAACAGATTTTCCCTGGAAGGGTGGTGAGAGATGGGAATGAGTTGCCCAGGGAGGTGTTGGAGTGACTCTGTCTGGAAGTGTTCCGGCCTTTCCCTCCTTTCTCATTGCCCACAGAAGCTGTGGCTGCCCCTGCATCCCTGGAATTGTCCAAGGCCAGGCTGGAGCAGCCTGGGACAGTGGGAGGTGTCCCTGCCGTGGCAGGGGTGGAATGAGATGAGTTTCCACCTCCCTTCCAACACAAAGCGTTCCATGGCTTTGTGTGAAGCAGGAGCCCATCTGTTCCTCCTGGGAGAGCCAGACCTGAGATTGTCACTTTTTTTTGGTGGCTGTCACCCTGTCTGAGTCGCTGCCTCTCCCTGTGAAGTTCTCATGGATTTTAAGGAGAATCCAGTTTGAATTCCAGCTCACAAATGATGCAATTCCCCGTGGGATCAGATGATTCTCCTTCATCCCTTTCCTTAGAAAAGCTTCTCCAGTAATTCACAATCCAGGTGCCTGGGGTTTATCTCTGAGCGTTTTCAGGATCAGCATTTTGTTGGGAGGAAAAATCCTGCTCCAGGAATGTGGTGGGTGTGGGGAAGAAGCAGGTGTGGGACTACAAGATGTGCTGTTACGGAATTTTCTGGGATTTGGTTTGGTTTTTTCTCTCCATGTTTGTGTCCTGCCTCCCTGAAAAGTGGGAGGAACTAGATTTGGAGGCTGAAAGGAGCTGGATAAACAGCTCTGCTTCCCAAAACTGCTGTTCATCCAGGGGATGGGAAAATGGGATTCTGACCCAGCCTTGGCTGTGTTTGTGGGAGAGGGGGATCTTGAGGGGTGAGGGGATCAATCTGCTCCTCACATCCCCCTGGAGCTCTAACCCTGCCCAAGGAGAAGCCCAAATGGTGGGAAAACCCGTGCTGGAATGTGGGCCTCCAATTCCAAACCTCCCCAAACTTGCACATGAGGATGTGCTTTAGGAATTTCTGTAAATAGTGGAGTTCACACTGGATGAGCTGGGCAGCAATTTTTTAACCAGCGTGTAGGAAAATCAGGAAAAGCATCCATGGGATTTTATCCTCACTGGCAGCTGCTTCTTGGGAACCCTTGAATTCATTCCCTGGCTGGATCCCTCTGGAGTTGCTGGAGGGTTTTCCCACCACTTTTGAAACACAAAAATCTTCAGGTGGAAGCTTGGTGTGAAAAGAAAATTGATATTCCAAGTGGGATATATCCCAGGAAAATGGATCAGACCCAACTGCAGCACTGATTTTTCTTCACAATTTATTAACAAATGCAGAGCTTTGCTGCTGTTCAGCATTGCCTGACCCCAGACCCAACCAATCCTCTGGGATACAGAGCTTTTTCTGGAGAATTTGGGAGAATTTTGGAGAATTCTTTGAGTGCTGGAGAGGAACTTTCCACATGTAATAAAAGTCTGCATTAATGAGAAAATGTTCCTGAGGAAAAAATTCCCAGGAGGCCTCTTTGGAGAGTTTTCCTCTGGTTTATTCTCCCCTTAAATGTTCATCCCAGGTGTCAGGTTTTTTCTGGGAAGGCACAGGAAGGAATGAGTCAGATTTTAATGGTAATTTAGTCATGGCTGAAGGAAGAGTTGGATTTTCTTCAGGCCTCAGAACTGCACTTCCCACAGAAGAAAATCTGGATTTCCTCATCATCTGTATTCAGCTTAAATTAATTTTGCCAAATTAATAAATATTTATGAGCTTGTGGTGTGAGGGGGGTCAGATTTTCACAGAAATTATCTTCCAGTCAGCCTGGTGCATCCCTCACATCCCATTTCCTGCTGGAGTTCAGCAAAATTTGGGAGATGTTCTTCAACTCTCATTCCTTTCAATTTTTATTTTTTTTTCCCGAGGAATGTGTGGATTGAGGTTTAGTGGAGAATGTGGAGGTGCTGCTGGTTGAAACTGATGGTCCTGAAAGTATTTTCCTGGCCTTGATGACCATCAAAATATATAATATAATATAATATAATATAATATAATATAATATAATATAATATAATATAATATAATATAATATAATATATTTTTCTATTTTCTATTATATATTATACATTATACATTATGTAATATATAATAATATAAGTATCATTTATATGATCATCTTGATTAACATATAATTAGTTAATATAAAACAGACAGTATATAAAAATGCCTATTATATGATAGAAAATAGAAAATATATTGTTTACGTATAATTGTGTAATATATATTATATAATTATGAATGTAATCATATATATTATATAATTATTATAATTATATCTAAATAATTCAGGCATATTCATACATCTACCTGCAATTTTTATATATAAGCAATATCTAATTATGTATAGTTTATATATTTATATACATAATTACATACTATATATTTAATTATAATTATGGAACTATATCATTTATATGTGTTTATAAATACAAAATGTGTAACGATCATTTTTCTTTCAGGCTGCCCCTCTGAAGAAATTCTATTTACCAGAAGTTTTTTATCCTGGGCTGCACTTGAACCTCAAGAATGAAGAAAAGCAGAAGTGTCATGACAGTGACTGCAGATGAGGTCAGTTCCTGCTGAAGGTTTATTTTGCCTTCTTTTTCTTTCCTTTTCCTTTCGTTTTACCCTGTGAAATAAGCTAAAAAGTTGATTTTTGTCTTCTTTGGTAAATCAAAACTACTTTGACTTTGATTGCTGATGGATAATCTTGGAGGATTTTTAGATAAGGAGCAGGAAATAAGAGCAGCACATTAAAAAATGAATAACTCGGCCCTGGGAAAGGTTTAGAGGAGTTTTATCTGGGTTTTTTTGCTCTGGTGGTCTTTGGTCAGTGTAGTGTGAGCAGGGAGCAGGGAATGTTGCTGGGATTTATGGAATATTTGCTCTGGATCCCACCTTTTTTATGTGTAAATATCTCAGTGTTTCAACAGCTCAACAACTGCTGTGATGATGCATTTTTTATTTCAGTATTACCCAAGTAATCCTCATCATTCCCTAATAATTAAACTCCAGTTCCCATTCCCTGGGGAATTGTCTCCATTTGGGATGATTGGCTGGTTTGTCCTAGGGCTCCCCAAAAAAATGGGAAAGCACTTGGAATGTGTAGGGAAAGAGTAGAAAAGAAGGGTTTGGGTATCCTGGAGCACCTCTCCAATAAATAAATCAATGTTGTTTCCCACTCTCATCCCAAGTTTTGCACAGCTCCATGGCCTTAATGACCTTGGAGGTTTTTTCTGACCTTAATGACTCTGTGATTCTCTGGTAATGAAGCTCCACTCACCAGGGTGGGAATTTTCAGGTGCCTTGGTGATGATAAAATGAGCAGCAGAGCAATCAGGCTGTGCCAGGTTCTTGGTTCTCATCTCCTGGGGTAGTTCTGGCTGGAGAATTGTGTTTTAGCCTTGTGGAGGAAATAATTTGTTTGCAGAATTTAGTTCTGGAGTTGTGGAGTTCTCATCTCCTGGGATAGTTCTGGCTGGAGAATTGCATTTTATCTTTGTAGAGGAAATTATTTGTTGGTAGAGTTGAGTTCTTGAATTGTGGAATTCTCATCTCCTGGGATAGTTCTGGCTGGAGAATCCAGTGTGGTTTGTTCTTTTGGAGGAAATAATTCATTTGCAGAATTTAGTTCTGGAGTTGTGCAGTTCTCATCTCCTGGGATAGTTCTGGTTGGAGAATCAAGTGTGGTTTATCCTTGTGGAGGAAATAATTTGTTTGCAGAATTCAGTTCTGGAGTTGTGAGATGTGGCTGGAAAATTGAGTATATTTTACCCTCATGGAGGAAATAATTCATTTGCAGAATTTAGTTCTGGAGTTGTGGAGTTCTCATCTCCTGGGGTAGTTCTGGCTGGAGAATTGCATTTTATCCTTGTGGAGAAAATAATTTATTTGCAGAATTTAGGTCTGGATTTTTGGGATAGTTCTAGCTGGAGATTCAAGTGTGTTTTACCATTATTTTGTGGTGGAAATAATTTGTTTGTAGAGTTTAGTTCTTGAATTGTGGAGTTCTCATCTCCTGGGATAGTTCTGGCTGGAGAATCGAGTGTGGTTTATTCTTTTGGAGGAAATAATTCATTTGCAGAATTTAGTTCTGGAGTTGTGGAGTTCTCATCTCCTGGGATAGTTCTGGTTGGAGAATCAAGTGTGGTTTATCCTTGTGGAGGAAATAATTTGTAGAATTCAGTTCTGGAGTTGTGAGATGTGGCTGGAAAACTGAGTATATTTTACCCTCATGGAGGAAATAATTCATTTGCAGAATTTGATTGTGGAGTTGTGGAGTTCTCATCTCCTGGGATAGTTCTGGCTGGAGAATCGAGTGTGGTTTATTCTTTTAAAGGAAATAATTTGTTTGCAGAATTTAGTTGTGGAGTTGTGGGGTTGTTATCTCCTGGGACAGTTCTGGCTGGAAAATTGTGGTTTACCTTCATGGAGGAAAAAATTTGTTTGCAGAATTTAGTTCTGGAGTTGTGCAGTTCTCATCTCCTGGGATAGTTCTGGCTGGAAAATTGTGGTTTACCCTGATGGAGGAAATAATTCATTTGCAGAATTTAGTTGTGGAGTTGTGGAGTTGTTATCTCCTGGGGTAGTTCTGGCTGGAGAATTGTGGTTTTACCCTCCTGGAGGAAATCCCTTGTTGGCAGAATTTGGGAATTTCAGCAGCCTCTCTGTTTGCAGAGCTCCCTGGAGTACCTGGAATGTGGGCTCAGCAAATCCTACAGCACCTCCAGCCACGCTCTGGGCATTGACCTGTGGAGGGGCCGCCGCTGCTGCTCGGGGAACCTGCAGCTGCCCCCGCTGGCCCAGCGGCAGACAGAGAGGGCCAGGACACCTGACAGGGACATCAGGACACCTGACAGGGACATCAGGACACCTGACAGGGACATCGTGTGCAGACCCACCACCCTGCCCCTGCTGCCACCTCCCAGCATCGCCATCACCACCTACCACGACTGGTGAGTCTCCTTCAGTTCTGCCTTGAGTAATCAATTCATTCACTCGTTCATTTGCTGGTTGCAAATTGCCTTTTTTTCCCCTCTTTTTTATTATAAGCACACATCTAATTAAGCTTTGCTAATCAACCTCTATCAGTTGTTGCATCATGGATATAAGTTTATAAAACAATTTGTAGAGGAAATTATTTGTTGGTAGAGTTGAGTTCTTGAATTGTTGGGTTTTTGGTTTTTTTTTTTTGAAATTTTTGAAAAAACAAAAAAAAAATTTGGTTTTTTTTTTTTTTGGTTTTTTTTTTTGGTTTTTTTTAAATTCTACTGTGGTAAAAATCTCTCCCCAAACTTCTGATTCCGGTCTCAACCGGAGGATTTGTGTTCCTGACTTTGCACCCACATGAGCTCGGGATGGTGCTGAACTCTCCCACAAAGGATTGAGGGAAATGCTTTGACTCTCTGGATGTTTCCCATCCCTGTGTGAGGAAAAAGGCTTGTGGGAAAACCCCATTGGGATCTAAAGTTAAGCTTGAGATAAATCCCCAAGAAAAAAATCAGAGAGCAGAGTACTCAGGCGTTTCTCTGAGGTGAATTCCAAAGTTGGAACTGGAGTGAAATGCCAAAACAAGGGAATTCATCCAGAGGGAGAGGAGAGCTCTCTTGTGCAGAAACTGCATTTTATGGCAAAATAGGGATGTGTGTCCTGCTTGTCATAGAAATATTGAGCTGGCCTTAAATCCTGTGCTCTCAGCTTTGGGTTTAGAGTCAGTTTTAGGCTCTAGTTTATAAATGCTCCACTCTCAGGTGCATTTACTGGTTGATGTTCCCGTCGTTCTTCCCAGCTGCAGTCTGGGTTTCTGTTAAGCTCTGCATTTGTGCAACTGTAGAGGATCCCATAAGCTTGAGATAAGTCCTAAAGAAACCATCAGAGAGCTGATTACAAGGGGGTTGCTCCGAGGTGAATTCCAAATGTGGAACTGGTGTCGAGTGCCAAAACAAGGGAATTCATCCAGAGGGAGAGGAGGAAGGCAAAGCCTTGAGTGTTCCTGTGCTGGAACTGGGTTTTATGGCAAAATAAGGATGAGTGTCCTGCTTTTCATGGGAATACTGAGGTGATATTAATTGCACCTTAAATTCTGTGCTCACATTTGGCTTTAGGATTGGTTTTAGATTCTAAACTTTCCTCTCTTGGCTCCATTTGCTGCTTCATGTTCCCATCATTATTCCAAGTTGGAACCTGGGTTTCTGTCAAGCTCAGCACTTTCCATTTGAACAGCTCTAGAGGACAGTCCCAAATCCATTTGTTAAAGTTCCTTTGGAAAGAGTTTTCCTGCTGAAAATAGGATTTCTAAACTGCCCTGGAATAGCTGAGAGAGAGGAATTGCAGGAGCTTTTGTCCAGGTTTTGTCATTCATTGCTGGGATAAATGCAACCAGATGAGTTCCCTCGGTTTTAGATGGATTGGGGATTCGGGCAATAAAAGGGTTGGTTCACCTTTGTGGGCATTGTGTGAACGTTCCCTTTTGTGGGGGCAGGGATTTGTGCTCCTGACAGCGGGAGCCTTTCCACCGCCTGGGCTTGCAGGGATGGAGTCGCTCTGAGCTTGGAATGCGCCTCTGTCCATGGTTTGGGAGAAATGCGAGGAATTGCCGTGGATTTGTCATGGATTTATCCCTTGGAACACAAGAGGGCATCGCTGCTCCTCTCTGCCAGTCCGGCAGAATCCGTGGATGTGGATTTTCCTGGAATGGTGTGTGCCGGTCCCAGGGAACCCGACAGCACTGCTCAGGTTGTTGCTGTTTCTGTAGCGCCCGAAAATTCCCGGTTTTCCAGAGGAACTGGGAGTTGCTGGTGTGACTGGGATGCAGCGCTGTCCCAGCTCCTCTTTCTGCATCCTCCTCACCTCCCTGACCACTTACATCAGCTGATCCTACAAAAACTGGGCTGAACATTCCCATTTTTCATGTCAGTCCTAATCCTCACCTCCCTGACTCCTTCCATCAGCTGATCCTACAAAAACTGGGCTGAACATTCCCATTTTTTCATATCAGTCCTAATCCTCACCTCCCTGACTCCTTCCATCAGCTGATCCTACAAAAACTGGGCTGAACATTCCCATTTTTCCTATCAGTCCTAATCCTCACCTCCCTGACCCTTTACATCCGCTGATCCTACAAAAGCTGGGCTGAACATTCCCATTTTTTATTGAAGTTTTAGGCATTGAGGGGTTCTGGACCAGGTGGGCACTGAGCTCTACCCCATTCCAGGCAGTTCTTCCCTATGGAATTCCTCCCACAGGGAGCACAGCCACGGAATCATGGAATGATAAGGATGATAATCATGGATTTGGGATTGAAATCCAACAGAGCTGCAAGCTCAGTGCTTATTAGTGATCCAAAAACCAAATTAATCAAAGATTCGAAGGGGAAAAAAAATAGTGGATAAAACAAGGAAGATGTTTCTGGAGACAGCAACATCCAAAAAAAAAACGAGGGAGGCTGATCCCAAAGCAGTAATTCCAAACCAGTTGTGATGTATTTATATTTTGTGGGAGAAAGGAAGGGAATATTCCCACAAAACAGCTTTTATGGATCCTGCAAGGCAGGAGGGGCATGGGATAGAGATCTTCAGGAGACAGTCTGAGTGGAGATGCCTTCCAAGCTTCTTTTCCACAAGTTTTGTCCCTGTTTTCATCCAAGTTGTTCAAATGTTTCCCCAATGCTGCTCCATATTTTCTGACTCCAGCTTTGTGATAAGAAATCCAGGCAGGAGGGAAGAGTGAGGGTGTGAAGAATAAATTTGTAGCTACACTTGGAGCATCCAAAAGAGTTCTTTTCCCAAATTTTTTTTTTTCACTCCTTAGCATCTCCTGGGTTAGATTTGGCAGCAGGCTGCTCATTCCCAGCATTTCTTCACGTTTCCCTCAAGTTTGGGGGGAATATTTGGATATTTTGAAGGGTTTGCAGCAAATTTTGATGTCGAAACAAAAATGGGATTTATGGTGAATCCTAAAGCGTGAGGAAATCAAGGCTTTAAGAATTCCATGAAGAGTCGATTTGGTTTAATATTAAATATCGGAATGCACTTTTTTAGGGATTAGAGAGGCCGGTAAATATTTAATATATGGCAATAAATATAAAAATATAGATTTGCTGCCTTATTATCCCTCTTTTATGGCTTCTTTCTTCTGGAATCATTTTATCGTGGAGCCTGAAGGTGCAAATCTGTAAGGAAAATATGAAGGGATTGATCCTATCCCCACATCCACCTGGAAACCTTGGTGGAATTGGGATAAATCTACTCAGTCTTTACTCCTGTAGTACCCACGTTGTTCTCCAGATGGTGGTGGTGGGCAGCAAATTAAAAGCAGCGTGAAAAAAAAAAAACAACAAACTCAATCAACCCGAAATTCGGGATAATTTTGGACACTGAGTTACTCCAAACCTTCCTGGGGAATTCTGGCTTCAGCAAGAGCTGGCTCATCCTCCCTGGGAAGCTGTTGGGAATTAATTGAGGGATTGATAAAATGGGAATTAATTAGGGGATTGATCAAATGGGGAATTAGTTGAGGGATAGATAAGTGGGGATTAATTGAGGGGTAGATAAGGAAAGTTAGGATGATAAAGGGGATGAGATTTGCATGGAGAATTAAGGATAACAAAGCTGGAATCAGGCTGGGAAACCGAGCCCGTGCTCCTCCCATAGCCCATGGATGAAAGGAAATATTTGGGAATATTTCACAGGAATTGTAGGATGAATCCCAGAAATTCAGAAGGAGACAATGTTTTGGAGAAATATGTTGTTTTGGGTTTTTTTTTTAATTTTCATTTGTTTTTTTCAATGCTGTTCCAGACCTTGTGATAATACCCTGAGAAACTAGAGTTTTATTTCTTAGATGATTTTAAATTCCAAGAGAAAAGAACTGAAGGAATTTTGCTGCAAGCTTGGAATAGGAAAAAAAAAAAAAAAGAGCTGGCTTCCCATGTGGTGTGAAAAATAAAAAACCTGAAGGAAAAAAAATACTTAAAACCAGGGTTTTAATTCTTATACTGATAATTAAAATTATTTCAATCACAGAATGGACATCACCTAGTTCAAAATCTGGATGATTTCCATAAATCCCATCAGTTTTTGTGCTAATGAGCAGGATCAATTATTCTGATTGAACATCCTTCCTGGATTTCAAAAGCCTGCTCCACATTTCCAGGGGGCATTTCCTTACCTTGGAAAAGGAGGTCAGTGATGTTCCTCAGAACATCCCATAATCTGCAGGGAAAAGAGGTTTTAATTATTCCTTGCTGTTTCTGAGAAATGTCTGTGGAAAACTTCATCCTGAAACTCAGAACTCCTGGGATTTTCCAAAGTTTCCCAACGATATCACAGATGTCTTGGAGAAATCTTGGAACGGCCACGAAGGAATTTCTGCTCTGAAATTTTGGTTTGCTGGTCTGTTTAGGGCTTTTTCCTGGGAATGAACTCGGGATTTGGTGGGATCTTGGAGAGCTGAGATCCCTCAAAAAAGTGAGAAAAGCTGGGAATGTTGTTGGGAGATGAGAGCCCCTGGGTTGTCTGCAGGTGGATCATAAAAATCAGAGCTTAAATCCATTTGAAATCCCCCAAGTGTGGCAAGCAGGGGCCTGGTTTGGTGTGGGAAGAGGAAATTCCTTGGATTTATTGACCTCATTGCCACCATTTTAACTCCTCACAGAGACCTGGAGGAGGAAATGGCCATGGAGAATTTAGGGAAACGATTTCCATAAAATTTGCTGTTCCCTCACATTGTGAAGTGTTCCCACAGGGAATATCCCACATTCCCAGTGGGGTTGGGATGGGGTTATTCCCAAGAGTTCCCACAGGGAAGATCCCATCTCCTGGCAGGGTTGGGATGGGCTTATTCCCAACATTATGAGGTGTTCCCATAGGGAATATCCTTTGTTGGGATGGGGTTATTCCCAATATTTTGTAGTGTTCCCACAGGGGATATCCTTGGTTGGGATGGAGTTATTCCCAATGTTTTGTAGTGTTCCCACAGGGGATATCCTTGGTTGGGATGGGGTTATTCCCACGTGGAATCGAGGCTCAGTCAGAACAAGGTTTGAGGGCTCACATCTGACATCCCACCCCAAATCAGGAAGATCTTCTATCAAAACAAACCCCAAAAATCCTTTATATCCAAAAAAAAAAAAAAAATTTGGGCAGGCCAAATGTCCCAAGGTCACTCTGCTGTGTCGTTCCAAAAGCCAACCTATCCCCCCCAGAAAATGGGAAATGAAGGTGATTTTGCTCTCTCTGACTTGACTCTGCTGTTATTTCTCCGCTAAAAATACCCAGAGAAGTGTTTTGTCTGCCTATAGTTAGATTTTGGCTGGTGCCATCAGTTTCTGAAGCTCTTGCAGCTTCAAAAAAAACCTTGATTTTTATGTTTTCTTGGAGGTCTAAATAAAAGAGCTATGATTAATATGAGGTGTAGTTACCCAGAGGAATTTTAAGATGGATTAATCATAGGTCAGGAATTAAAATTACGGTTATTTCAAAATCACTTTTTGTCCACAACTTTTATTTTGTCGTTGCCACCTAATCTTTTCATTCCTTTCCCTTTATTGAATTCATTGAATTTTACTCTAAACACTCCCAATAACATCCCCTTTTTGTGTGAATTGCAAGGTGATCCCAGTCATTTTATTAAGGATGAGCCTGGAAGTTGGGAGCTGCACGGTTTTGCCTGGAGATAAAAGTGGTTGAAAACAGAAGCACACACACCCCAAAAAAAAAAAAAAAAAAGGCTTTTAATGATTCAATTTTAATTATACACCTCAATGCTGAGTGCAAAAAGACAGCTTGGGATGTGTGTGGAAGGGGGAGAAATGAGTCACTGTTAATCAGCAGAAGACAACGAAGCTTCTGAAATATTTTCTTCAAACTTCACCCTCGCTCGAAGAGAAAATAAATGAAAATTATGGAAATAGAGTTGATGGAAAAGCTGAATCAGACAGGAGGTTGACAGGAGTTTCTGACTAACGATAACTCATCTCCAAGGAAAGAGCAAAGCCCGTTTGTTTTTACCTGCAGAACCTGCTGCAGCTCAGCTGACCCAGCACATTCACCCCCGCAGTGTCCCAGGCTGGGGATTTGGAGTGAGCTGAGCTTTCAGAGCCCTCCCAACCCAAACTCGTCCATGGTTCCATGACTGGATTGCTCTTGTTCAGGATTTCATTGGTTTTGTTCAGTTTTTGGTTGTTTTGTTCCGATTTTTGGTTGCTTTTGTTCAGGATTTGGTTGATTTTGTTCAGTTGCTGTTCCTTTTGTCCAGTTTTTGGTTCCCTTTGTTCAGTTTTTGGTTCCCTTTGTTCAGTTTTTGGTTCATTTTGTTCAGCATTTGGTTGGCTTTCTTCAGTTTTTCATTGGTTTTGTTCAGAATTTGATTGGTTTTGTTTAGATTTTGGTTCCTTTTGTTCAGTTTTTCATTGGTTTTGACCAGTTTTTGGTTCCTTTTGTTCAGGTTTTTGTTCCTTTTGTTCAGTTTTTGGTTCTGTTTGTTCAGATTTGGTTTTCTTCAGGATTTGTTTGGTTTTCTTCAGTTTTTCATTGGTTTTGTTCAGAATTTGATTGGTTTTGTCCAGTGTTTGGTTCCTTTTGTTCAGGTTTTGGTTCCTTTTGTTCAGGTTTTGTTTCCTTTTGTTCAGTTTTTGGTTCCTTTTGTTCAGATTTGGTTTTCTTCAGGATTTGGTCAGTTTTCTTCAGTTTTTCATTGTTTTTGTTCAGAATTTGGTTTTGTTTAGATTTTGGTTCCTTTTGTTCAGATTTTGATTCATTTTGTTCAGGTTTTTGTTCCTTTTGTTCAGTTTCTGGTTCATTTTGTTCAGGATTTGGTTGGTTTAGTTCAGTTTTTCATTGTTTTAGTTCAGTTTTTGTTGGTATTGTTCAGGATTCGCTTGGTTTTGTTCAGTTTTGGCTTGGTTTTGTTGAGTTTTTGGTTATTTTAGTTCAGGATTTGGTTGGTTTTGTCCAGTTTTTGGTTATTTTCATTCAGTTTTTGATTGGTTCAGTTCAGTTTTTGGTTCGTAACACCTGGGGACATGGTCAGTGGTGGACATGGAGGTGATGCTGCCTGAGGGTTGGACTTGCTGATCCTAAAGTTCTTTCCCAACCAGTGATTCCATGATTTTGTGATTTCCCAAGCAAAACTCCCCAAACCCCACCTCTGTCTCCCATTTTTAAACACTTGTGGCCGAGTTGCTCCCTCAGTTTCCCAAATTCCTCCCCATCCATCTCCACCTGGCCCTGGGGGGCTCCGATGCCTTTGGACCTTTCCTGATGTGTTTCCAGTGCCTGCATCTGGAATATTTCCAGATTCACTCCTTGTGGCAATTCCCTGCTGGAATATTTTGAACAGAGGCCTGGACAACACTGGGAACATCCCTGGAATGAAGCAGAGGATTGGGAATTCAGCCACTGCAGCTCCAGAAGCTTTTTACCCAGCACTGGAGACTTTTTATCCCTTAAAAAATCATGGAATGTTTGATTTACTTGGCCAGGCCCGCAGCCACCTCCTCGCTGACCCTGTTTTTATTGGCAGTGGCACCGAGCTGCTCTCGAGGATTTTTTGGCTGTGGATTTATTCCTTTAATTAAACCATAATGGACAAAGCTTTCTGGGAATTCTGACAAGGGAGAAAACCCTGCTCTTTCCCAGCTCCAAAACACGAGGCACTGGCAAAGCTGGAGTTGTTGAACAGGGGATGTTGTGGATTTTTCCCTTGTAATTCCTTAGGGAAAGATAGCTGGAAAAAAAAAATCCACCTTATAAAGCTGATTCTGGTTAATCCGAGGGGGAGATGATCTGAGCCACAAAGAAATCAAAATAACTGGAATAAAACCAGAATTATAATCTGTAGATCAACTAAAAGTCTGGAAAAGCAGGAGGAAAATACAAAAATTTTGGATTAATGGTGGAATTTTCTGTTCCTCAGCCATCGTGGGACCAATATCAGAGAAATTTGTTGGCTCATGAAGATGATTCCAATCCTTTTGTGGCAAGGAGGAGGAGGGTGCTCCAGGATTCCTTTTTGTCCCTTTTTTGGGCAGTTTTCCATGAGAATCCATGGCAGGATGCAAAAATGGCCAGGCAAAGTGGGTGCCTGGATTAGATCCATGGGATTATTTGGGACTACCAAGGACGGAGCAATATTTGGGTTTTTTTTTTTTTTTGTATTTGTTGTTGTATTAAAAAATCATGGGATTGGTTAGGTTGGAAAAGCTTCTGAGGTCATCAAGTCCATCCAAGTGTCACATCCACACAGCTTTTAAATCCCTCCAGGAATGGAGATTCCACCACTTCCCTGGGCTGGAAAACCCCTTCCATGAAGGAATTTTCCCTGCTCCATCTCTATCTTAACACAAAGCCTTTTCTCATCAGGATATACAAAATTTTCAGCTTCTCCTTTCTCTGGAGTCATCCTGGAGGTCTCTGCCTGTGAGGAATAAATTGAATTTTTTTTTTTGTAATATATTACAAATATTTCCTCCAATTAATTTGTAATCTATAGCTGTGAAATGAGGAAATAATCACAATTAATACAGATTGCTCTGACATATGGGATTACTCACTCTGGATATATAGAAGGCATTTCACTGTTCTCTGGGAATAAACCAGGCACAATCCCAAGTTGCTAAGCAAATTCCCTTCTTACATCACACCCTGGTGGCTTATATAATTTGATAATAAAAGTCTAAATGATATAAATTTATAATGAATTTATAAATATCAATTTATTCCCAGTTACTAGGAGGGAACAGCAGAAATACCTGTAAGAAAAAAAGGGCATCACAGCGTGGTATGAAATTGTATTTTTTGGCAGCTAAATCGTGTTTCGTGGGGGATTTAACACAGAAAAAAACAAACTGTTCCAAATCCAGTTTAGGACAAAAGGGAAGGGAAAAGCACCAGGTTTGCTTTTATTGCCAAACCCTTCGTGTGTGTTCTGAGTGCAAAGAGTTGTCCTGTGCCAGGGGAGGCCTTGTAAAGCTCAGCTCAAACAGGAGCTGGGCCTGCCTGACCTGGGGGATTAATTCAGGCTGAGCAGAGGAGCATCCGACCTCCCCAAACTCCCAGGGAATGTTTCCCAACGATGGAATTGGGGTTTTTGGGGACTGATCTGGAAATGATTCTGGGCCTTCTTGGCCTTTTTGTGATTCTGGGTGTTTAAATACAGCAAAACTTTTGGTTTTGTTCAGTTTTTGGTTGCTTTAGTTCAGTTTTTGGTTGCTTTAGTTCAGTTTTTGGTCGGTTTTGTTCAGTTTTTGGTCGGTTTAGTTCAGTTTTTGATTGGTTTAGTTCCGTTTTTGGTCGGTTTTGTTCCATTTTTGGTCGGTTTTGTTCAGTTTTTGGTTGGTTTAGTTCAGTTTTTAATTGGTTTAGTTCAATTTTTGGTCGGTTTTGTTCAGTTTTTGGTCGGTTTAGTTCAGTTTTTGGTTGCTTTAGTTCAGTTTTTGGTCGGTTTAGTTCAGTTTTTGGTCGGTTTAATTCAGTTTTTGATCGGTTTTGTTCAGTTTTTGATTGGTTTCCCAATCAAAAATCCCCTTCCCAAAAATTCCAGGGGCCCTTAAATCTGTGGGAATGGAGATCCAGAGTGGATAATTTTAAACCATTAAATATAAACCAACCTTATCTCCCAACAGGAATCTAAATAACAGTGGCTTGTTATAATTTATTTTTTTTTGCCTCTTAAACGTGGGGAATTTGTCATGCAAACCTGTAATTAGGGATGGATTCCTGTTTCTCATGCAGCAGGAAACGTTCAGGGAAGGAGAAGGAAAATCTTTAAACATGTAATTTCCAGTTTTCTCTTGTGGAGCCATCTTTTGGGAGCTCAGCCTGTGAGGCAGCAGATGCAAAGGCAGGTGGTTTTGGGGGGATTTTTTTTTTTCCTTAAAAATTGACCAGCTGAACACCATGAAACCTTCTGTTTTTGGGCTGGAAAGATATTCCTGGGATTTGTTCAGCCTTCTGGTAAAAAGAGATGATTAAGGGAAGGTTGGAGATATTTTATTATTTTTTCTTATTTGGAATTCCAGACTGGTTTGGGTTGGAAGGGATTTTAAGGATCTTGTCACCTCATGCCATGAGCAGGGACACCTCCCACTATCCCAGACTGCTCCAAGCCCCATCCAGCCTGGCCTTGGACACTTCCAGGGGTCCAGGGACATCCCCATGATCTCTGGGAAATGTCACCAACATCTCTTCACAGATTAAGGGATGATGCTCCCAAATCTTTCTTTGCTGTTCCCTTTTTATTCCAGTTGAACCCTGGAGCTCTGTTGGGTGTTCTGGAAGGGGGGCTTTGCTTTCCTGCCTTGCAGGGGGATGAGGCTGAGCCAGTGCAGCTCCAATTCCAGTGGTGAATTCCTGCTTTTCGGGTGAAATCACCATTTTAACCCCCCAGAAGTGGGTGGGATGGTTTAAGTCGAGCCTAGCAGCAGCTTTACTGCTAGTCTGAGGGAGCTAAAGTAAAACTGGGACTAGGATGGAGTGGAATTAACCAGGACTGGTCTGTCCCTGATGGAATTAGTGGCAGTCACCAATGGGATGGACACAGGGCGTCTCTGGGATGTGATGGAAGGGAAATAAGGGGAAAATTAATTCTATTTTGTATCATTCCCTCTCATGTCAGTCCCTTCCCTGCTCCTCTCCTTTTTTTTTTCCCTTTTTCTCCACTCCTGTTGTGTCTCCAGAGCTGCTCCATCCCTGCAAAGGTTCCACTTCTGTGCCACAACCACATCCTTCCCTGCAGCTTTGGATTTCCTGGGAATCTTTTCCAGCTTTTCCCCGTGCTGCTCCCAGCTCTCCTTTCCACCTTCCCCTCCCCTTCCTCGCACCCCAAGCCTTGCCTGACATTTTAATCCACTTCCAGTTCCACATTCAAGCCCCCATTCCCTGGCATCTCTTTTCCTGCCTTGCTTCCCTTCTCAAGCTTCCAGTTCCTTGATGTTTCCCTTGTCTCGCTCCAGACATTTCTCTCCCTTTGATTCTTTTTCTTCATCTCTGCCTGTCTGCCCTTCCCGGGGCTTGCTCTGATTTATTCCCGGTGCTGGCTCATCCTGGCAGCTGCAGCTGCTGCCTCAGGGCCTGAGCTGAGGATCACATCCCTGTCACTCCTGTGACATTTCCACTGCAGATTTATTCCCTGCTCTGCTGCTGCCTCTGTAACCGAGTTATTTTCCAGTACAAATGACAATTCCCGTATTCTCCGCTCTCTCCTTCCTTCTCTTTTTATTTTTCTCTCTCTTCAGTCACTGTGGTGGTTTAGTCTAAGAGAAAGTTGTTGTTTTATGGGGTTTTTTTTCCTGCCTTAGCTTGGTTTGCTTTTCCTCCAAATCTCGTTTGCCCACCCCTTCCCAAACCCAGACATTCCTCTTTTCCTTTTATTTCCTACTGGGAAATGTGCTGTGGATGATTTCTCTGCCTCCCCTTCAGGCTCGTGTTCATCTCCCCCAGAGCTAATGGAGCTGGTTGGGCTCCTGGAGTTTCTCTCCTGGAAATCCATCATGGATCCTTTCCCAACCCATTTGGCTGAAATCCACATGGTGCTGTGAAATTCCATCATGTCCCGGCCCAATAATGGGGTTTTTTTCTCCATCAAATGTGGTCTAATTTTAGTCTAAAAAGGATTTTAAGGATTTGAATCCTTCCCTTGTGCATCCTCAGCTTTGATAAATGTTCTGGAATTGTCCATCTCTCCTGACATTTCCAATCCTGGGCCTGATTTAAGGCAAGGAAACCCTGCTGTGTGTGAGGGACCTTCCAAGTAATTCCAGAACTAATGAAGGAACAGCCCCTGTTGCTCCAGGAGCACATGGATATTCCATGGATTAAATAACAAACTACTGAACAGCAATGAAAACACACAGAGAGAATCTGTGCTTTATATTTTATACAGAATAATCTTAATTTTCAGATAATTTGGAAGTTTAATAGAGATTTTATTTTTTTTTTGCTGTGAAAGAGGCAAATTCCATCAGCCAGGATTTCTGGAAAGGAGACTTTGCACTTGATTAAAAATATGTTCTCCCCTGGGTTTCCTTGCTTGGAAAAAGAAGCCCAAGTAGCACCAGCAAAGCACGATCCCTTGAAATAATTTCTCTAATTAATTTGCTGTGGGGTTGGTGGAATCTTTTTGGGATGCCCTTGGGATGGATGGAGCAGTGACTGCAGCAAGAGAGGGGAATTCCTGACTGGTTTTATCTAAATGTGCTCTGAGAAAGAATTTTCCAATTACTCTGCCCCTGGCTGGAAGTGCAGTGAAAAAAAAATCAACTAAAAGCTTTTCCTTTGCTCCTGGAGCGTGCAGGACACTGCACAATTCCCTTTTCCCTGGTGTTTTACTCCATCCTGGCTGTTAGGACCTGGGAACAGGTAAATAATGGTGCTGCTAAAGAAAAAAAAAAAAAAAAAGATGTGTTCTTGTTGCTTAGCAATTGCTCTCAGCACACTCAAGAGCAGCTTTTGATGAGTTGCAGGCTTGCAAATGTTGTTTCCCACCCTATCAGTTATTTTCATTGAATATATTAAAACTTCCAGCACTTCCAGACTCTTCAGTGAGTTGGGAAGCGAGGATGGAATCTCACCCAAATGCACTTAAACTTCTGAAAGTTTCCTGAATTGTCCTTTCTCTTCCAAGTGGTCTCATTTTCCTGCCAGGCACTTCCCTTCCATCGTCTTTTCCACCTCCTCAACAATTCCTTCATATTTCTGATCCCTTTTCTGATGGAATTGTTACCTTGGGCTGCAGACAATAATCTCTGGTGATGGACACAGCAGTGGGTCCGGGCTGTTCCTGGGGTGCTCAGGGGACAGGGGTTTGCCTGGGAATCCTTTTCATTTGTAAGCCTGGCCCTGCACTCCCAGGGTCAATCCAGGCTTGGGGTGAGCAGATGGAAAAGAGCCCTGGGAGGATTGGGAGTGATGCTGGGTGAGACTGGGCTGGATTCTGCCCCACTCAGGTGAGGCCCCACCTGCAGAGCTGCCCCAGCCCTGGGGCACTGGGAGGAGCTGGAGCTGCTGGGGAGAGCCCAGAGGATCCCCCGGAGCTGCTGCAGGGCTGGAGCCCCTCTGGAGCCAGGCTGGGAGAGCTGGGGGTGCTCAGCTGGAGAGGAGAAGCTCCAGGGAGAGCTCAGAGCCCCTGGCAGGGCCTGAAGGGGCTCCAGGAGAGCTGGAGAGGGGCTGGGGATAAGGGATGGAGGGACAGGACACAGGGAATGGCTCCCACTGCCCAGGGCAGAGCTGGGTGGGAGATTGGGCAGGAATTGTTCCCTGGGAGGGTGGGGAGGAGCTGGGATGGAATTCCCAGAGCAGCTGTGGCTGCCCCTGGATCCCTGGCAGTGCCCAAGGCCAGGCTGGAGCAGCCTGGGACAGTGGAAGGGTCCCTGCCATGGCAGGGGTGGCACTGGGTGGGATTTCAGTTCCCTTCCCACCCAAAGCATTCCAGCATTCCATGAACCCCCCTGAAGCTCTGATGCCCTGGGTGTTCTCTATTGCCTGCAAACACAGGGAATTCCTGCCAGGAGTTTCAGATCCCAGCTTTCCTGCCAGTTAGCTCCAGTGTCTGGTTCTCACCTCCTCTTGGCTCATCCTGGAGTGAAGCAGCGTGTCTGGCCAGAATTCCAAGCTATAAACCCGTGGAGAGTTTGGAGATGTTGGCTGCAGGGTCCTGTGTGTGGAACATCAGAATCATCAGGGGTGGGAGCCGGGACTGTGCTAGGACTTTTCCCGGGGAATTTTGTCAGGGAAGTGTGGATCTAGTGCCACCAGGAGCTGGAAGGTGTTGGATAAATCTCCTGTGCTCAGGATCAGCCTTCCAAGTGCTCCAAACAACCACCTCAGCTTGGAGAAGCTCCTGCATTCCAGCTCCCTGGAGGGGTGGCACTTTGTGCTCCCTCTCTTTCTGCTTTCCCAAGGGAATGGAGCCTTTCTTCCTCCCCCAGGCTCCTCTCCCTCCTCAGCAGCTCCATTCTCTGGAATTTCTCTGCCCATCTCCCCACAGGAGCTGCTCCAGGCTCTGGGGCTGCCAGGTCATCACTAATTTATGGATGGCCAAGTGACGGGAAGCACTTCCTTAATGGACACACTGGAAGATGGTTTTATTGCTTTGAGAATGTGATTTCCCTCTGTTCTCCCTGCCCTTTGAAAAGCTTGAGGAAAAGGCATGGAAATTTCTCCAATACCAGATGTATCCTCACAAACCCCCTCCAACATCCCATTAGAGTTGGAAAGTTCATTTTTATTTCTGTTTGGAATTCCATTTCTTATTTCTACAGGGAATTCCATTTGTTGTTTCTGTTCGGAATTCCATTTTTTTATTTCTGTTATTTTTGTTTCTGTTAGGAATTCCATTTTTTGTTTCTGTTGGGAATTCCATTTTTTATTTCTGTTATTTTTGTTTCTGTTAGGAATTCCATTTTTTTGTTTCTGTTGGGAATTCCATTTTTTATTTATGTTTGGAATTCCAGATTTTATTTCTCTCGGGAATTCCAGCTCCAAAGCAGTTGTGTGGATTTGATTCCCCCTTCAGCTCCCAGGCTCCCGTTTCTCTCTCCCTGCCTGTCAGTGCAGGAACAGATCCCAGCCTACCACGTCAGAATTCCAAAATTCCATCCAATATTCCCATTCTGCTGCTGCCTGAACCTCTCAGGATTCAATCCCACTGCAGCTCCAGTGCCCTTAAGCGTGGCTTGGGCAGATATTTTGGTTTATTTTAGTTTTCAGTGACTGGGAGTAGGGCACAGGGCAGTTGGGTGGGATTTCTGGGAGCTCCTCTGAAGGGAAGTTCTTTAGGAAAAGGCTTTGCTGGAAGCTGAGGAGGGCACGCTGGTGTCCTGCCCAGTGTTTTGGGATGTTTGATGGAAAAGCCGCTGGAATGGGCAGGGATTTGCTGTGTAATCGATGCCTGCACTGTGTAACCAGAGCACTTTTCCTCGCCCGCTCTCCCTGACTCCTCCTCCTTTAAAAAGCATTTCTTGCGTTTGCATTTTTGGTCACCGGGTTTTGAGCAGTTTAAAAAAATGCCCCTCCCTCGGGGATTTATTGTGCTCTTATACTCAGCTCCTTCTCTTTCACTTCCTTACCTGGACGGTGCTTTTCATCCTTGGAAAAGTAGAACTCGGCTTTTTGCTGTTTATATCCAGAGATAAAATTCCTGGTTTGGGGTTTGGTTTGGTTTTTTTTTTTTTTTCTGTTTGAAATACATAAGCTCTAAAAATTATTGGAATTAACTTCGGAGGGAGCTGCCAGCTCCCCCGTGCTTTGATTTAGCAGAGGCTTTTTTTGGCTCTGCATCCCAGGACGGTGGAGCCTTTCCACGGAGCGGGAATTCCTGCGTGCTTTGTTCCTGCAGAACAGAATTCCTTGCCTTTGTTTTTTATTCCCTTTTAGCCTTTATCTCTGCTCTTAGCGCTCTCCCATCCCTCCTAGAGCCGGGGAACGATATCGGGACATTGGACAGGTCCTTAAAATTTCCTGGGAATGCCAGGAGGGCAGGACAGAGTCCGGTTGTCAAAATAACCCCGAGCCAATGAGCGCGGCTTGGGTGGAGCCACCGCGGTGCGGGCAAAACTAATTCTCAATGAAATGAAAGCCTCGGCTGGCAGCCCCGAGCGGAGATTCCCGGAGCCCATCCCTGAAACCCCGGCGCTTTCCCCGCTCGGGGAAGGCGGGATGCTGGAGCAGAGGCTGATGAATTTTTCATGAGCCTCCACAACAACACACCGGGAGCATCTTCCCCTGGAAAAAAAAAAAGAAAAGCGGCCAGAGCCGGGGCTTTGTGGCAGCGCTGCCGGATCCTCCCGCCGTGGATGCGGCTCCGGGCGGGATTTGGTGAATGAGCGGGGGCAGCTCCGCGGTCCCAGCTCCGGGGGATGCTCGCCCGTGGCCATCCCTGAGCGCTCGCAGCATCGCAGCGATGACGGCCAAGGAGCCTTCCCGGGAAGTGGCCACTGCCGAGGCCGAGGTTTACATCAGGACTTTCAAGGAGCAAATGCACCTGGAGCTGGAGCTGCCCAAGCTGCCCGGGAACAGACCCACGTCGCCAAAGATTTCCCCTCGCAGCTCGCCCAGGAACTCTCCCTGCTTTTTCAGAAAGTTGCTGGTGAATAAAAGCATCCGCCAGCGCCGTCGCTTCACGGTGGCACACACATGGTAAGCCGTGCCGCGTTTAAACTGGGTTTAAAGCGGGTTTAAAACCAGCGGAGCTGTGGTTTGTGCAGTGGGGGAGAAGGAGCGCGGGTCGTTCCTGGCTTCTCCCGGAGGCGAACCGAGCAGAAAAGCGGCCGGGGGATGTGAAACGCGGGGCCTCAATCGCTGTCGTGTTCAGCCGCCGTTCTCCGGGAGAAATCCAGCCCTTTATTCCCGGGAACAAAGGCAGCAGCCGGCAACTTTCCCAGGCGCGCTGTGGTTGTGTGGGAGAGCCCGGGAATTCATTTCATGATCTGTGGATTTATTTCGTAGCCCCTTAGTTCATTTCAGAACCGATGGAATCATTTCAGAGCTCATGAATTCATGACAGAGCCCATGAATTCATCTTGGAGCACGTTTCAGAAGCCAGGAAATCATTTCAGAGTCCATCATTTCTTTTCAGGACCCATGAATTCATTTCAGAGCCCATGAATTCATCTCAGAGCCCAGGAATTCATTTCACAGCCCATCAATTCATTTCAAGACCCATGAATTCATTCCAGGACTCATTTCTGAGCCCATGAATTCATCTCAGAGCCCAGGAATTCATCTCAGAACACATTTCAGAGCCCATCAGTTCATCTCAGAGCCCATCAGTTCATCTCAGAGCCCATCAGTTCATTTCAGAGCCCATGAATTCATCTCAGAGCCCAGGAATTCATCTCAGAACACATTTCAGAGCCCATCAGTTCATTTCAGAGCCCATGAATTCATTTCAGAGCCCATGAATTCATCTCAGAGCCCATCAATTCATCTCAGAGCCCAGGAATTCATCTCAGAGCCTTCAGGACACGTTTTTTTCCTTCACTCTCTCTGCTCAGGGCACTCTCGGAGCTAAATCCTGGAAAAGGCTTTGAGACAGTTTTTGCTGGTTACAAATCTCCCTCCTTTCCACCTTTTTTTCCAAGGGAATCCTGGCTGAGAGGCTTCTTTCCCCATCCCCACCAATCTCCAACCCCAAACAGTCGATTTGGGTGCCATTACAGCTGATTGGGGCTGCCTCTGAGGGTCACTTATCCTGCTTAAACCATAAACAACCATCAAAAAGTAAAATAAAATCCAGAAAAATCCATGGGGATCTCACTGGTTCATTTCCTAAATTTCCTCTGGATGTGCCTTTCAGGATCCACCTTTTAAATCCCCAAATATTCCAGTTGAGTGTGGGAATTGAACCAGAAAACTTGGAGTAATGTGAATTTTTTTAATCCCTCCTCACACAGCCATGTATCCATTACTTTCCCATTCCTTTAGAATTCTGGAATCCTGCAGATTTCCTGCTTTTTGGGGTTTTTTTTGTTTGTTTCTTGTTTGTTTTTAATTTAAATCCAAGCAGTAATAACAACCTCAAGCTGGTTATGAGCTGTAGCAGCTCCAGAGTGTTCTTGGGGATTTTAATTGCTTGGAGTCACCGGTGTTTGGGGTTATTGACATTAATTCCCTGGAACATCTGTCATGGAGCTCATCTGATCCCAGCAGCCTGTCCAAAGAAATGAGGGAAAGATGGTCCAGCTGGGAATTAGGGGAGTACAGTGGGACCAGACTCAGCATCTGTGTTGTTTGGGGAAAAAAAAGAATTCAGAGGTTTCATTTGGAGATGGAACTTGGATCCACTTGTAAAAGAGGTGAGATCCCTCTGAATGGAAAAAAAGGGAAGGTTTTCAGCTCAGTATTTAGGACTTCTTAATATCAGGTGATTTGGAACTGTTTTCAGCTTAGATAAGAGAGAAATAAATGTAGAAATTGAGAAGATCACTCTTTAAAGGTTCCAGGAGTGTTTGAGTGTGGGCACACCCTCAACACAAACCACATGCCAAAGCCAGCTCCAGTTTAATGTAAATATTTCAATTTTCAGTTTTTCCCTGTGCTCCAGCATTTCCTTGGAGTGTCTGGAGGGTGTTCCATGTGTGCTGTGCCCCTGGATGTGCTGGGGAATTTTGGGATCGGGATGCAGGGCATGGAGCAGCCTCACCTGTGCCCAGGCAAATGTCACTTACGTAATGTCACCCACTCTTTGGGGGAGCTGGGAAGGGAAGGGATTGCCTTGGGAATAACTGGGAATAAAAGTGAGTACCAGGCACACAGCAGTGCCAAGCCAGGGAATTAATCCATGTTGGATTTTATGGAATCTGTAACTTTTCCAGCCTCCTAACCAGGGAACTTCCTCACTCTGGGGCTGGCAAATCAGCATTTTCACCACGTTGATGCTTTTGTTTAAGGAATCTTCAGCTCCTTTTTCTTATTTTCAGTTTTCTGCCTCCCCTCTTTCCTCTTTCCCTTTGAAGTGATGTCCTTTTCCAGGCGTTTTCCTGCTTTTCTGACGATACATGGCAATTTCCTTCTCCTGCTGGTGCTGATGGAATCTGTGTCACCACAGGCTGCTCCCATATCCAGCCCAGAAAAAAAAAGAAAAGAAAGCAAATGTTGAGGGTTTTTTTTTAAGAATAAGGCCATGATTCAAGTGTTTCCATGATCCAAATGATTCTTTTCCTCAGGGAATGGCCGTTCCCATTGGCCACGATCCACATGTCACCACGGTGACCTCCAGACCTGTGCCAGTCTCATCCCTGCCTGCTCCAAACCCCAGATCCCATCCCCAAATGCCTCATTGCCATAAAAAGAACAGCACAAAACCTCTGTAGCTTTGGGATTTCCCTCCACCACAACCCACCAGGCCCGTTCCTGTCTTGCATCTGGCAGTTTTGCCTCGGAGGCCCCAGGATTCCATGAGCTCCTTCTTCCTTTGATCATTCCCATCGTATCCCTTGGTGCCTTTTGGGGGCATTTTGTGGGAAAGAAGGCAAGCAGAAGCCATGGAAATTTTGGACGTGGTGAGTTTCCTTTGGAGTGACTGGAGAGGGAACAGCATCTTCTGGAGATGGTCCTCAGCTCTTTCTCCTGCCAGCCAAATCCCAGCACATTCCCATTCCACATCCCACAGTCTGCTCTCCCTCACCCCATCCACACCTCGAGCATTCCAAAGGAATAACTTTGAAAATATCTTCGATGTTTTACACCTCTTCCATCTTATTTTTGCCGAGCAAGAACTTCAAATCATCCATTTTACCCCCATAGCAAGGTTCTTCCCACCAATGTCTTGGGAGATCCCAAAATTCAGTGTTCTCCAAGTGCACTCTGCAATTTATAACACAGATTCCTTTGTTTTGCTGGATTTAGCCTCCAAATTATAAATAGTTCCTGAAGGCCAGGTTGGAAAGGCTTGGAAAAACCTGGGGTAGTGGGAGGTGTCCCTGCCCATGGGAATGGGATGAGATTTAAAATCCCTTTGAACCCAAACTGTCCTGGAATTCCATGAATATTTCTCCAAACTAAATCACTTATTCAATTTTTATTTATTCAGGCTCTGGTGAGCTTTTAAAGAAGGGATTTCTACAATATGATGTTGATTGTCTTTCCTTAATTAAGATTTTTGCAGATTTTTCCCAAATTAATTCACATTTAGCGTCAATAGTTTAATAATTACCTCTTATCTCATGGATGAAGAAAGTACAGGACAGAGCAGAAATGAAATCTTAGGAAGTTTTGCTCTGGTTTTTCTCTTGGTCATGCTAAAACAGAGCCAGCAATTGGCTTTTCAAAATATTTTATATATTTTTATTTTCTTTTTTTTTTTTTTTTGTGGGTTTTTTTTGTTTGTTTGGGGTTTTTTTTGGTTTTTTTGGGTTTTTGGGGGTTTTTTTGGTTTTTTTTTGTTTTTTTGGGGAAACACGCTCATATTTTCATGACACACCAATCTCCCGTGGAGGAATTCAGGGAGTTAAATAAGATGGCACAATCCATTTGGGGTTTTTCCAAGCCTGGTGAGTAACAACAGAGCTCTTGAGTTCCTGGAAGCTGTGAAATTTCACGGAGGCGAATGGAAATGATCAAATGATTGTGTTGGGTTTTGTTGTGTGATCCTGGAGCCAAATATGAAAGAATTCCATGGAATGGTGCTTCAGAAAGGTGGGATTTTGGAGAGTATTTACCTGGAGTTGCTGAGAACAGGAACTGATAAGAGCCATGAATTTCTGTGGTGGTTTGGTGCTGGTGCAATTGATGAGATCCATGAATTTCTGTGGTGGTTTGGTGCTGGAGGAATTGATGAGATCCATGAATTTCTGTGGTGGTTTGGTGCTGGTGCAATTGATGAGATCCATGAATTTCTCCCAAGGTTTGGTGCTGGTGGAATGGATAAGATCCATGAATTTCTCCAGAGGTTTGGTGCTGGTGGAGGAGCTCAGGTGCTCCTGGTGGCTCCCTGTGTCACCCCCTGCGTGTCGTGCTCTGCTGAGGTGACCCTGCCCAGTGCTGGCATTCCAGGATCCCAAATCCAAGCTCTCCTGGCCGCCTTCTCCCAGGCTTTGGTCTGGAGGAGCTGATTCCTGCTTTTGAGACAAACCCAGTGTCTGTCACTCGTGCTGGCTGATCTCAGAGGTCTTTTCCAACCTCGGTGATTCTGGGATTTCTCAGGATGTGCCGTTGGAGCCGTTTCCATATTTAGCAGGATGCATTCCCATATCCCAGTGTTGGGAACCCTCTTGGCTGTGCCTTGCTGAGCTGCTCTGCTTGTGTTTCTCACCCTCTGTTGATGTGATTTCCAGCTTCTTTTCCCAGTTTGGAAAAAAAGCAGGATGATTCTGCAGCTTCCAGGCTGGGGCTGGGCTTGGACACGTTGTGTTTCTCAATTCTCCACGGAAAGTTCCAGGAGAAACAAACTGAAGGGAGTAGGGAAAAGGATGGTGGGGGGAAAAACCAGAGGGTTCCTCACTTTTTCTCAGCTGAGTGTGTTCTCCCATCTGTCTCCATCTCCGAGGAGAATTCCTCAGCACGTGGGGGAGGGATTGAGAAGGACACGGAGGTGAGGAGGAGACAGAAGCAAGCCCACACAACAACCACAGAACCAGCTGTGCCATCCCTACATCTGCTCTCTCCAGGGAAATTGGCTCCCAGCCCTGGCTGAATCCATGGAAAACAGAAAGGAGCAACTTCCTTCATCCCCCAGCCACATATGGGGGAAAAGATGGTGATAAAATAGTGCCCAGCTGTTCAAAATTCCAGCAAAATACAACAGATCCTTGGATTAATAATCGGAGTTGGATGGATTCAGCCATTCCCTGGGAAGGGGAGAGAGGAAGGGAGCAGATTCCTTCTCAGAGAAATTATTTTTGGAGTTTTAATACCTTTAAATAGCTTTTAATGCCTTTAAATAAGTTTCGATCCCTTTAAATGAGTTTTTTAAATGTTTGCAGTGTCCAAATCTTTGAGGAATAAACATTCCCAGAGGATCTGTGGTGGCTGAGGCCTGCCTGGAGAATCCCTGGCCTCCAACCCTCCCGCAGGGGCTTAACCAAAGTGAAATTTTCTGTGGCAAAATGGTTTCTCCAGGAGGTTTTCCTGCTGGATTTGGCTTTGTTGGAAGTGTTGATGTGTGGGACTTCCCTGGTGGCAGCATCCCCTCGTTTGGGCTGAGTGTTTTTGGGATGTACATTTCCCACATCTGGGCCGTGTTTTTGGGGCCTGCTCGGTTGCCAGGACAGACTGTGGCAGACACATTCCTGGTTTATCATCATTTAGGCACTGTGGGTTGGCTTCACTGCAGATCTCGACATTCCTTCATCCTTTTTGGGGTTTTTCTTGGTAATTTTTTTGGCTTTTTGGGTTCTGAATAATCCCAATGTTTTACTTGGATTGTCCGGTGTCGCCTCAGGGTTTCCACAGGGATCAGGAGATTGTGGAATCATAAAACCAGGATGGTTTGGGATGAGAGGGACCTTAAAAACCATCCCACCCACCCCCTGCCATGGGCAGGGACACTTTCCACCATCCCAGGTTGCTCCAGGCCATCTCCACCACTGCCCTGGTGGAGCCTTTTCCGATGGATCACGGGCCTTTCCATGAGAAAATTACCCGGAATTCCAACCTAAACATCAACTTGAGGCCGTTCCCTCTCCTCCTGTTCCTGTTCCCTGGGAGCAGAGCCTGTCCCCCCTGGCTGTCCCCTCCTGTCTGGGAGCTGTGCAGAGCCAGAAGCCCCCCCTGAGCCTTTTTTTCTCCTGTTGTTTTGTTTTGGTTTTTTTTTCCTAGGATTTTCTGTATATTCTTAAAATGTTTGGTGTTGCAGCTCCGTTTCCAAAAGCTTTACTGAACCCTGCAGGTAAAATCTGCAGAATGATGGACAACCTCATTAGGTGAAAGTTGCCTTCCCTAACAATAAGGGGAAATGAGCTTTTCCATGTTATTGGATCTGTTATTCCTGAGGTAATTGGTGCAGCTGAGCCCAGTGTATTTCAGAGCTCATTCCACAAAAATGAGGTTTAAGGGAACTCAGCAACGTTCAAAGGCATCCAGGCCTTGCAGGTTCAAAAGTATTTTCAGATTTCTGTCCTTTAAAACATCACAAGAAGTCAAATGATGTGTTATTAATTAGAGTTGTTAATGGCAGCGAGCCTTGGGAACATGGACAACGCTCCAGGCTGGAATTCTGGGGTGTCTGGGCAGGGCCAGGGGTTGGACTGGATGATCCCTGGGGGTCCCTTCCATCTTAAAGTATCCTATGATTTTATCCTGCCTGGATAAACAATCCTCTTGCTTATCTAGGGATTCTTTCATTCTGATTTTTTTCTGAGGAAGGTGGAGAAAGAATGGAAAAGCATCCAATATGTAACGTGGAATTTCAGGAAGGAGCATGGGACAAGGCAAAGAGGGAATGGGAGAAGGGCAAGTAAATCCAGGTCTGGTGCTGTTCATACATCCTAAAATTCTGGGAAAACAAGAATTCACAGCACGAGAAACTCGTGTTCCTCATCCTGCCTTATCTCCAAAACCTGGGAATTTATTCTGGAATTGCTGGTGGATATTGGAGCGCTGGACAGCATTTTGTATTTTAGTTCTTCCTTAGTGGCTGACTGAAGGAGGAAAGTTTTGAAAGCAAATGATAATTATAGACCTGGGGTCACTATAAATTAATGATGGCAGGAGCTGAGTGTGCGGCTGTTTTCCAAAGCTTTCTCTTGTCCTTAGGGAATGTGTCCTTTTAAATCTGGATTGCCAGACTGGCTGCTCTGAACAGACTGTTCTGGGGAGCTGCTGGGGGTCAGGGCTGGCACAGGAGGACAAATGGTCCTGGTGTCACCTCCCCCATGGACTGAGCTCCTTCCTGCTGGGCTCAGTGTTCCCCTTTCCCAGGAGTTTCCCATTGGATTAAACCCCTGGATCCATTAATTGGATTAAACCCCTGGATCCATTTGTAAACAAACTCACAGAGACGTCACAGGGTGTTCATAAATGATGGGTTTGGGTTTGGTACCGTTTGGTATCAATTTCTTCTGGAGCCTCCTCCAGCTCCACGGGAGATGGATAAAAGCAGCAAATGGATTTCTGAGGCTGAGCCAGGGACAGCATTTATGGATTTGGTTTTCCTCTCAGAGACAGCTGGGAACAAAGGAGGAATTATGTCCTCACCACAAAAAAACCCACAAAACCCTCAGACAGCTCCATTGTCGTGTAACTGATACTTGGCAGATAAACATCCATCCATTTGGAGAGGAATCCATGAGGAACAATCCTGCTGCCTCAGGAGATTTCTGTGGGGACTGAGATCCAGGTGATCCTGTTGGGATAATGGCAAGAGGGAGCAAGAGGGAGGAGGGGGGCCAGGAGGGAGAAGATGCACATGGAATGAGAACTGGGGTGATAAGCAGCACCCACTCTCTACAAACCTGATCTGGAAGGGTTTCCCTGGAGTCCAATGTCTTGGCCAGCTCCAATCTGGGATCCAGACTCAGCTGTTGCTGTTTTTTTCCAGCTTTTTCTTCCCTATAAACACAAGGTTCTCTTCTCCCACCCTGCCTCCAACAACACCTTCCCCAGTCACCCAGACTCCGGTTTTTCCAGCAGAGGTTGATGGAAATCTGCTCTGCTGCACTTCCAAGCTGCCTCCAGAAGGAAGGAGAAAAATCCTGAAATGTCAGCCTTTGCTATTTTTACAGCCTTTCCCAGGAAGCAGCTCCAGCT
Organism: Phylloscopus trochilus trochilus; assembly: GCA_016584745.2. Classification (NCBI taxonomy): domain Eukaryota; kingdom Metazoa; phylum Chordata; class Aves; order Passeriformes; family Phylloscopidae; genus Phylloscopus; species Phylloscopus trochilus. The sequence goes on along the minus strand of WQNJ02000093.1, from coordinate 1,625,810 downwards.
TTGCCGTCTGCATCCCAATCGGGATCCGCCGGCTCCGATCACCCCTGTTTGGCTTGGCCTTGTCACTTGTTGTTTTCCAGGGGAAAAAAAAAGCTGTTGTAGCAACTTGTAAATGCCTCAGCTGGTCAGCCCGGGGTGAAGGGAATGGGAAGAATCCTCAGTCATGCTTGGAATGTGTTGGGAGGTTTGGGGAACAGCCTTGAAGCTTTGGATTGGGATTTCGTGGGTTTGAATTCTGTAAATGACAGAATCCTGCAATGGTTGCAGTTGGAGCTTAAAGCTCATTCCATGGGCAGGGACACCCTCCAGTATCTCAGGATGTTCATCCAGCCTGTCCTTGAACAATTCCACGAGGAGTCCACACCACTGGGATCCCTTGGCAACAAGAACCAGGTCTCCAAGGAAGGTTTAGGAAAATCAGGGCTCTGTGGGCTGGAAATCCCTCCTGAGAGGTTGTTCTGTGGTGTTTATTTCTATTGTTGGGAGTTCAACATTTCCCCATTAACAACCTTGGACAGGGAGCGCTCGGAATCGCCTCCAGCTGGGCTTGAGGTGGGCTCAGATCAGCTAAAATTCATTAAAAGGACTTCAATTGATGTTAAGCACAAAGAGAAATATTGTGAATTGAGCTCATGGATCTATTGTGTAATAACAGATGGGAAAATCAGGAATTCTCTTTGTGGGCTGGCCTGACAATTGGATTTGTCAGAATTCCCATCAATCCTGATCTGGATCACTCATCCCCACCACTTCTGTCACTGGACATCATTCACACTCAAGTACCATGCACACTCACATTTCAGACCAGACTTTTTATTAATTTTGCTGTTAATTAACTTATTTTCACTTACTATTTAAATCTCCAAAGCACAGTTAAATGGAGAACCAGGAATTGCTCCAGTGCTGGAAGGTGGGACAGGAACATCAATGGTGGGACTTGATCTTAGAGGACTTTTCCAACATTTCTGGGTTTGGGATTTTAAGGAGCACAAAATAATCAAGCACAATAATTAGAGTTGCTTTATTAACGGTGTAATTAATGAGGATGGCAACAAGCTCAGAAATATTTGGGGCTGATGTTTTAAATACTTATTTAGAGTTTCATGCATGGCAATAGGAGGGAAATATTCACGAAATCTGGAAGAGATGGAATCTATGAGTTAAAATTTACAAAACCCGTGACTGGACAATCAAAACTGGTGTGAACTGGAGAGGTCAAGCTGGAGATTTGAATCTGGAAATTCGAATTTCGTTGTCTGTTGGTTGGATTTTGTATTTACTTATTTCATTCATTTGTATTTATTTAGTGCTTCCCACTGCGTTTTATCGTTAAAAAATCAAATTTTCGAGTCGTTCAGGATAAATTCCTCTCCTAAACTAGATCTTGGCTTATTTCCGATTTCTCCTAGTGAAGGCAAAGAGAAAGAAATCCGAATTATTTCAATGCTTCAAAGCAAACATTGGCTGTGCAGTCACCACCCCGGGTGGGTTCATTCAGACGTCCCGCGGTGGGAAGCGGTTCCTTGGGGGAGCAGCGATTTGGGAAGGAGTGGCTATTAGAAAACACGCTTGTAGTCCGCGAGAGAGATGACCTGAAGATCAGGATTCTCTGGAACACGTGCTTTATTGGTCGTGGGAAGGCAGCCTGACTGGGGAAGGGTCCAGGGATCCAGTGCAAAGTCCAAGAGGGTCCAAGGGAAGGCACGCAAAGAGGGGGAACTCCTTGTTACATTCCATTTTAACCCTTTCTATCATGAATATTCTAATAAACATTAACCAATCACCTCAAGATACAAAACCTACAGAATCTACATGCAGCCTATGGGAGCTGCAACATTACAATACTACTCTACACACCAAAACCTGTGAAACCCACCTTATCCCTGATACCTGAGAAGGTGCAGCCTTTCATTTATCCTTTTGTCTTGGCAGGGGTGTCACTGACCCACCCAGCCAAGGCCTTTCAGCTGCTTAATCACCTTCTTCTTGTCCATGCTTACAGTTCAAACTTTGCTTTTAATTCTATTCCTCTCGTGGGTTTCATACTTTTAGAATCTTTTACTAATAAATTATCTCTGCAGGGCCGAGCTACTTCATCCTCCCCAACATCTGGCAGCAGCCACTGTCACCTCCCGGGTCCCTCCCTTGGGAAGGGAATGGGGCCGGGGAGCAGTGACACAAACTGGGAATGGCATTGCCCCAGGCACATCAGCCCCTCTGTCCGCCTGTGATTTTTGCAAAGAGAAACAAGCTCAGCTCCAATTTTGCTTTCACTTCCATTCACGGCTCAGGGAAAGGGAAGAGAAGAAACTGAAGCAGATTATTAAATGCGCCTTTTAGCCCGGGAGCACTCCAGGCAAAAAGTCGGGATGCCTTCAGGAATCGCTGGGAAAAAAAAAAAAAGAAAAAAATGCGGCGTTTAGAGAGAAAAACAGAATATTTAATGGGGTTTTGTTCAGTTGAAAACGACTGGGGGATTGGGGAGAGCATTTGGCTAAATAGCCAATGAATAATTCAGGGTTGCTAATTTAGGAGCTCTGTCATATAGATTAAAATCCAGCGGGTTTGGTTGTAAACAAAGAGAATAAACACCCAGCATTTAACTAAACAACAAATTCAGGGGGTTGGAGCCTGTGGACCTTTGAAGGGCACCAGCTCTTGGCTGAGAGAGGACAGTTTAATTAGCATGGATTTTTTTTTTTTATTAGTCAATATTAAAATCTCTCCCCAGAAGCTGTATTTCTAATTCCCTAAGATTATATTCCGAAAGCTAAAGATTCCTAAAGATTATATTCCAGGATTTATGGGGAGAAAAGTTTGGCTCCAAGCAGAGGAGGGGAATTTCAGGAGCTTCTCTTGCATGGAATGGTTTTGTTGATCCAAATATCTGAGGCTTTTTTTGATGCTGTCCCTCTGCCAGGCCTGACAGGGAGCCACAAAACAAAGGGGAGGATGTTCCCTGGTGAGCTCGCAGCCTTAATTAACACGATTAACGAATACAATTACCACAGAGAAAGGTTAAAAAAGAGATAGGAGAGATAAAAGCAGAGCTCCAAGAGGGACAAGAAGGAAAGCAGGGATGTTAATGTTCGATCCTGGGAGCAGCAGCCACAGATCCAGATGCTTTTCCCAGCTCCAGGTGCCCCATTTCCATCCTGGATCTCTTGATCTGCCTTTGGAGGAGTTGAAGGGCTGCATTTCAAAGGCAGAGGAGGAATTCCTGAGACTTGGGGAACAGAGGATTGTGACACGTGTCACCTTGCCAGGCAGACACGGTTCTGAGGCATTGGGGATTTACAGGAATGCAGAAATCTCCAGAAAATGTTTGTTGTACTTGAAAATAACCCTTCATTTCCCTTTATTCCAGTGTGATCCCAATGCAGGGAATTTCCTGATAAATAACCCTTTCTTTCCCTTTATTTCCCTTTATTTCCCTTTATTCCAGTGTGATCCCAATGCAGGGAATTTCCTGATAAATAACCCTTTATTTCCCTTTTTTCCAGTGTGATCCAGGGTAAAAATTTCCTGATATTCCCATGGGACAGATAACTCTTTATTTCCCTTTCTGGCGTGATCCCAGTGTAGGGAATTTCCTGATGTTCCCATTACCTGATGTTCCCATTGACAAAAAACCCTTTATTTCCCATTCCAGTCTGATCCCAGGGTAGGGAATTCCCTGATATTCCCATTTGCCATCTCCCTAGGTTGGGAATCCTGTAGCTTGTGAGAGTTGAATGGATGCTCCTGCTCCAAGGGAGAGCTGCTCCCAGAATCCCAGTAATTTTACCTGAGACCAAAAAAAAAAAAAACAAAGCAGCAATTGCTTGGAATTTCAGAGCTGTCCCTTCAGTGGCCTTTTTTTTTGGGACAGAAGTCTCCTTCCAATCCTTTTTTCCTTGGTTTTTTCTGCTCCAGCGGTGGCTCTGGGGTATAATTTTATTAATTTGTTTATTCAGATGGGGTTGGGTTGGTTTGTTTTTTGTTTTTTGGTTTTTTTTTCTGAGGATCTGCTCTTCCATAGGGCTTTCCTGTGGATCTGGGAGCTGGGCTGGGAGGATTTTGTGGTGCAAAAATCGATCTGTGAAGCTGCATGCTCTGAATTAAATGGATGTGAGAACTGTGACTGGTTTTGTCACCAGTAATTCCTGCCTCGAGCAGGATATTAAAGAGGACAAATGAATTCAAAACAAAACCACCACCAACCACACTTTTTTTTTTATTTGACTTCCTGAATGTTCAATTAATTGTTGACAGAGATTTTTTTTTTTGGGGGGGGTAGATTGGGTTGGGGCTGTACTTTAAATTAAGCTTTTGTGGGTTTGTTTTGCATGCAGGGAAGATCCTGCCCGCGTTTGAAAAGGTCACCACCGTTAATCATTTCAGGAAGGCAAGAAAATACTCGAGTAATGACTCAACTGAAAGGAATAACCAAGATTAAAAGCTTCTTAATGCTTAATAACTGTGATCTCGATTAGTTCACGTCTTTGTGACAAAGTTCACATCTTTGCTGAAAAAATATCATTTTTTGGGGAGGTGTTACTTGGTTTTAGGGTTTTTGGCTTGATTCCACAATTAAAAAATTGGAGATTGATGAGAAGAAGGAATAGCAGGTACCTGACGCAGCCATTCCTGGTCTGGAATTGTCACAGATGTATTTTCCAGGAGATCATTTGGGGCTGGGAAACTTGTCCCAGGTCTCATAGGAGCGAGATCCTGTTCTCATTCTCAGGCACTTTAATTGTCAGCAGTTTTAGTGATCCTTTCAGCAGCACAAAGTGATTTTTGAAAATGGTCCATCAGATTTCCATTGGGCTTGGGATTTCTGTTAAACAGGATGTGTGGATATAATACAGATAGAGAATTGACCATCTTTGAAGGAATTCTGAGTTACTTGTTCTTGTTTTCCTTCCCCTCACCCCAAAATCTGGGTTTCCTGGCTAAATACTGAAGGATTTATCATCACAATATTCATTTATTGTTATTTTTATTATCTACCCTGGGTTTAAATGTATTTTTAATACACCAAATGATCAGGACTATTCATAGTTAGGAAACAGAGTGGTCTAGAAAGTTGTTTTTTTTTAATAATCCACACTTCTATTCTGCATTTCATTCCATTATTCCTGGTAATACTTTTATCTTGCACCGCTCTAAGATGATTTTATTTTTGTATTAATACCTGCAAACAAATGTTGACAATCAGCACAACTATTTTAGCTCAAAGAGGGCTGTTTTCTTATATTAATCCTTCTATATTCTAATCCCATGGGGGTTTTTCTGCTGGTTTTTTTTTTTATTATTATTATTTCCTTTCAAACCCCTCTAATTTCTCAGACACCTTTGAGGTGGGAGCGTTGAATTTCCGTGGCCGGAGTATCCCTGTCGTGCTAATTTCTCCTGATAAACAAGGGAATTTGGAACGCTTCAGACACGTGACCCAAAGAATCCAATTCCATCCGAGTGTCCTGCTGCTCTTGCATCTCTCTAATGCATTTTCCTGCAGACAATTTGTTTAACTGAGGATTTAATCAGCTGGAACATCTATTTTTGATCCTGCTTTTACCAGGCCGGGCCTCATAGGGAGTGCATGAATTTACACTCAAGCTGAGGTGAAAAATGTCACATTTCTAATCTTGAGTTTAGTTTGTAGAACGATGAGGTGCATCTTCATGTTTTTCAGTATTTTCAAGGCCCTGGTTTGAGCTTTTAAAGCTTTTTCCCTCGTTGCACTGCTCTAATCCTTGGCTGAACTGGTTTTGATTGGTGTGACACGTGTGGGCCTCCCGCTGCCGTCCTTGGATTTACGTTCCCCTGCACAGGATTAATCTCCAGGTCATCAGGTTGAAGTCTCCTGAGGACAGAGCAGCAGGAATTTTCTCTGCTGGATGTTCCTGAATTCCAGGGGCTTCAGCAGCATCCAGGTGGTGCCTGTTGTCCCTCTTCCCTTGTCCCTTTGGGGTCCCAGTGTGGAAGGGACAGCAATGTCCCAGTGATGCCTTAGGGTTGTAGCTTTTCTATTTTTTATATATATTTGTAATCCTGTAATTCTTTAGTGTAGAACTCTAAACCCCATATAGAGTGTGAGCTGCTGCTTTCCCATTTTGGTCAAACACAATTCCTCTGCAGGCCTGGGAATTAAGGACACCTCACTGCCTCAGGCCCTGAGAGATGGAAACAAAAGTGAGTTGAGGGCAGCAAATTTGGGGTGAATTATTTCATTACCTGAAGCTGGAATTGGGAGATTAACCCCAATCTGCAAATGGACCAAATTTATAAAAGTGTGAAAACTCATAAAAGCGTGAAAAAATGGATCCATCATCCATTTTTGGGTGTAGCCTGTAGGGAAGGCTTTGTCTGCCCAAAATGTACCTTCAATAAATGGAATAGCTTCTTATTCTCTAAATTCTGCCAGGCCTCTGTCTTCAGGTGGTCCCAAAAAGGCATCCCTGGTGTGTCCCAGTGACGTGGTGGCACTGGTCTGCACTGGCAGGGGACAGCAGCAGGGCTGGAAGTGGCTCTTGGCTCCCCTGGGGTTTCATTCCACATCCTGAGGCATCAGCAGTGAGCTGGGTGAGCCCTCAGCTCCAGGATTTGATATTTGGGGGTTTGGGATGATTGGGGGGCCAGGAGCAAGAGCTGTGGTCACTCTGGATGTGGGGGAGCTCCAGAGGGTTAACAGGAGAGGAGATGGAGCAGGAAAGGGAGGCTGATGGCAAAGGGGAGAAGTTAAATATGTTAAATATGGTTTAAGTTGAGGAGAAACAACTTTAAACTGCCAGAGGGCAGGGTCAGATGGGATATTGGGGAGGAATTGTCTCCTGGAAGGGTGGAGAGGCCCTGCAATGAATTTCCCAGAGAAGCTGTGGCTGTTTCTGGATCCCTGGAAGTGTCCAAGGCCAGGCTGGAGCAGCCTGGGGTGGTGGGAGATTTCCCTGCCCGTGGCACTGGATGGGCTTTGAGGTCCTTACTTATCCCAGGTTGTGTTTGTAGGGGTTTTTTTTGGGTTTTCTTTTCCTGGCAAACCAATATTCCAGGGCACCACGCTGTGTTTGAAGCAGGAGCAGACCCGATCCGGTAATTACACCCAAAAATGTTTAGGTTCATCTCCCGTTTTTAATTGAGTTTTGGTCCCTTAATAAGCCCCCTGTGGATAATTCTGTGGAAAAGTGCAGCGTGGTGGCTTTATTTCTTCATTCTCAAAATGTCTTTGTATGGAACCACCGCAGCTAAACCTGTGATTCTTGGCAGTGTTTTGGAGAGCTGGATTTTACGAGTTTGGGAAAACAATTTCCAATTTCCTTCAGTTCATGCATTAAATTTTAATGGCTGAAGAGATCCATGGAGTGTCCTGACGGAGTACAAGTGAAACTTGTTCCAGTTTTGTTGTTGAAATAAGAATTGGAAATTTAGTCACTCCAAATTTTGAGGAGTCTTGTGGTTGAGTGCAGTTGATCTCTGATAAAAACGAGGCTGAAACCCAGGAATTGCCAAAATAAATCCCAATTTCTTGTTCTGCTTTCAGCACAAATTGGCCAAGGGTTCTTTTCTGTGCCTGGTGTGGAGTTTTGAACTCAGCACAGCACGAGGGGAACCTGCAGTTTCCATTGAATGTTTCATTTTTAAGTTCCTTTATTATGGATGTTCACAGTCATCCCATTAATTCTTTTTGGGACTTCAGTAGTTTTTCCCTAATGGAATTAAAAATATTGCAGAGAGAAATTATTTGTATCAGCAGGAATTATTTGTATCTGTGGGACTTTGGTCAGGATTTATGGGCACTGAGTTTATCTTACCTGGTTTGTTGTTTTCCAATCCAAACCATGGAAAAAAGGTTTGTGGAAGCTCTCTTTGACCTCATTATAATTGCTCTGGTGGGAATGATGATGGGAAAAAAGAGAGAAAGAACACGGAATTTGGAGATTTCTGCCTCCTTTTGGTTGCTGATCATACCCAGAGTGGAGAATTTCCTCTTCTTGAAGGAATAACCATCCCATTGTTGTTTTCCCTGGGATTTTGGGGCTCCTGGCAGACACCTGTCAGGTGAAGCTGCTTCTGTGCCAGATCCCAGCGACCACCTGGAAGCTGTGGAGAATTCTGGAAGCCGGGAGTCAGGAGAGATTGATTTTCCCCCCATTATTTCAGCACATTCCTGGCTGATTTTTCCCTTTGAGGAGCATGACTGTTCCGATGATTCACGGCTGCTTCTCGGAGGCATTCCAGCACGGAATCACAATCACAGCGCTCCTGTTGCTGCTTGTTTACTGCAGCAAACATCCAGAACACAAATTGGACTTCATTAATCTGCCTGCATCTTCCCAATTAGAATTGTTAAATTAATTTTCGGGGGTTTTGAGCCAATTTCACGGGGATGATCTCCGTGCGCACATCACACTTCACCACTTGGCCTTGTGCTGAAAGCTGAGCTGCTTTAATACTAAAATCTTGATTTTAGGCCAGCAGAGAGGATTGATATTTTTGCCTCCAGCACTGAAAAAGAATTGTTTTGTGCTTTGTAATCTGTTACAACAACAATTTATTTGCTTCTTCTTGGAATACATCATTTTATTTGGCTGGCTGAGCAATATTTTCATTTGTAACCTCTGTGTCCAGAATGGAAAATGTAACATCGGAGCAGCCTGAGGAAACACCCTCGGAGCAAATAATTTGCATTTTCACAGGTTAATTTTGGGAGAAGCTACAGAATTTTGCTGTGAAAAAAAAAGTGTGGCAGACAGGAAGAGGCAAAGCAAGATTTTCATCAGAAAAGAAAAAGGCAGAAATAGCAGAACATCAGGGGAGATTTAGAAATTGGTATTATTTACTCTCCAGGCGGTTGCTTTCTCTTAGTTCCATGAAAATTGCAGGAGAGGGAAACTTTTTCCCACTTAGGGCAAGGAATGATTACCAAACCTGCAGCAAGGGACATAACCAGGATTTGGGCACTTGGAAAAGCTTCGGAGGGAGGATGGAGAAGACCTGAGCTCCATTCCCTGGGTGGGCTGGGAGGTGTCGAGCCTGAATCCTTTGTTGAGTGAGGCTGGAAAGTTTTGGATTAATTAGGATCAGCCTTGGATGGTGGGAAGAGATCAGAACGTTCTGGAAATGTTCTTCAGAGAGAACAGGGCTTTCTGCTCACAGCAAAGGGACAGTGGGGATTCTAGGGAATTCCTGTGGGGAACTGAAGGAATTCATGGAGCAGATTGGGTTGGGTGGGATCTCAGGGATTGTCCAGTCCCCCAACCATGGGCAGGGACACCTCCCACTGTCCCAGGTGCTCCCAGCCCCCGTGTCCAACCTGGCCTTGGGCACTGGATCCAGGGGCAGCCACAGCTGCTCTGGGAATTCCATCCCAGCCCCTCCCCTCCCTCCCAGCCAGGAATTCCTCCCCAAAATCCCATCTAAATCCACCCTTTTCCAGCTTAAAGCCATTCCCTGTGTCCTGTCCCTCCATTCTTTGTCCCAAATCCCTCTCAAGCTTTTTTTTGGAGCCCCTTCAAGCCTTGGCAAGCCTCCCCATAACAACGTAGTACAAATAGTAAAACACCAGCTCTGAACAGAAAAGATCATTTAGCTTAAAAACCATTACTCATTTATCTATTTAAAGACCCCTTTTTTTTTTTTTTAATGCAGGTGAGTACAAATCTCATTGTACTCCATAAATCCAGGGAGAAGGAACCTCTGGCAGCAGTGCCAGGGTTGTTCTGTCAGGTGCTCTCCACCTCCCACCTCTGCCTCTCCAGGCTTTGTTGGCCCACACGACTCCAAAGGAATAAAAGCTGGATCTGCTCTAAAAAAAAAAAAAAAAAACTGGAGAGGGTTAGAGTGCAGTGCAAAGGGAGGGTTGGAGCAGTCACCTCCCTGCTTGGCTTGGAGGGTTTTTTTCTGTAAAAATCCGTGGTTTCAGTGAATTTGTTGTGTCAGAGATACCCTGCACAGGCTGATTAGTCACTGCAATTACAGCCTGAACCTCCCTGGGAAGGCAAAAGTCCCCTGATTTCTGTGTGTGTTGCTTGAACTGCGGGTCAGGGAGGGAAATAATTGCTGGCAAATTGATGGCTGCAGTTCCCAAAGTCACGGATCCCACTCTGCTCATTCCTGCTCCCCCGGGGTGGGATGTTAAACGTGGCAGGGATGTCACCAGGGAGCAGCAGCGTGGGCACCAGGGAAGGGGGGGTTCTGTGGTGAGGCCCCACCTGCAGAGCTGCCCCAGCCCTGGGGCACTGGGAGAACCTGGAGCTGCTGGAGGGAGCCCAGAGGAGCCCCCGGAGCTGCTGCAGGGCTGGAGCCCCTCTGGAGCCAGGCTGGGAGAGCTGGGGGTGCTCAGCTGGAGAGGAGAAGCTCCAGGGAGAGCTCAGAGCCCCTGGCAGGGCCTGAAGGGGCTCCAGGAGAGCTGGAGAGGGACTGGGGACAAGGGCTGGAGGGACAATGTGAGGTTTTTATCTTCTTTTCTTCTTTGTGTTCGAGGCAGGATTAAGACACAGGAGTCACAGTTTCATGTTCACACTCGGTGTTCATTATTTCTCATCTTCTGTTACAGCCTCATGAGCTGTGAGCTCTAACTAGCAAGTTGGAAAACAGAGGTGAAAGGGACGGATGTGACTCTTTCCGAGGTTATTTAAGCATTAATCACCCAATAACGAGGTGACACCTGTGTTATTTATATTTTTGACCCAATAATGACCACCCAAGGCCTGCAATGAGGACCTTTTCCACCCAATTACAGAAAACCACCCAACTCATGAAGAATAAGGGAGAAGAAGAAGGACTTGGACAATGCCCAAAGTCCTCCATCTTGCCCCATCTATTACTAAATACTAAAATCCCGAATCTAAGTTTTCCACCCTGTGATCTCACACCCTTCCATCCAAACCACACACCCACAGTCCCAGCGCTGTCACTCAATTTTGGGAGCCTTCTCCAGGGCCTCAGGTGGAATGCAGGGTTTGCTTGGGGGGTCAGTGCCTGGCAGCACAGAAACCCTGGAATCCTCAGTGCCCAGGGTTCCAACAGGACAGGACACAGGGAATGGCTTCAGACTGAAAAATTAGAGATTTGGGTGGGATATTGGGCAGGAATTCCTGGCTGTGAGCGTGGGGAGGGGCTGGGATGGAATTCCCAGAGCAGCTGTGGCTGCCCCTGGATCCCTGGCAGTGCCCAAGGCTGGGCTGGGTGGGTTTGGAGCAGCCTGGGACAGTGCCAAGCTTGGGGTTTCAAAGTCTTCAAGGTCCCTTCCAACCCAAACCATTCCAGGATTCTTTGGTCCTACAACATTCCCACCCTTGCTGTGACTGTTCCCAGCAGATTATTGACCTCCATGAAGGTTCAAATCCTCCAGGTCTCTTCAGCCAATCATTTTATTTAGAGGACTCTTTTCCTTGTTTTTCCTGGAGCAGCAGCTGTGTCTCCCCTTCCTCCCTTCTCCAAATATTGATATCTGGATTGTTGGAAAAGCTGGATTCCATTCATTCCTTCTATTTTGAGCATCCCCTTTCCTTCTGAGACCAAAGCCCTCTCTCCAGACATCCACCCCCAAAGAGGAAATTCCCCCAAAAGTCATATCCCCCTAAATTATATCCATGGTTTTATGGAGCTATGGAGTTTTTTTAAAAATCCATCTGAATTGTGTCTTGTCCAGACTGAGATTGGGTTTGCTTTATTCCAATTATTGAAATGAGTGGTCTGTGAAATCCAGGAAATTCTTATTTAATTCCATTTTTTTTGATTGAATTGAGGAACTGGCAAATGGTGCAGCTCTCCCAGAGGAATTTTCACCTGGTTTCAGTGCTGGGAAATGGTTCCAGTTACTGCCTGTATCCCCAAATTCTCTGTATCCAACTCTGTGATGCCAAAACCCAGCAGGGTTTTCCGGGCAGGATTTAATTTTGTATTTCTTCCTTACTAAAGTATAAATCTTGGTGTTGTTAATCCAATTCTTTGGTCTCTGAATAGAATAAAAGCAGCCCTTTATGTTAGACAGGACCTGGATCCAAGGTTAATTCGAATTTTATGGATAATCCCTCACTCTGTTCTGGACACAATTGGATAGACCTTCCCAGAACTTGAACATCACATCCTTAATAAGGTTTTATTTTGTTTATAAAGCATCTTAATGGCAATGGATGAATGTTCCCAGTCAGGTATCACCTCAGGAGTGTATCCCTTGATTGTTTTATTTTTAATTTATTAGGTCATTACTTTGTCTTTACTCTTTGGTTAAAAGCTCCTTTGCTTCCTGGGACACTTTGTTCCTTCAGCCAGGAGTTCATTCAGTAAGGTGAAGCCATGGAATTCTCATCAAAAAAACCCAGAAATCTAATTTTTATTTATTCTGTCATACAAATCACTGGCCATTTTCAGGGATTCAAACAAAGGTGATTTCTTTTTGCTGTCGGCTTCTCTTCTTAAATCCCTCTAAATGTCATTTCTGTTGCAGGGATATTATGGAATCATGGAATGGGTTGGCTTGGGGTAGAACTGGGTGAGCTTTAAGGCCCCTCCCAACCCCAGCCAGCCTGGAATTCCATGTTCATGAGGAGAGAGATGACAAAATGAATGTAGGAGCGGAGTGAATTCTGTTCCTGGGGATTCCTGCTCTGCTCCACAGTGCTGTCCAATTCCCAGGGCTGGGAATGCTTCCTGCTGGAATCTGCTGGATGCAAATCCTCATTTTTAACCAGATTCCCTCCCTCCCAGCCTGGCAGGACGTGGAGCAAAGTTCAGTGAAACAAATCCAGAGCAAGAGGAGACGATTGGAGAATTCCCTGGGTCAGCAATAATGGGAACTAATTCAGGGCACTTTGGGAGATTGAATTAGGGCTTGAAGTGGATCCTTTATTAAGAGCAATTTCTGAGGGTCCCCTTCTCCATCAAGCAATAATTCTTGGGGAAAAGTGCTCCTGGCACCTAAAACCAGACAGACAAAATGGGATTTTCAGCGCTGTTTTGAACAGGGAGAACTGGGAGTTTTGACCTTTAAATATACACATTTTGGATATCTAAATCAAACAGGGCTTTTTTCTTTCCGTGTTTAACACTCATTAAAGGAGGTGTCAGCACCCAGGTCCTGTTCAGTTGTAAATAAATAAGAATAAGAATAAATAAATAAGAAATAAATACTAATTTGGGGTTGAATTATCCCAAAGAGGGCGTAGAATGCAGAAAAAAAATCTTTATTTTAGGGGAATGCAATCAGCAGAGCCTAATAAAGGAAATAAATGCCTTCCACTAAAATAATTCCTTTTTTTTAGCATTTCCATGGCTGGAAATTTCCATCCTGTCCTGCAGTTGTTTGAGTTTGACTTTGAGGTGACTTTGTGAAATGCTGGATGTTACTCCAACCCAGGAAAAAAAGCAGGAGCTGCTGCTCTTTAATAGAATAGATTCAATATTCTAGATTTGAATCTCTAGAATCAATAGATTTTACTTAAAGCCTGACAATATTCATTTCTGACAGGGGTTTTCCATAGGATCTCCTGGTTGGAATTGCTCTTAGAGTTTTCTTCCCATCTAAAATATTCTGCTGGAATCTTAAAACCTGGTTTTGTAGGAACTTCAGAGGTTTAAATTGAGGGATGTGGATGTTGTAGCAGTGTTGGGATGTTTTTCCCAGGAATTTTCCTCGCTTTTATTCCAGTGGAAGTTTTGCCTCCCCTCATTTACTGAGAATGATCTCACCAGAAATTGGGGGGTTTTAATTTAAATTTTTAATTTAATCATGCCAAAGACTGAACATCTTTGACTGCAGACACATCCCAGGCATTCACTGATGATTAAAACCCAAATAAAAGGTGGAAAGGGCAAAAAAAAAAAGGCTGAAAACAGAAATATTTGGGATTTAGCCTTTTCAAATTTGTTTTAATTGGTTTGAACTCTTTGGATGGTATGGCAGGGAGTGGCCTGGAGTGGGTTCAGTCCCAAATCCTTCCCTGTCATTGCCAGTTCCCTGTGACATTTCTTGTCTGTCACTTGCTCATCACTTTAAAAACAGTGGTGGAGGGGGAAAAAAAAAATCTGAGAAATAATGGGAAAGCAATGGTTGTGTCAAGAAAATGCTTGAAATTCTGCACTTTAATTATTGCCTTCTGCCATGAAAGGCACAGGTGGGAGTCATTAACTCCAAAATAACCCCCAAAAAACCAACACACCCCAAAGCAGCCTCTTTGAAAACAGATAATGGGGAAATTGCAGGTGAATTCAGTAAAGAGAAAAATGAGAAAATTGCATAATAAGGAGAAGATTGACAGGAGTAAATTTATTTTTTTTTTTCCTCGGGAAGGAGCAACAGGGAACAGAAAAGGGGGAATGTTTGGAAATTCCAGTGAAGATTTCAGATCGTACACAAGGGCCTAGATAAAAACAAGAATTGTGAGGGGAAAAACCACTGGAGAACCCAACTGTGGAAATTCCTGCCTGGAAAAAGGTCTCTTATTTGCACTCTAGAGCTGTTTTTTGGTTATTAATCCGAGGAATGTTTGAGAATTCCGATGGAGATTTCAAATTCTGAGCAAATATTGTGAGGGGAAAACCACTGGAGAACCCAACTGTGGAAATTCCTGCCTGGAAAAAGGTCTTTTTTCTGCACTCCAGAGCTGGGTTTTGGGTGTTAATCCAAGGAATGTTTGGGTATTCCAATGGAGATTTCAAATTGCACACAAGGCCTGAGGTATGAGCAAATATCATGAGGGAAAAACCACTGCAGAACCCAGGCATGGAGATTCCTGCCTGGAAAAAGGTCTCTTATCTGCACTCCAGGGCTGTTTTTTGGGTCTTAATCCAAAAAATGTTTGGGAATTCCAATGGAGATTTCAAATCCTGAGCAAATATTGTGAGGGAAAAACCACTGCAAAGCCCAACTGTGGAAATTCCTGCCTGGAAAAAAGGTCTCTTATCTGCACTCCAGGGCTGTTATTGGGGTATTATTCCAAGGAATGTTTCAGCCAGATGGAAAATGAGCAGGTTTGGAAGTGAGGGAAAATAGGATGGAGAGCAGGCTGGAATTACAGCTCGCAGGAAAAAAGGGTTCAAAGCTCTCTCCTGGAGCTTGCAGGGGTTGCTGAGCGTCCCTCCAGTCAGGAACATTGCTGGTTTGTTTTTTGTGGCGTGGAATGGGGACTGTGACAAGGGACAGAGTAATCAGGAGCCTTTGGAAGTGCTGAGTAACTTTTTTAATAATCAGAGCCATTAAAATACAATGAGGAGGGAAAGGGGAGGGGTGGGGTGTCTGCTCATCCTGGCTCATCCCTTTGTTTGCTGCTGCATGGGGGCAAATTTCCTTTGGATTCTTCCAGTGTATATCAACTGCCCCTCTCCAAATCTTCCCCTGGATGTGGGATCCGGGGTGGGGAAGGGAAATTTCCCTTGGATTCTTCCCAAGATATTAAAACACCGATATTAAACACCAGGATATCCAAAAACCCCCCAGATGTGGGATCTGGGGTGCAGAAGGGAAACCACCCTTGGATTCTTCCTGGGATATTGAAACACCAACTGTCCCCTCCAAACCTCCCCCTGGCTGTGGGATCCAGGGTGAGGAAGGGAATTTTCCCTTGGATTCTTCCTGGGATATTCAAAAAACAACTGTCCCTCTCCAAAACCCCCCTGGATGTGGGATCCGGGTGGGGAAGAAAATTTCCTTTGGATTCCTCCCGGGCTATTAAACATTAACTGACCCCTCCAACCCCCCCTGGATGTGGCACCCAGGGTCTGGAAGGGAAATTTCCCTTGGATTCTTCCTGGGCTATTAAAACACCAACTGCCCCCTCCAAAAGCTGCTCCAGATGTGGGATCTGGGGTGGGGAAGGGAAATTTCCCTTGGATTCTTCCCCTGCTATTAAAACATTAACTGCCCCCTCCAAACCCCCCTGGCTGTGGGATCTGGGGTGCAGAAGGGAAATTTCCCTTGGATTCTTCCCCTGCTATTAAAACACCAACTTCCCCCTCCAAAAACTGCTCCAGATGTGGGATCCAGGGCAGGGAAGGGAAATTTCCCTTGGATTCTTCCCCTGCTATTAGAACACCGACTGCCCCCTCCAGACCCCCCTGGCTGTGGGATGCAGGGCTGTGTGTGTGCGCGGCTCAGCTGTTCCCGAGCGGGAGAGGCGAGGGATGCTTCCTGCGGCATTGTTGTAACCATGACTCCACGGACGTCATCCCGGGAAAATAGCGCCGGGAACATTTGTGGGAACAAAGCTGAGGGTCCTCGGCGGAGCGCTGCCATATGCACGCCGCTCATTTGCATATAGATTAACTCTCCAAAAAAAAAATTAAAAAAAAAATTGAAATTGGAGCTGCAAAACGAGCCGCGGGAATCATTGCAGGGGTTCGGGAAGGTGATTCCAGAGGGGTGTGGGGATGGGGACCGGGCAGGTTCATTCCCTGCTGATTCAGCAGCTTTGGTCCTGCCCTCTCTGGAATAATCCTGATGGGAGCTGGCATGGAAAAGCATCAGAGCCCTGGAAATGCTTTTAAAGTCGTTTTTATGGCTCTGTTGGACCTTGAGCGACCCTGTAAATAAAAAAACGCTGGGTAAAGGGGGGGATGGATGGAAAACAGAGAGGGAGGAAGGAATGCCAGTGCAGGGGAAGGAGCGGGGGGATGGAGGGAGGCAAAGCGGGGCAGAGGCTCAGCACAGCTCGGACACCACAGCCTGACCTCTCTCCTCTCCCCTATCCCATCGCAATTCCATCCTGCTGCCTGGCTTTGTGGCCAGCAGCTGGGAAGGGAGAAGGAGCACCGAGCTCTGGGGGCATCCACAGGCACGACCCTCTCTGGATCCGTGTGGATCCTCTGCTCCCGGGGATGTGGGGCATCCTTGGGCCCTGCTGGAGGCTCATTCCTTCTCCTTCCCAGCCCCTCTGTGCCACGGTTGGGACGTTTCCCACCTGGAAGAGCCAAACAAGCTCCAGGGATTGTACCTGCTGGCTTCCCTGTGTTGCTGCCTTACAATTTATCATAAAAATGTTAAAATTCATTGAAATTGAATTTTGGGGTTTTTTTTTTTTTTCGTTTATGCCAAGGCCTCCCAGTTCTGTTCCAGTTTTCCCTGGAGTGGAATGAGAAAGAAAATGGGATTACACAAGAGTGATCCCATTGCAAATGCCCAAAAAGTCAATCCCTCCTCGTTCGCAGCGGACTTGTTTGGCAGGAGGTCAGAGCAACAAGAAATCATTCCAAGGGAATTCCCAGGTGTCCTTCCAAGCTGGAAATCATTCCAAGGAAATTCCAAGGTGCCCTTCTAAGCTGGAAATCATTCCAAGGGAATTCCCAGGTGTCCTTCCAAGCTAGAAATCATTCCAAGGGAATTCCAAAGTGTCCTTCTGTCTTGGTTTGGAAAGACAGGTATCACCCAGGGGAAGCTGGAGTTTCCCTTGGAAAACCCCTCACCCCCTCCAAATTATAATTTTGCAATCAAGGGCTTTCAGGCAAAGATTTGGGAATGGGAATAACAGTTCTTTACTGGGGATATTAACAAATGTAGTAGAAAACAAAACCACCCAACCAAACCAGCAAACAAACAAACAACAGTTTTGGAGAACCCTGACAGAGTCAGAGCTCCAACCTGACACCCTGTGGGTCAGGGGGTTGGGAGCAGCCCACAGTGAGTCCTGCTGGGGTGGCAGAGGTGGTTCTGGTGGGGCAGAGATGATCCTGTGGAAAATGGGTCCAGGGATGGTGAGAAGGGGTCCAGGGGTGGTGAGAAGGGGTCCAGGGATGGTGAGAAGGGTCCAGTGATGGTGAGAAGGGTCCAGGGGTGGTGAGAAGGGGTCCAGGGGTGGTGAGAAGGGGTCTGGTGATGGTGAGAAGGGTCCAGAGATGGTGAGCAAGGTCCAGGGATGGTGAGAAGGGGTCCAGGGATGGTGAGAAGGGGTCCAGGGGTGGTGAGAAGGGTCCAGGGGTGGTGAGAAGGGGTCCAGGGATGGAGAGAAGGGGTCCAGGGATGGAGAGAAGGGGTCCAGTCTTCCTCCAGGAATCGGATGAAGCTGGATCCCTGGTGTTCCTGTGTCTCAGTTTTATCCAGGTAGGAATGGTTGCCTCCCCCCACTGGGTGGCATCTCCCAATGGGATGATGGAATGTGGATGGTCTATTTTGGGGAGGTGTTATTGGCCCATTAGCAGAAAATGTCCCCTGGAGGGAGGATGGTGATGACAGAGATAAGAAACAATGCCCTACCATTATCAGAAGGCATCCGCCCACCTCCTCCATTTCTCCAGCTGCTTTCAGCAGATGAAATAGAATACACATTTTTGTTTCCATAACCCAAGACACCTTCCAAGCTAGAAATCACTCCAAGGGAATTCCCAGGTGTCCTTCCAAGCTGACAGGGTCTCCCTGGAAATTTGAAACCCATCTCCAAGGAACAGGGTTTTTTTCCCCCCATTGAAAATTGAAAGTTCACCAATAATTCCCAATTCTTTTTTCCATGAAAACTGAAAGTTTACTCATAATTTAAAAAAAATAAATCGGTGGGAAGATTAATTATTATTTTGAATATTTGACCTTCTAAGAAAGACAGAGTTAGGCAGAGTTTGTGGGTAAATATTGTTATCCGAGCTTTTTCGTGCGTAAAATGAATTGTCAGGAAATAAAATGATGTTGAACATTTTTATCTCTTGATGTAGTGAGAGGAAAAGGAAGTTTTGAATAAATTTCCAGATTTTTTTTTGTTTGTTTGTTTTGTGCTGCTCAGAGAAGTCCAGGGAAAATTCACTTCAGGAATTTTTCATTCCTGAATAAATAGAGTATTTTCAATAAATAATAAAGAATAATTATTCAGAATTATTTCAGCAGAAATAATAAATTTATTAATAATAATTTTAATGATAAGTTTAATTTCTGCTGAAATGAATTTATTATGAATTTATTTATAATTATAAATTTAGAATTTATATTTATTCAGAATAAATTCAGCAGAAATCCTGGAGAAATTGAGAGTTCTTTTGATTCCTGTGGGCTTTTCCAGTCTAAAAACTGGCCATCCTTTCCCAGTCAGGAATATTCCTGCGCTCAGCTGACTTTCCTGCTCTCTTCTAAGCAAAAAGTGCATTTTTTTTCCCAGTTAAAAAAACTCCAATAAATCCTAAAGTGATTATAATCCGTCCCATATTCCCTGAGAGTGCTGCTGTTGGGATTCTCCCGGCTGGAAGGAGCATTTTGGGAAGTTTTTCCCTGTGTATTGAGGGCTTCCAGATCATCTCCAACAGATCAAAGTCCCTCTTCCTGGAGTGATGGGTCTGACTCATCTTCAGCTGAGTCATCCCTAATATTGAACCATCCTTCAAAGGAAGGAAATCTTGGAAAACTTTTCACTCCTGGCAACCCCCACACCAAAGACTCGAGTCAAGAAATCCGACACGAGGGAGGTGACGTCAAAGGATTCCAGGTTTTCTTTGGCAAAACACATCCCAGCCAGAGAAGGAAGGTAAATCCCTTCCCAGCTGTGCCGAAATCGTGGATCACCTGCAGCAAAGGGGCCGTGGCCTGGGATCAAAGCTTCCCCTCTCCATGATTTACCTTTGCTGGGAATCATTGCTGAGTTTTCCAGAATTCCCTGGCGCTCTGCAAACCCCTGGAGGTGGAGTCTGGAGTGAGCCACAGGAGGGAGAGAGGATGGGTGGGATGAGCTCACCCAGAAATTTGGGAGCAGAGGAAGTGGCTGCTGCAGGGATTCCTGCCAGCCCTGTGCCAGCCTGGAGGAGGAGCTGGAGTCAGGAACATCCTGGGTGCAGCTCAAACGTGGAATCATGGGATGGGTTGGGTGGAAAGACCTGAAATCCCATCCCATTCCACTGGGACACTTCCACTGCCCCAGGCTGCTCCAAACCCTGGCCAGCCTGGCCTTGGGCATTCCAGGGATCCAGGGGCAGCCACAGCTGCTCTGGGAATTCTATTCCAGGGCCTCAGCACCCTCACTGACAGGAATTCCTTCCCAATCTCCATCTAAATCCACCTTCTTCCAGCTTGCAGCCATTCCCTGTGTCCTGTCCCTCCATCCCTTGTCCCCAGTCCCTCTCCAGCTCTCCTGGAGCCCCTTCAGGCCCTGCCAGGGGCTCTGAGCTCTCCCTGGAGCTTCTCCTCTCCAGCTGAGCACCCCCAGCTCTCCCAGCCTGGCTCCAGAGGGGCTCCAGCCCTGCAGCAGCTCCAGGGGCTCCTCTGGAATCTCTCCAGCAGCTCCAGGTCCTCCTGATCCCATATTCCTGGTGTCTGCAGCTTTAAAACTGAGCTGGATTGACTCAAATCCCTTCCCTGGGATGTGTGGAAGTGGGATTTGTGCTACTCCATCTGCCACCTGAGGAGGAGGGCGAGAAACGCGCTTTAATGAGGAGAACTTTGGGAAGACAAACATATGGACTTGGGAATTGGATGGATTCTTTTTTTCATAGTCCAGAGCTCTCCAAGTGGGGCTGAAATCATTACAATTCCCAGGAAAAAGGCACAGGGAACAGCTCCTTAATTGGACCTGAACAAGGTGATGTGAGTGGGAAACTGGGAGTACTGGAAGAGCTTCCCGTGGTAGATTCTCTGTCTGGGGAGTGGAGTTTTGCAGTTCTTCCCTCCTAAATCAACAATTTAGGATAAAAACCCCAGGAATTTCTCAGCTGGATTTTGAAGAGTAACAGGATTGTGGAAATTTGGGGAAATGGAACAACTGGGGACTTCCAGCATGGTTACAAAACTCACCCTGAGCTATTTTTATTCCATATCCAAGTGGAGTGAGGTGGAGTTATGGGGAGGGAGTTTGGAAGCAGAACAGATCCATTGGGGAGGTTTATTTGCCACTTGTAGTTTTTCCCTGGCTTCCACCTTTCCTAAAAAAACTTCCCTTTGGATGGGAGGTCACACCCAGCAAAGCTGCATTCCCACCTCCTGCTTCCTCTGCTTCCCACCTCAGATTTTCCAGTTTTTTTCCTTCCCTTTTCTGGCTTTCCCCCAGAAATTTCTTTAGAAGCTTCTTTAAAGCTTCTAAACCAAAGTTTTAATTAAATGCAAATAAAGCAGAGTTAATTTTGATTTTAAGAATTCATGGAGTATCCATTCCAAACTTAGGGACTAGAGCAGTGGCATTGCCAGAGAATTCCAGTGGTGCTTTTTATCTCTTTATCCTCTTCCAGACCTTTAATTTTTAAGGATTCTGATCCATAGACACTGAAGGAGCTAAAATGTAACATTTTGTTCCCTTAGAGGATTTGAACAACTTTGGAAAAGAGCTTTGCCATAAATTATTCAAGGGATAAATATATTTGGGAAGCATTCAAGGTTGGATGGGACTCGGAGCATCCTGGGGTAGTGGTTGGAAAATTTGGACAGGAGGTACCCCTGTCCATGGCAGGAGGTGGAATGGGATGGGATTTAAACTCCTTTCCATCCCAAACTACTCCACAAAATACAGATTTTTTCTTTCCATACTAAATGTGAAATCCATGTTTTTATTGACTTGATGTATTTAGCATTTTTCCCAAATTTATGGAAAGGTTCCTAATTGCCAGCTATGGGATTTGATGGTTTCCTTGAGTCTCGTCCCAAAGAAGTCTGGGAAAATGCAGGATAATAAATAGGTGCTATTTTTTTATATAGAGATATAAAAATATAAATATAGAAACTATATAGAGATATAAAAAATACATACATAAATGTGGATCTAAAATCCTGGAATGACAAACACACCCACAGCCAGGATGCAGCTGTTTGGGGAAAAAAAAACATCCCTCACTCACGGGAACAATTGGGAAAACAAATGCTGGGCCATTTTTAGGCCCTCTCCAGAGAAGAGCTCATCAAGTCTGCACGAATCCCATCCCAGGAGCGGCTCCCAGCTCTGCCTGTGCCGTGTTTTCTCTGGAATGTGGTGTTCTGCACATCCAGGCAGGGTTCAGAGGGTCAGCGCTCCCAGCCGCCTCTGATGGATTGGGCTTGGCAGCTCCGTGGCCTCAGGGCTTCCTCAGGAGCTTCCTTGGAGAGCAGGTGAGCTGCTGGAAAGGAAGAATCAACCTTTCGTGCCCTTCCTGCAGTTTCCCCCTGGAAGTTTCCATGGGTTTTTTGTGTTTTTATGGATTAGTTGGTGATTTAAAACATCCATGGAAAAGGCGGAGCAGCTGTTCCCTGTGGGACACGGGGTTAGAGGTGTCCTTGGGTTCCTCCAGCACCTGGAGGTGGCACCAGGGCTCCTTTGGCTCATCCAGGCCTAGGATTGGATTTATTCCAATGGGATTCCACCAGACAGAGCCAGGCTGGGCATTGTCACAGCTGCTGGTTCTGAGGGAATGGGAATGTTGCTGAGAGCTGCTGTCACCTCTCTTGTCACCAGAGATTCCACAGGGATGGATTAACCCTCTGGGCTGGAGAGGAGAAGCTCCAGGGAGAGCTCAGAGCCCCTGGCAGGGCCTGAAGGGGCTCCAGGAGAGCTGGAGAGGGACTGGGGGACAGGACACAGGGAATGGCTTCCCAGTGACAAAGGTTGGATGGGATATTGGGAAGGAATTGCTGGCTGGGAGGGTGGGCAGGGGCTGGGATGGAATTCCCAGAGCAGCTGTGGCTGCCCCCGGATCCCTGGCAGTGCTCAAGGCCAGGCTGGATGGGTTTGGAGCATCCTGGGACAGTGGAAGTGTCCCAACCATTGAATGAGTGGAATGGGATGGGATTTAAGGTCCCACCCAACCCAAACCATTCCCAGATTCCGTCTGCACAGCTAAAGCAGGGAGTGCCACGTTCCATTTTTATTTTTTTTTTCTGGATTTTTTACCTGGAAACCAAATGTGAGCATTTCCAACAGGTGGGGATGGATCCTGGAGTTCCTGAGCTGCTGCCTTTTCCTGGCAGAGGTTTGCTGGGAGCTGCCATGGGATCAGCACTCCTGGAATGCTTTTTAATCTCCAGTAATCAAATCCATCATCAACATAATGAATTCCCATCCTGGTTCTCATGGAAAACCATCCAAAACTGCTCCAACGCTCCTAATCCAGGATTTTCCTGAAGTATGCCAAGTAATTCTCTTTTGATCCAAGTGTTAATGGCTAATTTTGATGGCATTTGTTTTACCTGCAATTATCTTTTCCCAAAGTGTGGAAAAGCTTTGGCAGGGAGTTCTCTTGGCATAAATTGAAACCCAGGAAAGGATTTTCCTGAACATGGAACTTTCCGTGGTTGTGTTGGAAGTTTTCCACAATCGACTGGGGCTGGAATTTCATGTGAAGGGTGAACTTTGCATTCTCATTTGATTTTATGATTTTAGTTGAATGCTAATGAGCCTTTAATTAGCATTTCTGAAAGTTAATGACAGAGATAATGGGCTCAGGGCTGTTCCCTGTGGTGCTCCATGGGGGATCTCCAGATTCCTGCACATCCTCGGGATGAGCAGGTTGGAGGCAGCTCCAGGCTGGGAATGAACCCTGATTTCCCCAGCTCTGCTTGTTTGAGGAGGAGTGGAGGGGCAGGTGCCAATCCTCCTTCTCCATGATCAGGATGCAGGGAATGGCTGGAGCTGTGCCAGGGAAAGTTTAGGTTGGGTATTGGGAAAAGGGGGTGAGGAGACACTGAGTAGATCCCATGGGAATGGTCCCATTCCTAAGGCTGCCAGAGCTCCGGGAGCGTTTGGAAAACAGGCCCAGGATGGGATTGTTGGGGTGTCTGTGCAGGGCCAGGAGCTGGAGCAGGGATCCCTGTGGATCCTTCCCAGCTCAGGACATTCCATGATTCTATGTGTCGTCTGTTTTTTTGCTGTTCTCCTCTGTCTCTTTAAGGAGTTTTCTAAAGTTTCATTTTCAGCCTTCTGTGCTTACCTTTTGCAATGGAGTCAGAGACCATTTTACATCAATAACTTTCTTATTGTAACCATCTAACCATGTTTGCATTCTTCTCACAAGGAGGAGACTGTTGATGGACTGTTGGGTTGCCCAGTGTGGTTGGAGAGGACAATTTTCCTCCTCCAATCCATGGTCACTGCTGGAATTCTATAAATGTTGAAGTTTGTAAATAAACCTCCCTCTTTTCTGCCTTGGACATCTCAGTGTGTGAGTGTCATTTCTTTGTGTCCTGTGTGACATCTATGATTGACTCATTCCTCTGTCCCTGATGTTCTGTTCTGGCACCACCTCCTTCCTGTCCCTCTCCACCCCTGCGTGGTTCCTCCTGAACTTGGAAGCACAGGATTGATCCCAGTGCTGGCCAAACCCAACTTTCCATCCTCATCCTCACATTCCCTGAACTTGGAAGCACAGGATTGATCCCAGTGCTGACCAAACCCAACTTTCCATCCTCATCCTCACATTCCCTGAACTTGGAAGCACAGGATTGATCCCAGTGCTGGCCAAACCCAACTTTCCATCTTCATCCTCACATTCCCTGAACTTGGAAGCACAGGATTGATCCCAGTGCTGGCCAAACCCAACTTTCCATCCTCATCCTCACATTCCCTGAACTTGGAAGCACAGGATTGATCCCAGTGCTGGCCAAACCCAACTTTCCATCCTCATCCTCACATTCCCTGTGAAACTTCCCCAAAACTGTTCCACTGGGTCGATTAAACCCAAATTTTGAATTCTTTTCCTCAAGACCCTGCTGCTCGTTCTGCTGTGGCTGCTGCAGACCCACTCTGCCTTCCCCACCTTGTTTTCCTGTTGCTTTTCTATGGAAAAAAGAGGATTATTCTGGTTGCAATTTCCATGGAAACAATTACCATATAGTATTGATCGCCCAGGATAGATTGGGAAGCATGAAAGGATAGAGGTTGTCTCCATGGAAACACGGACATTTCAAGCTTTTTATTCCTTAAGAAAAAGAATTCTTATGGCTTTCCTTTCAACAAGTTTCTGGTCCAGTTGAAAATAATTGTGTCGTTTTCATTAAGATTGTCAGTGAAATCAAAAATCTGTTTTAATAGCGTCCCTAAATTGCAAGGAAAAGTCTGGAATAGCATTTTCCTAAAAAAAAAAAAAAAATCAAGGATTTGCATCATTTGCACAGCATTTTTCACATTGAAAAGTAGCTGAGCCACATCATTAATTGTCGGTGAAAAACAGGTCAAAAATTGGCCTTTTCATTCTGGAATTCAGGGATTTTTTTTGTAGGATTTTACTGTTTTCTAGGATTTTAATGGATTGGTGAAGGAATCTCCAACCTGGGACAGCTGCGGGTGGCACAGGGAGTTCAGGTCAAAAATTGGCCTTTTTCTTCTGGAATTCAGGGATTTTTTGTAGGATTTTACTGTTTTCTAGGATTTTAATGGATTGGTGAAGGAATCCCCAACGTGGGACAGCTGTGGGTGGCCCAGGGAGTTCAGTCCTCAGGTTGGATTTGGTTCAGGAAGAGCTGAGGTTGGACTTGAATTCTCCTGATTTCAGATCTTTTATTCCTCATCTTAGAACCTTCAAGGCTTCATTGCTGGGAATGTTTTGGGCACTTGGGAAATTCCTCCAGAGGAAGGATGGGAGAATGGATCCTTTGTTGTTTCAGGAATGGTTTGGATGTTCAAACCTCAAATCCCAGAATCCCAGACTGGTTTGGGTTGGATTGGAGGGACCTTCAAGCCCATCTTGTTCCTACCTGGACACCTTCCACTATCCCAGGCTGCTCCCAGCCTTGTCCAGCCTGGCCTTGGACATTTCCAGGGATGGGGAATCCACGACCTCTTTGGTTGAAAAATCTCCAAATTCACAAATAACCCATCCTAACTGCCAGCCTGGAAATCATTCCAGGCTTTTCCCTGGATGCTTCAGTACCAGTGGAGACTTGACAGGAGCCTTTAAACGGATTTAGAAATCTGGTGGAGTTAAATGGCCCAGAGGAAAATCCTTGGAATATCCAAACCCCCATGGAGGAGTCTGGGTTTGGAACCAGTTGGACTTGAAGGTCCCTTCCAACATGGAATCATGGAATCATGGAACCATGGAATCATGGAATGATGGGGGTGGAAGGGACCTTCAAGCCCATCCAGTCCCACCCCTGCCACAGGAATGGATTTCTTCTGTCTTTAGCTAAATACCCCTAAAAGCTGATTTCTGCTTTTATGGCTTTCTAGCCATGTTTCTGTACCAGACTCCGGTGAGTTTTTCATAATTCCCTTTTACAAATCCAAGGTTCAGAGCTGACCTCACTTCCAGATCCTGCTCTGCATCATTCCTTGTGTTTAGATCTCAATTATTCCCAGCAAATCCAATATTTTTCCTGCTTTATCCCACAAAGCTTTGCTTTCTGTGCTCTGTCTCTGTGCTCTGGTTCCCTTCATCAGCCTGAGAGCTGATAAATATTTAGTGTGATATAAATAAGTACCTCGATACCACATTAAACATTCCATCAATTAAAATTCCTGCTAATTGAAGGCAAAACTTGTCAGTCTGAAGAAAAATGAGTCCATTAAGGCAGGGAAAATGGTATTTAGGAAGGAATGGGATTGTTTTGGCAGCCACGAAACAATTGCAGCTTTTTCAGACTGTATTTTATTCTTTTCTACTCTTTTTAAGCTTTTTTCCATGCAAATTGAGGGTGAGACCTTGCTGGGGATTTGGGAATTCCATAAAGGGGGATGTGCAAACTCCTCCTTTTCAGCAGGAAACAATCCAGGCTGTGGAGACAAAACAAAGATTTATATATATATATTTATTTTTTCATTCCAGGATATTTTCCCCCCCTTTTTTTTAGTGGCATGGGGAATGTCTGGTTTTTGTAACTTGGTTTCAAATCCCTTCTAGTTGTACTTGGATTTATGGAGTTAATCCCTGGTTGGAATCACAGAATCCTGGAATGTTTTGGGTTGGGAAGGACCTTGAGGATGATCCCATGGGCAGTGACACCTTCCCACCATCCCAGGCTGCTCCAAGCCCCATCCAACCTCAAAAAAAAAACAACCTGGGAATACTCTGTGTTTAATTTTGGAAAAGAGGGAGAAGCAGGAATTACTACACAGCAGATCTGCTGGAGCAAGAGGAAGGGGGAAGTGAGAGGATCCAGGAAAAGCTGAGGATGACGGAGCAGAGGAAAACCAGGAGCTGGAAGATCCACGAGTGTGTGGGCTGGCAGAAAATGTGGATCAGCAGGAGATGGAGCAGACTGGGATGTCAGCAGGGCTGGAGGGATGACAAGGCAGGTATTTGAAGCTGCAAGCTGTCACTGGAACTGGGATTTGCTTCCCAAATCCCTGGTTTAGTCCAGAGTTCAGTCCTGGTTTAGTCCCAGCTGCTGGCGTGTGGCTGGAAGCAGAGTTTGTCCTGGGGATGTGCAGGGAACATCAGAGTTTGTGCTGGAAACCTGGAGTGAAGGACTGGGAGATGTCAGGGATAATCCCAACGAGTCAAACATTCCCGTTTCATGTCCTTTTTCCTGGAAAAACACAAACAAAGGGATTGTGGGGAGGGCACAGAGGATTCCCTGTGCTGGGATAGGAGGCAGAGAAGGGATCAGCCTTGGAACTGGGGATGTTCCTGCTGCTCCTGGGGCTGAACCCACATGGATGGGTTGGTTCCCTTCTGCTCCCAACACAGGGGCAGCGAGAGCTCTGCCCCCCAAAGGGGAGGAGTGCTGGGAAATCTCCCCCTGGGAATTCCTGCTTTGTTGCCCCGTGGAAGCAGGAGCTGCCTGGGGAGGAGCCTCTTCAGAACCATTCACTGCTCCCTAGTTTAGGCAGAGTTTTCTGCCCAGTGTTTCCCAGTTTTTTATTCTTGGTGGCTTGGGAAGTTGTTGGTGGTTTGTTTTTTTTTTGTTTGTTTTTTTTTTTTTTTTCTCAGCCTCCCCTCTGGCATTTGGTGCAGTTGGAGATTTTCCCATCCCGGACTGGTTTGGATTGGGAAGGACCTTAAAGCTCATCCCATCCATGGGCAGGGACACCTTCCATAGACCAGGCTGCTCCAGCCTGGCCCTGGGCACTGCCAGGGATCCAGGGGCAGCCACAGCTGCTCTGGGAATTCCATCCCACCCCCTGCCCACCCTCCCAGGGAACAATTCCTGCCCAATATCCTGTTTGGGATATTGGGAAGTGGCAGTGGGAAGCCATTCCCTGTGTCCTGTCCCTCCATCCCTTGTCCCCAGTCCCTGTCCAGCTCTCCTGGAGCCCCTTGAGGCTCTGGGAAGCTCCAGAAAGCTGGAATTCCTGGAGCAGTGCCCATGGGACCATTGCTCCTGATGGAGGGGGCTCTTTTCCACCTGCTCCTCCCTCAGGATCTGTGCAACCCCGGGCACAAGTGGAGGTTTGGAGCTGAGTTGTCATTCCAAGGATCTCTCTGTGTTCCCAATCTCATTTTGGTGTTACCTGGATCAAACCAGGGGCAGCAGCAGAGCCTCAGCCACTGCAGGCCCAGCAAATCCCATTTTTATAAAGTCAAACCCTTCCTGTTCTGAGAACTCTGAGGTGAATATTGCAAATTCCAGAGGAAGAACTCATTTTCTCTTGGAAAAGCTCTTATCAGGCTCAGCAGAATTCCGGGATCGGAGATGTCAGGTGGAAAAGAAACTTTTTCAATTATTATTTAGTGATGTCTTTAACCTCCAGCTGCAACCCTTTCATCTTTCATGGAAAAGGAATGATTCAATATCCCTGCAAGGTGCCCAGCAAACCTCTGACTTGCTTCCACATCATTCCATCAGGTCCAGCAGCTGGAATTCCAGTCCTTTCCCACAGCCCTGGGCTGCAGGAAGCCCATCTGGAAATTTTATTTTTAAAATCCCAAGCAAACCCTTTAATCTCCAACTGCCCCAGCTGCTGCTTCCCTGGAGATTGAGGGGTTATTTTTGTGTTAGCTTGGAAGGAATATTTGGAAAATTTCAGGATGGTTTCTGTCTGTGAATTCCACAATCCCAGAATCACTGAGGCTGGAAAAGCCCTGCAAGACCATCGAGCCTCTTCACAGAACTCCAGAGTGGTTTGGGTTGGAAGGGAATTTAATCCCATCCCATTCCACCCCTTCCACCATCCCGGGGTGCTCCGAGCCCTTTCCAGTCTGGCCTTGGACACTGCCAGGGATGGAGGCTCCACAACCTCCCTGAGCTCCCCAAACTCACAAATAACCCATCCCAACAGCCAGCCTGGCAGGCTTCCCAATCCCTGCAATTATTTCAAGGATCCTCCCAAATTCCAGATGCCACCCAGGCCATCCTTATTCCTCTGGGAACTGATCTTGGAAAAAACACCGGGGGGGAAAAAAAAAAAACCCGCTCCTGCACTTCATCCCTGCTGTTATTTTCATTCCTTTGTGTTCTGTTTGCACAGAAGCTTCACAATTCCATTTGCTGCCTCCCACACGGAGCTGGTGCCTCCCAAATGCAGCAGGTTCCTGTGGAGCCGGGAGCAAATCCACCCAGATTCCCCCCAAAAAAAAAACAAACCCAAAAAACAAACGAGGAATTTTGTTTCAGTGCTGTTATCAGAGTTGCCAGCCAGGGGATCAGGATGTATTTGGATTTTGGGATGGGATTTGCCTCTGGAAAAGGCTCTAAATTCATTTCAGGTGTTGGTTTTTTTGGAATTGAGTATTTGTATTTTCCCATAAAATATGGAATTTATTGAAAGTATGGAGGTGTTGTTTAATCCAGGTTTTACCTCCCACTCCCCAGCTCACATCAAATTATTTGGTTCTAAATTACTTTGGAAAAGAACTTGGTGATAAAAGAGCAGGGTTTGGGTTTTGGGAGTTGTTTTGATGCTCTCCTTGCGTGTGGTTTCCATCATTTTATCTGGAATTTCATCATTGGGAATGATGAAATGAATATAAAATATCCATTTAATGCCATGAAATTGTCACCAACAGAAAGTAGAAGAGGTTATGGTTTATCCTTGGGTTTGACTGAAGATTTTATTTAGATTTAAATGAGAATTCCTGTTCCAAATGCAGCAACTCATCCCAAACTTTGGGAATTGCCAGATTCCATGGGATCCTGGGAATGGCTGCCATGCTGGAGAAGCCAAACTCATGGATCCCACAAAACTGGGGTGGGAATTATGCCCAGAGGTTTTTGGCTGGATGCAAAAATAGAACATGAGGCAGGTGAAGCAGCATTCCTGGGAAAGAGAAGCTGCAGATTTCTGTGGATTTTAATTTCTTGGAATTGAGTTTCTTGGAATGGAGTTTCTTGGAATTCCATCCATTTTAGGAGCTGTTCCCGGGAATATTTTTAATATTCATGGCACATTTTATGTACCAAGAACAGCGTGTTATGGATGGATGTTATGGACATTGTAATTGTAAATTACAGCGTTTAGCTGGGTGAAATTCCTAATTAACTCCCTAACGAGCTGCCAGGGCAATTAGCAAAGGCAGGGCTTTGAAGGATGCGAGAGGAGAGCTGGATTTCATGGATGTGGGTGGGGAAACCTGGCTTGGAAGTAAATCTGGGGAAAGTCCAATTTATTGATCAGCATTTCATTGCTCCAGTGCTGACTGGGACACAGGGATCCAACCCTGTGGGATTATTGTTTAGGACAATGGGAGTTTTCCTAAAAATCCCAGCAGTTGCCACATCTCCAACCACTCCTGGTCGATCAATCCCGAATTTCCAGCCTTCCTGAGGCAGATTCCCAGGGATAGGCTTTAACCTGAAGGGTTCAATGGGAGATTGGGAAGGAATTCCTGGGGTGGGAAGGGGCTGGGATGGAATTCCCAGAGCAGCTGTGGCTGCCCAAGGCCAGGTTGGAGCAATCTGGGATACTGGAAGTGTCCCTGGGGTAGGAATGGAGCTTTAAGGTCCTTCCAAGCCAAACCATCCCCAAATTCCATGATATTCCAAAAGGATTTAATGGGAGTCCAAGGTAATTGGATTAATTAGCTTCCCATAGATAGAAAGAGTTAAAAACGGGAACAAACCAGCTGAAAACACAACAAATTCCTCGTTTTCCACACGGGGAGCACAAAATTCCTGATGAAAACTGGGACTAAAATCCATCTCAAGGCGGATTTGTCCAACAAACTGAATTATTCATGGCAGCTGCAATGGCAGGGAGGGGCTGCAGGGAGAATAATTAATTAATTACCCCCCTCAGCCTCATTAGGGCCACTGGAAGCCCCCTGGGTGGAATTCCTGTCGCGTCCAATTAGCAGCTCATTAATTAATTAATTAAAGCTCATTAATCCAGAGGTGACTCTTCCCTTGAGGAGGGATCCCATCCCATTTGTTTGGTTCTGGTTTTATTCACCGGGATCTGATTTTGTTAATTGGAATCTGATTCTGACTCCTTTGATTCTGATCTTAATGATTTGGTCCCATTTCCAGACAAAACAGTTTCCAGTTGCTCTCCAAATCCCCCAAAAACAAACGTTCCTTGACCTAAAAACTGGGTTTTCCCAGTTTTTGTGTCTAAACACACCAATATTGGTACCTGGGGGTTTCTAGATGGGCTCCTCACGTGGAAAACCTGGGGAAAAAAATCAGGCTCAGGCCAAGTTTTTGTTCTCTTAAATTCAGGAATAATTTTGCAGCTGGATCTGCTCCCCCCTGGAATTGCTCCTTGGAGTGGCAGAGCCTTGGAGGTTTCAGAGCTTCCCCTTGGAGGTGTTGGGTGAGCTGTTGGAATATTTGGGTGGTGTCCGTGTGGAATGTGTGTGAGAATCAGGGAATCGTGGAAGGACATGCAAGGATCACTGATCCAACTCTTGCCCTACAGGACAACCCCAAAATCCCACCTTGAGAGCGTTTTCCAAACGCTCCTGGAGCTCTGGGAGGTTTGGGAATGTACCCATTCCCTGGGGAGCTGTTCCAGTGCCTGACACCCTCTGGGGAAGGAATTTTTCCTGATTTTTTTGAAGGGAATCAGCTCCAGTGGCTGAACCGAGACAAACTGACGCTGGTTTTGTTCTTCCACCATCCACATTCCCCTTCCCTGCCATATCCATGATTTGATCTGACTTCCAGCCTTCCTTGTCATCCAGAGGAAGTCATGCATGGCACAACAGATCCCTGAAACCCCTGGCAATTCCTGACATTCCAGCAGCTCAGCATCCCATCCTTCACAGAAAAAGAAATTAAAAATAAATCAGAATTTCAGTAGAGTTTTATATTTTCAAATGGTCATTGCAGATTTGACTCCTCTCCGTTGCTGGGATGGTTCCCAGGGCACTTCTTTGGTGCTGAAGAGATTAAAACTCTGTTTTAAGAAGAAATTTAAGCTCATTTTCATCATCAAGCACAATAATCTTCATCCATAAAAGCCTGAAAATTCCCTGCCCTGTGCTTCACCTCAGCTGCTTCAGCTCAAAAGTGTCGGGATGCTTCCTTTGATTGAAAATTCCTCTATTTATGGTGGAAAAAACCAGCCCCTAAAATGCAATGTTTAATCCAAAAACGTGAAGGGCAGGGGATAAATCTTCCTCATTTCCAAACATTTATACAAGGAAAAGGAAAATCCATCCAAATCCAAGGGAAGAATCTCCAGAGAACAAATAAAACTCAGGGGCTGTGGAAGAATTTCACTCCTGGGTTCCTTTTTGCTGCGTGAAACACGAAGTTACGATTTTGTAACTCTTGTTTTTTCATCTGGGTTTTAATTTGATAAATTTGTTTTTAATGTTTCATTTCCCAGAGCAGCCCAGCAGCCAAATTTACCAGAAATGTTTGATGATCTGCTCAGTGCACAGCAAAAATACCCTGGAATTTAGAAAAGTATCCAAGGACCAAACGCCCCAGTGGAGCCAGGGAATGACTCAAAATTACAGATTTAGAGAAGAAATCATTCCATGATTTTTGATATTTCTTTTTTGGAGAAAACAGTGGATAAATTGGAATTTCAGAGTGAATGCTTTTAAATTTCAGGGTGTTTTTTTTTTTTTAAATTTCAGGGTGATTTTTTTTTTTTTTTTAAATTTCAGGGTGAATTCTTTTAAATTTCAGGTTGAAGTATTTTAAATTTCAGAGTGGATTCTTCCAAATTGATCTTTTCAGGTGGTTTTTAAATGGAATTCCATTGGTTTCTCTCTAATTGCAGTGCTACAGAGATTTTCTCCAGGAAAACCACCAAAGTAAATCCAATAGGATTGGCCAATACATTTTCAATTAAACTCCCCAATTCCTTGATCTGATTCCGTTATCCACAACCATTAGGGTTGGAAAAGAGCTCCAGGATCAAGCCCAACCTCCAGGGAATGAATCAATTTTCCCTCCTGATTGTTCAGGTTTGTCCCCTGAGGGTTTTTTTCCTTTGACCTTCTCAAGTTTGTCACCTCAAGTTTTGCTTTTAACCCCAGCTCAGAGCATCCCGAAATCCAAATATCCCGATCCCTTTTCCTTTCCAAAGGCCAGAGCAATTCTTTTCCTCGGCACAATTCCGTGGGTTTGTTGTTTGGGTGGACACAAAGATTTCCTCCTCCGATAAACGGAGATAAGTGTGTTTTCCTCGGGTTCTGCTCCTAATGAAACAGTTGGGATTTCACATCTCGGGGGCTAAAAATAGCCAGGCCTTGGGTTTAATTACAGAGTTTTCTTTTCCCGAGGATTGTGCGCGCCGGAGGTTGGAAGGGTTTTGTTTCCAAGGAAACAAATGCTCTGCACTCACCGTGCCTCCCGTGGTTCCTGCAGGAAAATGCCATCGCCGTTCCCGGGAGAGGGGGGACTTGGGAGGGGGCAGCACCTGAGAGCTTTTTACCTGGGAATGGGAGCAGCTGGCTCCAGGTGCTGTTGGAATTGCTTGGAAGGGGTGGTGGCCCCATCCCATCCCATCCCATCCCATCCCACCCCGTCCCATCCCATCCCATCCCATCCCATCCCATCCCATCCCATCCCATCCCATCCCATCCCATCCCATCCCATCCCACCCCACCCCATCCCATCCCATCCCATCCCATCCCATCCCATCCCATCCCATCCCATCCCATCCCACCCCACCCCATCCCATCCCATCCCATCCCATCCCATCCCATCCCATCCCATCCCACCCCGTCCCATCCCATCCCATCCCATCCCATCCCATCCCATCCCATCCCACCCCATCCCATCCCACCCCACCCCATCCCATCCCATCCCATCCCATCCCATCCCATCCCATCCCACCCCACCCCACCCCACCCCACCCCATCCCATCCCATCCCATCCCATCCCATCCCATCCCATCCCATCCCAGTCCTCTCAGCTCCGTGGGGTCACTTGGTGCCCCAAGGGCTCTTGGAAGATGTGGGGCTGCAGCAGCGACCTGGAATGACAGGCCTGGGATGAATTCCAGCTCTGCTTTCTCATGGAATATTAAATTCCATGGCAAATAAGGAAGTCAGAGTGGGTTTACACTTCTACAGAGTGAGAGGACACAGGGAATGGCTTCCCACTGCCAGAGATGGGGTTTTGGGAAGGAATTCCTCCCTGTGAGGTGGGGGGAGGCCTTGGAATGGATTTCCCAGAGAAGCTGTGGTTGCCCCTGGATCCCTGGAATTGTCCTGGACAGGGTTTGGAAGAGCCTAGGGAGGTGTCCCTGCCCAATGGGATCATCTGTAAGATCCCTCCCAACCCACACCATCCCAGGATTCCAGGATTTGGGGAATAGTTTGGGAATAGTTGTTTTCATGTGTTGCAGGTGCAATGTGGGAGAGGGCAGAGCAGTGCCAAGGGGAGAGGCTTCCCAATTCCATCCCCATTCCCATGAAAATCAAGGAAATGGGAGCAGTAAAAACAGTCTGGAAATCATGGGAATGGGCAAACAACGTGGAAAGAGTCCAGCTGCCAGAGTCCAAACGTTTTTTTGGGAAATCTTTGGGAAGAGCCTCTCCTCTCCCTGTGGTGAGATCAGGATATTCAGAGGGTAGGGAATGACAGTTAAATTCCTGCACTCACCAGGTGTGGATGTGTGACGTGGGATATCCTGGGGATGGGGATGAAATCCCTCAGAGGACTTGAACCTCTCCCTAAAAACTGCTCTGGGAGCAGCAATTCCACTCCAGATCCAAAGGGGCTCCTGCAGAGCTGCACAGGCACTTCCCAAAGCCCTCGTTTGGTGTTTTTGAAGTTTATTGTTGGAGCCTCCTTGGAGAGCAGGTGCACCCAGGTGGAATTTGAAGGAATATCCACTTGTATTCCCAACAGAGCAGCTCCAAGGCTCTGTTTTTCCCTGCCAGGATCTGCATAACAAAGCTCAGCTTAACTGTTTGCAGTTAACTCTGGGAAATGTTCTGGCACATCCACCCTTCCCAAATTGTTTAAAAACGAGTGCTGTTGTGAACTGTTCACAGTTCCCAGCGTGCCAAAATCTCCTGGCTTGGCTGAGTGCACGGAGGAAGGAATATTAATGTGCTGCTGGGGGTTGGAATGGGAGTTGTTTTCCATGGAAAAATAACTGCTGTCAAGAGGAGGTGGGTTTTGTGGCAGAGATTGAGGGTGTGATTGAGAGGGCAGCTTCAGTGTGTCAAGGGAAACGATCCCAGAGTTCCAGACAGGTTTGGGTTGGGAGGGACCTCGAAGTTGATACCATTCCATGGGCAGGGGCACCTCCCACAAGCCCAGGTTGCTCCAAGCCTTGTCCAACCTCATCATCCAAAGGATCTGTGAAACTGAGTCCCAAGGTTTGTTGGGTTTCCAGTGGTTTTTGCTCCTTTAGTTGTCAGAAAGGGTTTGGGAAGCTGAAGATTCCCAACTTTTCAGGGTTTAGGACCTGGTTTAGAGTGAAAATCGGGGCTTGGGGGGTGGATGAAGAGCTTTGTCCTGAGGATTGTCCTTCCCTCTGTCCTGCTCCAAGGCTCCTCGTATTCCCAGCTTTTCTTTGGATGCTGTAAGGATGTGACACCTGGAGATGGCCCAGTGGTGACACCAGGCAGCCTTCTGGTGCCGTTTGCAAAGATTTGGGATCTTCTCCACCTGGGATCACCACGGGCATGGCGGGTGTGGAGCTTTAAGTGAGGAAACTTGTGGAAAACTGGATTAAACTTCCCTGGCTGCCCTGGGGCTTCCTCCCCGCCACAGAATGCCATGGAAGGGGAAATATTGTAAAACATTTCCATGCAGATGGATCTGTGCTCCGAGGAACTCGAGGGAATGAACATTAGGGGAGAGGAGAAAGGAGCAATCCGAGGGAAGTGCTGCTTTCCCTGGCTCCTGGCAGGAAATCGCTCCTTAAGTGGCGCTCCCGAATTGTCAGCTGCTTGTTTTAACACCAAATGTGTAAAAATCCAGCCCTGCTTCTCTCCAGGAGATGGGAAAGCTCTGGAGAGCTGCAGCTTCAGGGCTTGGAGACAGGGGAAAAAAAAACAACCAACCTGTGGGGGTTATAAGTCATAATATTATGACCTATTCCAGAGGCAGTGATTTTATTCCCCGATAAATCAGCGCCGTGGAGGAGGTGCAGGGAAAACCAGGAAGGTTTGGGGATGCTCAGGGCCTTCCCACCCCCACCCTGCTCCTTGTGGAGATCCAGATCTTTGTGTCAGGATCTGAATCCAAACCCAGCTTTGGATGCACCGGGCTGGAAACCTCCACATGGGGGTTTCTTACTCACCCAGGAACATCCAGGGGCTCAGCTGGAAGAGAATTCCAGTGCTGGGCATTCCTTTGGCTGCTGCTTTTCCAGAGGGTGGAAAAAGACCTGGAGTCAGAGCTTGGAGAGCTCAGGAAGCCTCAGGATGCTGGACAGGAGAGAGGGCTCATCCCTGATCATCGGTGTCCCACAGGGAATTTGCAGCTGGAGAAAAGGAGGCTCAGGAGGAGGAACCTTCAGGCTCTGCACGACTCCCTGGCAGGAGGAGCCGGGTGGGATCGGACTCTGCTCCCAGGGAACAGCCTGAGGGAAGGGGCAGCTCGGATATCAGCAGGAATTTCTCCATGGAAAGGGTGGTCAGGCATTGGGAAGGGCTGGAGTGCCCATCCCAGAGGTGCCCAAGGCAGGGCTCAGGGCTGGGGACAAGGCAGGCATTGGGCACAGCTTGGACTCGCTGACCTTGGAGGGCTTCTCCAACCTCCCTGATTCCATCAATTCCAGCACTTTTCCTCTGCTGTTTCATTTGGTTTCCTCCAGAGAACAGCCAGCACTGCTGCTTCCCTGCCTGAGGGAATCTCTGCATTCCAGAGACCTGGAGCACCAAAGAAATTTCATTTGAGGGCCCCAAGTTTGTGGCCCTCCAGGAATCCCTTCCATGCTGGGAACCCACATCCCTGCAGCAGCTTCTCCACAAGCTGTGAAAGCTCCAGAGGCTGGAAGGAGACAAAGTGGGACATAAAATCCCAGCTCCCTGAAGATGCAATAAAACAGGAGGATTTAATCCAGCTGGGAAGCCGGGGCTGTGCTGGGAGCTGCTCATTCCCAGCTCCCGGGGCTCCGTCAGCGAGTGCTGGAAGGATCTCAGCAGAGCTGGTGTTGATGGAAAATAGATCCAAACATTCATTAATTGCCAGCTCAGCCAGCCCCAGACCCCTTTGCACGAAGCAGCTGCCGCTGTTGAGTCATTTGGTTGGACACTCTTCAGGAACTTTGCAGGGATGAGATGATTTTCCTGCTTTTTTTTTTTTTCTCCCGTGTTTTCTTTCCCTCTGCTCCTGGTGCAGCTTTTCCTGCCTCTGTCCCACTCCCCCCAGCCCAGCCTGGTGGCTCTGGCTCTCAGTTTGGCCCCTCTGAGTGAAGGGTTTGCTTGGAAACTCTTCCTCTCCCACGCTGGGAGTGTGGACATCCTGGGATATCCACATCTGTCCTGGGATATCCCATCTATCCTGGGATATCCCATCTATGCTGGGATATCCACATCTATCCTGGGATATCCACATCTATCCTGGGATATCCCATCTATCCTGGGATATCCACATCTATCCTGGGATATCCCATCTATGCTGGGATATCCCATCTATCCTGGGATATCCACATCTATCCTGGGATATCCACATCTATCCTGGGATATCCTCATCTATCCTGGGATATCCACATCTATCCTGGGATATCCATGTCTATCCTGGCATATCCACATCTATCCTGGGATATCCATATCTATCCTGGGATATCCCATCTATGCTGGGATATCCACATCTATCCTGGGATATCCCATCTATCCTGGGATATCCCATCTATGCTGGGATATCCCATCTATCCCGGGATATCCACATCTATCCTGGGATATCCACGTCTATCCTGGGATATCCACATCTATCCTGGGATATCCATGTCTATCCTGGGATATCCACATCTATCCTGGGATATCCCATCTATCCTGGGATATCCCATCTATCCTGGGATATCCACATCTATCCTGGGATATCCCATCTATCCTGGGATATCCCATCTCTCCTGGGATATCCACATCTATCCTGGGATATCCACATCTATCCTGGGATATCCCATCTATCCTGGGATATCCCATCTATCCTGGGATATCCACATCTATCCTGGGATATCCACATCTATCCTGGGATATCCCATCTATCCTGGGATATCCCATCTATCCTGGGATATCCACATCTATCCTGGGATATCCCATCTATCCTGGGATATCCACATCTATCCTGGGATATCCACATCTATCCTGGGATATCCCATCTATCCTGGGATATCCACATCTATCCTGGGATATCCCATCTATCCTGGGATATCCACATCTATCCTGGGATATCCCATCTATCCTGGGATATCCACATCTATCCTGGGATATCCCATCTATCCTGGGATATCCACATCTATCCTGGGATATCCACATCTATCCTGGGATATCCCATCTATCCTGGGATATCCACATCTATCCTGGGATATCCACATCTATCCTGGGATATCCCATCTATCCTGGGATATCCACATCTATCCTGGGATATCCCATCTATCCTGGGATATCCCATCTATCCTGGGATATCCCATCTATCCTGGGATAGAGCACTGGAAAAGGGGATTTGATTTATGGGAAGATGGGGAGGGAAGTGCTGGTGAGAAGGATGGAGGGGATGTGTCTGCCTGGGGAAGATGAACGATCCTGGGGGCACAGACCGGGGTGGGTTGAGAGCAGAGCTCTGGAAATGGCAAATTCCTGCTGAAAAATGACCTTCAGGGATCCCGTTTTTGGAAAAGGCCAAGTGCTTGTGCCACCTCCTGAGAGTTTTTATCCAGAGCTCTGGAAACTGAGAGGAACCTTCTGGAACAAGTCCAGAGGAGGCCCCGAAGCTGCTGCAGGGCTGGAGCCCCTCTGGAGCCGGGCTGGGAGAGCTGGGGGTGCTCAGCTGGAGAGGAGAAGCTCCAGGGAGAGCTCAGAGCCCCTGGCAGGGCCTGAAGGGGCTCCAGGAGAGCTGGAGAGGGACTGGGGACAAGGGATGGAGGGACAGGACACAGGGAATGGCTCCCAGTGCCAGAGGGCAGGGCTGGATGGGAGATTGGGCAGGAATTGTTCCCTGGGAGGGTGGGCAGGGGTTGGGATGGAATTCCCAGAGCAGCTGTGGCTGCCCCTGGATCCCTGGCAGTGCCCAAGGCCAGGCTGGAGCAGCCTGGGACAGTGGAAGTGTCCCTGGAAGGTGGCACTGGGTGGGTTTTAAGTTCCCTTCCCACCCAAACCATTCCAGGGTTCCATGATTTCAGGATGCAGCACCTGGCAGACCAAATCTCCCCGCAGGTTTCAAGGCACCCTCCTGTTGGTACAGCTCCTTATTCACCAGATAGAATTCCCAAATTCCTTAAAAAACCCGGAGATTGTCTGAAAATGAGGGCTTATGACTGTGAGTGGGTCTGAAATAAGTGTATTTTTCAGGACTTCATGGAGAACGGTGCAGTTTCTTGTAAGGGTTGGCAAAGTAATGTTCCTGGAGCTCTTGGGCAGCCTGTTCAGGAAGAAGAAGGGAAATTAGCATTGCAAATGAGGATTTCATCATCCTCAATCGGCGTGGCCAGCGAGGAGGGATGAATGAAAAGCTGCTCAGGAGCCCCAGCAATCGCAGCCATCCCAAATCAATCAATGGCTTTGTGCTCCCCACAGCGGCAAAAACCCCGGGAATTTCAGTCTTTGGGAAAGGCTGCTGAGAAAAACAGAGAAGAAAATGCCAGGAGCAGCGTGGGGGGAGCTCCTTTTGGGGTGGTTTTTGATGATCAGCTGGGGTGGTTGTGTGTTATCCTGATTATTCCGTGATTAGCAACGAGGGGGAAGAAAAATACCCCTGAAAACGTAATGAGGGGTTTCTTTCTCTGGGGTGAAACCCCATGACCTGGGGTGAAAACCCCAATATTACCTCAGCCTAGGGCTTGAATCTGGGAAGAGCAAGCAGGGAATAAACTCCTTTTTGATAATTCTGTGCTTTTCTGGTTTGGCTCAAAACTCCCAAAATATCCTCTGCTGTTTTTCAGGCTGCTGGTGAGGACAGGGAACATTCCTGAGCCTCTCCAGGAGCCTGCTGCTGATTGAGGGAATAAAGGTGCCCCAGCACTGGAGGCCTGGAGAGTTTCAAGGCAGCAGGGGCTGCCTTATGTAACTTTGCTCAAAGATGTGGAAAAAAAAAAAAAAAAAAAAAAAAAGAAAAAAAAACACAAGAAAACCAAAACAAAGCCCATTCCGGGCTGGCTTTCCGGTTTCTGTGCGATTTTTCAGGAAATGTTTGAAGTTTCCCTGGAGGAGCATCAATGTTGGGGCTGCCAGGATGGCCCAGTGGGAGGAGGCTCCTCGTTAGCACGGCTTGCAAAGGCTAATTAATAAATAGAGGGGAGTCTGGAGATCCAAATGAGCGATTTGGGGATTTGGGAAGCGTGTGGGAGTTGGGAGGGAGGGAAACCCAGTGGGTTCTGATCCCAGCCCTGGGATTTTGTTCATTTCTGTCCTGTTGATCCTGCAATTCCTGGCTTTTTGCTGGGGATAATGATTGAACTGTCTAAGAAACTGCAGGAGGAAAATCCCAGGGAATGATTATTCCCCTTCCCAGCCGGGCACCCCGTGATTGCTGCCACGCTCCCTGCAATTCTCCACGTCAAATCCGGGATGCTGGATGCAGGGGAAGGCTGGATTGGGAAGGGAGACGCCAGAAAAATGGGAATGGGGAGGGAAAACACACCAGCTCAGCCTGGTGGGGTTGGAAAAACCAACAGCTCATGGAAGTGGCTGCTCCAGAATTAGCAGAGAATTAATTTTGGCTTTTTTTTTTCTCCAAAAACAATGAGGAGAGCGTGGCAGATGTTCATTCCACAGGGTGGGGATTTCCAGGCATGGAAGGTGGAGGGAAGAGGACACAGGGAATGGCTCCCCACGTCCTGAGGGTTAGATGGGAGTTTGGGAAGGAATTCCTGGCTGGAACAGAATTCCCAGAGCAGCTGTGGCTGCCCCTGGATCCCTGGCAGTGCCCAAGGCCGGGCTGGAGCAGCCTGGCACAGAGGAAGTGTCCCTGGGAACGGGGTGGGATTTAAGGTCCCTTCCATCCCAGCCCATTCCATGATTGATTCCATGATCTGGACATGTCTGTGGATCTCTTTATTTACCTCCATCCATGGACCTTGGGCACCTTTTCTGTGGACATTTCCATGGTCTCCACAAAGTTCTTCACCACCGGGAGTAAAACTGGCTCCTGGCAAACCAGAGTGGAGATGGAGCAAAGCCAAGGAGAGGAGCAAACTTCTGGAATATTGATCATCCTGCTCCATCCTGATCTTTTCCTTACACCTTTCGTTTGCCCCTGTTTTTATAAAGGTTTTTTTATATATATTTTTTTATCAATAACGTCAATAGAATAAAAATCTGGATTTTTGCCTCATCTCCCAGTTAGAGGAGAGAACCACACAATTTTTTCCAGTCTGGAAAAGCTTTTCCTCAGTGTGTCAGAGCAGCTGGGGAGTCTGAGTGGGGATGGAATGACACTGCCACTCTCCCCCTTCCCTGGGGTTTTAAATTGGATTTGGCATCTTAACTGCTGGAGCAGCTCCTCGTCCCACCTTCCCAGCTCGGAGTTCACTGCAGGGAGGGGGTTGTGGATCCTCTCAGACCCCTGGGGAGGTTGGAAAAACCAACAGCTCATGGAAGTGGCTGCTCCAGAATTAGCAGAGAATTAATTTTGAGACCCCTGCTCTGTCCCCTGCTGCTGCTTTGGGAACAGGGAATCTTGTGGATCACTGATGGCTGATGA
Organism: Phylloscopus trochilus trochilus; assembly: GCA_016584745.2. Taxonomy (NCBI): domain Eukaryota; kingdom Metazoa; phylum Chordata; class Aves; order Passeriformes; family Phylloscopidae; genus Phylloscopus; species Phylloscopus trochilus. Next base: position 1,583,869 of record WQNJ02000093.1, on the reverse strand, counting down.
AATTTATCCATCACCTCTACAAATCCCGTTTATCCATCACATCCACAAATCCGTCACCTATAAAAAAAAAAATCCCCTTTATTCCCCTTTCCCGACACCTCTGATCCCGGCCGATGGATAAAAATCCCTTCCTTTGGTTGTCAAGGTGAAACCTCTGGAGACTTCAGGGGGGAAAAAAAAAAAAAAAAAAAAAAAAAAAAAACAAAAAAACCAAACAAACCAAACCCGCCGAAGGGAAAAAAGTTCCGGTGCCTGCTGCGCCTTCGGTGCCGCTGAACTTTGTCCTTGGCGAGGGGAGGAAGCGCCGCGCCCGCCCGGCCCCATCGGGTCCCCTTGGTCACCTTTGTCACCCCCGCCCCGCCAGCATCCCCGAGACATCGCCTGGCGCCGCTGGGAGCGCTTCCCATCCCCTCCATCCATCCTTCCATCCATCCTTCCATCCAGGCTGCGCTCCGCCAGCCCTCCCTTTGTCCCCGGGTCCCCTCCCGGCTCCGGCGGGGCTGCGCGGGGGGGGCCGGAATTTCGGGAGCCGCTCCCGGGCGGATGCGGCCCCATCTCCCACCCACCCAGCCCTGACGTCTCCATGCACCAAGGGAGCCGCGGCGGGTTTGATGTGGAGCGGCGGGATTTAGATCTTGTAAATCTTGTAAAATTCCATTTTATGCAGAGAGAGAGAGAGAGAGAGAGAGGGAGAGGGAGGGAGAGCCGGAGACAACACAGCTCCGGCGGCGCCGCGCGGGGCGAGGCTGCGGCTGGCGCGGTCCCCGCCGCCGGGATTTTCCCGCAGGAACCGCACCTGGCTGCTGGGGATGGACAGGGGTGGGAGCCCGTGCGGAGGCACAGCCCCGCTGCCGGCTGACAGCGGTGACAGAGGGAGTGACAGCAGCGCAGAGCACTCCCCTCTCGGCTGGCAGTGACCCCTTGGCAGGGAGCTGGCAGAGCTTTGCTGCCCGTTCCCGCTGGGGCGGGATGGACCAGCCAGGCCTTTCCCTGGAGCAGCCCGATCCCGGCTGCCCGTAGCCCACTCACCTGGAGCTGCATCCCCGCTGCGCCCCGGGAAGCTCATCCCAGTGGATGCTCCGCGGGAGGGACCCGCCGCAGGGCTTTCTGCAGCGTCACAAAACTTTGCCTCGGCTCCGGAGGGAAGGAGGGATGTGACCTGGAAAGGAGGAAACAGGAAAAAAAAGGGGGATGTTGCTGCAGCTTGGAAAAGCTTTTTCTTCTTCCCCCCCCCTCCCACCCTCCCTTGTCTCAGGATCGCTGCAAGGGATTATACAAATGAAATCAGGAAGCTGCAGTCGAGGGGGGTGCCAGAAATAGATTTATTTTTTTCTTTCTCCTGCTAGAAATGAAGAAATTTGGGAGTCCGTAGAGGCTGTTCCACAGGCACCCCCACTTTTTTGCTTGCCAAGGCATTTGCATTCCTCTAGAAAGTGACATCCACCTGCAAGGGGAGTTGCCATGTAATCCCAAAGAATAAAAAAACTCCTGGAAACATCTCCGTGCCACGGAGCCAACTCCAGAGGGACCCAAGTTTGGAACAAGCAGGACATGTCCTGACTCTTTTTGGATGCCAGAGGAGAAGGATCAGCTGGGAAGATGTTAAATATTAATATTTTGCCCAATCGCCGCCACTCGTGGATTTGGTGAGTATGCCATGGGCTCGCCCGGAGCACGGCAGCTCTGGTGGGCACAAAAGCTTGGAGATCAGGATTTTTCCCAGCTGAGAAGCAGCTGCTGGATGGGAACATGGATAAGGGGCTTCCTGGAGCTGTTGGGTTTGCTGAATATTTCCTTCCCTGATCTTCCCTGCCCAGAGTTTGATCTGAGGCGCCCTGGCGACGCCTCCGAGCGGGGAACTGCGGGGACAGGGTGGGGAAAGGATGGAAATTTTCCTCCCGTCCTGCTTTGTTTTCCTTCTCAGGTGTTTATGAACCTCAGTTTTCCTTTAAAAATTAATGAGTCCCTAAAACGTCCTTCGCTGGAGCGATTCCACGGTGCCACCTCGGCTCCTTCTCCCTGTTGCATTTTAATGAGCAGCTGGAGCAGCTGCTGCTGCCTCTGCTCCGGGCCAGGCCAGGGCCACAGGGAGAGCACAGGGACATTCCAGAGGCATTTCCCACCCTGGCCTTGGGACACGGCACCAAAACCTCATTTGATGGGTCAAGATCCGCTGGTGGAGTTCAGGGCTGGAGTCTTTGGGTGGTGTGATCTTCCAGTGTGGATGTTCTATGGAATCTGTGGGAATACAGAGATTATTTTATGTCCTGGGTATTGAAATCCTGCCTTCTGTGATCTCACCTGCACCCCAATATTCTGGTTTTACACCGAGTTTGTTCTCTGTGATCTCGTTACGGTTTTTAATCGCGTAGCCCTGGCTCTGGGATCAACCTACAGCTCAGTGGTTGTACACAGGAATAAAAATATCCAGGTGCTGGGTGATGGGGTTGGGGTCTCCAGAGCACGTCCTGCTCCTCTTGTGTGCAGTTCCAGGGATAAGAGAACGGGAAGGGAAATGCTTGGAGAAGAGGAAAAATGCAGAGCCTGTATTAAACTTATGGAATCCTGGAATGGCTTGGGTTGGAGATCATCTCATTCCATCCAGGGACACTTTCCACTGTCCCAGGCTGCTCCAAGCTGGCCTAGGACACTTCCAGGGATCCAGGGGCAGCCACAGCTTCTCTGGGAAATCCATTCCAGGGCCTCACAGGGAGGAATCCCTTCCCAAGATTTCTTCTTAACACCAGATGGAACCCAACTTATCTTGGAGTTTCCCTCCTGGCTTCCCCTTGGTGTGTCACAGGGCCAGCTGTTGGTTTGGTTTGGAAAGTTCCTCCTGAGGAGGAGCCCCAATAAGCCAAGAAAGAGGAATGTTGGGTGGGAAGTGTTGATTGATTTTCCAAATTTACAAATGAAGGGAAGAGGAGACACCTCATGCGTTAATTATGGACAAAACCCATAAATCCTGGGCCCAAAGAGCCCAGGAAGTTATGGAAGAAATGGATTTCCTTTGGAGAAAGGAGAGCCCCATTTCTGTGGCTGCAAGAGAACAGAGAGAATTTCAGCTCTAGGAACTGAAACAAACTCCGAGCAGCCCCGAAATCCCAGCAGGGGAGGTGGTCAGGGATGGGGCCTGGGACAGGTCAGAGCCATGGGGTCACTCTGGGGGGTTTCAGGTGATGAAAACTGTGCAGCTCAAAGGGAGCCTGGGCAGGGCGTGGATTTATGGAGGAGGGGATAAAGTTGTCCCAAAAGAATTCACTTCACCCATGACCAGGAGAAGACAAAGCCAATTCTTCAGCCCTTGCTGGCCTAGCTTGAGTCAGACTGAGCCTTGCTAGGCCAGAACCTGTGTAAGCTCCTGATTGCTGCACTTAGTGGGTGAGACTCATGAATTCCTGGTTGAAATGTCTTTGGGAATTTCTTTCCTCTGGAGTAAATGTTTTGGGCTTCTTCAGAGCTTCTCCCTGCTCTGTCCCATCATCCAAAAGGAGATTTTTAACTGGATCTTCACCCCTGGCCTAGGGGAGGGTGTTCTGCCCGTGGCAGGGGTTGGATTAGAGGAAATTTCAGGCTCCCTTCCCAACCATTCCATGATTCCATGGATGGCCTTGAGCTTCTGTGTTCTCCCTCAAGTCCAGCAGAGGAGCTGGTGGCTTCCATCCACTGGGGGACAATGTGGGACCTCGGTCACTGCTGCTTTTGGGGTGCAGAGGGGAGGGCTCTGCTCTGTGCTGAGGGCTGGGAATGGGGCTTGGGACACCTTTTGGAGAAATGGAAACTGGGATTGCACCAGCACAGCAGCTCCTGCTGGAGAAATGTGGGAATTCGTGGTTGTCCACAGGGATGGCTCCAAACTCAGGCCCGGCACTGGAGCTGCAGAGGCTGAACTCTGGCAGGGGGGAGCAGAAACTCTGTCCTGATAGGAAGTGGTGGGACCAAATCCCAGGATTTCTGACAGCTCAGGAATCTTGGAGAGGTGCTGCACAGCTCCAGCAGCAGCTGGAGTGACAGGTCCTGCTGGAATATAAACAGATTTATCAGTGCAGTGATAGCCACGGGATCAGGAGTCACCCTGACCTTGACTCCCTCAGCTCCTCTGCTTCAGGCTGAGATGTTGCACTTGCATGTGAGGCTGGAGGGGTTTTCCATAAGGTGGTTCCATAATCATGGAATTATTGGGCTTGGAAAAGCCCTCTGAGTCCCCCAGCATTGCCAAGGCCACCCGTGTCCCCAAGTGCCACATCCACAGGGCTTTGAAACCCCTCCAGGGATGGGGACTCTCCCCCTGCTCTGCCAGCTATGCCAGGGCTGGAAAGGAAGAAATCTTCCCAAATATCCAATCTAAACCTCCTGTGGGACAACTTGAGGCTGACTCCTGTTGTTCTGTCACTGTTCCCTGGGAGCAGAGCTCCATCCCCCCCTCACTGCGTGGACAAATCTCACTTTGATTTTTATATTGCCTTTCAAAATACTCCAGGTTGGCTCTGGGAATCGACCCTCTCCAGACCTGTGGGTTAAACCTTCCAGTCACCTTATTGCCATGGATTTCAGCTGGATCTCAAACCAGTTTGGTTTCTCCTCGGGGATTAATTCCGCAGCCTCCTATAAATAGGCAGGATTTCCAACAAAGGGATGATTTATATGCAGGAGGTAGATTTGAGAGACAGAACTCTGAAATCTGTAGGCACAATTTAGAAAGGAGAGGCCAAATATTTCTCCTGCGCTGGCAAGTGCCTGGAGGAAGCACAAAGAGCTCGCTGTGTCTGCAGCAGAGACAATGCCTGCCTGAGAGGGAATTGGGAAGGAAATGATTGGGGATTTTAATTGGCAGCATTTGGCTGGGTGGGAAGGTGGAGATGGAGGGATTCCGGTGCAGGAATGGGGTTGGTATTTAGTGACCTTTCCCTTCTCCTCAGGCTCTGGCTTTTCAAGTCGTTCCTGGCTGTGTTTTCCCGCTGCTTTTGAGAGGCAGAAGATAAGAGTGAGAGGCTGCTCCTGACGTGTTTACATTTCCATATTTCCATTCATTATCTTCACTTCCAGGGAAAGAGTCTGGGTAGCTTCACTGGGATGGGAAACTTTGCAGCCAAGTTCACGGAGATCTCTGCCTGAGCCTGAGCACACAGAGCTGTTTATCCAGACCATTCCTCCTCCTCCTCCTCCTGCTCCTTGCCTTGTCCAGGAGGCACAGTCTGAGTCCTCCCTGGCTGCAGAGACCCCTTGGGATGAGCCTGGATGGAGGAGCTGCTCCCCAGCCCGGCTTTGGTGTCTCCAGCGAGCATCCCTTGGGAGAGGTGACAGCCAGGGATGAGCAGAAAGCCCCAGGGAGACTTTCTTTGGGTTCTTGTGACTCCAGGAGAACGTGGAGCTGCTGGAACAACTCCAGAGGAGCCCCCGGAGCTGCTGCAGGGCTGGAGCCCCTCTGGAGCCAGGCTGGGAGAGCTGGGGGTGCTCAGCTGGAGAGGAGAAGCTCCAGGGAGAGCTCAGAGCCCCTGGCAGGGCCTGAAGGGGCTCCAGGAGAGCTGGAGAGGGACTGGGGACAAGGGAGGGAGGGACAGGACACAGGGAATGGCTTCCAACTGCCCAGGGCAGGGCTGGGTGGGAGATTGGGAAGGAATTCCTGGCTGGGAGGGTGGGCAGGGGCTGGGGTGGAATTCCCAGAGCAGCTGTGGCTGCCTCTGGATCCCTGGCAGTGTCCCTGGAGCATCCTGGGACAGTGGAAGTGTCCCTGCCCATGGCAGGAGATGGAATCAGATGCTCCCTGAGACCTTCTCCAGCCTGAACCATTCCAGCATCCTGTGAATGCAAACTCAGCTCTCAGCACTGCTAAGAACTTCTGGGGCTTTTTCCACTCTGGCATCTTAGCAGGCTTAGGAATGCAGATTCCTGTTCTGAAAGCTTGATCAGGATTTCCTTCCTAACCCTCTTCTGCAGGGGCTAATAACTGGGATATGGATTTCTTTTAGCTCCAATTCCCGGGCAGATTAGGCAATCTCAGGCACTCAGCGAGCACCACGATGGAAAAGGGGTTTCTCTCCTTCTTTCCAGCAGAAAGGAGGGAAATTTAATCAGGGAAATTCGGGCTTCCTGCTGACCTGGGGTTTGTCAGGCACAAAGAATCCCAGCAGCTCAGTGAATTGTTCTGTTTGACCACGGCCTCCACAGCTTGTGATCTGCAGCTCTGCCATCCTGAGAGCAGCTCCCCACTCCCTCTGGGCCAGGCCCCTGTGATTTATCCCCCTGGAAGGTGGGAATCATGGAAGAGCTTTTCCAGGGGCTGGGCAGCATCCCCAGCCACTCGCTGTGCCCAAGTTCTTCTGCACAGGAGAAACCCAGGTGCCCCCAGAGTGTGAGCTCCCTTCCCAACAGAGAGCAGGGCAGGTGGGTGTTGGGAATTTCCTCTGCTCCCCAGGCCCAAAGCTCAGCCCAGGTTTAACCCTAAGAGCTGAACAAAGGATTTCCCCACCCTGACTTCCACAGGAGCCTCCTCAAAGGAATCCAGGTGTGATTGAAAACCTTTCCCTCCAGCCTGCAATCCCAAACCCATCATCATCATCATCATCATCATCATCCCTCTGCTGTTCCCACTGGGAATGCTGGGCTCTGGCAGAGGGGTTCAGTGCAGAGCTCTGGGACCAGGCAGGGAAAGTCTTTGCTGCTGGTTTTGAGGGCAGCCACTAAAAAAAGGAAAGATTCTGGAGCTTAGGGTAGTGGAATCGTGGAATAATTGAATCATGGAGTCATAGAATTAGGGAATAATGGAATCCTGGAATCCCAGAATCACGGAATCATGGAGTGATAGAATCATAGAGTCATGGAATCAGGGAATAATGGAATCATGGAATTAGGGAATAATGGAATCCTGGGATCATGGAGTGATAGAATCATAGGATCATGGAATTAGGGAATAATGGAATCCTGGAATCCCAGAATCACGGAATCATGGAGTGATAGAATCATAGAGTCATGGAATCAGGGAATAATGGAATAACAGAATCATGGAATGGTAGAATCATAGAGTCATGGAATTAGGGAATAATGGAATCCTGGAATCACAGAATCCCAGAATCATGGAATAATAGAATCATAGAACCATGGAATTAGGGAATAATAGAATCCTGGAATCACAAAAACCTGGAATCACAGAATATCCTGAGCTGGAAAATGACCCGGAGGGTCGAGCCCAGTTTATATCGCAGAACACCTTCACTCCATGCACTATGAATTTATATTTTTTTTAACAAGGGTTGGAAAAATCGCTCCCCAAACCACGTGAACTCCAGTGAAAAGAGCCGTTCCATCACCTCTGGGAGCGCACCAAGTGTCCTTCACGGCATTTGCATTCTCCTGGTTCCCTTTATCCCAGAACCCATAAAAACCCCTCTCCTCCCCTTCCCCCGCCGCGGGCAGGGCTGACCCTCGCTGCTTATTTTAGATCGATTTTAAAAACCCCGATGAAAGGGTGTGAAGAAAGGCGAACAAAGCAGCAAAAGCTTCAGGAGAGAGAGAAAAAAAACCCAAACAAAACAGCACCAAGGCTGGCGTGGCCGCTGCCGGAGGAGCCGCCAGGTTTTGCAGCCTCTCCTTGCTGAGTTCACCAGGCGCGCTTTGAACGCTCCCGCTGACGTCAATGGAGCGGCGGAATGGGAGCATCCGCACATCCCAGCCCTGCCCTGGGCCCGCTCCCAAAAAAACCTCCCCGGCACTCAGGGAATCGCCTTTGTCCAGCGCAATTAACGAGAGGAGTGTTAGGGATGCGCTAAAGTGCTAACGTTGCTCCTTAAATGCTGGGTTCATTATTTATTGTTTTTTTTTTTTTTTCCCCGGGGAGAAAAAAAGCAAATTTCAAAGTGACCGAATTGTTGCTCGGCTTAAAAAGGGGGGTTTAATCATCATTTTATAGGGTCTCGTCATCATTTTATAGGGTCTGCTTCTCCCCAGCCTCAGTTACTCGGGTGCTTTTGTTGCTTTTTTTTTTTGATGTAAACTCTTATTTATGAGTCTCCTTTTTTTTTTTTTTTTTATGTAACTCTAAATTCTAGGACAGAAAATGCCTGCGAGCCTTTCAGAGCGGTTTCTCTTTTTTTAGCTTTTTTTTTTTGTTGTTGGAAGGAAAAGCCTGGGAAAAACGTGTTAATTGTCTCAATCTGGGAATGCTGCAAAGGAGCTCAGTGGGGAAGCGAGCCGTGACACCGAGCTGATGGATTCCTGCCGGGATCCTCGTCCCACAGATCCCGGGCGTTTTCAGGGATTGTCCCACTCCATCCAACCTTTCTGCTTAGATCTGAGCACGGGACAGCATCTCCTCAGCCCCCATGGAGCACGGGAGGGGGAAATGCTGGGGAAAATGGGAATTAGTGGGGGAAATGTGGCCGGGATGGGGGAAATCATAAATCAGATTATCTGTAACACCACGGGGAATTCAACTCCCAAGCTGATGAGGAGGAAACAACCCTGGGATGCAGAGGGAGGAGCAGCAGGAGAACTCTGCAAACCCATTGGGATGAAAGCCTTGCCTTCCCCTGGGAAGGAATTCCAGGATCCCGGAATGCTCTGCCTTGGGAATGACCCTAAAGCTCCTCCCGTGGGCAGGGACACCTCCCTCAGCCCGGGGTGCTCCTGCTTTTCCCTGGAGCTCCTCAGTGTCCCTTGGGAATGCTGAAGAGGCTCCACTCCATGCCTGGGTTCCCTTCCAACAGCCCCACCTGTGAGTCAGGACGGTGTTTCCTCGGGAAGAGGCTGCTCCTGACTGAGCCTGGGCTCTCCTGCCAGGTGGAAAATGGAACTTTACAGGAGAGGAAACAAAAGGAACCAAAGCCCAGAGGCAGCTCGGGAGGAGCAGGGTGGGCTGTGGCACTGCAGCTTTGCCACGGGTTTATTCCCAAAATCAGCTCCTGGGTTTATTCCTGATATCAGCTCCTGGGTTTATTCCTGATATCAGCTCCTGGGTTTAGTCCCAAAATTAACTCCTGGGTTTATTCCTAAAATCAGCTCCAGGGTTTATTCCCAAAATTAACCCCTGGGTTTATTCCTGATATCAGCTCCTGGGTTTATTCCTCAAATTAACTCCTGAGTTTATTCCTGAAATCAGCTTCTAGGTTTATTCCCAAAATTAACTCCTGGGTTTATTCCCAAAATTAACTCCTGGGTTTATTCCTAAAATCAGCTCCAGGGTTTATTCCCAAAATTAATTCCTGGGTTTAGTCCCCAAATCAGCTCCAGGGTTTATTCTCCAGATCAGCTCCTGGGTTTATTCCAGAATTAACTCCTGGGTTTATTCCCTAAACAAGCTCCTGGGTTTATTCCCAAAATCAACTCCCAGGTTTATTCCCAAATCAGCTCCTGGGTTTATTCCCAGAATTAACTCCTGGGTTTATTCCTGAAATCAACTCCCAGGTTTATTCCCAAATCAGCTCCTGGGTTTATTCCTGATATCAACTCTTGGGTTTATTCCCCAAATCAGCTCCTGGGTTTATCCCCAAATTAACTCAGTTTCTCCAGGAATTTCCAGGCAGACTCCATCCCGAGCAGGGGGAGCCTGGCCTGGCTCTGGCATCATCCCTGGGATTGCAGTGGGAAGTTTGAGGGAATTTTTGCTGTGCCTCCCTCAGGTGTTTATATTTCCATGATAATTCCAAATAAACTTGGAACAATTGTGGTAAGGAGCAACAACAAAACTAAACCTATTTCTGTTGGCTACCACAACTGTGAAACTTCATCAAAATTCCCACTTTTCTGCTGGAAGATTCCCCCATTTCCTTTTTCTGGCTGTTTGGGTTTGCCTGGATTGGAGCTCAGCAGGAAGTTTGAGGTTGTGGTAAAAAATGGGAGATGTGGAATTCGAGATTAGGGCAATTCCCTTCCCTTTGCTTCCCAGGGACCTGCTGGATCCCAGGGATTGGGGGATCCCAGGAAATGTCCCAGGCTGTGCTCCCACTCATTGGCAGGGAATGCTGCCCTGTTCCCTGGGAGCTCCAGGATATTCCAACCTGATGTTTATCCCTGTTTTCTTCCATGGAAGTGTAGGTTTGCTGGTGAAATAGGAGTGAAGTGCATCAATCCAAAGGGTTGGGTTCCTTTGTGAAATATTTTTAGGAGCCACGGATGAAACATGGTGGGTTGATGATAGAAACTCCCGGAATTATTGCGTTATTTGATGATTTTTTTGGGCAGGAATACAGAAAAAAAACCCAGAGGACTGGGAAAAGCAAATATGGTTGGAAGAGATGCCCAGGTGGTGGGGGAGGTTCTGCTCCCAGAGGATGAAACTTTTCCAGGGACAGATGCCAAAGAAAGCAGACCTGCCCCGTTGGGAGCAGCAGATTCCGTGGTGCCTCCCTGGCTTGGGAGCCTTTGGATTTCAGGGGTTTGGTGTTGGAGAGGAGGAAGCAGGAGGACCCTGCAGAGATAGTTTATTAGTGAAAGATTCGAAGAGTATGAAACCTCCAAAAGGAATAGAATTGAAAGCAAGATTTGAACTGTAGAATGTTAAGCAGGAAGACCATGATTGAATTAACTAAGTCAATAGCCAAAGCTCTGGGCATTGAGCAATCCCCCATCCCAAACAAAAGGGGGTTGGACCTTCTCAGGGATCAGGGAAAAGGTGGTTTTTCAGGTTTTTAGTATGTAGATTAGTATGGTAATGTAGCAGTCCCTACAGGCTGTATGTAAATCCTGTGGGGTTTGTATCTTGAGGTGATTGGTTGATGCTCATTAGAATATTCACGATAGAAAGGGTTAAAATGGAATGGAACAGGGAACTCGGGCTCTGGCTCCCCTGGATCCCTGTCCCCTTAGACCTTTGGACTCTTCCCCAGTCAGGCTGCCTTCCCACGACCAATAAACCACGACCAATAAACCACGACCAATAAACCACGTGTCCCAAAGAGCATCCTGCTCTTCAGATCATCTCTCTCATCGGACACTAACAGTGCGTTTCCAATAGTTTGGGGGTTGGGAGCCTCAGCAGGAGCCCAGCACAGCAGCTGGGATCCCTGGGATCGTTCCTGGGACCCAGGGAATTGGGAGAGGAGCTGCCTTGGACACACAGGGTATTTTTGGCTTTTAGGAGAGCACGAAATACAACTTGGAGTACTCGAGTTGAGGCTCCCGACAGGGGAGCTGGGAGCTGAGGAGGAGAGTGGGCGATCCAGGAGCTCCCATGGGATCCCACAAGGACAGGCAGCTCCAGGAGCCTGGGATCCCCCAGGCAGGAGGGATTCAGGCCTGCAGGGGGGGTGAGGAGGGCTCCTGGTGTGGAAAGGTTGGAGAAGTGATAAATAAACACCGGGTTTGCGTGGTGGGGAAGGAGAGGGAGCTGGGAAGGGCTGGACGTGGGTAGCGGGAAAAGGTGAAATGAGGATGAACCCAAAATCGCTGGGAATAACAGGAGCAGTGCAGTGGAAGGCTGGGAAGGACCCTTTGGAGCAGCAGCCTCGGTATCTAGGGCAGCACTGACGTCTTCCCTGGGAAGGCAGAGCAGCTCTCGGCAGCTCCGGGCTGGGAGCAGCAAAGGAGGCAGAGCCAGCACGAGGCAGCCTGGGGGGGCTGGGGGGCACCTGCAGGGACTCTCAGGTGAGGCCCCACCTGCAGAGCTGCCCCAGCCCTGGGGTCCAACAGCAGGAGGGACCTGGAGCTGCTGCAGGGCTGGAGCCCCTCTGGAGCCAGGCTGGGAGAGCTGGGGGTGCTCAGCTGGAGAGGAGAAGCTCCAGGGAGAGCTCAGAGCCCCTGGCAGGGCCTGGAGGGGCTCCAGGAGAGCTGGAGAGGGACTGGGGACAAGGGCTGGAGGGACAGGACACAGGGAATGGCTCCCACTGCCCAGGGCAGGGCTGGAGGGGAGATTGGGCAGGAATTGTTCCCTGGGAGGGTGGGCAGGGGCTGGGATGGAATTCCCAGAGCAGCTGTGGCTGCCCCTGGATCCCTGGCAGTGCCCAAGGCCAGGCTGGACACTGGGGCTGGGAGCAACCTGGGACAGTGGAAGTGTCCCTGGCATGGCAGGGGGTGGAGTGGGATGATTTTTAAGGTCCTTCCAGCCCAAATCATTCTGGGATTCCATAATGCAATTAAATTCTCTTTAGCCATTAATCAGCTTTTAGCTCCCTGTATGTGTTCTCTGGCCCTCTGTGCCACACCAAAGTGTGTTTGCCACCCTCAGGGAATATCAGGATTCTTTGGGAATTGTAGGACAGATCCCCAAGTGGGGGAGACTGACAGAATGACAGGGCTAAGAAAGGCCTTTCCCAGCTGCCTTCACAGCCTCATTTCCAAACAGCTTCTGTTCTTTCATCTCCTGCTGTTTGTGCACATCTCAAACTGAGTCTGCAGCCTTCACCTTCCAGCACTTCCACTGGAAACAGCACTGGGAGCATCCAAACTTTCCTTTTGGGATGAATAAAAACCCCTCTGCTTGTGCACGATCTTAGAATCCCAAACTGGTTTGGGTTGGAAGGGAACTTAAAAATCCCTTCATTCCACCCCTGATGGGGGGACACCCATGGCAGGGACAGCTCCCACTGTCCAGGCAGCTCCAAATCCCAGTGTCCAGCCTGGCCTTGGGCACTGCCAGGGATCCAGGGGCAGCCACAGCTGCTCTGGGAATTCTATTCAGGGCCTCCCCACCCTCCCAGGGAACAATTCCTGCCCAATCTCCCATCTTCTCCTCTGGGAAACCATTCCCTGTGTCCTGTCCCTCCAGGCCTTGTCCCCAGTCCCTCTCCAGCTCTCCTGGAGCCCCTTCAGGCCCTGCCAGGGGCTCTGAGAGCCCCTCAAGAGCCTTCTCCTCTCCAGGCTGGGCATTCCCAGCTCTCCCAGGCTCCACAGTCTCTTCCTTTTGGATCCCCTGTATCCCATCCCTGGACCTGCTCCCTGGTGTTTTCCTGATTCCGTGACTCTTCTCCTCTCTCTCGCTGGTTTCCCTGCAGGACTCTCCTCTGCTGCCAGGGCCAGAAGTGTGGGATGGGGAATCATTCCCTGAAACCCTCTGGGGTCACTTCGCACCGTGCCAATCCTGTGGGATTGCAGCATGATGGGAGCGCCCCATTCCCTGAATTCCAGGGAGATATTCCCACATCCCAGTGATTGCCCGGGTTTGTTTTTGTGGCAGTGCTGACCCCAGAGCTGTTCCATTTCGCAGCAGAGCCCCTGCTGGCTGATTTTCCATGCAGCACACACAGGAGCAGGATATTCTGGGATCGGATCCCGGGAACAGCCGTGACTCATCAGTTGCAGCAGCAGCCAGGAGATGAGGAGCTATTTATTACGGCTCTTCCAGGCTGTGAATTCTTCTGAGCAGCCAGTTCAGCTCGGAATTATGTAATTATTCCTCCTGGATGATTTCTCTTATTGGTTTGTAATTACAAAACCTTCGCAGCACACTCCTGGATTTTCAAATGGAATCTTAGGGATGACTGGATGCGAGGAGAAGGGAGAAATTCCATCTTCCCTTGTTTGTGTTTGTTTTGTTTGGCTTTAGCAGGGGCGGGTTTGCACAAACTCCACCTTTTTTTTTTTTTTTCTTTTTTTTTTCCTTTAGTGAAACTGTCTCGCTCCTCCTTCACTGGTTTGGAAGTTTATAAACAAATGTTTGGGATGAAATCATCTGGTCTTGGAAACTGGCAGGAGGGGAATTCCATGTGGGAGTTCCCGGCTCGTTGGGTGGGAGAAGGGGCTGGATCTGGAGCTGTTGGAGTTTGTCCTTATGCCTCATGTCCTTATCCCCACAGAGGGATGAGGAGATCCAGGAGTTTTTGGGGAGGGGGTGCTGCCCTCCCCCAGCTGTCCTTGTTGCTCACCCCAGGAAAAGCATCCCCGAGGAGGATTATTGGCAAAAGCCTTTTCCTAAAAGAGAGAGGCAAGTGGGTGTGAAACCCTCTCCGAGGCTCTGGGGATGCTCCTGGTGCCATTCCCGGGCTGCTGGGTCCCTTTCCAGCCCTGGGGGAAGCACATCCTCTGTCCCGATGCTCAGTGGATCAGGATCCTGGCTCCTTACAGGCTCCACTCGTGCTTTGCTGAGGGGCTGGGTAAATATTTCTTTGTTTTAATCCCCAATAAAAGAGAAAAAAAAAAAAAAGCCACATCCTTCCATTTATAATCTCAGAACTGTGCTATAAACTCATCCCAGCCTGAGCATTCCAAAAGTCACACCGAGGGTGAGCTGGCAGAGCCTTTGGAAAGCTCTAAATCACATTTCAGTTTGCAGTTATCTGAGGGAAGGCTATTATTTTTACACTGATCGTGGATAATTTGGCTTTAATCTTTATTCTGTGCTCTATTTCGACTTTGCTGGTCAATTTTTATCACTCCCTTAGGAAGAGGCGTTGAAAGATGGTTTAGCAATGAGTTTGGAAGGAGAGATTCATTCCGAATCCGAAGGCGGTGATGGAATGGGGCTGTCTCAGGTGCATCATTCGAGCTCCTCTTGGCTCTTTCAAATTAGATTTTTATTTTTGTTAACCCCCATGATCATGTAGGATCGTGGAGTGGTTTAGGTTGGAAAAGCCCTCTCAGACCATCGAGTCCAGCCTTGCCCCATATGTCCCCAAGTGCCACATCCACAGGGATTTTAAATCCTTCCAGGGATGGAGACTCCACCCCTGCCCTGGGCAGCTGTGCCAGGGCTGGACAAACCTTTCCATGAAGGAATTTCCCAATAGCCCAGGTGGATAAGGAATGAGCCATCCCATTCCAGAGTCCCTGATCCCCACTCCTGTTTTTTTTGGGGACCCATTCCCTCTTGCAAGTCCCTTTTCCCAGCCACGGGATCGATGGCTCAGTGTCCCCTGCCCCTCTGTGTCCCAGGCTGAGCCCTGAACAAACTTGCCCGGGGGAAAGATCCTGAAGGCAGCCGGAGGAAGCGCAGGCAGGAATTTCTTATAACTCAGCCCTGTGTCAGCTAAAAGGAGAATTCCCAAAAACGTCAGCGCTTCCCGGCTCCGGCGAAAGCCCCGGGGGCGTCGGAGCGGGCTGACATCACAAGGCTCGGGAATGATTCCCGGCGAGGCTGACGCCAGGGAAAATTCCGGGCTTTGGCGGCTGAGCCGAGCCTTGCAAAGCGGGGCAGGGAAAGGCTGAGCGCACGGAGAGGCTCGGGGGGTGACTCCGTTCGGTCTGAGATTGGTTCGGGGACCAAAATCTTCTAAAGGAACCTTTGCTGGTGGCCCCGAGCACACGGTGGCTGTGTGTGACCCCAGCTCAGTGCCGGTGCTGGATGAATCCCGCAGTCCCTGGGAGCTCCCGGGGCTGTGGGACACTGAACCGCAGAGAGCTGCTGGATCCCAGCTGCTGGCACTGAGGGACACTCGTGGGGACAGAGATTGACTGGGGCAGCGTGGCACTGAGGGAAGATGCTCTGCCTGCATCTCTCCATTTAAGTGCATCAAAGAACTCTCTGGAAAACGCAGAGAATAAATATTGGCTGAAGGAGGCGAGGTCTGTGAGTGAAGGCTTGAAGTGGGGCTGTATTGGATGTCCCAGTTTCCCTCAGATCACAAAGGGCTGCCGACATTTTTCAGCCATAAAGACATTAAATTGTTTGGAGTGGAGGCTGGAAGAACAAGCTGACCCCCTTTTTGCTTTGCTGCATCCAAATCGTGCAGTGTGAGAATTATTCCATTAAACTCTGCCCTCACTGCTGCTCTCCCAGACCAGTTTAACTCCAGGAAAAGAAAGCCCAGCTGATGGCAGATGGAATATGATGTGTTTATTTCAGATTCAAAGTGTTAAAAAGTGGATTCTGGCAGAAAACAAAAACAAAAACAAAAACAAAAACAAAACAAAACAACAACAACAACAACAACAACAACAACAACAAAAACCCACAAAAACCAACCCACCAAACATGTTTTCCCGAGGAAACACAGAAAATTGTGAAAGCTCTAAGAAGAAATTGTCACCTTCCATGAGATCTGGCCTGGCAGCACAGCAGCTGGGGAGGGTGAATCGTGTGAGGCTGACAAAGGTCAGTTCCTCACCCAGGCTGGGAGGGGCTGGGGCTGCAGGGATCCACAGGCAGGGGGAACATCCCATGGGATCATGGAATCATCCTGTCCCCCCTGAGCCATGGGCAGGGACACTTCCACTGTCCCTGCTCCAGCCTGGCCTTGGGCACTGCCAGGGATCCAGGGGCAGCCACAGCTGCTCTGGGAATTCCATCCCAGGGCCTCCCCACCCTCCCAGGGAACAATTCCTGCCCCAAATCCCATCCATCCCTACCCCCTTGCAGTGGGAGCCATTCCCTGTGTCCTGTCCCTCCAGCCCTTGTCCCCAGTCCCTCTCCAGCTCTCCTGGAGCCCCTTCAGGCCCTGCCAGGGGCTCTGAGCTCTCCCTGGAGCTTCTCCTCTCCAGCTGAGCACCCCCAGCTCTCCCAGCCTGGCTCCAGAGGGGCTCCAGCCCTGCAGCAGCTCCTTGGATCTGTATAGAGTGAGAGATGGAGTTTCTGAATATTGAGCAGCCCCTCATATAACCCTTCAATAAACTGTGGAACTCCATCCTCCCTTCAGAAGAGGTGGAATTTCTCAGATGTGCTGCAGGGCTCCAGGCTCCCAGCTGGGGACAGTGACAGCCAGGAGTGTCAGCCCAAACCCTGTCTCTCTCTGCTTCTCCAAGTTTGTAAATTTGCCAGTCACCTGTTTTTATGCAGTTTAATATCTTTTCCGTGGCTTCATTTTCTCTCCTGAGAAGCAAAGGAAAAGCTCTCCTGGGCATGAATGAGGAGCTGTGTAATGGGTTGCAATGGCTCCATCCAAACCATTGTGCTCTGTCTCGTGAATATCTATTTAATCAGTGGTTTAAAAAGAGCTGATTTGTGCTAAGTGATTTTTCTTTCTTAGACTGCAGCAAGAACCTCATCCTCTGGTGAGGCTGCAGCACAGGCAGCCCAGCTATTCTGGGCTTCAATGGCTCCATTGAGCCGGGAAGAGGCTCAAGTAGCAGGGATCCATTGAGATGATTGTGGAGCTGCTGTGAGGAAGGAGCACTGCAGGAGGCTCTGCTGGGATGAAGTACCAGGCTTTGTTAACTCATCCATTCCACTCCATCAGGAGCTGGGTTGTGTTTTCTACTCCACAGACTGGCTGTGCTTTAGGAGTGAGGGCAGCTCGGGGTGTCTTGGAGGCACCCAGGTTTCAGGTCGTGCTCCTGGAGGGAGCCTGAGAGGAGCTGCCCTCAGCCCGTGTTTTTGGGGTGGCACTGCTGCCTCTCTCCCACCTCAGGACAGTCACAGGAGGATGAGAGCCACCAGTGTGGCCGTGGTTATGTTCTCAGGCTGCCTCAGTGGCTTTTTGCTTCCCCCTCCTGGGAAAGGATTGGGGTTCCTCGTGCCTTTGCTCACTGCAGGTACAAATTCAGCCAGAATTTGGGTTTGTGAGCGGCGAGTTACCAGCACACAGAGAAGCAGTGATGGGTTTAGACTCAATCCCAGAGAACATTCCTTGCAAGAGCACATCAAAAGCCATCATGGATGTGTTGTGAGCAGCAGGAAATCCCTCACCTGAGCAGGGTGAGTCCTGCCCAGCCTCCCTTGCCCAAACACAGCAGTGCCTTGGCAGAAGGCAAAACCCCAACCGCTGTGAGCTGAGTGCTCAGCACAGAAAGCTTTGACACCAGGCTTTTGTTGCCCTCTCCTTATCTTGTTTGTTCCTCACATGATGGCCAGCAGGCCCTGGCTATCTGTGTGGCATTTGCTGTCCCCTGGGTCAGCTGTTCTGACACCGGGGTATTAATAGAGAATGTCACGCTGGATTCTGGCTGAGGGCTATCAGGAGAATCCCGTTGTTTGCCTCTCACCCCGGCTCTGGGTGCTGATGGTTCCCAGAGGCTGTCAGGGATCTTGGCCAGCAGCCAGCCCCAGGAACATCCACACAGTGCCACAAACATTTCCTGACCTCAGAACCCAGGGCTGGCCCCAGAAGGACAAAAGGAGATGGGTTCCTGCTGGAGGCAGAGCTGTGACACAGGGACACATCCAGGTGGGTTTGGAATTTCTCCAGACCTCCCTGGGCAGCTGTTCCAGTGCTCTGCCACCCTCAGTGTAGAGAAGTTCTTCTCCATGTTCAGGTGGAATTTGTGTTTTGGTTTATGGCCATTGCTCCTTGTCCTGTGGCACTGAAGGGCTGGCACCATGGATTCCAGCAGCTCCTCACCAGCTTCAGCTGTTTCCAGCAGCTCCTCACTGATTTCAGGTGTTTTCACTAAATCCTCACTAAATTCAGGTGTTTCCAGAAGCTCCTCACTGATTTCAGGTGTTTTCACTAAATCCTCACTAAATTCAGGTGTTTCCAGCAGCTCCTCACTGATTTCAGGTGTTTTCACTAAATTCAGGTGTTTCCAGCAGCTCCTCTCTAATTTCAGGTGTTTTCACTAAATCCTCACTAAATTCAGGTGTTTCCAGCAGCTCCTCACCAGTTTCAGGTGTTTTTATCAGCTTCTCACTGATTACAGGTGTTTTCACTAAATCCTGACTAATTTCAGGTATTTTCTCTCCTATGTTCCATCAGTGAACTCAAACATCTCTCCCTCCTCCCTCAGTGCCCCCTCTCCACAGGTCTCACCACAGCAAATGTTTCCACACAGTGAGTCAATATTTTTAAATGGATCCACTTTGGCCATCGATTACCTCTGCCCACTCATTCTTCATTGGCTCAGGTCAAACCCTTTATCAATACCCTAAAACAGCCAGGATGGCTCAATTCCTATGAGCTCAGGAATGGAGCTTTAACTGCAATCAGATACAATGATTTTGTGCCAGGCCCACACATTTGTGCTTACTCACACTGCAAACTTCACCTTCTGTGTAATTAAGCAGTAATTAATCGTGGCAAGTGCTCTGCTCGTATTTATTCCCAATTTCCAAGTGGCTGTGGCTGCTTTGTTGCGTTGTTTGATGCTCTCCTGGACTTGATGACTTGTTTCTGATTTTAGTTTGGGGCTGAGTTTGCTCAGTGCCCCCACATCTCTTATTTCTTTTGAAAAAGCTTTTTGCTTTGGAGGAAGAGGCTCCAAAACAGTGATTGCAGCAAGTGATTTTCAACATGAAACAGAGCTTCTAAAGGATCATTAATTAAGGAAGATCAAAATGAGCCCTGGAGCAGGCCCGGAGAAGATTTGCAGGTCTAGGGAACATTACCAGTGTTATTAAATGATATTTGGGGTGCCAGCAGCACTCTAGCTGTTTTTACATCAGCAAAATCATCCCAAAAGGGTTTTATTTGCTGCCTGACCCCAACCATTTGGCACAAAGCACACGAGATGTGCTGCAGGGTTTTTGCCCTGCCTGGATTTCTGGCCTCACAGTCATTCCTTTAAAAGGTTTTGTTCTTGCTGCTCACCACCTCTGACTTCTCTCCACTGCTGGAGAAGCTTTTCCTTCTGCTAAATCCAGTTTGCTGTCCTGAGCGATTAAAGCTCATTGCAGGCCACGTGATTTAAGGGCAGCAAATTAAGATCTGGGGTTGAACTTGTCCCTCTTTTCCCCCCGTTTTGTTTTGCAGCTGCCCGGGGAGGAGGGGCAGCAGCGTGGGCAGGCAGAGCTGTCCCTGCCGCCTCTGCTGAAGGGTCCCTTCCGCCTCATTGGCCTTAGGAAAAATGCAAATTTATGGAAATACTGTCTGGGCTGGCAGGCTTTGTGTTCCCTGGCTCTGCCTGCGCCCGAGCTGGGCATTTCACAGAACTGTGGGATCATGGAATGGTTTGCTTTGGAAGGGATCTCAAAGCTCATCTCCTTCCTACCAGGGTCAGGGACAGCTCTCACCGTCCCAGGCTGCTCCCAGCCCCAGTGTCCAGCCTGGCCTTGGGCACTGCCAGGGATCCAGGGGCAGCCACAGCTGCTCTGGGAATTCTATTTCAGGGCCTCCCACCCTGCCAGGGAACAATTCCTGCCCAGCATCCCATCTAACCTTTGTCACTGGGAAGCCATTCATTCCCCTTGTCCTGTCATTCCCTGTCCCCAGTCCCTCTCCAGCTCTCTTGGAGCCCCTTTGGGCCCTGGAAGGGCCTTTAGGATCTCCCTGGAGCAACATTTCCTGAGTTACATTATTAATCCCACCAGGAATAACATCAAGTTGGTGTTTACCCCCACCACTCCCACGGGAAAGCTGTTCAGTGCTCTGGCTGCTCTCGAGGCACAGATTTCCCTCTGATTTCCAACCTCAGTTTATTCCTGTCCATTTTATCCCCTCTTGTTTTTACACCAGCGTTGTCCTTTAGCACAAAGCTCCCATTTCCTTTGGTGGGCTTTGCCTCTGGCACTTGTGGCAGCCCTCTGTGGGGGAACAGCAGGTGCCCTGTGATCCACGTGCCAAACCCTTCAAACCCCTCAGAGCAAACTCTTTGTGCCCAAGGGCCAGGATTTTCCATCTTTCCTGTCTTCCCCTCAAACAGCAGCAGGTGGCTCGTGATTTGGATGAGGCAACTTTCACATTGAGCTTCTGCTGGTCCCAAAATGATCAATGAGAGGTCTAAAAAAAATTGCCCTTGGAATCACATCCGTGGGCTCTGACATTTGCTATCACAGTGTCCTTTCCCGTGGATAGGAGAGATGGAGAGCACAGGCATTTGAGAGATGTGAAGCAAGGAAAATGTTGCTGAAATGTACCCAACTGGATTAATTATTGTTAAAGGCCGAGTCTCCAAAGGATTTAATGATCTGAATACCATCTTAGGACATTTCACTGTCTTTTTACTGACAGGCTCCACGGATCCCAATTATGGAGATAAATCCCAAAACCAGGTCAAATAATTATTCCATGAATCAAATGGAAAGGCTGGATGCATTTCTGAGCACAGCAGCTTTCCACACACCCGTTGCTGGACTTTTGGATACCGTGGAAGGGCTGGGGGGGGAATTTAAAAGATTAGTGCAGGAAATGTGTAAATCTTCCACCTCAAAGGCTGCCTGTTCAGCCCAGGTGAAATGGAAACTCTGCGGTGTCTGTAAGTTGTCACCACGGTTGTCACTTTGTTCCTGTCTCCAGCGTGGCTGACAGCAGATGAGAGGAGCTCTGTGAAGTGGGGCCGGACAGAATGCAGCAGCTCAGAGCTTCCCCCCTGCTTGAAAGGGCCAAAATGCCTCTGGAGTCGTGCCAGGATCCTGTGTTTAAGGGCAGGATGGGATAAAGCCTGGCTCTGGCCAGCAGCCTCCTGGTGCTCCGGCTCCGTGCAGATCCGGGAATGCTTTCCTGTGTGCTGGAAGCACAGGTCATTAGTGGATGGGACCCTTGAGACCCCTGCTGAAGGCTTGGCTTTGCCATCAGTGCTCTGGGAAGGGAGTTAAGTGCAGGTTGCACTTAAGAGGGGTAGGAGATACTGGAAGATGCATCAATAAAAGGATGGAATTCCCCTTCTGTTGTCGGTAATATCCCAGTGGGGAAAAGGCAGGGCTGGACCCCGTGTTCCCACTTGCTGCGTGGAATTATCTTCCCCCTGCTGGTTCTGGGCAGGGATCAAGGCTTGTCCAGAGGCAGAAGGGCTGGAGGGTGTCCTGGAGCCCCACCAGAAGACACCAGTGTCCCTGTCACATGAGCCAGGCCACTGCAGGGGAGGCAGCATCCGTGTGCTGTGGATTGGGAGAGACAGTCTGAGAAATGCTACAGGGCTTGGCTGGAGCTGGGAAGGCTGGAAAAGCTGAAGTGACACTGAGCAGACAGAACAGCCAGGCCAGGCTGGGACAAGCACTGCCCTGTGGCTCCAATGGAAACATCTGCACCGTGGGACAGCAGCGTGTCACGGAGCAGGTGCTGCCCAAATCCCGTGTCTGGAGCACTGTGCTGTCCCTGTGCCACCTGTCCCGCTGGCTGCCAGCCATTCCAGCACGTCCCAGCAGGGAAAGGTGGCAGTTTCCCCCCTGAGGAGGCTCAGCTGGGTTCTTCCATGCGGCAAAGGCACAGCTCGTGCTGGAGGTTTGGTCCTGGTGAGCGCTGGGTGCTGGGCAGGAACACCTGGAGGGTGAGCAGAGCTGCACAGGGAGAGGCATCACAAAATCCTGGGATATTCTGGATTGGGAGGGATCTTCAAGATGTTCTTGAGCCTGGGCAAGGACACCTTCCACTATCCCAGGCTGCTCCAAGCCTGGTCTTGGATGCTTCCAGGGGTGCAAGGGCAGCCACAGCTTCTCTGGGCAGGCTGTGCCAGTCGTGCCTTGTTATACCTGAGCTGGGGAGGAAGGGAAGCAACTGCTCCATCAGTTGTAAGCTGGAATATTTTCAGGAGGAAAAAGCCCTAAGGAAATGGGATTGCTGCTCGTGTTGGGAATGGTCATGCTCACATCCGTATGTCTTTCCAAGGTCTGGAAGTAAAAATAGAGGTGGGGTGTCTGCTGTGTTTGACTGTGCCTTGTGTTTTCCAAAGATGAATGGCAGAGAACCATTGGAAGAGGATAAAATAGCCCAGGATGTACATTTGGAAAACGAACAACTGGATTTTAGCGCTCAGGATTCCTTCTCTGGGGGACTTAAACAACCCCATGATGTTCACTTGTTACAGGATAATGTCGAGCTGCTTATCTGTAGTAAACATGAAAAGGATTAAGATTTTTGGAAGCCTTCATGCTAAGAGAGAATCCAAACTCATTTTTACCTTGGCTGTACTTTTCCAACCATCTCCTGGTGGCTGTTCCAACCCGGCAGGGTGCTGGATACAATCCCTGACATTTGCTGTGCAAGCCAGGAGCCTCCCCAGGGTGCTGCTGGATGAGGTCTGAGAGCTGGGAGGGCTCTGGAGACTCATTTTTATCTCAGGGCTCTGCTGAAGGTGGATTTGGGTTGCAGAGGGAGCAGCAGCAGCTCTCGGGTCTGTTTTGGGCTCCAGGTGTGAGCAGGGCAGGGGCTCTGGTTATTCTGCCTCTGTTGTAGCCACTGAGCAGAAGAGAAACAGAGAATGAATTAAAGTCACAGAATGGTTTGGATTGAAAGAGATCTTACTGATCATCCAGTGCCACCCTCTGCCCAGGGCAGGGACACCTCCCAGCAGCCCAGTTTGCTCCAAACCCTGTCCAACCTGGCCTTGAACTTCTTTATTCAGAGAAGACAAAGTCAAGTAAACAGATATTTTTGCTTTTGGATACATGCAGAGGCTTAATGATGTGTTTAGCAGCAGCTGACAGCTTCTGTTGCAAACACTTCAGTCAGTGCTGCCGGGTGCCTGTGCCACGCAGCTGTGACAGCGCTGGGAGGGGCTGCAGGGGCTGCTGGCTCTGTGTGGGGACACTGAGCTCTGCAGATTGTGGGGTCATGGAACCACAGACCCGTTTGGCTTTGATGGGACCTGAGAATCATCCCACTCCACCCCCTGCCATGGCAGGGACACTTCCACTGTCCCAGGCTGCTCCAAGCCCCAATGTCCAACCTGGCCTTGGGCACTGCCAGGGATCCAGGGGCAGCCACAGCTGCTCTGGGAATTCCATCCCAGCCCCTCCCCACCCTGCCAGGGAACAATTCCTGCCCAATCTCCCATCTTCTCCTCTGGGAAGCCATTCCCTGTGTCCTGTCCCTCTGTCCCTTGTCCTCAGCCCCTTTCCAGCTCTCCTGGAGCCCCTCCAGGCCCTGCCAGGGGCTCTGAGCTTTCCCTGGAGCTTCTCCTCTCCAGCTGAGCACCCCCAGCTCTCCCAGCCTGGCTCCAGAGGGGCTCCAGCCCTGCAGCAGCTCCGGGGGCTCCTCTGGGCTCTCTCCAGCAGCTCCAGCTCCTCCTGCTGTTGGACCCCAGGGCTGGGGCAGCTCTGCAGGTTGGACCTCACCTGGATAAAAAAAGTCAGGAGCCACTTGAGAGACAAACCCAGCAGGAGGGGGATTTTAACTTTTAAGAGGTTCCTAAGAATGAGAATGTTTTCCCTAAGTGGGAGAAGGTGGGGAGGGGAAGAAGGTCAGTAATGCCTGTGGAGCTGGAAGCTGTCACCCCAGGGAGCCCTGTGCCCGTGCCAGGGCTGTGCTCTGCTCCATGTGTCCCATCCTGGGCCATTAAATGCTGATGGTTTCAAGCACAGCCCTTTCCACATGGAAGATTATTTAGGAAAAGCAGCAAGCTGTTTGGATAATGGGGAGCAGGTGCACAGCATTCGAGAGCAGCCAGGCAGTGGAAGGAGCAGCTTTTTTCCTTGTTAATGGTTTTAAGAATCCTGAGATTCACGAATCTCAAAAAGGAGCTTTATAATTAACACAGTCTGCCCAAACCCCTGGAAATATTTTGGAAACGTTTGATATGGTAAAGGTGGTACTGTAGTTAGGAGATGGGGAGTAATGTCCTCAGGAATGACTCTGGGAAGGCAAAGTGGATGGTGAACCTTCTTGGAGAGTCTGTTCTGTCATCCTCAAAAAAAGGATAAACTCCCATAACCAAACCAAACATACCCCAAATCCCTGAGCCTGCCTGGTCTGCTGGGCTGAGATGTGTTTGTGTTTCATGCTCCAGAGCAAACTGTGGGGCTGTGTGGCTCTCATGGAAACCACCTGACTGGCAATGACTGCTCGAATGACTCTGAATTACATCCAAATCCTGGCGCATTCCTGTCTCTCAATCTTTTTGCCAAATTTTGCCACGTTCCAAGGCTGCTGGTGGGCCATGCTAATCCAGGGACATCAGTTCCTGAAGCTGGTGAAGGGGTCTGCAGAGGAAATATGGGGAATGGCTGAGAGCACTTGGCTTGTTCCTCCTGGAGACTGAGGGGAGACTCAGCAGGGTCTGTAGCTCCTCCCGAGGGGCAGTGGAGGGGCAGGCACCGATTTATTCTCCCTGTGACAGGGCCAGGAGTCAGGCTGCAGCTGTGCCAGGGGAGGTTTAGGTTGGGCTTTGGGAAAAGGTTCTTCCCCCAGAAGGTGCCCAGGCTCCCCAGGGAATGGGCACGGCCCCAGAGCTCCAGGATGGTTTGGACGGCGCTGCCAGGCATGCCCAGGGTGGGAATGTTGGGTGTCTGTGCAGGGGCTGGATCGATGATCCCTGTGAGTCGCTTCCAGCTCGGGAGATTCTCTGATCCTGTAGCTGTTACAGTAACACTGCAGCATTCGAGCAGCTGGGGGGTTGCTGTTCTGAATTCTCTTTGTTTGCAGAGTGACTCACGGAGCCTCGCTGTGTTTTACAATGATTTCTCCTGGCTCGCCGTTGTCTGTTCGTTACCGCGGCTCAGGCACAGCTTTGCACAGGTCCAGGGCCGCTGCCCGCTCGCAGCTAACTCCTGCCACCTGCTGTCTCCTTCCTTCTGGCTTCCCTAAGGTCCTGGGTTTCAGGCTGCAGCGGGATAAAGGAACGGGGCTGCAGCTGCCCCGAGGCCCGTGCTGAGCGCTGCTGTGCAGCCCCTGCTCCCCCTGTGCCCTCCCTGCTCCTGCCCCGCTCCTCCATCCCACCGGCCATCCCAGCAGAGAAATCCAGGGACGGGCCTCCTTCCTTCCCAGCTCTGCACTGCTGACAGACAGCACTCACTGCCTGGGATAAGCCCCATCCCATTGCCATCCACTTGGAAAAGATCTCCAAGATTATCAAATCCATCCATTCCCACCACTGGCCATGTCCCCAGGTGCCACATTTACACGGCTTGAAATCCCTCCAGGGATGGAGACTCCAGCAGTGGCCTGGGCAGCTCTGCTGGTGCTGCTGTCACCTTTCCTCCTCTGGAGCCTGTTTGACTCTGGCAGGGCTCAATTCCCTGGAATCCTTGGCTCCCTTGGGACACACGGTCACCCCTGAGAGTGTCCAGCACTGGGAAATGTTGGTAAATAGATCTGATAACACAGGTTGGAGGCAGGCAGGGAATGCTGGCAGCTCCCACATGTCCTAGAGAGATCTCCTGTGGACTGTGGAAGGATTTATAGGGACCTTAGACATCAAATTTCAGGTCCATATGTTTAGAAAACACCATTTATATCACACATGGGGTGTCTTGCTAGGAGTGGTGTTACTTGAGGATAAACTAGACAGGAAATTTTCAGGGGTTTTTGTGCTTTGTACTCTGCCATCCTTATTTTTAAGTAGGCAGATGCAGCTTTTTTTCCACTTGGGCAAAGCCTATGGGGTGTGCAGACTTTGGAGAGGACCCCCACAGGCTGTGCATTGTTCTGAACACGGTGATGAAGTTTTTCCAGCAGAGCTCAGCAGTTAACTTCCAAATAGGAAAAAAAGAGTGGGAAATGCAGATCTGAGAGGGCAACTTTACAATCCCATTGCAGTTCTTACCAATTCCAGCAAATGTTTGTTTGGGGGATATTTTTGGTATCGGGACAGAGTTCCAGGTGGGTGTTGTACAAACCAGGAGCAATTGGTGACAAACACAAGGTTCAGCTCTTGCTTTGTGTATCTCAGGTCACATTTTCCTGACATTGGATCATCCAAGGGGAATATTTTCACATATTCCAGTTCTTGTAACCATTAAAAAGCAGTGACAGCAGAGTTATTCCTGGGTTTTGAGGATCTTGCTCACAGGCTGTACCTCTGGGGATGCCTGTTCCCTCCTGGCCGAGGTAACTCCAAACTCTGGGATTGGTCACTTTTTGGGGAATTTTCTGTTAAATTCTGGCTGAGCACAGGGGTGGCTGAGTGCTGGATCAAGGCCAAGGAAAAAGAGCCTGAGAAACGCTGGCGTGGCTGCACATTGAACTTGAGGAAAGGAATAAAAGCACTTTTCAGTTGGATTAAAACACGTGGTCCCTACGACAGCATTCCAGGTGCTGGAACAGGGAACACGGGAAGCAGGCAGCAGGAGCTGGAGCAGCCACAGTATTCCCAGCTGGGCATTGGCTGTGCCAGCTCCTCACCAAGGCAGCCTGGATGTGCCCAGCTCATCCCAGTGATGTAAAAATCTGGAAAACTTGTAGAATTCAGGCAAGTTCAGACATTAATAATTTGTGTGCTCCTCCTGTCGCACTTAAAGCTCTCTCCACAGAGAGGAGGGAGAGTCTGGGGTCTTCTCTGCCATTGTGCTCAGGGAATCTTTTGGATTAAGGAGTGGAGGGATGGAGAAAGGCATGGCAGGGACCATAGCCTGGTGTCCTGGTGGGACAACATCTAGCATGGGATGAGGCGCTGGAGCAAGCACTCAGCTCCTTCTGCAAGGAGACAAACCCTGACTCCAAAGGCAAGGAAATTCCTCCTGAGCATGGCCGTACCTCACTTGGCTTTCGGGGCTGTGGTCACACATCTGGTGTTTCTATCAGGGCCAAATGCCCAGGCAGAGGAGGCCAACCTGCTCATTTGCAGTGTTTACGAGGGGTGTCACTTGCTAGAGTGGCCAGGGTGACCTCAGCCCCGGGTTGCAGCAGCCAAGTTATGAAACCACAAGAAAGTGGGTGTAAAATGGAAAAGGTGACAATAAATTTAGTGCCTTTTTTTTTTTCAGTTTTTAAACAGTCCTTTGTTTTCAGCACAGCTGTTTAAAACTCACTGAACTGATACCTTGAATGGCTAAAACACGGTTTGGGCATCCAGCTCCCACAGCTGCCAAGTGCTCGCAAATCTTGCAGGATTTCAAAAGTTTGGCTCCAGAGCAGATGGGAGGACAGGGCTGGGCTGGAGAGCATTGTCACCTGGTGTCTTTAGTCCCATGTTGTGCTCCTGAGGAGCGAGGTTTGGCAAATTGAACCCAAAGGCTTGTGCAAAAGGCCCTAAGGGTGGAGTGGGGTGTTTAGAATCATGGAATCCTGGAATGGTTTGGGTTGGGAGGGACCTTAAAGCCCATCCCATTCCATGGGCAGGGACACTTCCACTGTCCCAGGCTGCTCCCAGCTCCGTCCAGCCTGGCCTTGGGCACTGCCAGGGATCCAGGGGCAGCCACAGCTGCTCTGGGCACCCTGTGCCAGGGCCTGCCCACCCTCCCAGGGATGGATTCTCCATCATCTCTAATCCATCCCTGCCCTCTTCGGCTGCTGTGTGCTCATGCTGAGAGCTGTGCTGAGCTGCGAGAAATCCGTGCTGGAGGAAGCACAGCAGAGGCAGTCAGGACAGGAGCCTGCAGGGTGAAAATTTACGAGAGAAAGAGAAACGTGTCAGCGAGCGGCTGCGGTGAGCGCAGGCCGGTGACACGGGGCGAGGTGACGCGGTCTGAGGTGACACTCGCCCTGCAAAGCCCTCTTGTGGCAGAGTGTGACACGCGGTCTGTGTTTCGTTTCGCAGCTTCGATGTGGAGAATGGCCCGTCGCCGGGGCGCAGCCCGCTGGACCCGCAGGCCAGCTCCTCGTCGGGACTCGTCCTGCACACGACATTCCCGGGCCACAGCCAGCGCCGGGAGTCCTTCCTCTACAGATCCGACAGCGACTATGACCTCTCACCAAAGACCATGTCCAGGAACTCCTCCCTGCCGAGTGAACAGTAAGCATCAATTCAGCTCCTGTGTCACACTCAGGGCTTTCTGTGCCGCTCTGATCCTCTGAGCTCTGTTAAGAGGAGCTGAGGGGTGGTACTGGAGCGTTTCGTAGCTGGAATGCACAAAACCGGTGCTGGTCCAACATCTTCTCCCGTCCCAGCCTTCAAATATTCAAATTTTCTCCAGAATTTGGCAGAAGAGCTTTCAAAGCCGTATCCTGGAATAACAGAGAAGTCGTGCTGTACTTTTATTTACAGTGTTGCTGTTCCCCATCCTGTTTTGGGGGCTGTTCCCTAGGACCGAGTGGAGAATGAGCCGAGGCAGATGGCTGAGCTCGAGAGGATCGATACCCACAGAGTGTCCTGGATTCCCAGCCCTTCATTTTGAAAGGCACATTTGAAAGTTCTAAAGTGGCCATTAAGCTGTAAAAAAAAAAAAAATGCTTGTTAAACAAACTCAAACGGTTGCGAAAGTTTTGTCACGGAATGGAAATCTGAGTGTTAGCCAGATCCAGGAGAACTCTGCAAGAAAATATCCCTGCTGTTGAGTTAAAACTGAGTAAATATTTATTGAAGGAAACACTCCAAATTATGCAAATAGTTTGGTGTAAACGGTGGGTTGTAGCAATTCCCAGCAGCGTGCTGGGGTGGGGGAATCCCATAATTTCCCCCAAATTCGTGGCTGTCTGCAGCTGAGGTGTCCATCCACCGTGGGCATCGAGGCTCTGTTAGCACTTGGGAGAGAGTCTCCATCAGTGTGGAGGCAATTTTAATTAAATTTAGACTTAATAGCACTGATACCTGAGTGAGGATGAGGGGATGACCCCTGTGGCAGCACAGTGGGGAGAATTCCTCTTTGGAGGGGTCCAGCACTGGTGGCCAGCTCTCCTGTGGCAGCCTGGAGCCGGCCCTGCTGCCCTTGCTTAGTGCAATCCTGCAATTAATTATGGGATTAAGAACAGAATTGACCACAACGTTGCTCCTAAGAGTGCCTAAAGGGAGAGGTTCTTGGGATAAGGGATGGAGGGACAGGACAAGGGAATGGATTTAAGCTGAAAGTGGGTAGATTTAGATGGATATTGAGAAGGAATTCCTGGCTGTGAGGGTGGTGATGCCCTGGCACAGGGTGCCCAGAGAAGCTGCAGCTGCCCCTGGATCCCTGGAAGTGTCCAAAGCCAGGCTGGATGGGGTTTGGATCCACCTGGGGTACTGGAAGATGTCCCTGCCTGTGGCAGGGGGTGGGACTGGATGGGTTTTAAGCTCCCTCGCAGCCCAAACCTTTCGGTGATTTTATACCTTGCCATCTCTCAGTTGGGTAAATCATACAGAATGTTCCATACACGCACAAGCACCGTAACTAATACCACACACACAAAAAAAAAATAAACCTCCCTCTTACTGCTGGCAATGGTGTATTTTGCTCACAACTTCTGCTGAAATCTTCCATGATGAAAACAGCCAGACAAAACCCGGCGTCTGAACAAGGTTAAAGACTGCGACAGAGATCAACAAAAGGCAGGAAATTCAAAGGTGACCTTTCCCCGCACCACTACGGTTGGTTTTTTTCCACCGCGGTGCAAGCGTGAGCCTTAACTTTTGAATTTCCTGGCTTTTATTGCCTGGCGTTCCCAGTCCGAGCGCTCGCTCCAGCCGGTTGTTTTGGATATACACAGTGACCTTTCCATTAGGAACAAGTTTGATGTGGTGTTAACTAAATGCTGCATGGGGTTTGTTCGTGAGGAAAACCCCCCTCGGGAAAACGCTCCTTCCCTGAGGTGAATTTTGCTCTGTTTGAAGATAAATCTGTACAGAAATTTATACATTTTTCTCCGTTTTTTCCTTAGGCATGGCGACGACCTGATCGTCACACCTTTCGCCCAGGTGAGTTGATGGCATATTGGCTCCTAAAATAATTTTTCTAAAGCATTAAAGCGTAGAAGGTGACACCTGCGGTTTTGTCTCCCTCAGGTGCTGGCCAGCCTACGAAGCGTAAGGAACAACTTCACGCTTCTCACCAATTTACACGGCACCTCCAACAAGTAAGCCTGGCTTTTTAAGCTCCTTTCGTACACAAGAGGAGCCGGCGGGGACCGAGCAGGGGCGGCGGGGGCCGGGGAACCGCGGCCGCGGTGCCTCAGGCTCCGCCATGGCCTCACGGCTCCGCCGCGGTTTGCGCGCCACGCCAGGGGGCGCCCTCTCCCCTCCCTCACGGCGTCCGTCCCCTCATCCTTCACCCCTTATTCCCTCATCTCTCATTCCTTCACCCCTTATTCCCTCATCCCCTCGTCTCTCATTCCCTCATTCCCTTATTCTCTCATCTCTCATTCCCTCATCCCTCATTCTCTCATTCCCTCGTTCCCTCATTCCCTCATCCCTTCATCCCTCATCCTCCCATCCCCTCATCCCTCATCCCCTCATCCCTCATCCCCTCATCCCTCATTCCCTCATCCCTCATTCCCTCGTTCCCTCGTTCCCTCGTTCCCTCATTCCCTCATTCCCTCGTTCCCTCATTCCCTCATCCCTTCATCCCTCATCCTCCCATCCCCTCATTCCCTCATTCCCTCATCCATTCGTCCCCCCATTTTCTCATCCCCTCATCTCTTCATCCCCTCATTGCCTCACTCCTCATCCCCACATCCTTTCGTCCCCTCATCTCCTCATCCCTTCATCCCCTCATCCCTCAGGTCCTCTCTGAGAAGTAAGTGGTGTGTTTAGTCTTGTGTGATGTCCACGGTGAATCATGGGGACAGTTTGGGACTCCACACTGCAAAAAAAAAAAAAAAAAAAATCATTGAGGGGTTGGAGGGTGAGAAGGAAACGGATCTGGGGAAGAGAAGGGAAGGGTCTGGAGCCCCAGGAGGGGCTGAGGGAGCTGGGGAAGGGGCTCAGCCTGGAGCAAAGGAGGCTCAGGGGGCCCTGGTGTCTCTGCACAGCTCCTGCCAGGAGGGAACAGCCAGGGGAGATTTGGGATCTGCTCCCAGGGAACAGGGACAGGAGGAGAGGGAACAGCCCCAGGCTCTGTCAGAGGTGGTTTATTTGGATATCAAGAAGAGTTTCTTCACAGAAAGGGTTGTCCAGCCCTGGCACAGCTGCACGGGGCAGGGCTGAATCCCCATCCCTGGCAGGATGTGGCACTTGGGGACATGGGGCAGTGGTGGCCTTGGCACTGCTGGTTTGGACTTGGTCATCTCAGAGGTCTCTGTCAACCTAAACAATTCCATGATCTTCATCACATTGCCACCTTGGCTGTCCCAGGCATTCCATATGTGCCCAGCTCAGAGCAGAGGTGTCATCTCTGTTCAGTCAAGCCATGGTCCTCCTGCCCTGCATTTCCACCACTGCTTCACAGAGCAACAACAATTCCAGAATTGTCCAAGCTGGAAGGGATCCAGCAGAGTCAAATCCAACTCTTACCTGACCCACAGAGGGATCAAACCCCCAAAGCTGGTGTTACCAGCACTGGCTCTACCCAGCTGAGCCAATCTCACGGGAGCTGTTCATGGCCAAAGGGCAGATGTCAAGGGGGGCACCCCAAACTTGGGGCTCTGGGCACAACCAGGATTTCCCAGCAGCAGCATCCTGGAGCTCAGCTGCGAGAGGGCTGCCCAGAGAACTGAATCCCACATCACTTCCTTTGACACTGATTGCTCTGAATGAGGAAGGTGATGCACTCAGGAGGAGGATGTTGTTTTTTCTACCTGCTGAACAGGAGAAACCAAACAAACTCCTTTTTACGCCTTTGTCCGGAACCGCCGTTTCCCCCTGGCTATTTATACTGAGCCAGTCATCATCTTCCTTTGGCCTGCTTGGCCCCAGAAGAGCTGTTCAGCCTCGAACCAAACATCATTCATTCCTGGCGAGGTCTGGTGTGCACCCACCCATCCCACTGATCCCACCCTGGGACCGGCAGGCGCTGCTCGCTCCCGCTGGCTCCAGCAGGGAAGGATGAGGTGCAGGGATGTCCCCAGCAGGACACCACGGGCTCGCTCCTCTCCAGGTGTGAGTGGCATCACCTGGTGCCCACCACGAGCTCCCAATCTTTATTTTACGTAAAGCCCAGCCTTTTATCCAGGCGTGAGGTTTTTCCTCCTGTCAGTTCCCGTTGGCAAATTGTGATGGGAAGGAACCGCTGCATTCCAAGATGGAGGCTAATAAAAAAACCAGATGGCTTAAATATTCCTGGGTTTTTTTT
Organism: Phylloscopus trochilus trochilus; assembly: GCA_016584745.2. NCBI lineage: Eukaryota > Metazoa > Chordata > Aves > Passeriformes > Phylloscopidae > Phylloscopus > Phylloscopus trochilus. The sequence continues at coordinate 1,551,405 of WQNJ02000093.1, read as the reverse complement.
TAAGCTTTGCTTTTTTGGAAAGCTGGGGTATTTTGGCAGGTCCTAACGAGGAATCTGAAATCGGACAGGGCCGGAAGGAAGTGAGGGTGTAACCTGTAGGACACACAGGCATCTTACAGTGTCCTTTGGAAAACATTCCCAGATTTGATTGAGGTCTAAAGTCGTTTGCCTGGCCAAAGTAAAAGTCATTAAATTTTTAAACCATCCCTTGCCAAACATCCCAACCCATGGCGGAATGTGCTTCCAGGTGCCGCCGAGCTTCCCGCGCCGTTTCCAGAGAGCTCTGCTGGGTTGCAGCCACGCTGCCAGCTCATGATTTTATCATATGTCTCATGATATGTGATATTTTACTGAAACTTCTGCTCTGGGGATCATGAGGATCTCAGCTTTTCTTTTAACCCCTCCTCTCCTCTCTTTTTTCCTCCTTCTCCTCCTCCACCCCTCCTCCTGGCCTGAGCAAGGAAAAAAGAGGATGCTGTCTCACATATTTGCTGGAAAATATGAATGTTAAGGCCTGGAGGAAAAAAAAAAAAAAAAACCAACAAAAAAACAACAACTGGCAGTCATATATTTTGGACTTTAACGTCAGGGTTCTTGAGGCAGCTTCCTGATTGGAAAAGAGGAGAGGATGATTAATGGCTTTGGAGTGCCGGAGTTTGGCAATTGCAGCCCAGGACGCGGTCAGGAAGCATCCGGAGCCCGCTCCGTGTCATACCCTGCGGCAGGAGGGAAGGAGCGGGCAGCGGGAGCCGCTGGAGCGCTGCGGTGGCTGAGCAAGGACGGTGCTGTCAAAACTCCCATCTCCAATCCTGGCTGCCCGGAGAGCAGGATGGGCACGTGGATTTGAGGCTGGCGGGAGCGGTGCCGGCTCTGGAGCGGGGAATACCGTACGGAACAGCGGCTCATCCCTCCCCACCCACCCCCCCAAAGGCATGTCTGTGCAGCGCAGGGTTCGGAGATCCCTGGAGCTTTAGATCCCTCGCTTCTGGGAGTGCTGCAGCCGTGGCGCGGTGTCCCTGTCGGGGAGTTTCTGTTTTTTAGAGATTTCAAGATTTGGCTTTTCAAAGGCTCAGCAGAGAGGCAGGTCGGGGCACATTTGCAGGGAACGGAGCACCCAACGTGTGTGCCCTGTGCTGAACCCTTCCGAGAGCCCGGCTCCTGCACATCCTGCCAGAACAGCCTTTGGATGGCAGGCAGGCTCCTGCCGGGAGCGGGCTGTGCAGCCCGGCGGCTCGGAGGGCTGGAAGCGGGGCTGGAATTGCTCTCCAGACCTCACCTGGGCAGCGAGGCCTTCCCGGAGCACTTCTGAAGAAGCCCCCGGAGCTACAATTGCAGCACAATTGAGCCGCTCTGCCTGCTTTGATTCGAGCTTCAAAGGAGAGCTGGCGAATAATGGATGGTGCAGTTCAGTGGCTGACTCCGAAATTTGGGGTTAGGAAGGGGGAGTGTGGGGAAATCTGGCTTCAGTTAAAATGGATCCGAAACTTCTTAGGGAAGCAGAAGCCCAAAGTTTCGTTTTTGGTCAGCCTGAAGTACTGCAGTCAATCCAAACTGAAGTGTCTCGATTTTGGTGTCAACTCTTTCTTAACTCCTTTAGAAAGCAGGTCTCTGATGATGGTTTCAGCTTGAAAAATTAACAGTTTTGTTTGGCAAGTCTCACAGGGAACTGTGTTGACATTTGGAGACAATCTGTGCCTTTTTCCAGTCAGACCCTGTTGGCTTGACTTGAACCAATTTATTTTTTTTTCAAATAGCTTCTGGCCCCTCCAAAATCCAGGAACTGCTGCTGGAATTGTTGCTCAGAGGCCAAAAAGTGTCCTTCAGCTGTTTCAGAGCTAAACAATAGTGACTGCAGCATCCTCTTCCTCGCTTCAGGAGCAATCCCAGTGTTAACTGCAGGGTTTAAAGGCACATTTCTGACCTCACCTATGGCATTCATTGCCTTGCAGCAGTTTGACATCACCTCAGTGTCCATTCCAGACTCTGTAGGGAAAAGCTTTATGGGAAATGTCCTTGACCGTGGGGGAGCCACCAGAGCCTGGCCCTTGCTGCCTTCAGGTATATTTTGAGCACAAAATTGCAAAGGCAGCATGGGATGGTGGCACATTTCTCCTCATTTCCAGCTCGTGGAACAGGCAGGGAGCAGCCACCTCTGGCTTTTCCTAACAAATACTGCTCAACAAATCTTGGTGAAGTGTTTGAGGGTTTTGGGGAGAGTGGAAAAGGATTTTTAGGTGAGGGAACTGGCAGGGTTTGGAAAGATAAAATCCCACCTCCTGACAGAGAATTCTTTATCCCTCTTAGGAGATCTCCAGCCACGAGTCAGCCACCTGTCTCCAGAGTGAACCTGCAAGGTACGTGTGGGGTTTGGGGATGGGGCTGCCAGGCCAAGTGCAAACAACATTTATTGCCCAGTTCTGCTCCCTGCTGCTTCTCTGCCCCCTCCCCGGTGCAGTTCTGGCTTCCTCCTGCAAAACCCATAGGAGAGAACGATCAGGCTGCAAATATTGTTATTTTAATGGCTTGGTTTGGGGTTTGTGCTGGTGTATTAGCACAGGAGATGAACATGATTTTGGTTTGATAGTCATGGCCACAGTGGCTGCTGTTCTTGTGAGTCCCTGTGAGCACAGGCCTGGACAAGCCCCAGCCTACGAGCCTTGAACAGGCTCAGACACAGCTGGGTCTCTTTTTTTTTTTTTTTTTTTTTTTTTTTTTAATTCTGTTTATTTCAGTTTGTTTCCATGTGATCTGTGTACTCAAACCTTTCCTGGGGGAGACTTCCTTGGCTTCCTTGGCTGGGAAGGGGGTGCCAGGGCAAGGTGGGGTGGGCAGCACCGTGAGGGCTGCTCAGCGGGGCAGGGGGAAGGACAGGGATGAGCAGCAGAACCTGATTACTTAGGACAGGTTTATTTGCTTTGACACCTGGGTTTAGCCAAGCTGAGGGTCCTTAGAACCCCGCTCAGGACCAGAGCTGGCCCTACTTGCACTAATTCAAAGGTTGCTCCAGAGAGAAGGAGATAAGATTTGGAGCAGTGCCCATTTGTAAGGTTTAATCTCAGCCTTTCCAATAATTACATGCTTGGAGGGACTTAATAAAGCTTAATTTTCCCAGCGTGTGAAGCCTGGATAACTATCATTTCCTCTCCTGCTGTGTGTTATTTATTCTCAGGGGACACGCAGAGTCCTGCACACTTCCAGATTAGGTTCCTCCAAACTTGTTAATGGGAGATGGAAACCTCTGATGCAAAAATAAAACTGGACAACACAAACCCCTTCTCTTTCTGTCACAGCCAGCAGGAATGATACTCATCACCTGATTTAAAGCTGGGTCTAATGAGGTTTGAATTTATGCCTGTGTGAAAAAAAAAAAAAAAATCATGGAAAATTTCCTAGGCTTTCCATAGATCTGTTTATGTAAGTTAGACAATCTAATAATGAGGAGGGAATGCCCTTCCAGGAATTTTTTAGGTTCATTTTCTTAACACTTTCCATGGAAAAAGTTGCTCTCAACTTTTTTTTTGGGGGGGGGTATTTTTCTACACTGTTTCCAATGAGAGCTGTAGGACTCTTGGTACTTTTTAGCAGATCCAAGCTTCTATTGCTGGGAATGCATGAAAATTCCTTTAGGAATGAAGTGATTGGTACACAGAACTGTAGAGCAAGTTCTGTGTTACCTTGTAAAGGTTGGATTTGTGGCTGCTCGATTAAATAGGTTTAAAACCACGCATCTGAACTGCTTTGAGGTGAAATCTTCAAATAATATTTTAAAAAAATGAGTTGGATCATTACAGCTTCAGTAAGTGGTGCCACTTTGTAGGTAAGAAGGAGATCCATTTTTGAGATTAACAGGAACTTGTGTGATTTCCTACCTAAAACCAGCCAATATTGGCATTGCTGGTAGAAGATCCTGGAGTTCTTGGTTAAGTTCAGGTCATTGCCTTCCTCTGCCTCTTCACAGCCACTGTCACCCACTGAGTGCCTTCCCAGGCAGCCAAAAACAATCACAACCCTTGACTTTCTAAGGAAGTTTCCGTTTAATTCAGCAAGAACAGAGACTTTTAAGGAATTTTTTTTTCAGTGTTTGCACCTCTTTCCCCTCACCCCCCTTGACGGCTTCTGCTTTGGAACTCCTGAGCAGAAGGAGAGATTTTCCTCTCAGAACCCTTCCAGTTCTGTGCCAGTGGCAGAGAGGATGCAGAGTGTTTTTCCTGAAGGTTTTGCAGAAGGAAGCAGTCGTGTTTTGATTGGGACCAGGCTGCTTCACATCTCTCTAGATAAAAGACTCTGCTTGGAATGGACTGGGTTTAGATTCACGAGATTTGTTGCAGCTTGGAGTTGGATTTTAACCCTCCAGTGTCACCCGTTGATTCATGGCTTTCCCACAACCCACTGACATCACTGTGAGCATCTTGTGGATGTCTGATTTGTCATCAATGGGGTGGTTTATATCCTCTTCTGAGAAATACAGAACTCAGGGTTGAAAGCAAACGAGGCTGCATTAATAAAATTACCCCCGGGGGGAGGCAAATTGCATCCAGCATTTGCACTGCAAGGAATACACACCAGCTATTTACTCCAGCTGGAATATTCCAGGATTTTCCAAGCAACAACAGCCAAATCTGCTGCTGGTGTTGCATCACTGAGGACCCAGGCCCGTGGTGGAAGAAGTGAACTGTGGTGAAATGGGGAAATTCTTTTTTTGCTTTCGTTTTCTTGTAAGGAGGAAAACTTTTGGCCGAGTTTTTTCCTGGGACAAAGGGCTTTGAAAGGCACTGCTGGTGTGTCTGTGGATTTCAGGGCTTTCTTAACCTTGCAAGCACAGCCAGAGAAGGAAGGGAAATATGGATTGAACATCCTGTGTTTTGTCCTTGGTATCAGCTGAAGTAAATCTGGCAGATTTTTCCTGTTATTTTGTTATAATTGCAGCTCACAGGAACGCACAAAATCGCTTTTATGAATTAACCGAGAAACCATAACATGGGAACACAAAGCCATAGCAAGAGTCCATCAATCCTTAATTAGCTGGGCAGGATGATGGGAATGCTGTGGGGTTCCTGCGTGGTGTGTGACATCCCCAGCAGCTGTGCAGGGCCAGGGCAGGACCGTGCTGCTCAGCCACCTCTGGGTTACAGAAACAATGACAGACACGTTGTCACACAGTGTCCCCGAGGGTTCTTTCTCCTGAGGTTTCTCTCTCCTGTCCCTCTTTGTTCCTGCTGAGCGTGGCCTCTGCCACAGTTAACTTTGGGTGACCTTTGTGCCACCTTGGGCTCAGGAATCCATCAGCGCCTTCCCTTCTCCGTCCAGCTCTCCCCTCCCCTGGCCCCAGTGAAAAGTCTGCAGTTCCTACCCCGTGGTTCAACCAATAACACCTTTAACCAGCAACAAGTCTGGCTTTTCCTGCTTGGTTTTGTTCCTTTTTCCATATTTATCCCCCTCAGTGACCCTTGTTCCCTCTGAATTGTCACTGCTTGCCACCGTCAGTCGAAGCCTCTCGTTCTTCCGCGAGTTTGGTAGGAACTTTTCCCAACCCGTTTTGTCCCCACACCATCAATCCTGGGATGGACAGTGTTTTCCCATTCCTGTTTGATCCCCTGCCACATTTCATGGGGACAGGAGCAGAGCACAGAGTTACAGATCAAACAGCACCGAGTTCCTCCCAGGCTGTGCGGGGTTTGCAGGGACTCTGCTCAAGATCCCCTTGGATACTCTCAGCGCTCACTAATGACAGCTCTCCTCACAATTAGTGACACAATATCGCTGATCTGCCTCAGCTCCAGGCTTGAGGGGGGGTGCAGCCCTTTGGGATATGTCACCCACAGCATTTCAGGGCTCAGGGGATTAAAGCTTTGTTCAAATTCCTCTCCGGGGATGGGAGGGAAGGGTCGGGTGTTTTTCTTGCTGCCTGTGCCTTAGCCCTGCTTTCCTGTACCTCGGCACGTTTGTCTGCACTTCCCACATGCCTTTACACGACCTCCAGACTCGTACTCTTTCATTTTTCCTGTGGGTGTAGGACGTACACAGACTCGTGCACGAACCTTTGTGTAAAGCATAAACAAAGACTGGATACTGCTCGTGCTGCCGAGAGCCCCGAGTCCTTGTAGGGGTTAAGGAGCCTTGTGCATCCCAAGTGAGCTCTGGGTTACAAATATCTCCGAGTCCCGAGTCATTAGCAGGGAGCTGCCGCTCTTGCACCATCCTCCTCTGCTTGGCACGTGGATTTCATTTTGAAATTCTGCTTCTTTGCCGAGCGTTTGGCTGAAGATTTGACCTTTTGATTCGGAGAGCGACTGTAAAAAAAGTCAAATGGTTGTGGCGCTTTTGGCTTTCGCAGGAGCGCAGAGGAACCACGAGTTCCTGAGCAGCTGAGCCGCAGAGTCAGCGGCTGCGTGCACAAATGGAAGTTTGTTAGCACCTACAGATATTATTTTTAAGGGATAGGGCGCAGGCACGATGCGGATTATTCACAAACTAACCAAAACCCCGTAAGAAACCATGTAGATAATGAGTTTAATGACGCGCCTTAAACGAGGGCTGCTGAGCGCTGAAGCCATCGCCGCCGCTCGTCGAATTAAAAGAGCTTTTCAAATTCGTTTCAAAGCGAATTTCCGAGCGGGGCTGACCAGCACGGGGCCATCCCGAGGCTCTTCCCGGCTCTCCGGGGAGGGGGGGAGTTCATTCCTGCGGGGAATCCGTTCCGCGTGTTGCGCCCGCCTGCCTCGAACACACCCCCCGAAAGTTGGACTCATGCATCTTAGTAAGTATTTCAGTTATGCTATTGACGTCAATGCAGTCATTAAATAGATTGCCGGCCCTCCCAGCAGCAAACCTGTGCCAAAGACCTAGAGGCAGACACATTTTAAAAGAAGAACATCAGGTTTGCTTTTAGCATTTGGAGAGAAGAAGGGGAAAAAAAGTTTCTTTCTGAAGTCACCCTTTGCAAGAAGGGTGGGTTTTTTTGGCTTCATTTTCTCCGGCTCCTTTTCGGTGGAGATAATTGTTGTGGTTTATTGAACGCCCGGTCGTTGTGTTGCCGTGTGCATAAACAGCTCCAAACGAGACTAAAAAGTCACTTTTGTCACCGGCTCTGGCTGACAAGTGACACTTGTTTCAGGTCCCCTGGCCAGATTTATTTGTGTATCGAGTGACGGGAGGCATTCAGGCAAACCTGCTTAGCCTTTGACTCTGGAAATTCTGCCAGGATTGATTTCATGACATCTATATAAGAAAATAGCCTTCATTTCTCCTCGGCAGGCTCTGAAGACACACAAGCTAATCACGGCTCCATAGCAACGGATAAAAACTGTTTTTCCCCTCCTCCCCACCTGTGGATGTCACATGAAGATGCTCCACGTGCTGCTGCCATCAGGAGCCTGTCACTCCCCGGGGCCCAGCTGCCTCCTGCAGCCGTGGCTGTGCGGGAGTCCCTGAGCATTCCCGCTGTCCTGCTGCATTCCCGAGGCTGCCTGGGCCACCCCTTCACCCCCCGTGGGGCTGGAGGCAGCTCTGCCCGCTTTCCCCGGGCAGGAATGGCTCTGGACAGGGATGATGGCAGGAATGGCTCTGGACAGGAGCAACCCAGGGGCTGGTGAAGCCTTGGAGTGGCTACCTCAAACACAGGCTAGGCAACATGAGGAGAATAAAAGCAGGTATTTATTGAAAGCCTTCAATAAATACAGTAAATTTTGGGGCAGTCAAAAGCCTCTGAGGGGCTACACCCAAGGTGGATGATGGCAGGAATGGCTCTGGACAGGGATGATGGCAGGAATGGCTCTGGACAGGAGCTCCCCAGGAGCTGGTGATGCCTTGGAGTGGCTACCTCAAACACAGGCTAGGCAAAATGAGAATAAAAGCAGGTATTTATTGAATAAATACACCTGGGGCAGTCAAAAGTCTCTGAGAGGCTACACCCAACGTAGATGATGGCAGGAATGACTCTGGACAGGAGCTCCCCAGGAGCTGGTGAAGCCTTGGAGTGGCTACCTCAAACACAGGCTAGGCAAAATGAGAATAAAAGCGGCTGTTTATTGGAGGCCTTCAATAAATACAGTAAATTTTGGGGCAGTCAAAAGCCTCAGAGGGGCTACACCCAAGGTGGATGATGGCAGGAATGGCTCTGGACAGGAGCTCCCCAGGAGCTGGTGAAGCCTTGGAGTGGCCACCTCAAACAGAGGCTAGGCAAAATGAGGAGAATAAAAGCAGGTATTTATTGAATAAATACACCTAGGGCAGTCAAAAGCCTCTGAGGGGCTACAACCAAAGTGGATGATGGCAGGAATGGCTCTGGACAGGAGCTCCCCAGAGGCTGGTGATGCCTTGGAGTGGCTATCTCAAACAGAGGCTAGGCAAAATGAGGAGAATAAAAGCAGCTGTTTATTGAATAAATACACCTGGGGCAGTCAAAAGCCTCTGAGGGGCTACACCCAAGGTGGATGGTGGCAGGAATGGCTCTGGACATGAGCACCCCAGGGGCTGGTGATGTGGTGGAGTGGCCACCTCAAACACAGGCTAGGCAAAATGAGGAGAATAAAAGCAGCTGTTTATTGGAGGCCTTCAATAAATACAGTAAATTTTGGGGCAGTCAAAAGCCTCTGAGGGGCTACACCCAAGGTGGATGATGGTTTTTATTACAGTTATAAGTTTGGTCCATTTATGCATCAGGGGTTAAACCTCCAGCTGCAGCTTCAGGTGATGAAGTCATTTACTCTCAGTTTGCCCCCCCCAGTTCACTGCTGTTTACATCTCTCGGGGCCCGAGGCAGTGAGCTGTCCTTGACTTTTCAGGCCTGGAGAGGAATTGTTTTGTCCGAAATAAAAGAGCAGAGCAGCAGCTGGCAGGCTATGGACTTTTGGAGTCACACACAAAAGCGGCACAGGATCTGAAAAAGCACAAAAGCTGAATTTGCCGGGAGCTGAGCCCTGGGGACACACAGGGGCACCCTCAGGCAGGTGAGGGAGCAGCTCTGCCTGGCCAGGAGGAGCAGGGCTGGTGTGACAGCCCTGGGACAGGTCACAGAGCCAAACCCCTGCGTTTTTGGTGAGGTTCTCATTTCACTGGTGAGCCCACACTCAGCTGCGTAGGATAAGCCATGAAGGGCTTTATCTGATGGGTGGCTTCTTTGTTGGAACTTTAGGGGTTGAAAAGTTTAAGCTTTTTGTGCTAAAAAGTGCTAACTTTTAAGTAAGTGTCGCGTTTGATTTCAGACTTTAGAACAGGTTTTTAAGGTTAAGTAATAGTATAGGGGTTGTAAGTGTGTGGTCTAAGTACTATTGTGTGATTTTATAGGGTGAAAAACTTAGAGTTAAGGTTTTAGTGTATAGTAATACACGTGAGATAAAATGAGGAGTTTTAAGTGTTGTCTAGATATTTTTTACTATCTTTTTTTTTCATCAGTTTAAATACTTTTTTGTAATTAAGTAAAAAAAAACCCTCTGCATTGAAGGCCTTAAGTAATTATTACTAAGTCAAAAGCATAAATAATGTAAGTATTACCTTGTTATTAAGTAATTATCACTTAAATAACCTTAGAAATCACTTCTTTGGGAGTGACCCAGGCTGTGAAGGGACCTTGGGAGTGGCACAGCCCCGTTGTATTGTGTGTTTATGCGATGTGTATTATCACCATCATCGAGGCCTCTGAAATGCTTCTAAAACGCCTTTGTAGAACGTGTTACAGTTATTAGCATGCTTTAAAAAAAAAAAATCCCCTATCCATTGATTGGGGGCTGATTGGATTTTGTGGTTTTCAATTTTACTTTTTGATTTAAAATAAATAAATAAATAAACAAACCCACCCACGTTAGTTACAAATCCTACTGAGATTCAGTGCAGAGCGTTCACAGTCTCAGGCTCAATAATGCACAAATCCAGCGTGACTTTTGGGGCCATTTACACACCAAAGCCGATTTGAAAGCTCCTGCTCACTTCTATGAAAACACACTAAGATCTCATTCCGTCAATCTGGTTCCCACAACCTGAGCGGGACAGAGGAAAGAGAAATTCGAGTCCCTTGGCTGCTTCGCTTCAGCCGAAGTCGTCCCTGGCTGGGCTGGGCTGGGCTCTGCTCCTCGGGGCTCCGCTCCCGTCCCGCTCCTTGCGCAAGGGCCCCGCGGAGACAATCGGGCTGTGCCATCGCTGATAGCAGCGCTGATAAAATCCCTGTCTCCTTTGTGTCTCCTTTGTTCGCTGCCCACAGCCATCAGGGCTGCTGCGGGGAGATTTTTCACAGCACCCTGAATCACTTCCAGATGGGAATGAGAGACATGTCCTGGATCAGAGAGGGGGGGGAAAAAAAAAAAACACAACCCAAACCGAACAAAACCACCCAAACCAAACCTCTGGCAGGCCGGGTTGTTGTTTTTTTTTTTTTAGGTCGCAGGGCACAGGCTGTGCGTGCCTTAGGGGGTGAACATTGTCCCACGCTGGTTGAGTCCTTTGGGCTTCCATGTCCCAGCATTTCCAGGCAGTGGGAGTTGCAGTGGCCTCCCCAAAGCCCCCAGCAGCAGCAGCAGCTCGGCCCCGCAGCTCTGGAGAAGTTTCTCCTTCCTCCCCCAGGCTGAGCTCAGTGTCCTGAGCATCGTGTCCTGGACACACCGCGGGAGAAGGAGAGGCTGCATCCAAACTCCAAAATGCGGAGACATTCCCAGGGGAAGGCAGTGCTCAAATCCCACGGCCAGCCCCAAAGGGCAAACCTTTGTCCTCCTGCAGGATCTGATTCCCAGTGGAAGTTGCTTTCTTCTTGTGCTTTACAAAGCGTTTCTAACGTTGTGTTCTGGTTCTCAGCAGCCAAGTCGTTTGGTTTGTAGTTGAGCAGGAATTCCCAGATATTTTTTTTTTTCTATGTATTTCTCTTGGTGGGAGCAGGGGTTGGTTTCAGGTTGGAATATAAAGAGGGGAAAGTGCTGTTCCTGAGGGACAGAATTGGAATTTGCTGTCCTCTGCAGGGACATTCTGCTCACCAGACTTAACTCCGCAGTTACAACATAGCAATTACAAAGATTAAAACTTTCAGAGCTTTAAAAATCAAGGTAGAACTAAAAGAGGAAGCCAAGGGTTGTTCTGGAACTTTTCCCTCTATTCCATATGGAATTGCATCCACTCTGATTCACGCTCAGCAGTTGCCAAACAGTGACACTGAACAATGAACAAATTGATCGTTTCGATGTTCCAATCACCCAGAAACGTTCTGGTTTTATCACCAGTTTCATCTCCTGATGAACTAAAAATGATTTCTGCAGCCAAGCAAGGTGTGCTAATTAATGTAACCATCATTGTGCAAGAGGGGAGGAATGTTACACTAAGAGTTAATGAAACATTTCATTGTAATATTTGCTCTAAGAAGTGCCTGTAAATGACAGCCTTAAGGATGCTATAATTGCAAGACCTTTTTTTTTTTTTTGACAGAAAGGAAACAGCTGCTAATTATTTATGGTTATTAATCAAACCTGTCAGTTTATTCAAAGTTCATTCAGTTCACTGTAAATATGTATGATTACCAACATTTAAATGTTTTAAGCAGTAGCCTTTAAAAACTATTTAAATACACCTCTCCCTGTGGGATATAGTCCCACATCTAAAGGTAGCATTGATTGGCTTTGCTGTGCATTCAAGCACAGAATCATTTTAGGAGCTCAGAATTAAAAACAAAACCTTCCAAAATCCTGCAGGGTGTTGATTTGACAATTAGTATCTTTTGGTTTTGTAATCAGGACTGTGCCTCTAGAAGTGACAAACATGAGCCAGGAGCAGGATCTGACCCAAGGTTTGCTGGGATCCAAGGTCCATTATTCAGTGCTAAGCAACTCCATGGTTAAATTGAATTTTAAAGGAACTGTGCATTTTAATGAAGATATTCCAGTATAAATATCCTGCTGTCAGAAATCTCCCTTTTCCAGGAGCAAATTAATCATCTGTGCGTGCTAAACTCCTCCACCACACCTTCACACTCTTGAAAAGCTCTCTGAAACAGACTTTTTCTCTGGACCTCAAAGCCTCCAGGTTCCAAGCATTTGGAGAGAGGCTTTGGCTGCAGCTTGCCAGGTCCCTTGGAGCATATTCCAGACACCCCAAAGTTTCCATTCCAAGTGGGTTGAACGCAGTCAGACCTTTCGTGCCTCAAGCGTGTGTTTAGGGAGGGTTGTCAGGCTTAGCACTTCATAGCAAAGTGCTTCTGAAATGTCACATTTTACAAGCAATGCCTTTTCCTTTAAATACCAGATATTAGGCTGACAAAAGCAGGAGCTGGTCAGAGCAATCTTGGTGTTCTCTGAAAAACCAGGGGAGAATTCTGGGAAGTGGAAAAGCCAGCCTGTTCTCCTGCGCCTCTTCCCTCCCTCCCTGCCTCATTCCCTGTACAGATTTTACAAGAAGTGACCCAAAATCGTGTCCCTGCTGTTGCTGACTCGAGAACAGGACGTTTGGATCCATGCTGGGAGCATTTGTGCCGGTCTGGGACAGCCCAAGAGGATGTGGGATAATGTCTGTTCTGTGGGGATTGTCACTGAGCACAGCGTGGGGCCAGTGCTGCTAAGAAAATTCCAAGAAGAAAAAGAATAAACACACACAAGTGCAGGGTTTGTTGGAAATGGGCTTTGCTGGCGTGTGACAGCTCTGAAATGTTTTCCTCCCCTTTTCTTCCCGAAGATCCTCTTGAGGAGGAGAGCTCCAGGGAGAAGGTTCCAGTTGAACTGGGGTGTTTCTGGTTCAGACTTTATGGGACAGGATCCCCATCCAGCTCCTCCTCAAATACTGCCGGGCCTCCATCTGAATTCCAGCTCTTTGGGCAGCGTATTTCCCAAAATTCCTGTTGCAGCTTCCTGACTTTCAAGTGAATTGCACAGAACTTTTCAACAGCCCGTGCAGGTAGAGGCCAAAAAGCTGCTGCTGCTCCCCCTCTCTAGGTCAGGAGGGAGGAACCCAAGCAGAGATGCTGCTCACACCACATTTTCCAGCAGCAGCTGCTCCCTCTTTTGTAACACTTCCAAATGTGGCTCCGAGTGCTGCTAGAACAGCTCCTGGTGCACATTGCCTCGAGTGGGGAGTCATGTGCTGAAATCAGCCTGAAATCCACCCCAGTTGTGTGAAATGTGCTGAATTTCCTGCACAGAATTCGTGACAGCGCTGAGGCTTTGGCCAGGGCTGACACCAGGTGCCTCTTACGCTGCTAAATGGAAGAAGTTCTGGAAAATGCCCCAGAGTATAAAACTTAGAGCAGGAAAAGTAACCCCTGGAATAATCCCCAGCAGGCTGAGTCGTAGCTGACCTTCAGTGGGGAACATTTCCATTTCCATGTCCATTCAATCTGATATTTGAGCTGGAATTGTTAATAAGAGCTGCTTTTAATGCTGACATTTTGATTTCCTCGAACTCAGATGGAGGTGCTTAAATAAATGTGTTTTGAGGGCTTTAATCAAATGGTTTTTGAGAGTGAAAGGCTGTTCTTAGCTCTGCTGGCTGCAGCCATTTGGGGAGTGGTTACACTTTCAGGTCTGCCTGTCATTACTGGGCTACTTTTGTCTCCATCTGCCCCTTCCAGGCATTTCTGTGGTGTAAAAAACCTGATTTGGGTCAGGACTGATCCCAGCTTTAAGGAATGTTGTCGTACAGGACTCAGAATCCTCACATTTGGCTAAAATAGTCCAGATCTAGGAAAAAACCTACAAATAAATTAATATCTGGTGTTCTTTAATATCAAATTCTGATTGAGGATAACCGTAATGAGGGAATGAACCTGATGTTGTTTCCCTGGTAATTTCAGGGCAGATCCGGTCCCATGTCCCAAACACACCTTTTAAACAGCCCAGGGTGTGCTGGCCTCAGCTCACAGGTGGAGATCAGCACGTGCAGGATTTAATATGGAACATTAAAAGCTGTCAAAACAAATGATGCTGCTTTGTAGGCTCCTGCCATCTCCCTCTTCCTCCCCACCCCGTTCCCCCGTGGGACTCACTCCGTGATTTTCAGCAGATTATTCCAAAAGCTCTACGTGCACTTGGGGAAACAGAAAGGCCAGTGAGTCACAAGCTGAGCACCGAGGGAGATGAATACCCAGGATTAGCACGGGGATGTTTGAGCTCTGCTGTCAGCCACTGAGGATTTTGAGTTTGGGGCTTGAGGCTCACCCCAAAATCAGAGTTACGGTGTGGGGGACGGACAAAACCTGTGTGTTTTGGGGAGCCACCACCCAGCTGGCATGCAAAATATTCTGCATTTTTACAAGCTGGAATGCTGGTGGATTGGGCAATGGAGATTGTCCGAGCTCCCTGTGCTGGTTCTGCTCGCTGACCGTGTCCCGCGCTGCAATCCCAGATCCGCCGATAGCGCTGACTCACGGCTTCGCTTCACAACCCACTCGGCCCAAACAGGACATTTTTTGCAACATTCTGCATTCTTGGGTGACTCTGCTGCCTGCAGATATCCCTGGATTTCAGCTGGGGGATGACAGTCCCAGCCATTTCGGTGAGAGGCAAACCAAGGGCACAAAGTTCACCTGGGGTGAGTCGGCGAGGTTGACATTTCCCCCTTGGGGACATAAAATACCTATTGGAGGAGAACAGATTAAAATTCCAAACTGAAGCAGGTTTTTAAGCTGCCGTCCTAAAGGATAATGCTTTCAAGTAATTACATTTAGCCATGAAAAAACTGCCATTTCGTTATATTTTTTAATTACTGTCATTGAAATGCTCACTCAAAATGTAAGGGGTGACTTTGTGTCGTGTGTTTCCACAGCTCGAGCAAGGCATGGGGGCACAAAGGGTGCTATGTGTCTGAAAGAATTCCTATGGATTATAGCTGGGATGCTTCCTGAAGCCACATTCTCAACTTTCATATTGAGAAACTTCAGGAAATTAAACTGAGAGGAAATAAAGGCAAATTTAGCGTTAAATTGTGACCTTTTAACCTTCCCAGGAGCCAAGGAACCTGATTTAAACAGGTCTAACATTTTACCAGTGGCCTGTTCTACGTGGGCAGCCTTGCTCTGCCCCTTGTTTAACATTTCTGAATAATTTTCCTCATGAAGAGCTAAGGATTATTAATAAACTTTGCATCCAGTGCCAGTGGCCAAGTGGAGCTTTTCAGGTAGATCCAGGTCTGTGCTTTGAACTTCCAGGATTCATCCCTGAGGTTCCTCTTCCATTTCCTACCCCAGCATTTATTTCACCACAAAGGACTTTCACTCTTGACAGACTCTTTAGACCCAAAGTTTTATTATCTCCAGGTTAAAACCCGATTTAATGTCTCCAGACGGGTCTGGGGATGAAAGCAACACCTGGATTTGGGGGCAGATCCAAGCGGGGACCTTTCTGCTCGTGGTTTACCCAACTCTCCTGCAAGGGTGACACAGAGCACAGTTAATCCTCTGCATCTCTCAGACTTCGGGGTTGTTTTTTCCTCTGCTTGAACTCAGATCGTTGCTGTGTGGTCTGGCTGGGGAGTTCCTTCTGTGCCGTGGGCCTCTTGTGAAAGTCATCTCGAGCTTTCAGAGGAGGAGGTTTTGGGGCACCTGCAGGGGTGCAGGAGGTGGTTTTTTTTGCACAGAGAGGATGGAGGGAGCTCGGGCTGGAGGAGTTTGGGACAGGGAGAGCCCCTGGGCTCAGCTGGGGGCTGGCACAAGCAGAGCCCCTCTCCAGCACACCCAGCTCCTGGTAAGAATCCTCGGCCAGGCTGTGGCTGAGCCAGCTCCAGAACCGGAAGCCGTCCAGCCAGGATGGTGCCCCACCTAATTAAGGCTGTTGAAAGGCAGGGCTAATTAGTTTAGGTGGAGCACCTCATTAGCACAAGGATGTTGCTTCCAGGATCCAAGTCGGTTTCCCCGCACGTGTGAGCTCCCCGGCGCTCTCCCACATGTAGCAAAATGAGATAATGCAGTGCCCAGGTAAATCCTAGGTGGGTACCGAGGTCATTGCATCATCATATCCTGAGTTTTCCAGGGCTTTCTCACACTCCTGCTCTCACGTGTGCTTGGGAAGAAAACACTTCTGCTCACAGGGTAAAATGTCCTTGCTGTGACCCAGCCTGGCCTCGTTTAGTTAGAGAAACAAAAACACCGTGTGGGCAACACTGTGATTTGCAGGAAGCTGGGATTGGGATTTGAAATCCTCAGGCTCAGCTCTAGGGCTGGGCTGGAGGCTTCCTTCCCATCCAAACCCATGGGCATCTCCGTCCCAGCCTGCAGCTCTCTGGGCTCTTTTCACTGCTCTTTGGGGACTGTGGGGAGTAAAGCTGGGATGGGGCTTCACTTAATTTAAAAATCCATCATGACCTTGGAAATTCTGTCTTCAGCAATGTGCTCAAAGTGTGTTAAATTCCCTACAAAATCATTCCTGGTGTTCTCCTTGCATCTCCCTCCCTTGTGTGCACTGTCCATCTTCTGCACCCACTGCTAGACCCTGAGCAGGAGAATTCCTCTCTTGCTTCCTGTTTTTCCTCCTGTCTTGTGATTGAGGCAAGAATCCTCCAGGGCAAGGAGGAATCAGCGTGGTCAGTGAAAGGATAATGTGCCAGACCCTGAGATAAAGTTGGAACTGAGGAATCTTTCCCGTTCATTCAACAGGCCAAGATTAGATTCTGCCTCTCTTGCCATTTCTGCTTCTCCCTCTCGGTGGACCGAGGAATTCTTACTATGCAGGCAAATCCCGTTCCCAGATTCCCCGCTGATAGCGCTGCTAAGTGACATCTGACAGGATGCTTCCTGCATTTTGTTACTTCCATTTGGCACCATAAAAGCACTGTCACTTACCCCTCTGATTTGTGGCACCTCAGCTGCATTGTTCCCTGCAGCGGGGAAGGACACTGGGAAACGGGGATTGCCTTGTGGTAAAACCATCCCACCCTACTGGAGGGGAGATGCTATCTCCAGTCGAAATCCTTCCTCAGAACATCTCCAGTTTTCCTTCCTCGTTAGCATTTCAGATTAAACCTTTAGGCTTATCTCCACATCAGAAATTACCTCTCTGGGAAGCTTCATCAGCTTCTATCAGCCACCTTTAGGTGCTCTTGGTGTTCACGCCTCGTTTTTTGCACCTCATTGTCATGCGAAAGGTGCAGTGGAGCTGGGCTTTGGGAATCCGGAGCTTTCATCTCTTCCTGTAGCCTCTTCAAAGCTGAGCTTTGCAGGGCTGATGTACAATCAGGCACATTAAAACACGCAGAATTGATAGAGAAGTGCTTTTAGAGTTTCATCCAGGAGCAGGACTTTTTATTAGCTGCTGCTTTCCAGGTGTTCCCAGTGTTCTGTGGGAGATGTTAGCGTTGTTTACTGCGTGGGAATGCAGGTTCCTGGTGAAACATCTTCTGCAATGCCCATTGAAGCTCAGGTCCTTCACTCCCAGCAACATTTGGGATCTTGGAAGGACAATGCTTGAGTAGCCCCATCTCTGCATTTTTCAGTCTGGTTTTAAGGTGTCTGTGGGGGATAGCCCAAGGTCTTCTGAAAAACTACAGCTGGACCCCCAGTGGACTCCTGTGCCAGTTTAGAGCTTCAGTTTCTGGTGCTCAGCCAGGCGCTGATCCAGCTGGGCTCATCCAAGGTGGTGTCCTGGTTGCCTTTTCCATGTCATCCTCCTCTCCCAGAAGTACCATCCCTGTCCTCTCCTGCAAGGGGTGATGCTGTTGGCACTCTGAGTGCCCTGCTGCCCACCCCAGGGGACTCTGGCTGTTGCATTTTATCTTCTTTTCTGCCTGAGTCGGGATTAAATGCTCGAGATGGTGTTTCTTGTTTGGACTCGGATGTTTATTAATCCTTATCTATATGATAGTCTCACAAGCCATGAGTGCTACAGCACTGATAGCTAACAGGCTAAAAATGGAGCCATATCTTTCTCTATACAAGGCCTTTTAAAGGATAAACTGCCCAATTAAGAAATGACTCCTAAATTATTTTTACTTTTAACCCAATAACCAACCACCCATGCCCTGCAATGTGGACTTTTGTATCCAATTACAAAACACCATCCAGAGCCATGGAGAAGAAGGTGAAAAAGAAGGGCTCAGCCTCTGCTCTAAATCCTCCACCTTGCTTTATCTCTATCACTGCATTCTAAACCCTTAAACTCTGAGTTTTGCCCCCTGTGCTGTCACACCCTTCCATCCAAACCACACACCCACAACCCCAGTGCTGTCACTCAATTTTGGGAGCCTTCTCCAGGGCCTCAGGTGGAATGCAGGGTTTGCTTGGGGGGGTCAGTGCCTGGCAGCACAGAAAGCCTGGACTCCTCAGTGCCCAGGTTTCCAACACCTGGCTGATGCCACTGAAGGAGTGGCTGCACCATCCCCGCCAAGCCCGGCCAAACCGAGCGGCTTCTCGGGCTCCGGAGATAACGAACCGCAATCACGGCGCTGTGCACTAATTGCTGGCCAGTCCTGGTTCCTCTAACAGTCAGTGGGCTGTCAGGGAGCTGCCAGCCCGTGCTGGTGGCCTCGGTGACCCGATTCTCATGACCTGGGTGGTGATCCACCACCCCAGCCAGTACTGGTGGGTACAGGCAGGACTCTGCAGGTTTGTCCAGTTCTGCCCTAACCGGCTTCCTCAGGCTTGGCTCCCGCTCCAGGCTGACCTCTTGGGATGAGCTCCCTGGAAATGCTTCATTGCTGCTCCCAAGCAGCAGCTGATGTCCTGCTGCTCACCCTGGACTGGCTTACAGGAACTGGGACCAAACTGGGACTGGCCAGCACCAGGGCTCTGCAAGAACTCCTCTGTTCGCTTCCACTCCTGCTTTGCTCTCAAGACCCTGTCATTGTCATAAGGTTCATTTCATCCCACTTGAGCCACCTAAAAATTATAGACCGGTCTTAAGTGGTGGCTGCTTTTTTGAAGAAAAGCTCGGGAGCAAACCATCCTGTTGTGCAGGAAGATCAGGAATTCCAGTGGAAGCCAACTCGGTGAAGCCAGGAGCTTCTCAGAGAGTGAAAATGCAAGAAAAGAGCAGGCAAAGAGTGGGAAAGACTGGGAACAAGGGAGGCATGGAAAACTTTGGGGATGTGGGGGTGTGGGGCTGACCAAAGGCTGAGGGAGCTGTGAGTGGTGAGAGGATTCCAGTGGGGGCATATGGAGCAGGGAAAGAAAATACAGAAAGAAGTGTTGATCCATGGGTGAAACAACCTAATGATAATGGTACAGGAAAGACCAAAATAATCAGTGGTTTTTTTGTCTCAGTCTTCATCCCTGAAGACTTCCAAGCCTTCTTGGGAAGATAAGGGATGTGAGGAAGCAGTGGGCTGGGGACAACCTGGAGGAGGTGGAGGTGTCCAGGTCCACATCATTGGACAAGGGTCAGGCTGGAAGAGCTGTGAGGCCAACGTGAGTCGCTCATGAAAACTGTGGTGCTTAGGAAGGTGACAACAGGAAAAAAGTGCATCTTTGAGAAGGGTGGAGCAGATTAGGGGAACCATGGACTGGTCAGACTCTTCTCATCACCCAGAGGTCACTGAGGTTGTCCTCTGGAGCCTATTTCCAAACAAGAAAGACAAGAAAGAAAACTGGGAATGGTGGATGCAGACTTGCCAAAGCAAACTGTGTTGGAAACCTCCTCCTCCTCCAAGGGCTGGAGGATGGCCCTGGGGACGTGGAGGGCCCGTGGGTGGCTGTGCAGGGAGCACTTTGGCCCCATTTCCCACAGCATTCCCACATGGCAGCTGCTGACAGGGCTGGGCATGGCTGGACACCAGGCTGGGGGTGAAGGCTGCATGTCCAGGTGGTGGCTGATGCCAGGGAGGCTGTGGGGTGTCCAGCAGTGCCCTGCAGCTACTCCAGCAGCAGGCTGGGCTGGTGCTGATGCCTTGGGAAGGCTGAGCTGGAACAGAGACTGGACAGAGCTAAGAGAATAAAGTAGATATTTATTGAAAACCTTTAGGATTCACCTTGGGCAGGACAGGGCCTGACCAGGGCTACACCCAAGTTGAACCGAAAATGGACACAAAATGGTCACAAAATGGTCACAAAATGGACTCAAAATGGTCACAAGATGGACACAAAATGGCTGACTGGTCACAAGGTCTCACACTTTGATCAGTTTTGGTCCATTTGCATTTTGGGGTTTAATTGTCCAATTCCAGCTCCAGGCTGTGAGGTCCCATCCTTCTTGTTCCTCCCTCCAGCCACCCTTGTTTGTGCTGTTGGGCTGAAAGTTGTCCTTGGTGCGCAGCAGGAACAGGATTTGTTTTGTGTCCCTGCTCTGTGAATGTGAGGCTCAGAGCTGCACCCTGGGCAGCACAGAACCTGAAATCCATGGAAGCTCAAACTGGAGGCATCAGTGCTCAGCTGGGAAGGTCCCACTGTGGGTGGGAGCTGAGCCAGGTGACCTCTGGGGGTCCCTTCCTGTGGCTGGGGCAGAGAGGAGCCTCCTGCAGTGAGCAGAGGGTGACAGCACCTCCGGAGGGTGATTCAGCCCATCCCAGGGTACTGAGAATAGACCAGGATCACCCCTTGGAGCTCCCAGCCACTTTCCACTGCTGTTGCAGGGGGGAGCTTAGGTGATTAACTTTGGGCTGGCTAAAGATAGCCCAGCTGGGCCCCCCAGGGCAGTGACATTTCTGCAGGCTGAGATTCCTGCTCGGATTACCCCGCAGCTGGCCCGGGGCTCAGAGCTCAGGGCTCGCTGTTGACTCAGAAACATCACTGCTACTATGGCACTGAGCGACTGCCTGCCCGGGCTCTGCTGCTCTTCTGGCCCAGCCGAGTCACACCGCAGGAATTCCTCCCCTCCCTGGGAGCCTCTGCTTCCCAGCTGGGCCTTCTTCCTTCTTGGGATGCTGCAGCCCTTCGGTTTTGTGGCATTCCCTGCAGACAGGAGGTTTTTCCTTCTCCTTTTCATTCCCCCGTGGTGAAGCTGGGACTTTTCCCTTCTTGTAACCATTTTTGTGGCATTTCCTGCATCCGGGAGGTTTTTCCTTCTCCTTTTCATTCCCCGTGCCTTCTCTTGGTGAGACATCTCCTCCTGCTTCCCAGAATCTTCCAGTTTGAACCTGGATGTGTCCTGGATGTTCTTGGCGAGTGCTGTTTAATCACTGCCGTGACGTCTTCAGCAGCTCTGGAGCCGTTTTTCTTGGGGCTGAGTTTTCCCAGCAGCTGGAATGGTGTGTCCCAGAAAGGACCTGGCTTTAATTAGGGAACTTAGAATGCCAGGCTCCTCAGCAATCCACACACACACACACAAAAAAAAAAAAAAAAAGTTCATTTTTCCTGCTCCCTGTCGTTTGGAAAAGAGAAAAGAAAATACAAAATGCCCCCCGAAACCTTGGCTGTATTTTGGCAGAGGCCGTAGCTGATGTCAAGCGCTCTCATCCCCAGTTTCAGTCTCCCACATTATTCCTGGCAGCTCCAGCTCACTCATTTCCTGGCATTTTTCGCAATTAGCAGTAGAAAAGCTTTCACTTCATTTTTTTTTTTTTTTTTGTCTCTATCTTCCCCTCTCATCTCCGAACCCAGCCTGAATACAGGCCCCATTGTTCCCCCTGCTTTGGAGCCCCTGTTGGGATTTCAGCCGCGTTCCCCCACAACTGGATCTCCTCCAGTGCCACCTCACCAGTGACCCCCCTGCCAGTGGCACTGCCAGGTCATCCCATCGCCTCTCTCCGCAGGGATTTCACTCCCCGGGCCTTTCCGCCCACATCTCATCCATTAACAGAGAAAAAATCTACATTTCCAAAGTACTTTTTTTGTTTTGTTGAAAGGATAACCGGGAGACAACTCTGCGCTGATTTGCATGCAGCGCCCGTGCCCGCTCCGGCTGCAGCATTCCCGGCTCCTGCCCGTGCCCGCTCCGCAGCCAACAACGAGCCCTTGCTCTCCCTGCACGCCGGAGGGAGGCTGCAGGTGTGAGAAACCCGAGGAGGGGGGACGGCTCGAGTGACTGGAGTCCCAAAAATACGACGAGGGGAGAAGGGCAGGCTCGTCCATTTGTTGGGGAGTTGCTCGAGAGAGCGCGGCGGCGGCTCCACCTGTTCCGCGGGCGCTCGGGGCTCTGCGCCTCCCCGGGCACATCCGCACTTCTCTCGGCAGGAGATAGGATTAGATAGGATTAGGCTGCGTGGCACACGGTGGGAAGGTGGGGAGGAGGGGGAAGTGCTCCGTGGTTCCCGTGGTTTTTGGATCGCCAGCGTCCGCGGGAGCTGTGAGAGGGAGCGCGTTGGGGCTGGCTGCTGGTGTTGCTTCTCAATCACACCTTCTTCAGGTGCTCCCGTGGCTTTTCTGCTCGGGGGAAAAACAAAAAAAAAAGGCTGGGAATCTGTTCTGTAGATTCCCTGGATATTGGAATTGGGAGATCTATGAAGGAAACTTGATGGTGCTGTAAGATTTGGACGTTTCATTGCAGGTTCGAAGTGAATCTTTCAAGGGGGGGGGTTTGTTCTGTGCTCTTCGATTTTGTTTTCCGTGCGGATTTCCAAAGCTGCCCAACAGGAGGATTTCCACAGGAATGTTTTCTGGATCTGCTAGAACAATGCTTTAATTCAAGGAAACGGCTCTCCGAATGCGCTAACAGGATACATTAAAGAAATAAATCACTCGGTGTCAGTTATTCCCTCGGCGTTGTGAGGGATAAATATGTAAACACGTCCACACCATCCGTGAGCAACCACAGCTCCATTAGGGAAGGCAAAGGGTGAATGGCTCCCAGCCTGCACAAGGCCCTTGCCCATCAAGTTCTGGCATGTCCTTTGTTGATAAACCTGTTTTACTCAACGTGCTCTGGGGTTTTAGAGTGATGCTAGGCACTGGTAGTAATTAACTAACGTGGGGCAATATTCCTCCTAATGAACCTGGTGTTATGGAGGTGAAATAGCCATTTTCTGACGCTGGTTAGTAATTATTGTGGGGTGATAGTCCTGCTAATGAACCTCGTGCTGGGGAGGTGAAAGGGCCATTTTCTTTTGGGGAACGGGAGCGCCTTCGGTCATCTGGATCTGTGGGAGTTTCATCTGAGCCATGGCCATGTGGGTGCCTTGGTAAATCACTCTGACCACCCTCCTTCTCCTTCTCCTTCTCCTTCTCCTTCTCCTTCTCCTTCTCCTTCTCCTTCTCCTTCTCCTTCTCCTTCTCCTTCTCCTTCTCCTTCTCCTTCTCCTTCTCCTTCTCCTTCTCCTTCTCCTTCTCCTTCTCCTTCTCCTTCTCCTTCTCCTTCTCCTTCTCCTTCTCCTTCTCCTCCTCCTCCTTCTCCTCCTCCTCCTCCTTCTCCTCCTTCTCCTCCTTCTCCTCCTTCTCCTTTCCCCATCTCTTCTTCATCTCCTCCTTCTTCCTCTCTCTTTCTCTTTTCTTCTTTCTCCTTCCTTTTCTCTTCTCCCTCTTCCCTCTCCTCCCTTTTCCTGCCCTCTCTCCTGCCCCAGGAGTTAAGATCCCACCGTTCCCAGCTCAGCCCAGGTGGGACCAGCTGCTGGATCAGTTGGGATGGACTCTCCCACCTTCCCCCCACACGAGTTCTTAGTCATGAGCAGCCAAGGAGTGAGGAATGCAAATGAGGCCTTCAGTGACATTAATGAGCTCTATCAGCTCCCAAATAATCATCTGCCATTCATATGATCTGCTCCAGCATCTGCCTGCTCTTCTGAATCTTTTGTGTCATCTGCAATAATGACAACAATTGGGGTAATCTATTATAAATAGAGAATAATTAAAAGTGGGCTGCTTTAAGGTCCTGTGATGAATGCAAGCTCTGGGCTTGTGTCCTATGGCTTCACCTGGGAATTAGGGACATTTTAAAGTTGTACCCTTCGTGGGAGTCTGGGACTGTGCTGTCAGACATTTCCCAAAGCTGAGTTTTCATGCACCAGGATAAACATTTCCACCTTCCCATACAAGTGCACGAGGACTCCAAAATCCTCATCTTGCCCAAGAGCCGTGGTGCAGCTCAGGTTCCCAAATCTGCTTCCTCTTCACCCAATTCCCTGCCACTCCTGGAGGGAAGGAACCATCTTCCCCTCTAACACTTGGATTTTAATCTTCGGGGCTTTATGAGTTTTGCTTTAGGTTTTGTTGAATTTCATCAGCTTGTCCAACACTGAGGGAGCATTTCAGTGCCACAGTGCACAGTTATTTGGGAATAAATCCAGCATCAAAACCTTTCCGAGGCAAAAGGGAGAAACTGCTCTGAATCATTTTCCTTTCAGAGGAACAGATTTTATCCTGAGTCTGAATTGTTGAGGTAAGGTTTAGATAGAGTGATAATATTTTATTAAATCAGTTGGAATCACTGGAAAATGACTTTGGTGACCTCGGGTCTCAGCTGTTGTTGCTTCAAAGGCAGCTGGAGCTTGGGCTGGGAAGGACGGCCCCAAACACTGAAGAACTTTATAAATAGTCCCAATTTATTGCAGCCAGGATGCAGTGAAGAGTAAATATCTTAGAAGAAGTCTCATGGCACTGTAAACATGGGGAATAGACTGAGCAAAGTCAGTAAAAGCACTGGAAGCTGCTTTTAACCTTCCATGTGAAAGTTTCTCTTGGAATTTTTGGCAGAGTCTATAAGGGTTGTGAGTTTGTGGGTTTTTTTTTTTTTTTTTAAGACTTAAGCTCCACATGCCCAAGATTTACAAGGAAAGTTGTGATGCAAAAGAAGGAATTCTTTTTCCTTGCAGAAGCAGAAATGAAGACTTTTACCAGTACAGTGAGCCCACAAATTGATCTTGAACAGTTAAGGAGAGCTGAAAAAGTTTGAGAAGATGTTGGCAAATATTTGTCTTCAACATTTCTTGTCCACCAGATTTGGGCAATCTGTTCACAACACAATCCCACTGGGAATATTCCTCCTACATTATGGAGAGCTGAGTTTTTTGGCAGCTGGAAAGGGAACTTCAACCGCTCCCCAAGTTCATTAATTCACCTGCTTGGGATGTGGTGTTTTGCCCTTAAAACCCTTGTGGCCTTAGGGCCTTTGCACTTCCCTCCAGAAGAAGTCCTAATGTTTTTATTTATCAGGACTGGGGTGACAAGAGAGAATCATGATTGAATCAGGAGAGAGAAAATAAACCCCACTTGAAATTCTGGCATTTGGATCTCGTTTCAAAATGTTTCCTAACTCGGTTCCTCTCCTGCGTCAGTCCAGGGCAGAGCCGTCAATCCCTCCTGCAGACTGGGGACTCTCTGCCCACCCTCCTGCCCTGCTGTGCCACTTGGGGACATGATGGGGACAGTTTGTGGGTTGAGAGAGGAATTCTGCAGCTGCAGATAACGTTGGCCTCAAGCTCAGGTCCCTACAGGCACTGAGGGGCTGGAGCTGTGCTGGGAGAAGGATGGCACAGATGGGATTTGGGGAGAGCCAAGGCTAGGAGTTTGTCCCATTCACCCCATGATTTCCATCCATGACACTTCAGGGGCCTCCTGATGAAGTGTCTGCTTGTCCTTACACTGAGCTACTCCCAGAAAAGGGGATGCTCCTCAAAACCTTTCACTTTCCAAGTGTTCAAGAGTGAAAAAGGCCTCAGGTCCATATTGATGAGCAGCTCTCACTTTGCCCCCTGTACCCAGCACTGGTGAGGCCACACCTCAAATCCTGGGGTCACTTTTGGGCCCCTCATGACATGAAGGACATGGAGGGGCTGGAGCATGTCCAGGGAAGGGAAGGGAGCTGGGAAGGGGCTGGGGCAGCTGAGGGAGCTGGGGAAGGGGCTGAGCCTGGGGAAAAGGAGGCTCAGGGGGGCCCTTGTGGCTCTGCACAGCTCCTGCCAGGAGGGGACAGCCGGGGGAGTCAGGCTCTGTTCCCAGGGAACAGGGACAGGAGGAGAGGGAACGGCCCCAGGCTGGGCCAGGGGAGGCTCAGGGTGGATATTTTTGAAAATTCCTCCTGGAAAGGGCTGCCCAGCCCTGGCACAGCTGCCCAGGGCAGTGGTGAGTCCCTGTCCCTGGCAGGATTTAAAAGTGGATGTGGCACTTGGGGACATGGGGCTTGGTGGCCTTGGCAGCGCTGGGAATGGTTGGGCTGGATGGTCTGAGAGGGATTTTCCAACCTAAACAATTGTGAGAGAAAAAGAGAGCACAGAAATGTCACTAAGTGGGAAAAAGCCTCTAAAAAGAGGCTGCTAAGTCACCTCTGCAGTGAGAGATTCTGTGTGTTCCATCACCTTACAGAGCTGGAAAAGGAGCAGATGGCAAAACCTCCCAAAAATGCAGTTGTTGCAAAACCCTGGCACTGGAAAGGAGCTGCATTTCAGGGCATTGCAGTGTTCCAAGTGCCAGCGGAGAAACACGAGGTGAGGGCTGTCCCTGTCCTTGGAGTGATGCCTCCAGTCTGAGCTTCCATGGATTCCAGGTTCTGTGCTGCCCAGGGTGCAGCTCTCAGCCTCACACTCAGGGTCACTCAGCTCTGCACAGAGCAGGGACACCAAACAAATCCTGCTCCTGCTGCACACCAAGGACAACTTTCAGCCCAACAGCACAAACAAGGGTGGCTGGAGGGAGGAACAAGAAGGATGGGACCTCACAGCCTGCAGCTGGAATTGGACAATTAAACCCCAAAGTGCAAATGGACCAAAACTCATAAAGGTGTGAGAACTTGTGACCAGTCAGCCATTTTGTGACCATTTTGGGTCCATTTTGTGATCATTTGGGGTCCATTTTGTGACCATTTTGTGACCATTTTGGGTCCGTTTTGTGATCATTTGGGGTCCATTTTGTGATCATTTGGGGTCCATTTTGTGACCATTTTTTTGACCATTTTGGGTCCATTTTGTGCCCGTTTTGTGTCCATTTTGTGCCCATTTTGTGTCCATTTTGTGCCCGTTTTGGGTCCACCTTGGGTGTTGCCCCAGCCAGGCTCTTGTCCTGCCCAAGGTGGATCCTAAAGGTTTTCAATAAATCTCTACTTTATTCTTTAGCTCTGTCCAGTCCCAGTCCCAGGTCAGCCTTCCCAAGGCATCAGGAGGGACTGGCAGCAGCTCACTGAGGAAATGTCACCTCAGCTCCTGCTGGAAGTGCCACCAGCACCAACCCTCCTGCGCAAACACCGGGAAGGATTGAAAAACTGAAACTCCTCTTGTTCCTCACTTCCCCATTCTGTGTCAGCAATGACTTCACCCGTGCAAACACGACCAAAGCACCGCTGCAATTTACGGGTTTGGCTTATGCAACCCCCAAATATAAACTGAAATGTGAGATGCTTGAAGATGTGTCCTGAAGTGTTCCAGGAGCCCGGCTCCCGAAATTGCCGGCGTGTTTCCGTAAGGGCCCATGTGCCTGGGCAGTACCAGGAAGGTGATGGAAGTCAGCCACTGGCCTGGGTTTAGGAGCATTTCTGGCAGGGGGAGTTGCTCTGCTGATGTCAGTGGGACGCTCACGTTGGGTTCAGGGAAAGAACAACTCATGGAGCATCTAAACTTGTGTTTACTGTTTGTGGGAGTCGCTGTAGCAACAGCAGATACCACTCAGGGAGAGAATCCCAGGCCACTTCATCCCTGTCCTCTGCTCTGGAGCCAGCCTGGGGGAGCTGGGGGTGGCCAGCCTGGACAAGAGAAGCCTCTTGTGAGCCTCTTCCAGGGTCTAAAGTAGCTCTGAGAGAGCTGGACAGGGATTTGGGACAAGGGCCTGGAGGGACAGGACACAGGGAATGGCTTCCCACAGCCACAGAATGGAATTAGATGGATGTTGGGGAGGAATTATTCCCTGGGAGGGTGGGGAGGCCCTGGAATGGATTTCCCAGAGAAGCTGTGACTGCCTCTGGATCCCTGGAAGTGTCCAAGGCCAGGTTGGATGGGTTTGGAGCAGCCTGGGACAGTGGAAGGTGTCCCTGCCCGTGGGTGGAACTGGATGGGGCTTAAGGTCCCTTCCAACCCAAACCATTCTCTGGTCTCCATGAATATTAAATATGAAGAAAGCCAGAAAATATTTGTTATTTTAAGATCATTCCCACACAGAGTTTTTAGATTGGTAGAAGAGCAACTCCTAATGGATTCTATATCTGGCTGTTATTTTGGGGTAGCTGTGGGTCTTAAAATATTTCACGGGGGACTCGGAGCATGTATTTTAATTTCACATGCTGGTTTTAAAAGCAAATTTAGCATGAGGAGTGGGCCTGTAGCCTCTGCTTTCACAATTGAAATTGAATAGCCCCAAGTTCATCAGAGAGAGTTGGTGCAGCTGCACAGAGCCAAGGAGGGCTGGTTTGATAAGAGCTGGGGTTTCCGGGGTGATGGGCTCAGACTGCGTCACTCGGTGGCTTTGGGGACAGTTTTGAGTTTCTAAGAAGGGTTGAGCTGGGCTCTCTTCCTGCTGTGGGCAAGGCCCCCACGTGTGTGATTCCGTGAAACGAGCGGGAATGTGGTGCCTGCGAGGTTCCTGCTGCCCCAGCAAAGGGAGCCCGGCTCAGCAGCACCTTCAGAAATGACTGCCCGCCGACCACGGAGGGCAGGCAGGAGCTGGCATCAGGCATCATTTCACCAGGCAGTTTCCTTGAGAAAATGAGTGGAAAAAACACAAGGTTTAGATGAGTCAAACCCCAAAAACACCAAGAGGAGCTGCACAGGGATGCAGGTGCTGCATCTCGCTGGGTGCCAAGAGCAGAGGGAGCTTTGGGCAGGCTGGCCAGCATCAGGGAAAGAAAGCAAAATCTGAAAGAAAGTGTGAATGGTGCTTTTGAAAATCCGTTACTGCGCTGGGACAGCAGCAGAAATCACCATTTCCCCCTTAAAATGATCCTTAGCAGGAGCTGATCGCTCTCATTTTATTGTGTCTTTGCCATTGAAATGACCTGAGGCATCTTAAGTGGCCGTTTTCAAAATATCCGAGTTTAAATGGCTCATCCATTGGCCTCTCGATGGTTTTTGGTGCAAAGGTTTAGGCGAGTGACAATGCTGGTGTTTTACATGAGTAAAGCATGGAGGGATCCCCGCTGCTCCCAGGATTCCCTCAGGAAACCTCCCGGGAATGAAGCAGGGAGGCAGAAAGCGAGGGAAGGAGGGTCCTGATGCACCCCGCTAAAAATTCCTGAGAACATTGCGAATGTGTCAAATATTCACTCTTTATTTAGCTCATCTTCTGAAACCCAAAAATAAATATAAAACACTTAACAGCCAAACCCTCTAAACCCTCAACTTTCCTAATTCACCTCGATATCCTTAATATGGAATAGCTGTGATTGTTTTGGAATTTTTTTTTTATCTCCTTTTATTACATAAAACTCAGATTACAGAGTCCAGGAATATCTTGAATATCAGCTCTGGGGAACGTGAGTCCTTCAATATCAAGAGCAGATTTCTCTTCTTGGTCTTTCATTCCCTGATGGCTCTTTCCGAGGTGAAGACTGGAAGTGAAGTGACAGTGGCAGCGGGTCCTGCAGACCTGGGCAAGGCTGGAAATCCCCCAAAAGGCTAAAATTAGGGTCTGGTGTCAGAGCCTCTGTGAACCTGTTCCTTCTCCTCCTCCAGGAATGCACACATGCCGTGGCTGTGCTTCCTGAGGAGCCTCGGAGCAGGAGAACACAGGGTTTGATTTAAGCAGATGGGGTTTAGTCTAGCTGAGAGGGGTTTTTTTACCTGTTCCTCAATTTATTTTACCTGTGCTGCTTTTATCAAGCCAAACATTTTCTGCGACAAGTGGTTTGAGTCCTTCTGGGTCAACTAATTTACGTGATAAAATAGTTGAGAGGGAATGCTCCTGGTGGAAAGGAAAATACACTGAGCTTTGTGTGATTTTGGCTGTTTTCACCTGCTTTTTGACTATGCAGGAATGAGAGAACTTTCAGTGTTTGGAGCTCTGTGAGCACAGAAAAAAACCCCAAAAACAACCAAACAAAAAACACCATTAACTTCCAATGCCACAAAGATTTGGATTCACCAAATCTTTCCAAGGTGTCTGTGCCAGGTTTATCGCTGAATTACCTTTGGCAGGGTTTATTTTCTGTTTACCCTCAATCATTTAATGGAAGTTCCCTACCCAGGGCTGCTTTATTGATGTGCTGAATGTCAGAGAGGAAGAGACACCAGCACAGGGTGCAGCTCCTTCCCCTGGGGACACGAGGGACACGAGGAGGGAGGGCAGGGGGACACGTCTGGAGTCTGGAGCTGCAGCTCAGCTCCTGATTGTCTGAGCAATCCTGCCCTGTGATGTCACTGGTACCTGCCACTAGCAATGCTGAATCCATTAGCTCTGACAGATTTATGGGATGAGCATATGTCACCGGGATTATGAGAAGCAGTTACATTCATGGGGAGATTTTATGATTCACTGTATCCGCTGGTGGAAACCTTAACTTTTACACCAGAGCTGCTGGGGAGCGCCGTGTCCTGCTGCCAGGGTCAGGGAGCCGGGCTTGCTGGGAGCAGGGAGCAGCGGGGTTTGGGGTGCAGGGCCTGCTGGGGGGCACTGGGGAGTGGGGCTGATGGGGACAAAGGCAGCAAAGCTGGGGAGCCGGGAGTGACAGGGAGCAGGGCTGGGAGTGGGGAGCAGGGCTGGGATTGGGGAGCAGGGCTGGGAGTGGGGAGCAGGGCTGGGATTGGGGAGCAGGGCCGGGAGTGGGGAGCAGGGCTGGGAGTGGGGAGCAGGGCCAGGAGTGGGGAGCAGGGCTGGGAGTGGGGAGCAGGGCTGGGAGTGGGGAGCAGGGCTGGGAGTGGGGAGCAGGGCCAGGAGTGGGGAGCAGGGCCGGGATTGGGGAGCAGGGCCAGGAGTGGGGAGCAGGGTCAGGAGTGGGGAGCAGGGTCAGGATTGGGGAGCCGGGTCAGGAGTGGGGAGTAGGGCTGGGTTTGAGGAGCAGGGTCAGGATTGGGGAGCAGGGTCAGGATTGGGGAGCAGGGTCAGGAGTGGGAAGCAGGGCCAGGAGTAGGGAGAAGGGCTGCCGGGGTGGAGAATGGGACCAGGCAGGGCTGGGGAGCAGAGCTGGTGGGTGTGGGGAGCAGAACTGTTGGGGAGCAGAAGGAGGCAGGGTTGGGGAGCAGGGCTGGTAGGGAGAAGAACCGTTGGGATTCGGGACTGTTTGGGTTCAGGGCTGATGGCGAGCAGGCTCCGGCTGCTGCGGGGAGCGGGGCTGCGGCAGGAGCAAGAGCAGCATCCCGCGAGCAGCGGGGGAGGCCGATCCCCGCAGCAGCCGGGGCGGGGGGGCCGCGATGACGCTCCCCGAGCCGCAGCCCTGCCCTGCCCTGCCCTGCCCTGCCCGGGGGGCGCTCGGTTCGCCCCGAGCGGCGGGGGCAGGGCCGGGCCGGGGCGGGCCGGGGCGGGGGCCGGGGCCGGGGCTGGGCCGGGGCCGGCGGCGGGCGGGGACTCGCTGGCGGCGGCCGGGGCAGCGCAGCGGCGGCCGCGTGATGAGGGAGCGGAGCGGCACCTCCGGCGGCGCTGGCGGCGGCTCGGGCGGCACCGCCATGGAGAGGCGGCCGCAGCGCCAGCCCGACTACATGTCCGTGTGCCTCTTCGCAGAGGAGCCCTACCAGAAGCTGGCCATGGAGACGCTGGAGGAGCTCGACTGGTGCCTGGATCAGCTGGAGACCATCCAAACCTACCGCTCCGTCAGCGAGATGGCATCCAACAAGGTGAGCCCACGTGCGGCACCGGGATGCGGAGCGGGGATGCGGGACGGGGATGCGGAGCGGGGATGCGGAGTCTGATCCCGACCCGTCCCCGCGTCTGTCCAGGACAGCAGCTCCAACTTAGTTGCGGTGAAAGGGCTGCGGGTTTCCCCGCGGAGACGCGTCCAGGGAGAACTCGTGGTGGGTGGTGTGGGGAGATCGATCCGAGATGGAGCTGGGAGTGATCCGGGATGGATTGGGGAGAGCGATCCGGGATGGGTCGGGGAGTGATCCGGGATGGATCGGGGAGAGCGATCCGGGATGGGTCGGGGAGTGATCCGGGATGGATCGGGGAGAGCCATCTGGGATGGATCGGGGAGTGATCCGGGATGGATCGGGGAGAGCGATCCGGGATGGATCGGGGAGTGATCTGGGATGGAGCTGGGAGAGTGGTCCCAGATGGAGCTGGGAGTGATCCGGGATTGAGCTGGGAGAGCGATCCGGGATATCTTGGAGAGCCGGCTCGCTGCCCCAGGCTCATTTCCGAAAATTAAAAAGGTTTCAATTAGCGCCGGTCCCTTGGAGCCGATACGAGCAGGAACACTGTGCAAACGCCCGCAATGTAACAAATCATCGCGCCAGAAGTCAATTAACTTCATTGCTTAATAATAATAACGGCGAACTGTAAACATTGTGGGTCCGGTATTTTACGGCTGTTTTGGCTTTCGGTGCCGTTTTAATTTGGTTTTTAATGCGCTGGGCTGGCAGCGCTCTGGCAGCACGTGGTGAGGGTGGGCAGGCAGGGATGGTGACAGGGCAGGGATGGTGACAGGGCATCAGCTCCGGGGGCTGCTGCTCTGCCGAGCTCTCCCTGGGAGCGAAACGCCACTTGAGAGTTTCTCTGCACAGAACAAAACGCTGAAATAAAGCAAGAGAAGTCCGTGGTGTTTCAAGCAGGAGGAGTGCCAGGAGTATCTTGACAGGCAGCAGAGAGCGAAAGGCGAGTTCTGAGCGCCTGTGTGCAACTTTTGGGGAGTTGAAGCTCCAGTCCGCCTGAGCGCAGCTCGGCTCCAGCAGCTCCCGGAGCCTGCAGGGGAGCCGGGCACAGCCCCGGGCACATCCCCGGGCACATCCCCGGGCACATCCCCGGTCACATCCCCGGTCACAGCCCCGGTCACATCCCCGGGCACATCCCCGGTCACATCCCCGGTCACAGCCCCGGGCACAGTCTCGGGCACATCCCCGGGCACAGCCCCGGACACATCCCCGGGCACATCCCCGGGCACATCCCCGGGCACAGCCTGGCAGCTCCCAGCCCGCTCCTGCCCCTTCCAGGGTTCCCAGACAGCGCTCCCAGCCCCGCCGTGCCCACTGGAGTTGACACAGCCACAGATTCCCAACCCAGCGCCCATCTCGGCGTCTTTGCCCCGTTGGTTTTAAACCAAGTTCTGCACCACCCCGAGGTTGTTGTTGTTTTTTTGGGGTTTTTTTGTTTTTTTTTTCCTAATTGGAAATGACCTGCAATCAGAGATGCTGAATCAGAAAATGAATTTGTGGCAAAAAGTTAGCAAAGCAATCCCGCGTTGTTTCAGCTTCCTCTTCTGGTAGCGATTACCACGATGTGCAGGGGCAAAGGAAGCAGTAAAAGTTTTATAGACCGAGCTTTCAAGAAAGGAATATTATCTTTTTTTTTTGCGTTTGAGTTTGCGTTGAGGGAACCCTGGATGAAAACTGAGAAGGGTTCAGGCTGCACCTCCAGTGCGAGCACGACGCCCTTCAGTTTGAGGTTAACTTTTTTTTATTTTTTTTTCCTGCGTGACAAATCCGGCCTGGTGAAGGTGAAACTAAATTGCTTTTGTAGCACTTTCAAGTTGCGATTACTCGGGGTGCAGATGCCTTGCAGCTGGCTCGAGCAAAAGCTTCCTGAAACTTGGTTCTTTCATAACCCGTTTCTGAGATGTCTGCGCTTTTTTTTTTTTTTTTTTTTTTTTGGTCAACTTCCAGTTTCACAGTTTTCAGCTGTGAAAGAGAAGCATAAAATGGCCTCACACCTCGCTCGCCTTTGCCCCGGAGCTGTAAATATTGTCACAAATCACGGCGCGGTTTGGGTTGAGAAGTTTAGCTCCGATGCCTGATGCTTTGGGGGATTCGTGGCTTTTTTCGGGGGGGGGTTTAGGTGGCAGGCGATGTGAGGAGAGGGTCTGGCAGTGCCCGGGTGGCTCCTGCATCTCCAGCAGGAGGCTGCAGCCGCCCTTCCCCGCTCCGAGCATCCCATCCCAGCGCCAGCTCCGCTCCGAGGCCACCTCCATTTGTCACCGGCGAACGGCAAAGCCGGCAGATGTTTTGAAAACAGGATGCTTGGGCTGCGCGTTATTAAAGAAAAGAAAAAAAAAAAAAAAAACGGAAAGAGAAACAGCCTAGATAGGAAGAAAGCAAATCGGCTCGGCATGCTCCCAAGCGCAGCAGCAGAATAAACACTGACCTATCTTCCTGACCTCCGCTCTCGCCGGTTCCTGGCCCCGCGCCACCCAAGCCAAACTACGTCATTTGAGCCTGATAGTAGGCATGGCACAGCTGTTGCAAGTGTGACTCGAATTTCCTGTCTCCTTCCTGACAGACGTAGTTTAGAAAATCCAGAGTTGCAACAACAGCGCCGAGAGAGGCAGAGAGAGAGAGAGAGGGAGGCTCTCGGCATCCGTGTGCGCGCTGGGGGATTCTCAGGAGCGCTGCGGCACAAAAAAAAAAAACACACAAAAAAACCTCAAAAAAAAGAGAAAAAAAAAAAAGGAGGCAGCGGAGGGGGAAGAGCCATGCGGGACGGCAGCCGGGCTCTGAGCTGATGGGGGTCGGAAGGCAGCGCTTCAAACATGTGCGTATTCCTGGTGCAGGCGGGAGCTGAGGGGCAGCAGGAGCGAGGGAAGGAGCGGCTCAGCTTGGCGGGGCTGCGCTGCCCTCAGGGAGCCCCGGGACCCCGCAGTGCCACCCGCAGGGATCCCACGGGAAGCTGGCAAAGAGGGAACCCCCCGCTCCCTGCCGTGCCAGTGAGTCCTGCTGCATTCCCAGCGCCGAGCAGCCCAGGCTCTCTGCAGAGCTAACCCGTGCGCAGCGCCCGGATCTCTCAGATTTAGGGGAAAAAAACAATAACCTGCAAAAATACCTGCTTGCAGCTGCCGCGGAGGGAGGTTGTTTTCTTAACCCTGAGCTTCCTAACAGCTTTTGCTGGGAGCTGATAGGGCCCTGCAGCTTTGCACGGGAACAAAATAACCTGGAAGGAGCTCTGCAGGCACTGGGTGCTGCCCGAGGGAGCAAACCACACTTATTTACATTATTGTTGCATATATAGTCTGGGGTTTTTTTCCTGCATTTATCACCCTGTCCAGCTTCCAGCTCAGGCAACTGCTGTGTCAGAAATGTTTGTGAGTCAGTGATGATAAAGAAAGGGGGATTTTCTGTCTTGGCATCAGGCAGCTGTCCTTAGCCTCACTTTAGCTGCAGATGGGACCTGCTCTAGTCCCTAATTTGGGATCTGGGGCAGGATGTGCTCAGTGTGTCCCCTGGATCATGAGAAGGAGTCTTTTTCCCAGCTGAAATGCTGGCCTTGCAGGCTCCGGGGTTTTTCTGGGGCCGTCACATCATAAAATGGAGGGATGGAGAAGATGGATTGTTCCTGCAGAGCTGCCTGTCCGTGCAGGATGCAGCCCAAAGGGAGATACCTGCATGGACCTGAGCAGCACCTTGGGCTCTCCTTAAATGAGCCCAGGCGAATTCAGAGCTTTCTGCAGTCCGTGGAGCGCAGAGAACAGGATCTGTGGGCTCTGGGGATAGTCAAAGTTTAAATAGACAGAGTGTGAGTGGTGTCCTCTCAGGACTTTGCAAACTCTCTTGTCTCTACCCAAACCGTTCCTTGGAGGACTCTTCCTTGCAAATCCTTAAACTCCCTTATTGCTGCAGCTCTTAAAGGTGTTTCTGTTATTCCCAAGTGCCGGATAACTCCAGCCTTGCCCAGCCAGCGGCCCCGGGGGACAGCAGCACCAACCTCTCCGTGTTTCTCTCTGGCTTGGGAGCCGCAAGATAAACACAAGCGATTGCATTTCGCTGGCATTTCAAAGGGCATTTCGGGCAGACGGAGCGGAGCGAGGCCGCACCTCGCTTTCGGGAGAGGGTGGTTAAATAAACATCTGGCCACCAATGTAAACCCGCCGGGGCCGCGCTGGAGGTCGCGGCCAAGTGCCAGCGGTGGATGTGCCGGGCTGCACAAGGTCCCCTCCCTCCGGGCCAGCCCGGCAGCAGCCCCCCAGCCCCTGTCCCCCTTCTTCCTACGTGATGTTTCCCTTAAGTGGTGCCGAGCTGTTTAGTCTTCCCCTGGCTTTGCGCTGGGACTTCCTTTGTTTAATCGCCGCACAAAGAGAGGTTTGTTCGCTGCGGCAGCCGGCGGAACAAAGACACTTCCACGTCTCCTGTTTTTCCAAGGCGGGATGAATCACTGAGCTCGGCCGCACAGCGCCGGTAATTCCCGGGGATTTGCCTTTGGGGAAGAGGCGGTCGGAGCGCCCCGGCAGGGCCGGGAGAGGAGCGGAGCAGGGCCGGGAGAGGAGCGGAGCCGCTCCCGCAGCGCCGCTCCCGCAGCGCCCCGCGCACATCGCGCACACCGAGCCGCTTTGACGTCGCTCTTTAACCATTCCCTGGCCGTGCAGCCGCCGCTGCCGAGCAGGATCCCCGCGCCGCCGGCATGCTGCAGGAGGTAGGAGATGTTCCTGGCTCGCTTTGGGGATATTCCCCGCAGTTGGGTGTTCTGTCCGCGTTGGGGATGTCCTTGTGCTAGAGGACAGGGCGCTGCGGGAGCGGGCTTTGCACCAGAGGCGCTCAGAGGGGTGAGCAGGAGCTTGCAGAGGAAGCTGCTGGGTCAGGAGGGAACAGCTCTGGGTGCTGGCTCTGACCCAGCTGGAATCCCCTCGGGGTTTGGGGAGCTT
Organism: Phylloscopus trochilus trochilus; assembly: GCA_016584745.2. Lineage (NCBI taxonomy): Eukaryota > Metazoa > Chordata > Aves > Passeriformes > Phylloscopidae > Phylloscopus > Phylloscopus trochilus. The sequence continues at coordinate 1,515,019 of WQNJ02000093.1, read as the reverse complement.
GGTCCCGGTCAGCTCCCATGTTTCACCATCATGATGGACTTTAGGGTGGCTGTCTCTGTGTCCAGCCCGTTCCTCCTCCCGTGCTCATTGTCCTCTCAAGTAAATCATTCGGGGGGGTGGGGGGGTGTCAAATATGCCCTAAAAGCAGGGTGGAATATTGGGGCCATACGTATTTAATAATGCAGTATCTCGTCCTTGCGAGCCCTCTGGGCCCTCTGTCCGGGTGTCTTGGTTAAACTGCTTCGGGTATTTTAGAAATTGAAATCTTGGGAAGCTGCAGCATTGCCTGTGGGATGTGTGGGGACGGGATTAGGGGGGGTGGTGTCACCATCTGGGATACCCTCCTGGAGCAAAGGGATTTGGGGTGCTGGATGCTTTCCCATCTTCTGGGATGTTGTGGAAAATGTGTGGGACAAGCCCATCCAAGGGGGATCCCTTGGCTGTTGCTGGTGCAGCCAGCAAGGCTTTGGTGGTAGAATTTTGGTTCAAATCCTGCCCAGGAGCATTTTTGGGAGCTGTCACCCATCCCTCGGGCCACAGTGGTGCCCAGGACCTTCCGGCGTGTCCTTGAACCGATTCTGGTTTTCCTGGGATGTGATGGGGTTTTAAAAGTTCTGCATTCTCAGACTTTTACGTTATAACACGTCAGGGTGGGGCTTAAATAAATAATAGCTCAAAGGCAGGTTCAAAATGAATCATGAGCTGAGGGCAGCACTGGAGAGTGACTAAATGTGGGGAGCAGGGACCTCTCTGGAGTGAAGGATATTGGTGACATCCCAGAGCAGCAGCATCACTTGGGATGAAGGAGCTGAGAAGGATTTCAGGGCAGCCCTGATCCTCATCCTGGTTCTGGATGATTTTGTGGACAGCCTGACTCCAAACTCCTCATTTGTTCCCCAGCTGTGTTCCACGGGGCTGATCCAAATCTTTGCATGAGGTGAAATGAATCGAAAGACCTTGGGTTATCCAAGGCAGGACAAGTTGTGGAGATGGATTGGGATGGAGATTCACCCTCGGAGCTCTGAGAGGGAGAGATTCCCCCGATTAAAGCCTGGCTTAAAGCAAACCAACCAGAAGTGCCTCACCTTGCTGCTGGTTTAGCACGGATGGGCCAACGGCAGCAAAAGGATCCTGAGGAGCATTTGCCTATCTCTGTGTGAGAAGGAGTTTTCATTTCATTTTATCTCCATTAATTAGTGCCTTCTCTCTGGGTTTGATGCTTGCATTAGGCTCATTTTCATTTTGGCAGGAGCGGCTGCCACGGTTTTGGGGGGGATGCTGAGCCACACCAACTTCTTCCCTGGATTTCCACTATTTCCACTGCCCTCTTCCCAGGACTCCCTCTTTATCCTGTGTTTTCTGAAGAAAACAAACTTCTGTTGATTCAAAGTTGCCAGAATTTTTTTATTATTATTATTATTTTTTTGGGCATCTTGGTAAAGTCTTCTCAGGGCACAAAGTTATTTGAATTTTCCGAAGCCTGTTCTCCTACTCAGGTAAAACCCCAGCTGGATTTGCCTAAATGATGACTGCAGAGCTCGATTCAAATTTAAATTAGATTTAAATCGCTGCTTCATACGATTAACAAAACCCCGGCGTTTAATTGCACTGCTCTCTTGTTAAATGACAAACGCTCTGTTAGTTGTTATTTTGGGGGTGGCTTTTTTTTTCCGACTGAGGATCCAATCCAGGTTATTCCAGCCCCAAATTCCCAGCCTCTCCTGGCTCCCCAGAGGAGCAGGGGAGGCTCTTTCTTTGGCTTGTGGGCTCTCCTGACGCAGTGGCTCTGCTTCCTCTGGCACCGAGGCTGTGGTTTGCAAGGGTGTGACTGACACAAGATTTGGGGCTGAGAGCTGCAGCTCCTGCAGCACTCTCTGCTCTCGGGGCCACAGATGTTGGCAGGGCTCTCTTTCATCAGACGAGCTGCTGGAGGTTTGCATTCTGCACTGCTGCTGCCTCTCAGCAGTCTCCTTTTGCTCTCAACACGTCCAGCACCTCCTGCAGCTGGTAAAATTCTCAAAATGACATTGCAGGGCCAGCAATGTCTTGGCCTGTTTCTGCTTTTATTTGCTTGCCTCTTCTCGGAGGGAAAAATAAAAGCAGTGCTGGGCTGAGAAATTGGTGTGGACACTGACCATGCTGCTCTGGGAGCTGCTCTGGGGAGTTAGCCCTGGCCTGGGATGGGCCTTTTGTGTGGCTCTTCCTCCCAGCAGTGCAATTTGTGTTATGAAATGCACCTTTCAGCACGGGAGAGAGGAAATCCATACAAAACCCAACCAGATGAGCTGAGGTCTCCAGTTGCAGCTGTCAAAGGAATGGAGTAGGAGAGATCTGTTCTGGATATTGGGAAAGCTTTCTGGATGGAGCAGAAACCAATTGGAGCTTCCTCCAAAGGATCCCAAAGCTTCAGGGGATCAAAACCTCCCTGCTGGGCTTTTTCCACCCAAGGAGATCAACAATCTGTCCTTTGTCCCATCACACAGCCAGAAATAACTGTCCAAGGCCAGGCTGGATGGGGCTTGGAGCACCTGGGATGGTGGAAGGGGTGGAACGAGATGGTTTTCAGGGTCCCTTCCACCCCAAACCAGTGTGGGCTTCTCTGAAATCTGAAACTCTGCCAGTCCTGGTATTTCACAGATATATCCAGACAAGGGAAACTCAGCCCAAGGATTTGATGTTGGAGACTGGGATCCAGGGGCAGTGGTGCTGGGCTCTCCAGGATTGGGATCCATGGGCAGTAGTGCTGGGCTCTCCAGGATTTGGATCCAGGGGCAGTGGTGTTGGACACTCCAGATTTAGGATCCATGGACTAGGATCCAGGGACTGTGCTGTTGGATACTGGGATCCAGGGGCAGTGGTGCTGGGCTCTCCAGGATTGGGATCCAGGGGCAGTGGTGCTGGACTCTCCAGAATTAGGATCATGGGGCAGTGGTGTTGGGCTCTCCAGGATTGGGATCATGGGGCAGTGGTGTTGGGCTCTCCAGGATTGGGATCCAGGGGCAGTGGTGCTGGGCTCTCCAGGATTAGGATCATGGGGCAGTGGTGTTGGGCTCTCCAGGATTAGGATCATGGGGCAGTGGTGGTGCTGGGCTCTCCAGGATTGGGATCCAGGGGCAGTGGTGGTGCTGGGCTCTCCAGGACTGGGATCCAGGGCCCGCAGGAGCAGGCAGCAGCAGATCCAGCCCCGCAGGGCACACGGGGATTTCTCCCGGTGCCAGCCCCATCCCGGGTGGGCACGCCTTGCCCACGCATGACACAGGGATTTTCAGGGAACCACGGCGCTGCTTTGCTTTCCCCACGACCGGAGCTTTTCCCCGCGGCTACCGAGGGGGATTTTCCTCCCTCAGCACTGAGTAACACCCGGAATTCTCGGGAATGGAGCAATCCAGTCTCGCCGCGGAGCAGCACAAATCCCCCGGCGCTCTCCTTGGGCAGGCTCCTGCAGGGAGTTTTTCCTTTCCGGCATCGGGAGCAATTTGCATATTTCGAGTTCATTTGGCTGGAAATGAGCTGGAAATGCCCCAGTGCTGCGAAGACTCAGCTCCAGCTTCCAATTCATCACTTTTTTAAAAGCCCCGTGTTGCGTAAATCCCGTCCCACCCAAGGGAGGTTCTGCTGCTCTCAGAAATGCTAAACTTCACGGGAGGGGGGGAGGGAAAAATCTGAATATTGTTCTGTCTACATCAGATAGATGTTCTCGCTTTCATGAGCAGCCACATGCTGATTTATGGCAACCTGCTATTTATTTATCAACATTTACATTGTGGATTTCTAAATTATTCTAATAACATCAGGCCAACAAGTTGGTCATGATGTTGCTCCTTTAAAGTCTTCCTTTGAACATCTCTATAAATCAAGGCTGCTTTGATGTGAAATTGGAGATTTCATAAGCCTGTGTTTACTTTTGGGTTTCCAAAATCAGCTGAAGGGAAAACAAAACAAAACAAAAAAATCCCCCAAAAAACAAATAGTACTTTGTATCTCATTAGGAAGAGTTTCTAGCCCATTAAACGCGATATTGTTTTAGGAAATAAGAACTAGAAAGAGCTGCGAAAGAAATTTGATTTTTTTTTAATGACTGATGGTAGTTGACTGCAACCATTCCACTTTTCTCCAGGCACTGAAATGTGTCTGAAAACTTTCTCCTTTAACGCTGTTTAGTGTGAAACAGGCTCGTGCTTCTTGGTTGTTCGATTTTTTTTTTTTATTTATTTATTTTTATTTAAGCATTAAACGCACCTCCCATCATCCTCCGTGGAGTTCCTAGGAAGGAAAAAATCGATGGGAATTACGAAGTAACAAGGACAGCTGCAAATTTGTTTGTCACGGGGTCCTTTCTGTAAGTGACGTAACAGCAGGAAAACACAGATAAGCGGGGTTACTGCAGCTCCAAACCCCCAGGGACTTTAACTCCTGACGTCCAAACTTTCGAAGAAACGCTCCACAATTCCAAAATCCAGGAGTTTGGTTTGGTGCAACGCCGTCAGGAGGAGAGGGTTGGGCATAACAAATATTCCTTCAGTGGGGTGGCATTAATCCCTTTTTTGGTTTGGTTTTTTTTTTTCTTTTTTTTTTCTTTTTTTGTTTTGTTTTGGATTTTTTGGGGGTTTTTTTGGTGTTTTTTGTTTGTTTTTTGTTTTGTTTGTTTTGTTTTTTGGTGGGTTTTTTTTTGTTTTTGGGGGGGGTTCGGGGTTTTTTTGGTGGGTTTTTTGGGTTTTTTTGGTCTTTTTTTTGTTTTTTGGGTTTTTTTTGGGTTTTTTGGTGGGCTTTTTTGGTTTTTTGGTTTTTTTGTGGTTTTTTTTTTTTTTGTTTGGTTTTTTTTTTGTTTGGGTTTTTTTTTTTTTGTTTGGTTTTTTGTTTGGTTTTTTTTTGTTTGGTTTTTTTGGGTTTTTTTGTGGGTTTTTTGGGTTTTTTTTTGACCTGGAGTAGAGTCCATGCCCTGTCCAGTCCCTGGCCGTTCCCCACGCTCGCCGTGCTTGCTCCTGCTGCTAGCCAGAGCTCCTGGGATCTAATAGGAGCAGATATGACAAATCCACATTGGGAAAGTGGCTGATGGTCCTTTTATTTTGCCTTTGAATATCTTTTGATTCTGCTTCATCCCTTTAAAAACAAACAAAATTGGGGTAAAAATCAACGAAGTCGTCAAAGGCATCTAAAGCCTCACTTTTTTATTTGTGTTTCAGGGGAATCTGGGCTTCAGGGAGATATTTGGGAGGACATCGGGCAGTTTGCGGGGTATTTGTTGTAGTTGTCTCCATTTCTTGGCGCTCCTGAAAGCAAGAGGGCTTGATCCATCAGCTCAAAATCCCTGGATGCCACTGAGAACTACTCAATCTGACTCCCAAATCCCTTGATTCCTGAGGAGGTGGAGTGGGGTTGGAAGGGGTTTGGGTGAAAGGAGGGCTGAGCTGGGCATCCATCCCAGACAAAAGCATTCCAGGTTCCCTGTCTGAGCTGGGATGAGCGATTTCCCTCCCGTGTGTAACTCATTTCTCAGCTCAGCCGAGCTCCCGGAGCACAATTTCAGTCTTTTTCATGATGTAACTTTTGGGGGAAGTTTAAACACTTTTTGGCACATCAAGCTGAAAAAGAGTCTCACACATTCCACATGCATCAATATCAAATCGATAGCTATCAGTTTCCCTTCTGACAGCTCCTCAAAGCTTTTTGGGGGGCAAAAAAAAACCCCACAAAGAAGTGAGCTGACAAAAGGCACTTCTTTGATTCAATGCTGAACTGGTGATGTTCAGCCCCAGAAGCTGAAATCCTGAAATCCAGTGAGTTTGGTCAATCAGCATCAGCCCAAATGCAACCAGAGAAAATGCTGATCGCCCCTCACAGGCAGCGCTGTGTTGCTGGGAAAGCTGAGGGCTAGGCTCTGATCTGAACATTTTCTTTACGGAATAGATTGAAAATACAACTCTGACAGACACATGGCTTTGCAGCCCAGCTAAAGAGCTGCTCCCTGCAGTCCCCACCAAGGTTTAATTGCGCCTCTGGACCTGCGCTAATTACCCGGGTAATTAAGCGAGGAGGAGGATTCAGCGCACCTCAGCGAAAGTAACCCTCGGCCCACAAATCCCTTTTGTTCTGGGGATTTCGAGGAGAGAGGAGAGCCGGGGATGGGAGCTTTGCTTTGCGTCACAAGGGTGGGTCGGGAACAGAGTTTATAAACACTGGAGATCTGCAGCGAGATTCCTCCATCAAAGCCTGGGGTAGGAGCCCTCTCTGCAGAGCTGCTCCAGCCCCAGAGCTCCCGGAGCTGCTCTTTTATCTCCCCAATCGCCCTCAGCTCCTGCTGATGACTCGGGCTGCTTCTGAGCAGCTTCTTTGCATAAGGACTCCTGGCCTCGGGGAACCCCAGCTGGGCTGAATCGACTTCAAAGGGTTTCCAGCAGCAGCAGCTCCCTGCTCCTCTCTTTATTCCCCCCTGTGATGCGCCAGGAATTCTCCAGACTCCAGAGGGAACGGGAACAGGAATAACAGCAGGATTCGTGCTGGAGTCAGTGTGAGACTGGAAAGGCCAAGGGCTGTGGCTGCTCCTTAGGAGAGGAGCAGAGCTGTTCTTCCCATAAAGAGCCAGAAAAGTGGGGATTTCCACATTAAATCATCATCCCAATCCCCATTGGGATCATGTCACGGAATCCCGGATTGGTTTGGGTTGGGAGGGATCTTAAAGCCCGTCTCATCCCAACCATCCCAGGCTGCTCCCAGCCCCAATGTCCAGCCTGGCCTTGGGCACTGCCAGGGATCCAGGGGCAGCTCTGGGAATTCCATCCCGGCCCCTGCCCACCTTCCCAGGGAACAATTCCTGCCCAATATCCCATCCAAATCTACCCATTTTCACCTTAAAGCCATTCCCTGTGTCCTGTCCCTCCAGCCCTTGTTCCCAGTCCCTCTCCAGCTCTCCTGGAGCCTCTTTAGGCCCTGGAAGGTCCTGGTGAGGTCACCCTGGACCCCCCAACATGGTTGGGCTCCTAAATCTGTCAAATTCCATCGTAAGTTAGGCCAAATTTTCCTCCTCTGCACAAAGATGAGGCAAGTTTGGCAAGGATGGGGTGAGGGGGCAGCTGCCATGTGGCTCCAGGAGCTGCCATGCCCTTGGTGCCAACCTCACCAGGAGCCTCCCAGGGCCCCTCTGCGAGGATTTCCATGTCTGGAAGCAGAGCTCAGCCCAAGAATACAGATGGGGAGGAGGCCTGAGCAGCGAGGGGTCGGTGTGGGCAGCAGGAGGGGAGCTGGGAGCAAGCTTTTCCCACCCGTAATCAAGGAAATTCCCACCCGCAGGCAGGGCTGGAAAGGAGCTGTGTGTGATTCCCTGGAGCAGGGGATGCACGGAACAGGGTCACTGCTGGTAATCCAAGAATGATTCAGTTCTGGGAGGTTTAATTTGGTGCAGATGAGTTGGGCAAGTCACTTCAGAGCAAACAGGAAAAGCTCCACGCCATGCCGGGAGCTCCAGATGCTCCCAGGCTCGCTGGGAATGTTGGCTGTGCCTTTGGATATGGAAAATGGCACCTGGGCTTCATCCTATTCCTGTTACCTGCACTCCTCCCGTCAGTTAAAGGTGCTCATTGTGGTCCTGTGGGCGGAATTTGGGGTGCAGGGAAGGGGGCCCTGAGCCCCTTTCCTGATTTTCTTCTTTTTAAGGGAAACTCCCCCGATTTGGGGGTCAGCATTCCCTCCCTCATCCATACTCTCCTAATTCCCATCCCTTGGTGAGCTTATCAGTGCTAATTTCCTTCGGAAAAAGCGCGGGGATGATTGTTAATCACGAAAAGTAATGAAAATAGCAGCCCAGGGCTCCGTGCCACCGCTGGGCATTACCGTAATTACCCGCGCGGCTGCCGGGCCTTACCGTAATTGCACGCGGCGCTCTCCAAAGCCCCAATCCCTGGGTTTGCTCCAGTTGGAATTTTCTCCTCACTCCCTGCAATCTGTTGGTCTTCCCCGTCGCTGTCGCATGGATTTAAGGTCGGGATTGCTACAGAGGGGTCGCACATGACATAAGCCATTGATCCCTGCAGAGGCAGCAGCCTGCTGGCTCCCTGCAGAGCAATTCCCGGGAAGCAGCGCCGCTCCAGAGCCTCCTGACATCAAGGAAAAAAATCCCAAAAAACCTGCCACGAGCAGTGGAACATCTGGGATGCCTCGGTGTTTTTGAAAGAGGGGGGGTGCGTGATAAAGTAAATCCTGCTCAGGTGCCAGCATCTTTGGGATGACAAATCCCAAGAAACTTCACAAATCCTGTGGGAATTCCCACAGCTCCGGGAAGCTCAGCTGGGTTTGAGCCTCACCGTGCTTTCAGCAGTGCTGGGGTTCTGCTGCTTGTGTTTATAAAAGGCTGCTGATTAAAGGGCTGGAAAAACGGGGGAGATTAAAGCCGGGGGGGGGCAGATTCCTTTGCTTCCAGATGGGATACGAGAATCCCGAGGATATATTTTTTTTTTTTTTAAATTCTCTGCTGCAGATGCCTCGAGTGACCTTGTGGCGGCCACTTAATTGTGGAAAGGCCGCGGCCGCCCCTTGTGCTTTGTGAGGCCACTTGTGAGGTAAAGAGGTTTTTATCGGCTGTTTGTCCACCGGCACTCGGTGATCTGAAAAGGGGCCTTTGTAAGGAAACCTCGGGCCGATTGAAAGCGGGTTTGTGTGATCATCTGCTGACGGTGTTCTCCGGGTGCAGATAAAGGCTTGGATGCAGGGAAATGTTGCAGCACAGCCTTGGCTCTGCGAGGGCTCACGTGTCCCCCCGGCTGCTGCTGCTGCTGCTTGTGACCGCTGCAGGGAGGGGAGATGGGCTCAGGGCTCCCCTCCCCTGCCAGCTCTGCCCGGGGTTCCGCCCCTCCTGCTCCTGCCCCGAGGGTTTTTCTTGGCGGTTTTGTCGCTCGTGGTTGGCAGGAGGTGGAGTGGAGATCCTGGGGGGAAAAATCCATGATCCAGCGCTGTGGGGTGTGTTGCTGGGCAGCCAGAATCCTTCACATCCCAATCCTTCCTGTATCCCATGGGGTGTCAGCCCTCACACCCCTCTCCTGTCCTTATCCCATGGGATATCAGCCCTCACATCCCTCTCCTGTCCTTGTCCCATGGGGTGCAAACCCTCACACCCCTCTCCTGTCCTTATCCCATGGGGTGCCAGCCTTCACACCCCTCTCCTGTCCTTGTCCCATGGGGTGCCAGCCCTCACACCCCTCTCCTGTCCTTATCCCATGGGATATCAGCCTTCACATCCCTCTCCTGTCCTTATCCCATGGGATGTCAGCCTTCACACCCCTCTCCTTCACGTATCCCAAGAATCAGGATTTAAGCTGCTTGATTTACCTGGAATATGAGGTCTCACTGTGTGATGGAGGAGAGTAGGATTGGATGGGATTTTGGGCAGGAATTCCTGGCTGGCAGGGTGGACAGGCACACACAGGGTGCCCAGAGCACCTGTGGCTGCCCCCGGATCCCTGGCAGTGCCCAAGGCCAGGTTGGATGGGTTTGGAGCAGCCTGGGACAGTGGAAGGTGTCCCTGCCCATGGCAGGGATGGGCTTTAAGGTTCTTTCCAAGCCAAACCATTCCAGGATTCCCTATTTCTGTGACACTGGCAGGCTGCTGTGGGAAGGGACAGCAAGGACAAGGTGGCATTGTCCCAGCAGGTCACACCCCACCTTTGGGCGGGTGAAAGGGAGGTGCCATCAGCTCCCCACCTCTGCTAATCTTGAATTTCAGAAGAAGAGTCACACCTTCCTGTGTTCCAGGTGGCCGAAGGTGGGGCTGGGATCCCATCTGGAGGCTCTGGAGCGATGCCTTGTCCAGCCTGGGCTGTCGGAGGGAGCAGGGAGCGGGGTTTTGGGGCTGTGCCCACGCCTCACGTGTCCCCCAGCACGCGGGGCAGCCTCGTGCCACCAACCCCGTGTCACCAACTCCAGGCAGCTGGAGACAGCAGAGGCTTTCACAGCAAAGATGGCCCTTTTATTTTGGGAATCCTGGCCTCTGGCATGTGCTGTGTTCCCGGCACAATCATCCAAGGACGTCCTGAGCAGCGGGAGAGCTGATCGCATCCCAGCGATCCCGTGCTGGGAGCGCGGCACAAGGGGATTTGCTTTGGATTTCCATGTCAAGGACAGCTCCAGCTTCCTCAGCGAGGGATTGCTCTTGTTCGAAACGAAAAACTGCAGAACTGATTAAATATTGAAATTTGGGTTGTGCATCACAGAATGGCTGGGGTTGGGAAGGACCTTAAAGCTGAGCTCGTTCCACCCCCTGCCTTGGGCAGGGACATTACAGATGCGTTCTTTTAAGAATGAACGTGTGAATTTATGAATTGCAGTTACAGATTTAAGGGGATTGGGTCTTACGCCTCTCATCTGAAGGATATTTCAGTTTGTAAAGGGACATTTTACTGCCTTGCTGCATTTTGCCCTTTACCACGGAGGAGGAAAAAACCTGGTCCCGCCGAAAACGCCAAAAACGCTTTTAAAAACCCAGCTGGGAATATTTTGAAAATCTCTGTCAGGACAAGGGGTTAAAGCAAAGCAGGAAAGGAGAGGAGCCCGCTGCCTCCCTTTCCCCTTATTTAAATATTCCAGGAGCTTCCTCCATTTTAATTTGCCCATAAAACATGGCTGTGGTAGGGGAGCCGGCGAGATCAGCATCATTTCCCCGGCGCTGCTGGGCTGAGGCGGGCTCCTGTGGAGCGGGGAGCCCCTTCAGGAGCTGAGCGAGAGCAGCACGATCCCGAATTCCCCATCCAGCTCTTCCAGGCACGCAGCTGGGAATCCGTGCGGATCCATCCCCGGCTCCTTTGTGCGTTCCCCGGATCTCAGCAGCGCATCCACCCACGGGCAGCCTGGGCGAGGATGCGCTGCCAGCCTCGCCTTAGGCTGGGATTAGATCCCGGCTTTTTGCGGGATCTCCGCCTTCCCGGCTGAACACCGCTTGTTTTCGGGGCTCGGGAAAGGGTCCTCTCCGGTCGGGAGAGGCGATTTCTCCGCCAGGATTTGTGCTGGAGCTTTGCAAAATGCCTGAAGCCAACTATTTGTTATCCGTGTCTTGGGGTTACATTAAGGTGGGTTTCAATTCCTGAAGGATTATCAATTAACGGGTTATTAATGGCTGCTTTGCTGTCTTTTTTTTTTTTGGTGCCGTGTTGCTCGGAGAACGCCTCTGTGAGGAAAATATGCTTTAAAAAATGCTGATTTCTGTGCGTTTTGGCTAATCGTGTGTAGTGTGCATGCAGAGCCCATGGATGTCATTTTTTTTTGGGGGGGGGGGAAATTCGGTGTTGCAGGATAAAATGATGCAGCAGTGAAAATGCTGGATGATAAAATCAGCAGATCCTTCAGATCTGAAGGATGACAGCATGAATATCTAAGGGAATGATGCCCGAATCCCACATTTTGCTGTATGATCTGCAGATTTAGGGCGTATTTCTCCTCTGGATATGCAGTTGGCCGTTCGCTTGATACAAAAAATGGAGCAAATTCAGAAAATCCCGAACAAAAGAAGCTTTAGGGATGGGGAATCTCAACCTGAGATAAAAACCCGAGCTTTCAGAGAGATTTATCTGCGCCCTTCTCTCCTCGTTTGTGGCAGCAACAATTAACGAGCATCTTTAGAGGGAATGAATTCCGTGGGCTGAAAAGAAATACCCAGTCATGGTGATGCCGAGCAGGATGGAAATGAAACCATCTGTCGCCGACTCCTTCCCAAATATCCCCCGGAACCCTGCGTGTTGGGGGAGCCTCCCGTGCTAAGGCTGTGTGGATTTGGGAAAGGATTCCATTAAAAAAAAAATAAAAAATGCCATTTTTCTCTGCTCTCCCCCCCGCAGTTCAAGAGGATGCTGAACCGGGAGCTCACACACCTGTCCGAGATGAGCCGCTCCGGCAACCAAGTGTCCGAGTACATTTCCAACACTTTCCTGGGTAAGGAAGGCATCCCGAGCTTTTTGGGGTTGGTTTTGGTTTTATTTATGGCCTCAGGGAAGGGTTAAGGGCAGCCTGATCGCCCCCATTCACAGCTTCCCTCGTGGGGTTTTCACTTCCAAATGGCTGCGGGCCAGGGGGACAATGGTGTTGGGGTGAGTGTATCCACCGAGGAATTCCTTCCCCAGCCCCGGGATGTTTCTGGGAGGATTCCGTGGGGCTGCCGGTGGCTGCCTTATGCAATGCTGAGGTTTTTGTGGTGACCTTATGGGAAGGACAAAGTCACCCAGAGCCGGGCTGCAGCCACTGCCTCCTTCAGCTGCATCTTCCCTTTGGGGCTCAGACTAAATCATCTCCAACATTTAATTCATTGCTGTGTGCAAATTGGCTCATTTTGCACCAGAAGGCAGAGAAGGAAGGGGGAATATTTTGCATTTCATTCATTCTCTAGGAGCTCACAGCTCCACGGACATGAATGAACCCTCTGTGTCAACGCTTGTTAGGAGAAACGGGATTTGCTCAGGAAGCAGCTTCAGGATCTGTCACCATTTGCATCCAAAATGAGGAGCCTCATATTTATAGACATCCCTGAATCCAACAGCTCCAGAGGCTGAGTGTCTGTGGGTGCTGGGGGTTCGTGCCCTGAGGTTCCCTGTGTGACACACAATTATTCCCATTAAGGATTTAAAAGTGATTCCAACATCCAGCTGGAGCTGCTGCCTGCATTTGGGGCACTCAGCAGCATTAATAACCCGTGCAAGTTTGGAGCTGCTTTGTGGGATTGCATTGATTTTAGTGCTCAGCTGAATCCAGGGCATGAATTCAAGCAGGGAATGGGACTGGATTGGGATGCACAAAGGGGCTAATCCAGGGATTTGGCTGGGGGCTCAGCTCTTCCCAGCAGCCACGTGAGTGTGGAGCAGGAATTGCCAATGTGGCCACCAAAAATAAACCCCACAAACACTCAGGTTAATGGAGCCTGAATCCCAGCAGGGGCCTGGCGCTGTTTTATTCATGGAATTCCAGATTGGTTTGGGGTGGGAGGGACCATAAGGATCATCCAGTGCCACCCCTGCCATGGCAGGGACATCTTCCACTGTCCCAGGCTGCTCCAAGCCCAGTCCAGCCCGGCCTTGGGCACTGCCAGGGATCCAGGGGCAGCCACAGCTGCTCTGGGCACCTGTGCTGGAGCCTCAGCACCCTCCCAGCCAGGAATTCCTTCCCAATCTCCATCTAAATTACCCACTTCCAGCTTGCAGCCATTCCCTGTGTCCTGTCCCTCCAGCCCTTGTCCCCAGTCCCTCTGCAGCTCTCCTGGAGCCCCTTCAGGCCCTGCCAGGGGCTCTGAGCTCTCCCTGGAGCTTCTCCTCTCCAGCTGAGCACCCCCAGCTCTCCCAGCCTGGCTCCAGAGGGGCTCCAGCCCTGCAGCAGCTCCCTGGGCTCATTCCAGCAGCTCCCTGTCAGAATTCCTGCTGTTCCCCGTGCTCAGGCAGCTCCATTTCTCTTGGCAGGGCTGGACAATGCTCTGTTCATTCCCATCCTGCTGCTCCTCTGGTGACAGTGGTGGTGACATCCCCTGTGTGAGGCCACTCATGGCCTGGCACTGCTGAGGGGGGCCAGGCTCTCCAGATTGGGCCAGATTGCAGCCTGATTGCTCATCTTTAAAAAAAACCCCAAAATAATGAGGGAAGCTTTTAAAAGGATCATCAGTGGTTTCAGGAAGCTGTGCCGGGTTTTATGAATTGGTCTTTTCCTCCCCTAAAATTTAATTAAGTTAAATGAACACCCAAAATAGCAGGAGTCTGCAAGTGAGGAGGTTGGACAAACAAACAAACAAAAAAAGCTGTGTGCATAGGACACTCATTTATCTCCAGCACTGGGGATAATTCAGAGATATTAAACCCAGATGAAATCAAAAGGCTGAAATCATTCAGCCTTTTGGTTTTGTCAGGGCAAGGAGGGACAGGACCCAGGGAATGGCTTCCCACTGCCACAGGGCAGGGCTGGATGGGATTTTGGGAGGGAATTCCTCCCTGTGAAGGGGACAAGGCCCTGGCACAGGGTGCCCAACACCCCTGGCAGTGTCCAAGGCCAGCTTGGAGCACCCTGGGGCAGGGGAAGGCCGAGGAGAGAACCAGATCATCTCTAAGCTGCCTCCCATCCCAACTTCTGTAATTCCATGATAAAACGAGCTGGGAAGGCTCCAAGAAGGAGCAGAGGGTCCAGCCCTGCCTTCCCAGCAGGGCCCTGGCCTGGGAAAGGTGGGAGATGAGCAGCAGTGGTTTCACACCACGTCAGAGGGACAATCCCCCTGCCCGGGGTCACACGCTGCTCCCAAGGGCTGGGCCCTGCCACCGCCACCCCCAGGGGACACTGATGCAACAAATCAGGGATTTCTGCTCCAAAATGGCCATTTGGTGCTGCCTTAGTCACTGCTAAGGAGATTATGGGAGAGGAAAGTCCTTCGGTGGTTCAGCGAAATCCAGGGAACACCCACTGATGTCAGCCGGGCTGAGCTGTGAATAATGACTCCTCTCCTAATTGCAGTGCTGCTGCTTGGGATTGCAGAGGGGTTTAATTAAGGCCAGGCTTAAAAGTAATTCCTGCCTGGAAGCCTCGTCCCTCTGGAGGTCCTCAAGGAGTGCAGAGGTTGTGGGAAAACCCATTGAAAAATGGTTTGGATGGAAGGAATGAGCCACTGGATCTGCGCTTTAATAAATTAACTGTAGGGCAGTAAGTAACACGGGGGTTTTCAGATTTATTTATTTACTAAACAGATCCCCACAGCCAAGTTTGGGCCCTCTTCATGTGCACTAAAACTGTGCTTATCCCTGAGAATGGCAGTGGGAATTTAGGCTGTGCTTTGGATGTTATTCCATCCATATTTGTAAAGGCAAAATCTCTAATAAATCAGTGACACCCATTAGTTATTGGTGTTAAGAGCAGGGGGTGTTGACCCTAAAAAGTGAAAATAGGGAAAGTAGATGTGGTTTTACCTTGTTCAGGAAAAAAAATGTGTTGTTTGAACATATCTTTTGTTTTCCTGAAAATAGGGAAAAAAATTAATTGGGATTTATCCCGAAGGAGAACCTTTCAGGCATGGAAAATCACAGAATCAGTTAGGTTGGACATCATGGGGTCCAACCATTCCAAACACTAATCCATGTCCCCAAGTGCCACATCCAGGCACAGAGAGACATTCCTGGACATGTCCAGTGTCCCCAAACCACACAGGGGCTGAACAAGAGCAACCAGAGCTTTTGCAAATGGTTTTAATTTTATTTTATTTTATTTTTGGATCCCAGAATGGGAAGGTCCCCAGCAGAACCCCCCTGGGTTTGAGGTGAGGAGCAGAGGCAGCAGCTCAAGGGCTGATTCTGGGGGCTGTGCTGGGAGCTCACGTTGTGCTGACTCATTTCCCCCTGCTCTGTTCCAGACAAGCAGAACGATGTGGAGATCCCTTCTCCCACCCAGAAGGACAGGGAGAAGAAGAAAAAGCAGCAGCTCATGACACAGATCAGCGGGGTGAAGAAACTGATGCACAGCTCCAGCTTGAACAACACCAGCATCTCACGGTTTGGGGTGAAGACAGAAAAGGAAGATCACCTGGCCAAGGTATGAGGGGTTCCTGCTCTCCTGGGAGAACCTGGAAGCTGGGAATGGGTTGGAATTAGTATCCCTGAAATGATGCAGCCATTAGGAGTGCTGGAATTAATGGTGGCCTTAAGAGCCTATTTCATATTTAAAAATCTGTGAAAAGCTATTTTATAAAATATATTTATATATATTAAGAAACCCTAAAATAAAGAGAAAAAAGGTGATGAAGGCTGAGGAGAGCAATCATGAAACACAAAACCAGCCTTTCACAGCTACTCTGTGTTCATTAAGCCAGCACTTACCTAATTACAATGACCATTACATTTGCATATTTGTGAACTTTTGGGGGGAGCACAGAATCGCCTGGAAAAACCCCTTCAAAGCCCTTCTCTTGTTGTGCTCCCCAAAAGGAACTGGAAGACCTGAACAAGTGGGGCCTCAACATCTTCAACGTGGCCAGGTACTCGCACAACCGCCCGCTGACCTGCATCATGTACGCCATATTCCAGGTGTGTGTGTGCCCCTGCAATGCAGAACCCCCTGCTGCTTCCAGAGGGATTTTCCATGTCCAACCTCCCTCACTCTGCTCCAGCCTGATCCTCACACTCAGCTGGGTGTTTGTGCTCTGATCCCTCAGGAGCGGGACCTGCTGAAGACCTTCAAGATCTCGTCGGACACGTTCGTGACGTACATGATGACGCTGGAGGACCACTACCACTCGGACGTGGCCTACCACAACAGCCTGCACGCTGCTGACGTGGCCCAGTCCACCCACGTGCTGCTCTCCACCCCTGCCCTGGATGTGAGTGTGCCCTGCTTGCCTTGCCTTTGCACCTGGGGTGGGCGCTGGTGGCTCTTCCCAGCACCGGCTTGGGAAATCGCAGCGTTCGGAATCTCTGCTTCACCCTCACCTTTCTCACCTCATCCCAGAAAACCAATGGGAAAAGCACAATTTGTTCCCCTTCCCCAGCTGTGGGGAGGTGAAACCCCTCTGACAGGTTCCTG
The DNA here is from genome assembly GCA_016584745.2 of Phylloscopus trochilus trochilus. Classification (NCBI taxonomy): domain Eukaryota; kingdom Metazoa; phylum Chordata; class Aves; order Passeriformes; family Phylloscopidae; genus Phylloscopus; species Phylloscopus trochilus. The sequence continues at coordinate 1,498,507 of WQNJ02000093.1, read as the reverse complement.
TTGCTCCATCCTAGGCCGTCTTCACGGACCTGGAAATCCTCGCTGCCATTTTCGCAGCCGCAATCCACGACGTGGATCACCCCGGGGTCTCCAATCAATTCCTGATTAACACAAGTGAGTCTTGTTCTGAGTCTCTCAGAATTTCACCCCGAAAGCAGCGGGAATGCTGTTGACATGCCACGACTTGCAGGCTGTGCTGCTTGGTTCCAGTTCAGGAGTGAGACATTTTGGAACCAAGCAGGAGTTAAAATGCCATCCCTGACAAAGGGAACCATTGTAGCACAATTTGTAAAGTCAATATTTACTGCTTGCTAACACACAGTAATTTCTGCCAGCCCTGAGTGCAAACTTTACCATTAAGATAAGATAATTCTGTTGCTGTTGAAAGCTGAATATTGGGCTGTTGGGTTCTGCCACAGGCCGAGCATGGATCTGGATTCCAAAATCAGGGAATTGCTGTGTTTTGGGAAGGGTTTTTGCAGGATTCTGTTGCCAGTGATTTATAACTGAGCATTATTTTGTCACTGGGACTGAGCAAAGGTTGAGTGCTGGGGCTGGCACTCATGGAGCTAAAAAATCCAGAATCCTAAAATCATATCCAGTGTCCCGTGGGCAGGGACACCTTCCCCCAGACCAGACTGCTCCAAACCCCCTCCAGGGATGAGGAAAGAAAACTTTCCCCCATTAAAAGGTTTCAGTGCCCAGGACAAGCTCCTGTTGGCTGTTGGGAATCCCACATTTGGTGTTCCTTCCCCAGATTCCGAGCTGGCCCTGATGTACAACGACGAATCCGTGCTGGAGAACCACCACCTGGCCGTGGGCTTCAAACTGCTCCAGGAGGAGCACTGTGACATCTTCCAGAACCTGACCAAGAAGCAACGCCAGACCCTCAGGAAGATGGTGATTGACATGGTATGGTCACTCCCTCCTCTTCTTAACCAAAAATGGTGTTTTGGTGGGTTTTTTTTTGTGGCTTCCCCTCCTGAAATCCTGTTTTTTCCCCTTCTGGGAAGGTGTTGGCCACTGATATGTCCAAGCACATGAGTCTGTTGGCTGATCTGAAGACTATGGTGGAAACTAAGAAGGTGACCAGTTCAGGAGTTCTCCTTCTGGACAACTACACGGACAGAATACAGGTGAGGCAGCCAAATTCCCTGGATTTGGGGTGTTCTGGTCAGCATGAAGAAGCCACACTCCCTTTTTTACCCTGCCTTTGAAAGTGATCATCTAGAGAAGCTGAATTCTCAGCAGTCATTTTCTCCTGCACTAAAAGGAAGCACAAAGTGGCCCCACAGTTTTTAGGTGACCACAATCAGCGTTTTTTTTAACACTTGGAACTGCAAAGGTGACACATTCTGAGGTCGATTTTTGAGGGCTCCTAAACTTCCTTGCTGCTTTCTCCCATTTGTTTCTCCTGTTACAACACTTCCAAAAATCCAAAACTGGAGCAAAGATTTCATTTGGAACTTCGAATCTAAAGCAGCTCTCAGAGTGAGCTGGAATTCCTGCTGTACAATCTGTTCCCTCAATAACTCAACCCTTGATTTACAGAAGTGACCAGGAAATGCTGGAACAGGGTTGTGCAGTGAGCAGGACAAGATACATCCTGCTCTGCTCTCCCACTTTGATGACCAACCCCTTAAGAACAGGCTCTTGGGAAAACTCTTAAATTTTTGATTTCAAACACTCTGGCGCTGCCCAAATCCTCGTGGCCACTTAGTCAGGCCCGTTCTGTGCGTGTCTGGAAGGGCTGTTACTCATTCCATGAAGTGGGGAGTGTTTCACCTCTTCCCCTGGGAGCTTGGAAGTGGATTTGAATGGTGGGAAGCAGCTGGATCCCCAAACCAACCTGTGTGATGTCACTGGCACTTCCACAGCTGCACCAGGTGTGAGGCTGGAGCTGTGTGAGCACCAGAGTCTGGCTTTGGGGCTGGGGCAGCTGAGCTCGCCCACGGAGATGGAATCACAGAATTCCGGACTGGTTTGGGGTTGGGAGGGACTTTCAATTCATTCCATCCCACCCCAACAACTCCCAGTATCCCAGGCTGCTCCAAGCTCCAGTGTCCAGCCTGGTCTTGGTTCCAGGGATCCAGGACAGCCACAGCTTCTCTGGGAATTCAATTCCAGCCCCTGCCCACCCTCCCAGGGAGCAATTCCTGCCCAATCTCCCACCCAGCCCTGCCCTCTGGCACTGGGAGCCATTCCCTGTGTCCTGTCCCTCTGTCCCTTGTCCCCAGTCCCTCTCCAGCTCTCCTGGAGCCCCTTTAGGCCCTGCCAGGGGCTCTGAGCTCTCCCTGGAGCTTCTCCTCTCCAGCTGAGCACCCCCAGCTCTCCCAGCCTGGCTCCAGAGGTGCCCCAGCCCTGCAGCAGCTCCAGGGGCTCCTGGGCTCTCTCCAGCAGCTCCATGTCTTTAAGGTGCTCCAGTGCAAAGCTTGTGATGTTTTTACGGTCCGTTTCATAATCAGAGAACCCTTTGGTGCAACGTTCTGCAGATGCAGCCCCAAGCCCTGCTCCTTTCCCAGCGGGTTTGGTGAGCTCCCTGCCGGGTGTCCCTGCAGGTTCTCCGGAACATGGTGCACTGTGCCGACCTGAGCAACCCCACCAAGTCCCTGGAGCTGTACCGGCAGTGGACCGACAGGATCATGGAGGAGTTCTTCCAGCAGGGAGACAAAGAGAGGGAGAGAGGCATGGAGATCAGCCCCATGTGTGACAAGCACACGGCCTCCGTGGAAAAATCCCAGGTGAGTGGCCCCGAGCTGCAGCTTGTCCTGCCTCAGCCTGGTGTTTCAGAGCAGGGACGGAATTCAGCTGCTGCTGCAGCACAATTAGGAGAGGAGCCAGCGGGTCAGAGCCTGGCTTCTGATCCACCCTGACATCCAGCTGTGCCCGGGGCTCTCACAGGCTGCAGAGGCTCTTCCAGCTCTTCTCCATCCCCCTGGGCTTCTCCTCTGTTGGAGAGGATGAAGTAGCTAGGCCCTGGAGAGATGATTTATTAGTAAAAGATTCTAAGAGTATGAAACCTATGAGAGGAATAGAATTGAAGGCAAAATTTGAACTGTAAGTTGCTGGGCAGGAAGAGGGCGATTAGGTTAGCTGAAAGACTGGGCTGGGTGAGTCAGTGACACCCTTGCCTGGACAAAAGGATGAATAAAGGGTTGGACCTTCTCAGGTATCAGGGATAAGGTGGGTTTCACAGGTTTTGGTCTGTAGAGTAGTATTGTAATGTTGTAGTTCCCATAGGCTGGATGTAAATTCTGTAGGGTTTGTACCTTGAGGTGATTGGTTGATGCTCATTAGAATATTCACGATAGAAAGGGTTCAAATGGAATGGAACAAGGAGCTCTGCCTCTTGCTCTCTTGCTTGCTCCTGGATCCCTGTCCCTTTAGACCTTTGGACTCTTCCCCAGTCAGGCTGCCTTCCCACGACCAATAAACCACACCCAATAAACCACGACCAATAAACCACGTGTCCCAAAGAGCATCCTGGCCTTCAGATCATCTCTCTCATCGGACACAACCAGCGTGCTTTCTAATACTCCTCATTCCCTGCTCGTGCCCCACTTTCCAGGGGCAGTTGGCTCCCTTTGTTGCCCAGGCTGGGAAGGGCAGTTCTGCTCTGCCCGCCCTCAGCAGGCCTGTCCTGCCCTCACACCCTCCCAGCCCCACTGATCTGCAGCCCTGGGAGCCTCTCCCAGCTGAGATCCACCTCAGCACCCTGCAAATCTCTGGGTGGCACTCCTCAGCCAGGACAATCCTGCAGTGCACGTGTCCAGTTGAATTAGAGGCTTTTGGAGCTGCCCCGTGCGGGGTGAATCCCAGAAATGTTCATTTCTGTCCCTGCAAAGCTTAAAAGGAGCTGGATTTGCCTCTTTTTTCTTTTTTCTTTTTTTTGAGGGGGGGAGGGATGAACTCTCTCATCCCTAGTTCTGATTCATAAAATGGTTTCAAGGTCAGATTTTGTTCTGACCTGTGTAGCACAGGCCATAAAATTTCGCCTGGATAATCTGGAATGAAACCAGGAATTTATGTTTGTCCAAACAGATTCCAGCCTTTATATAATGCTGTCTTGGTTGTTGTTTTTGAATGACTCCAGCAAGTCATCACTGAGGTTTTTCAGCTTGAATAAGTAACAAAATTGATGATAATTATTTCCAAATGTCCTCTTGGGCTCAGCCAAGTGCTTTCAAAATTATTCACTCAACCGCGTGGTGATTTTTGTTGGAAAAATCTGTCGGATTTCTTAACAAGAAATGAATCCTTCAGCCAGGCTTGCCCACGTGCTCCACGTGTGAGCTCCAGCTCATTCTTTGCTTCACATCTGCACTTCCCAGAGCCTTCCAAATGGCATTTCTGCCATGCAAAAAAAGACAGGAATTGCACAAAATGGCCATGGTGGAAAGGCAAAGGAGAAAGGGAGGTGGTGTGTCCGTGCTGGAGGTTCCCAAATGACATTTTTGGTGTGCAGAAAAGATGGGAATTGCACAAAATGGCCATGGTGGAAAGGCAAAGGAGAAAGGGAGGTGGTGTGTCTGTTCTGGAGGTTCCCAAATGACATTTTTGGTGTGCAGAAAAGATGGGAATTGCACAAAATGGCCATGGTGGAATGGCAAAGGAGAAAGGGAGGTGGTGTGCCCGTGCTGGAGGTTCCCAAATGACATTTTTGGTGTGCAGAAAAGGCAGGAATTGCACAAAATGGCCATGGTGGAAAGGCAAAGGAGAAAGGGAAGCATCGTGTCCATGCTGGCGGCAAACAAGGAGCAGATTGGAAAATAATATGCAAACATTTCAAAGCTTGAGATGCCCTCTCAATATTTTGGGATCAGTGCTGAGCCACGTGGCCAGCAATTATCCCACGATTTGGGATGATTTTAAAGGAACAATGACCTGAAACAATGATTTTAAAGGAACGATGACCTGAAACAATGATTTTAAAGGAACAATGACCTCAAACAATGATTTTAAAGGAACAACTATTAGCAAGTGCTGATTTTCACCCATCGGTACCACGGAGCCCTGGAGCCTTTTGGCTTCCAACCATCCCAAACTCTTTTTATTCCTTCCCCCTGCGTGCAGCAGGAACTTTTCACCACCTTTTTTTTTTTTTGCTGGAGCTGCCTCCCCAGCCCCTTCCAATTGGTGCTATTGACATCCTGTTGTGTCTGAGGGAGCCGGGAGCCTTTTCCAAAGCAAACATCTCGAGCAGATCCAGCCCGGCTCTCCCAGGAGCCGTTTCCACAAAGCCGCCGAGCGCGGCCGGGCTCTGCCAAAGACTGAAGAATTCCAAATTCCCCTTCCCGGCTCCATCCTGGACGTGGTTCCTCCCTGAGTCACAGCGTGGCAGGAGGGGTGAGCTCAGCGGAAGGGCTGACGGAGGCAGCTCAGCTCTCACTCTTTCCACGGCTGGGACGTCACCCCACGGCGGCCAGGCAGCCTTCCCGGGATCGGCGGAGCCTCTTCCCGAGGAAATCTCAGGCTTTGGCAAGAGGAGGGAAAAGGGGGAATGTTGGAAGTGCAGGATGGTGGAATGGTTTGGGAGAGGCACCAACTGCAGCCCGCAGGAAAACGCAGGCAGAGTTTGAAGTTCAGGTCGCAGAGGCTGCTCCCCTTGGGAGCACTGGGGTGTTCCCAGGAACTCTGGGATAAGGCCAGAAATGCAGCAGCCTCGTCCCCAGGCACCTGGGAATTCTGTCAGAGAGGAGCAGACTCAGTGCTGGGAGCCCCATCCAGTCCAGCTCCATGGCAGGGACACCTTCAACTATCCCTGGGTGCTCAAAACCCATCCAGCCTGGACTTGGACACTGACAGGGATCCAGGGGCAGCCACAGCTGCTCTGGGAATTCTATTCCAGGGCTTTCACACCCTCACAGGGAACAATTCCTTCCCAGTACCCATCTGGCCATTCCCTGTGTCCTGTCCCTCCAGCCCTTGTCCCCAGTCCCTCTCCAGCTCTCCTGGAGCCCCTTCAGGCCCTGCCAGGGGCTCTGAGCTCTCCCTGGAGCTTCTCCTCTCCAGCTGAGCACCCCCAGCTCTTCCAGCCTGGCTCCAGAGGGGCTCCAGCCCTGCAGCAGCTCCGGGGGCTCCTCTGGGCTCTCTCCAGCAGCTCCAGGTTCTCCTGCTGTTGGACCCCAGGGCTGGGGCAGCTCTGCAGGTGGGGCCTCACCTGAGAGGGGCAGAGGAGCAGAATCCCCCTCTCTTTTTCTGCTGCCACACTGGGGGATCAGCCCAGGGCTCTGTCCCCTGAATTTCCTGCTGGCTCCTGCTTTTAGTGAAACTTCCTGAGAGGTTTGATTTTGGACAAGACAGCAGCCCAAGCCAACGTTGGTGTGTGTGGGTGCAGCTTTAGGTATCAGATAATTGTGTCTGCATTGGGCTGTGCTGGTCTAGAGACCTGCTCCTGGTTATTTTGCTGATAAAATGAATATAATTTGAGCTTTTCAAACCTCCACCTCTCCTGGTTCTTGCCTTGCCCTGAGCGTGCGTGTCCCTTTGTTCTCCAGGTGGGATTCATTGACTACATCGTCCATCCGCTCTGGGAGACGTGGGCTGACCTGGTGCAGCCCGACGCCCAGGACATCCTGGACACTCTGGAGGACAACAGGAACTGGTACCAGAGCATGATACCTCAGAGCCCATCCCCTCCTCTGGAGGAGCGGGGCCAGGACTGCCAGGGCCTGATGGAGAAGTTCCAGTTTGAACTGACGCTGGAGGAGGAGGACTCGGACGGGCCCGAGAAGGACGGCGAGAGCCTGGGCTACTTCAGCAATACAGAGACGCTCTGCGTGGCCCAGCCCGGGGAGGAGGAGCCCCAGAGGGAGGCCACCATCGAGATCGTGACAGAAGACACCTCTCCTGTGGACACATAATGGCCCGGCCCCGCGGGAGTGGCTTTTAAACACTGGCGGAGCTTGCGAGCGGCCTCCGACAGCCTCCGCAGCCGGGGCTGAGGCCTCTGCCACGGGGGTGACAGATCCTCCAGCTGCTTGAGATTGGAGTCAGGGTCACAGATGGGGTAGGGAACGATTGCTCAGGAAATGCACGGGTGATTTTGCGTTGTGGTTTGAGCCTCGGTCAGCCGAGAGCGCCGCCTCGCCCTGGAGCTGGCTTGGGTCGGGCCCGAGGCGGCGCTGACACACAACTGAGAGATTTTTATACTGTTAGTTTTGGAGTTTATACCAGTTAGACTGATAGAAACTACTGATCAATAACTCATATCCAAACCTGTCCACCCGACCACCTGTCTGCAGACCTGTGTGCCTTCTTTGTAAACACTTCTCATGTCTTTTCGAGAGTCTCTCAATCCGACACGCGGAGCTTGGTAGTTCAGAAGCGACACAAGGCGTTCCGGAACCGACCGCGACCTTCTTTGGATTCTTCCTGTTACCAGAAGCAGTCTTCCTTTTGTTGTTTTGTTTTTGTTTTTTTGTTTTTTTTTTCATGGGCAATACCTGTCACTTTATTGCAGTTAATCACTTTGACAGACTAAACAGAAGGGGAAACCCTCTGCTTTGCATTACTGCACCTTCGACGTGTTCCTAAATCCCCCCGGTGCCGTCGGGCACCGTTCCCTGGCTGGGAACAGCGGGATTTTTTTTTCCCTCCCCGGGGTTTGGGTTTGTGGTGAGCAGGACAGAGGGCAGGTTTGTTTGGTTTTTTGGGTTTTTTTTGTCCCCTGGCACAGCTCAGTCCATCCCTGAGTAAGCGTGGCAAGGCAGCGTGTGACACGCCTTCCCCCTCGGCAGCTCCCTGGAATTTGCACGCTCGGATGTTTGTGTTTCTCTGGCCTCTCGTCCACGTCCCCTAGGTTTAGGTCCACCATCCTCCTCCTCCTCCTGCACTGCCTCGAGCTCTACCACCTCCATTACTGTTTATAACAGTGTATTTATTACCTACTGTACATACTGTAATGTTTTGTAAGTTATTAATTTATATGAATTAGCATCGCCTGTCGGCGGCGATGTTAATGGGGTAGAAAACTCGGAATAAGAGTTGCCTTTTTTTTTTTTCTTGTAACCTTTTGTATTGCATAAAGTCCAAGAACCTGAACATAGCTGAAGAGACAGACACAACCCAGGAAAGGGCATTCGGGTGGCAGCCGCCCGTGGGGAGGGGACACCGCATCCCAGGGCAGCAAATTTGGGAATTTGCCAGGAGGGCAGAGAGGGGGGAACCCAACAAAGAGCTCCCCGCGCCCGGGCCGGCTTTTCAATGTCACAATGTTCCAATTTCTGAACAACCCAATGTGAATTTCTATGACACACACACACACACAAAAAAAAATAATATATAATGTGAACTGATGTAATAATTGTGCTGTGAAACTTCCTCTGACAAAGCTTGTCCGGCATCGTGAGCGGTGTCAATCTCAGTTTGTAAAATACGTTTCAAGCTTTTTGGTCCAACTCGTGACTAATTAGTTCATGACAATAGCACAGTTGTGCATGATCAATGGGTTTGTTTGTCTGTTGAACACTGCATTGTTCCAGGTGGTTATTTTATTGTTCCCCAAAGTTTCACACTATGTATGTTATAGTATTCTATATTGTGTTCAGACGCATTCTTAAGAGATTTTTATATGAAGTGAATAAATGAAAGCATGACCCAGCCTGCGCCTCCTCGGGAGGATTCTGTCAACAAGGCAGCGTGGGCTGTGTCACCACAGACAGAAAATGGGACCCTCCAAACCCAAAACCCTGCTGGGGCCAAACCCCAGAACCTCCCACGGGTGAAACTCAGGACTCTGCTGTGGCCAAAACCCAGAACCCTGATGTGGCCAAAACACAAACCCCTCTGATGGCTGAAATCCAGAACCTTCCTTTGGCCAAAATCCAAAACCTCCCACAACCAAAATCCAAGGCCTCTCACAGCTGAAACCCAGAACCTCCCACAGCTGAAATCCAGAACCTTCCTTTGGCCAAAGCCCAGGACCCCCCTACAGCCAAAACCCAGAACACTCCTGTGGCCAAACCCCAGAATCTTCCTTAGCTGAGACCCAGAACCCTCCTGGAGCCAAAACCCCAAACCCTCCAATGGCTGAATCCCAGAACCTCCCACATCCTAAACCCAGAACCTTCCATGGCTCAATCCCAGAACCCTCCCACATAGCCAAAACTCAGAACCCTTCTGTGGCCAAAAATGCAAAACCCTCCTGTGGCTGAAACCCAGAACCTCCAACGTCCTAAACCCAAAACCTCCCTTGTCCTAAACCCAGAACCTCCCATGTCTGAAACCCAGAACCTCCCTTGTCCTAAATCCAGAACCTCCCATGTCTGAAACCCAAAACCTCCAATGTCCTAAACCCAGAACCTCCCATGTCTGAAACCCAGAACCTCCCTTGTCCTAAATCCAGAACCTCCCATGTCTGAAACCCAAAACCTCCCATGTCTGAAACCCAGAACCTCCAACGTCCTAAACCCAGAACCTCCCATGGCCAAACCTCAGAACTCTTCCATGTCCTACACCCAAAACCTCCCATGGCTGAAGTCCAGAACCTCTCATGTCCTGAACCCAGAACCTCCCATGTCCAACCCCAGCCCGTCCCTTCCCCGTGCCCCAGCAGGAGCCGTTCCTCGGGCACGGGCAGAGCAGCGTTCCCGGTGGCAGGGCCACCATCCCTGGGACCTCGTCCTTCCTGCGGGGCCGGTGGCAGCGGAGGCGACAGGAAGGCGGGCGCAGACAGGAAGCGGTGGCCGCGCACGGCCCGGCCCGGCCCGGCCCGCGGGAGCTTTCATGTCCCGGCCTGACCCAAAACAAGCGACTTTCCAGTAAAAAACATCCTGTGCCAGGGCAGGAGCTGCGGGAGAGCGGGGCCCCTGCGCCGCCCTGGCCGCGGGTGACACCGGCAGTGTCCCCTGGGGGGCTCCACGGGCTTTCCCTGGATCCGCTGGCTCCCAAGGGAAGTCGCAGGAAAACGAGTGAGGATCTCATCCCCGTGCCTGCATTCCCAGCCAGCACACCCAGCAGCCACTGCCGGGCCACCTTCTGTCACATCCCTCCTGTCTCTGCAGAAGGGGCTTCAGCCAGAGGTCCTGGGGGATTTTCCCAGCATCTAACCGGGGTCTGAACCTCTGAAACTCCTCGGGGAAAATTCCTTGATAGAGAAACTCCTAGAAGGGCTGCTAGTGATTTGTCTTTCCCAGTGGATTAACAGAATCTCAGAATTGGTTTGGGTTGGAAGGACCTTAAACCCCACCCAGTGCCACCCCTGCCCTGGCAGGGACACCTCCCACTGTCCCAGGCTGCTCCCAGCCCCAGTGTCCAGCCTGGCCTTGGGCACTGCCAGGGATCCAGGGGCAGCCACAGCTGCTCTGGGCACCCTGTGCCACCCTGCCCACCCTGCCAGGGAACAATTCCTGCCCAATCTCCCACCTAAACCTCTCCTCTTTTCATTTAAACCCCAACCTCACCCCAACTCATCCTTTGCACGTCCCTGGGCTGTGGCTGCCACATCCTGCCCGCGGCTCCCGGGGTTGTGCAGGGATGGAAATGGGATTATTGGGCTGGAAAAGCGTCGGCACCACTGGGGGAGGAGAGCACCGAAGGAGCAGGAGCAGCACCCACGGTGGGGCTGGGGCAGGGGATGCCCGGGTGGGTGCCCGGGTGGGTGCCCCGGGGGGGTGCCGGGGTGCAGGGTGCTCTGTCCTTTCCCCCTCCCCTCTCTCTGCCCGGGCCCCCTCCCCTCCAGCCCTGCTCTCCTCATTCCTGTCCCTTCCATGACCTAGTTCTGCCAGGCAGCTCCGCAGCTGGGAAGAGCCGCCTTTCCCGGCTCCCTCCCCGCAGCAGCACCGGGAAAGCGTTCCAGTGGCTGCTGCACCGCAAAACCAACCCCGACCCTTCTGTTTTCCCTCTGTTTTTAGGGTGGAAATCCCAATTCGGGCACTGGGAGATTCGCTGGCTCGGTGTGCTCTGCTCCTCAGGGGGTGAGGATCCTCACAGCCGGAGCTGCCGGGGGATCCGCGCGGGTTCCGTCAGCATCGGGACCCGCGGGTGGAGCAGGGATGTGGAGCTCCCCGGAGCGGAGCTGTTGGGTGCTGCTCCCCCTCCCTGGCGGTCCCCGGGTCGCTTCCAGGGACTCCCAGCAGCTCCTGGTGTGTCGGGGTGGGTGGTGAGGGACCCCAGCTCGGGGTCTGCACCTTCCTGGGGCGCGGATGCGCGGGGCTGCACACGGATCTGTCCCCTCCACGCTGCCAGCATCAACCACAGCTGTCACCCAGAGCCCCCGAGTGGCAGCTGGCCTTGTCCCCAAGGACATCATTTCCCGCTGAGACCACGGAGCTGGGATTTCAGGGGGGTTTCCACCAGCTCCAAACCCACCCACGGGCATCAATCCCAGGGATGAGCAGTGGGAGCAGATCCAGCCCTTCCCGGGTCCCACAGAGCCCCTGCCACTGCCAGGAAACTTCTGACCCTCAGGTCACCGTTGTTCACAGAGGCTGGGATGCAGAGAAATAAAATAATGAAGCAGCCCTGCTGCCTGTTCCCAGCTCAGCCTGCTCCCCTGGGGCTGCAGCTGCGTTTCCACGTCCCTTTCCCCCCCCAGGCCATGGGAGTTAGGGATGAGCATCCCTGAACATCCCGGTGATGTGTGACAGAGCCAGGACAAGGGACAGGACAGAGCGGCCTCAAGCGGCACCAGGGGAGGTTTAGGTTGGATATTTGGGAAAATTTCTTCATGGATGGAAAAGGTGGCCAGGGATTGGCAGAGCTGCCCGGGGCAGGGATTTAAAATCCCTGTGGATGTGGCACTTGGGGACGTGGTCAGTGGTGGCCTCTGAGGGCTTTTCCAGCCTCAGTGATTCCATATTTTTCTGTCCCTGGTCCACAGCCCCGTGTCCCTGTGTTTGGGGCATTCCCAGGTTCTGACCCAGCCACGAGGATCTGCAGAGCGCCGGGAACGGGGATTTGGGTACCCGGGGCGCGGAGCTCACCTGGAATTCCCGCGGATGAGAAAAGAGGAGCGAGAACGGGGGCGCTGACAGCTCTGCGGGCGAAAACAGGAAGGAGCCGGGGGCAGGCGCACAAAGCACAGATTTTATCGGAGCTGGAGCGGGGCCGAGGGCTCCCGGCACCGCCGCTCCCATGGGGAGGGGAGATGGGGCTCAGCCTGGCCCTGGGAACGCTGGAGGGGACAGGGCAGGTTGTGGCCCAGCTGATGGGGTGTAAGATGGGTTTGGGTGTTTTAGCTCTCCCAAATGTCCCTTTTGGGGTGACACGAGGAGCCCGAACCCAAGAATTCCCATTCCCGAGGTCTCCCTGTTCCCCGGGCCCTGCTCCTCCTGCTGCCGCTCTGCTGAGGGAATTTCTGCCGCCCTGGTGTGGCACCGTCCCCGCCCGTGTCACTGCGCTGCTGGGGACACCGGGGACAGCAGAGCTCTGCCCGCCGGGGTGCGGGGTGGGGACGGCAGGAGCAGGAGAGCACGCGGTGTCTGCACATCTGTCCGGCCCCTGCACATCTGTCCGGCCCCTGCACATCTGTCCGGCCCCTGCACATCTGTCCGGCCCGGCCCTGCGCAGCTGCACAGCTCCATCTGCCGAGCTCCCGGCGCTGCGCAGGGCCCGGGGAGCCAGAGAGTGCCCCGAGAATGGGGAATGTCCGCTCTGGGGACACGGCGGGGACACGCGGGGCCGGGGCGTGCCCTGCAGGGCTCACACAGCGCGGGCGGCACAGCTGGAGCCCGGCACAGCTGGAACCCCTGGGCACCCCTGGGATGAGCTGGGGGCTGGCAGGGATTGTTCCCATGGATTCCCATGTCCACCCCACACAGCTGGGACCCCTGCACAGCTGGATCCCAGCACAGCTGGATCCCGGCACAGCTGGAGGCAGAAGCTCCAGAGCTCTGCTCTGCCCCTCTTTGCTGCCCCAGCTGTTTCCCCCACCTCTGCCCCTCCCCGTCCTGTTTCTTTTTCAATTCTTTTTCGTGAATAAGTTCATTTTAAGAAGAGTTCAATGTGCTTGCCCAGCAGTGGTCCAGGCCCAGAGGCCGCCAGGATGATCCCCAAAGATTCCGGGAATTTGAGCAAAGATTCCACTGAAGCTCTGGGTGGTGTCAGGGCAGGATTTATTTCTCTGGGTTTCTTTGCACAGCTGCAGAATTTTACCTGCGGGAGGCAAAAGCTCCGTTGCAGTTCCAGGAACCAAATCCCCCCGGGAATGGTCTGGGGCAGTGGATGAGCTCCCGCAGCTCTGAGCCCCGGGCCGGCTCGGGGGTGGATCCGTTCCCACCCTAAAGCACATTCCAGGCTGGTGCTCCCCCCAAAAAAGGGCTCAGTAGTACTTCGGGTCAGGCAGGTGGCCCCCCCAGGCCTGTGTGAAGACCCTGCCAGTGACCCCGAATCCCCTTTTCCCCCTGAAAAGTCAAGATTGATTAATTAATTATCAATATTCTGGAGCACCCCGGGGTAGCTGCAGCTGGTCCCCATGGGGGTGGTGCTGATTGCCCTGATTAGTGCCGGGTTATCAGGGCTGCGAGTGGGGGGCTGCCCCTAGAGCAGGAGGGATCCCTTGTGGGGTGAGCAGAGATGTTCCTTTGGGATTTGGGGGTGAATGGGTGTTCCTGGTTGGATTTGTGGGATTGGAGCAGCTCCAAGGGAGGGCGTGGGACCCTCCCCATCCTGCCTTTGTCCCCCCCGGGGCACAGCCCGGTCACCTCCGGCTCCGGGGAGCCCTCAAGGGGGGCAGCGCTGGCTCCGGGGGGGTTGAACCCCTCCTGAGCATCCCCAGCTCCTCCGCGCCCTGGGGACCCCCGGCTGCCCCTGGCAGGGCTCCCTGCTGGCCAAAGTGCGGGGTTTGGTGGCCCTGAGCAGAGCTGCTGGCACCTGGGCGGTGCCACCTCCCTGTCCCCACGGGCGCTCGGGTGCAGGGAATTCCTGCCCGGGGTTGCTCATTCCAGGGCTGGATTGGGCTCCTCGGGGACCTTCCCTGCTGGCTCCCAGCCTGGGCCGGGCCTTCGGGGGGTGCAGAGAGTTTCCAGAGCCCCCCGGGGCCAGAGGGCTCCGGGCTGCAGCTGTGACCCCGCTGCTTTCCCTGGGGAGCTCCCTCCGTGCCGGGACGCGGCTGTTCCCTGCGTGCCTCTGCACTGAGCCTCTCTCCATGAGAAATCCCTTTCTTCCCAGCGCTCTTCTCCAGCCCCATCCAGCTCTCCCCCCGTGCCCCGGGGTGGGGGCTCATTCCTGCATCCCTCGTGTCCTCCCGGGATGGGAGTGGCTCTGCGTGCCTGGGAAAAGCGAGGATTCATGGAGGGAAGGGAGTTGTGGAGCTGGGAGCTGCTGTGCCCCTGATCCGGTAGCTGCTCCCACCCTGGGCACCCCTGGGATGAGCTGGGGGCTGTTTCCCCTGGATCCCCCAGATTTGGGATGAGCTGGGGGCTGTTCCCCTGGATCCCCCAGATTTGGGATGAGCTGGGGGCTGTTCCCCTGGATCCCCCAGACCTGGAATGCTCTGGTTGCCCATGGAATGTTCTGGTTGCCCAGAGCACAGGGTGGGGCTGCCCCAGCAGCGTTTGGGGTGCAGCCTCCCGGGGGTGGCACTGGGGAGTGTCGGTGGTGCTGTTGGGTTTTCAGGATGGGTTGCTGGGTCCCCTCTGTGCCCTCCTGAGCTGCTCCTGGGGGTTCTCTCCTCTCCCAGCCTCCTGCCCTGCCGGGGAGCCCCTTTGGGGAAGGAATGCTGTAAATCAGCTCCAGGGAGAGCTCAGAGCCCTGAAGGGGCTCCAGGAGAGCTGGAGAGGGGCTGGGGACAAGGCACGGAGGGACAGGACACAGGGAATGGCTTTAGGCTGGAAAAGGGTGGATTTAGACGGGATCTTGGGCAGGAATTGTCCCCTGGCAGGGTGGGCAGGGTGGCACAGGGTGCCCAGGGAAGCTGAGGCTGCCCCTGGATCCCTGGCAGTGCCCAAGGCCAGGCTGGAGCAGCCTGGGACGGTGGGAGCCGGCCCTGCCCGTGTCTCCCAGAACCCCAGTTTTACAGGGAAAGCGGCAAAAGGCTGAATTTCCCGGGGAACTCCATCGCTCCCGTGTGGGAGCCCCTGCCCAGGCGGGGCCGCAGCTCCGGCCTCTCCCCCCGCATTCCCGGCGGGATCAGCTCCGGGCCGAGCCCATCCCGGTTCGCTCATCCCGAGGGGGCGCGGGGCGCTGGAAACAACCCCCGGGCTGCTCTTAATGCCGCGGGGATTTGCCAGGGCCACGTCCTGCCCGAGGCTTGAGGATTTGGGGTTTTATTTAGCAAATCCCATGGCTGCTGCGGGGCCGGGCCGGGCTCCTCCACCGCTGTCACATGGAGCTGGGGCTGACTCTGCCGGGGATGAGTAATGCGCTCCGTGACTCATTTGCTGCCTTTTTTTTATTCGGAGATATTTTTTTTCTTTCTTTCTTTTTTTTTTTTTTTTTTTAATCTCCAGGCCCTGGGCTCGGTCTCTTGCTGGCAGCTCCTGGAGCTTCTCCTCCGGGAGCTGCTGGAGATTTCCAGCGTTTTTTTTCGTGGGAATTGTCCTCGTGGCAGCTCCGCGGGATGGGGAGGGGTTCGGAAGTCGAGTTGCGGATCCCAGAATTTGGAAGGGTCGGGTTTTGGCTCGGGAGGAGGGGTTTGGTGGCAGCTGCCCTCCGCAGGGACATGGGAACCGCTCCAGCAGGGAGCAGGCTCTCCCTGTGCCACCTGATTTTTGGGAAGAGCCCGTCCCAGGAGCGCTTCAGCGTGGGGCTCGTTCTGGTCTGGCCAGAGGTTTTTCACAAGGCTGAGATTTCCCTGGATGGATCCAGGGATGTCCCACGGGTCCAGGGAAAGCTGGAGCTGCCCGGGATGAGCAGCAGCCAAAGGATTCCCAGGTGTGATGGGGAAGCCCCCCAAACCCGGTGCTGCAATGGGGAAATTTGGTAAAAAAGGACCCAGCTCGGCCTGGGAAGGGATTTGCAGGGATCTCCTGGCTCTCCTGGTTTGGTTAAGGAATCTCAGCCCTCTGGAGCTGTGGGAAGGGGGCACTGCTCTGTCCTGGAGGCCACAATGGGGTCCCACTGGGTGTGGGATCACAGAATCCCCAGTTTTAGGTTTGGAAGGACCTGAAGCTCATCCCATCCCAGCCCTGTCCGTGGGCAGGGACGCCTTCCCCTGGGATTGCTCCAGACCCTGTCCAACCCGGCCTGGGATGGGAATTCTGGTGCCATCCAGCTGCTCCATGAACTTTTTGGGGGGTTGGTGTCATTTTGGCCCATCCAGGAGGAATTTGGGCACGGAATTTGCCCGTCCATCACCGGGACACCCTGCCCCGTGTGCCAGCCCGGCTCCCCGGGGTGCTCCGGGGCTGCCCTCGGGGACACCGGGCCAGCATTCCAGGGCTGCTGCTCATCCAGCCGGGAATTCCCGAGGGCTCCGGGCTCCCTTTCCTGGGCGAGCGGGGCAGGCGGGTCACAGGAGCTCCTGGCAGGGATTAGAGGAACCATCTGTTCAATAATCCCAGCGCCGTGGCCGCTGCTGTGGCATTTCCCAGCAGCTGGGGTGGGGCAGGGCTGGGCTGGATACGGACACCTGTCCCCCTCACTGATTTATCCAGCCCCTCGGCTTTTGGATGAATGTTTTTTGATGGGAGGAGGGGGAAAAAGATTTGTTTGGGGGTTTTTTTTGTGTTTTTTTTTTTTTTTTTTTTTAGAGAAATTATATTCTAACGGGGCAAAAAATTTGATTTTCATTCATGAAAAACGGCATTATATATATATATATATATATATATATATATATATTATCAATGGGAAAAAACGATGTGGGCGCTGCTCCCGAGCGGGGAGAAATCCTGACCAGCCCGCGGGGCTGCCGGGGATGATCCCGGAGATGCTGATGCGGGGTGAGCGGTGGAAGGGAAGTTTTCCAGCCCCGCTCGGCGGTCACGTTGAAAAGCCGCATTCGGCAGCGCCGGAACGCGCGGGTTGTCCCCAAACCGCCGCTGTTGTGCCCTGGAGGGGAGAGGAGGGACAGAGGCAGCTCCTCCGCGGGCAGCCGGTGCCGATCCCGGTTTTTCCGGGCCCTGGGAAGCGGCGGTGGCGCCGGGGAGGGAGCCCGGGCTGTCCCCGCTGTCCCATCCAGGCGCGGGTGCGGTTTGGGATGAGGATTCCGGGAGAAGCCTGGGGCGGGTTAGAGCACCTTTCCTGCCAGGGGACAAAAATCCAGCCGGGCTTCGGGAGCCGCTTACAGCCAGGGACGCTTTGAAATCCCGCATTTTTCTTGGAGAAATCAGGCGGGATGCCGAGAATTCGGGCTGAGCTTCCCCCTCGGCCCCAGCTCTGGGAACAGGTTGGGAAATGGGGTGAGGGACACGAATGTCCCCGGGGGGGGCTCTTCCAGGGGGAGCCGGGGCCGGCAGAGGAACGGGACACGGGGCAGGGTGGCCCGGTGGGGACACGGGGCAGGGTGGCACGGTGGGGACACGGGGCTGGGTGGCATCGCGGGGACACGGGGCAGGGTGGCACGGTGGGGACACGGGGCAGGGTGGCATCGCGGGGACACAGCCCAGCCCGGCTTGGCAGCGCTCGCAGCTCTCCCCCCCCGCCGCCACCGCCGCTTCCCCGGCCTCTTTTGTTCCCCGCTCCGCTTTCCCTTCATGCGAGATTAATTCCCGGGCGCTGTTGGAAGCAGTCGGGGAGAAATTTCTCCCGCATCCTCCTTTCGGGGCTAATTGCTGGCGCCGTGACGTCAGCGATGGATTTGTCCCTGGGATGGCTGCGGGAGAGGCTGCGAGGAGGGCCCGGCGCTGCCCAGCTCGCATCCCCGCGCTCCGCTGCCTTCTCCAGCCGGGATTGATCCTTTTTTTTTTATTTATTTTTTTTTTCCTCCCCCTATTCCCAGCCCCGCACGCTCCTAATCTGACAGCGGCCGGGAATTAAATCGGGTTGGCCGCAATAGGATTAAGGGAGGGGAAGTGCGTCACGAGGTGCGGAGAGGGGTTCTGGTTTTTTTTGGGGGGGAAAGCGGCGGTGGGGAGGGTGAGAAAAAGGGGGAGAAGAAAAAGAAAAAAAAAAAAAAAGAAAGGAAAAAAAAAATAATAAATCTGGGAAATAGGTTGGAGTGTTCCCGGGGGGTGTGTCGGGAGCGAGCGCGCATGTGAGGAGTGCGGGGCGGGAGGCACCGAGCCCGCCTCGTCCTCCCTTTCTCCGAGCATCCTCCGCGATGCCATCCTGGAGGTGATACAGGCGCAGCAGCAGCAGCATCCATGGCCTGCCCGTAGCCGCGGCATTCCCGGCTCTTCCTCCTCCTCCTCCTCTTCCTCCTCCTCAGCCTCTCCCCGCCGCCTGGGAAGCGCCGAGCGCTGCTGAGCGGGAACCGCGTTCTCCTGTGTTTTTCCAGGCTCCTTGGAAAGTGAGGAATGCAATTCTGCCACCATGATGGAAGGTAGGTGATGAGCCGGGCGCCTTCGGGGGAGGAGGAGGAGGCACCGAGCCCCTGCCTGGGGGGGGGTTGATCCTTTCCTAAATCAAATAATAATGATAATAATAATAAAAATAATAATGCTACAATCTCATCCTCCCCTCCCCCTAATCCCCAGCAATCGCAGGCTCTGCCGAGCCGCCGGGGCGGTGATATAATATCGAGCCCATCGGGTTATTTGCAATTCCATCCCCAGCCCTGCGTAGGCAGCTCGGGGCTGTGCAGATTCCCGGTTTTCCACGGAGCTGCCGCTTCCTCCTTAGCCTGGAGCCGGCTGGATCCGTGGGGATTTTTTTTTTTTGGCTCCCGGGATTGTTGTTTTATCCACAGGGGGATTGTGCAGCTGCGGGATGGGGATTTCGGTGCTTTTTTCCCCCCTGGATATGGATGGGGAGTCATGTCGGTGGGAAACGAGGGGGGTTGGAACTTGAGGTGATTTTGTTTTCTTGCCGTGTGGTGGGAGATGCGGGGCTGGGGAAGGAGGAGGAGATGTTGGATTGGGGGGTTCTTGGCCTTAAAAATAATAAAAAAAAGGGGGATGATGAGGAGGGAATATGGGCTCCAGGCACAGGATGCTTCAGGGAGCCGTGTCTGATCCTGTGTGGGAAAAGCCTCTGGGCATGACAGGGATTTTATCCTCTGTCGTCTGTCTCGGCCGTATGTAAAGCTCTCCTTTATTATTTATCAGTTGAATTCCTCCCGGAGCAGGGTGCAGGGGAAGGATGTCTCGGGTTTAATTAGATTTTTAGCAGGATGGATCTTCCAGGGCCGACTCTGAGAGCAGAATATCTCGGGGGTTTTTTTTTTGCGGGGATTTCTGGCCCGTTGGTGGCAGCAGCAGGGCCTGGCTTGGTGGAGCCGCTTCCAGCCCAGCTTCCCGGGATGACAGGCAGAAATCGGGCTGCTTCCCGGAGAATCCCTGAAATCTGGGGCTGCCCCCTGCCCAAATTCCCCTGCAGAAGCCTCGGGATCAATGGGATTTTGATGGGTTTAAGATCTTTCCCCGCTCTGGGGAATTCAGGTGTGGTCAGGGCCATGTGCTGGCACATGGAATGGCCTCTCCTGGGCTGGGTTCTGGATGCTTTGGTGAGAAGGGAATGAGTTTTGTTGTCCTTTGGACGCCAGGAAAAGCCTTGCCTGCTTTCCCTGGTGCTGATGAGAGTCACAAGCAGAAGAGGTTTTAATTTTAGCCCGTGACATCAAACCCATCCCACGACAGGAGCAGGTCATGGCGGGGAAAATGCCATTTAGAACCCGGCTTCTCCCAAAATTCCAGCCTTGGCAGAGGAATTGCTGTGGATAAATCCAAGTTGTCTTGCTGCAGGCCTTGGTTTGAGTTATTGATTCAGTTTTGAGGCTGCTTGGGGGAAGAAAATTGGGGTTTTGAGGCTCTTTTGGGATTTGGGGTTTTGGGGTTATTTGGGGGGGTTTGGTTTTATTCCTTAAGGATTTTTTTTTTGCCTGGCAGGAGCTTTGGTCCCTGCCCAGCCCCACACTGGAGATGGATCCAGGGCTGGGGCATTGGGCCCTGGCAGAGGTGGAATCACCTTCCGTGACCCAGTCATGCCTGGAAAAAAAATTACCTGCTGATCTTAAAGAGGGAATTATTAAAGAGCTCAAAACGTTCCCCAAGTGGTTGATGGAAACCTAGAGCAGGAGTTGGAAAATGAGGAATAATTCCTGGGGTTTCTCTGAGTTTTGAAATAGCTGGGAGTTGGTTGGATTTGTGGGAGAACTTCAATCTGAGATCCCACTGAAGCTCTGGCCCCTTGCAGGGGTGGTTTATTTAATATTAATGTAATTAATTCAATGGTGGCTTAATTGGAGCTGAAACTTCTAAACCCGGGCGAAACACCAAGGGCTCCTTGCGAGTGAACGTCTTGAAGGGGTTTAATTATTGCTGTAATTAATTATTTTAATCACCTTTGGTGCTGGACACGGAGCTGGAAGTGGAGGCAGGAGCTGAGGCCACCCATGGCCAGCAGGATGGAGCTGGCTCACGGGTTCTTTTTGGAAAAAAGGGAATTCTCTCTTGGAAAAAAAGGAGAATTCACCTCGCTGGGAACAGCACAGGATGAGCGATTTTTGCTGGATGGGGACGTTGTGCTCCATATCTGGAATATTTTTTTTCATTCTTCTGGGGGGAAAAATGTTTCTTTTCCACGGATGTCTAAAAAAATCCCAAAAAACCCCAAGAGTGGGAGGGATTTCCAGATCCCAGTCCTTGCTGGAAGGCAATGAAGGTGTCACAGGTGTCTCCAGCAGCAGAAATTCCTCCACCTCCGCGGCGGGGCGGGACGATGGGATGCAGGAACGTTCCGTGGGTTTGTTGTTCTTGGCTCCACTCAGCAGGGTTGGGACGGGGGTTAAACCCCCCCTGAGGTCCCACCACGTGTGGAACGAGAGGGGTTCGGCCCTTTGGCCCTTCCCTGGGATTGGGAAATGCTCGGAAGCGCCCCGGGCACGTGGCGGGGGTGAACATCCGGGCACGGAAAACGGGTTTGGCTCCTTTTGGGATCCTCCCTGGGATGCCAAGGGCGTTGGGAGGCTCCAATGAAGTTTGGGAATGGCTGCTGAGGGAGGAGCTCCGGGGTGTTGGGAAGAGGTGGTTCCCTGGAGAAGGTCATCCCTGCTTTCCCTGGAGGTGCTCCCTGTGCTTCTCCAGACCCCAAAAAGGGGGAAGAGCCTTCCCAGAGCGCGGGTTTCTCGGAATCCCTTCAAAATCTCTTCAAACCGGGAAGTTTGGCCACCCAAGGAATTCCCATGGGAATGTTCTGTGCAGCCAGGGAGAGTGGAAGGAATCCAAGCCCACAGCAGGGGTGGGATGAGATGGGATTTAAGGTCCTTCCCAACCCAAACCAGTCTGGGGTTCTCTGGGCACATCCAAAGCAGGAAAATTTTTCCAGAATCATCTTTGAGCCCTGCTGGTCTCCGTTTTTTGGATTGCTGGGCCCAGAGGGGTCAATGGCACATCCGAAAAATCCTTTTGGTCAATTGAAAATCAACTTTGTTTTATTTTCAGGTGGTCTTGTTTCAGTAAATTTTGTTTGAACGTGCTCGGTGTTGGACTCGGCAGGGAAATGATCTGGGGAAATTTGGGATTTGAGGAGGCAAATTTGGGGTTGGGATTTGAGGAAGCAAATTGGGGTTTGGGATTTGAGGAGGCAAATTGGGGTTTGGGATTTGAGGAGGCAAATTGGGGTTTGGGATTTGAGGAGGCAGATTTGGGGGTTTTGGGATTTGAGGAGGCAGATTTGGGGGGGTTGGGATTTGAGGAAGCAAATTGGGCTTTGGGATTTGAGGAGGTAGATTTGGGGGTTTTGGGATTTGAGGAGGTAGATTTGGGGGCTTTGGGATTTGAGGAGGCAGATTTGGGGTTTTCTGTGAGAAAGCCACCAGCAGGTTTGATGGAAATGTCACAAATTCAGGCACGGATGGAAAACCATCCCAGAAAATTCCCAGAACACCGAATGAGGACCTGGATTTCCCAGTGTTTGGTCAGAAATCCATGGCTGAGCTCAGATCCAGGGAAAATCAGGGCTTGCTAGGACATCTGCACCTTTGCCCTCTCAGATGGATTTTTCCAGACTTGCTGGAATTTTCTGCAGAACTGGGAAGGAAAACTTTTTCAGGATGTGGGAAAAAAATTATTTTCCCCCTCTTTTCCATGCCCAGCCCAGGAAATGCTGAGCCTGATCCAGGGATTTGGCTCCTCTTGTACCCCAGGATGGGTTGAGGGTTGGGGATTTCCCACCACTCTCAAGACCAAAGGTGTCCTTTAGGACTTTTGGGATGTTTTTTGGGGGGAATTTTGTGGAAATGAGGCCTTGGAAGTGAAAACTTGGAAGAGAAGTGGGGAAAAAGCTCTGGAGCTCTCGGGTTTGGGGTTCAGAAAAAAAAAAATGGCAAAATCTGGGAAAAGGAATGTGGAGAAACCTGTAAAAAAAAAAAAAAAAGACAAAATCTGGGAGGAAAAAAGGGCGAAAACACCCCCAAAAATATGGCAAAAGCAAAAAAAAGAGGCAAAACTCCTTCTTGGAGTGGGCCCAGTTTAAAATGTGCCCTTGGGCATCTGGAACTGGTGCCCAAACACAGGAATTTGGGTTTTCCTGCCAGGACAGGAATTTCCTGAGTGATTCACCTGCCTCACTCGTGTTTTTTAAGGATTTTTTTTGGGAAAAAAGTTCCAGGTGAAGTCAAGTGCTGCTCACCTTGAAGCTCCCCCAGGGTGGGGTTTTATCTGTTAAAAATGTGGATTTGGGTGGGAATCCTGCCCTAAGTGTGGATGTTGAACCCCCAGAGCTGTTGGAGGCATAAAATGGGATTTACCCAGAGTTTGTGGCAGGAATCCCGATCCAATGTTGGGGTTGGAGAGGAGGAGTATGAAGGAAAATAGGATTTACCAAGAATTTGTGGAAGGAATCCCAACCCAATGGTGGGACTGGAGAGGAGGAATATGAAGGAAAATGGGATTTACCCAGAATTTGTGGCAGGAATCCAGACCCAATGTTGGGAGAAGAGGAACATGAAGGAAAATGGGATTTATCCAGAATTTGTGGCAATCTTGACCCAGTATTTGGATTGGAGAGGAGGAATGTGAAGGAAAATGGATTTTATCCAAAATTTTTGGCAGGAATCCAAACCCAATGTTGGGAAAAGAGGAACATGAAGGAAGATGGAATTTATCCAGAATTTGTGCCAGGAATCCCAATCCCAATTTTGGGATTGGAGAGGAGGAATATGAAGGAAAATGGGATTTACCAAGAATTTGTGGCAGGAATCCAGACCCAATACTGGGAGAAGAGGAATATGAAGGAAAAATGGGATTTATCCAAAATTTGTGGCAGGAATACAGACCCAATACTGGGAGAGGAGGAATATGAAGGAAAATGGGATTTATTTGGACTGGAGAGAAGGAATATGAAGGAAAATGGGATTTATGCAGAATTTGTAGCAGGAATCCAGACCCAATGTCGGGCTTGGAGAGGAAGAACACGAAGGCAAACCTGGGAAGGAGGGGAATGCTGAGCTCCTCCCCGAAGCAGTGACCTGGAAGGGTTGGGATGCTCCAAACCTGTCACTAAGGATCCATCTGCCTTGCCAGGGAGGGGCTGGCATTTGCCTCATTCCCATTTTCCCCACCAGCCGATTTTTTAAACTCATTTCTTCAACCCCAGGCCGTGCATGTGATTTTTTCTTTTTTTCCCCTCCAGATTTGAGAGGAAAAAAATCCAAAAAAAAATAAACCCCCCCCCCTTGAGTGGCGTGCAGGTGGGTTTTTTAGGGAAGGAGCTTTTCCCAGGAACACAAAGTGTGGCCCTGTTTGCTGTGCCAGCCATTGAGGAGCTCAGCTCTTTGTTTGGAACCCAAATTCCGTTGCAGGCGCCCGTTCCCGGGCACTTCCGAAGGGTTTGCTGCTCTGGCTGAGGGAATGAAAGGGGCTGGAGGCTGGAAGTGCTTCCAGCTGCTGGGCTTTTGTCCTGAAATGCTCGAAAAATGGGGTTATTTTTAGTATTAATTTCGTTTGAGGCATTGGGGTGTTTTTTTTTTAATGTTAATATAATTTAATTTTAGGTTTTTTTAATTTTAGGGTTTTTTCTGGTTTAATTTTAGGTTCTTTTCTGTTTTAATTTTAGTTTTTTTTCTGTTTTAGTTTTTTTTCCTTTTTAATTTTAGTTTTTTTCCTTTTTAATTTTAGTTTTTTTCCTTTTTAATTTTAGTTTTTTTTCCTTTTTAATTTTAGTTTTTTTCCTTTTCAATTTTAGTTTTTTTCCTTTTCAATTTTAGTTTTTTTCCTTTTCAATTTTAGTTTTTTTCCTTTTCAATTTTAGTTTTTTCCTTTTCGATGTTTTCCATTTGAATTTTTTTCCATTCTAATTTTAATTTTTTTCTGTTTTAATCTTAATTTTTTCCCTATTTTGGTTTTTTCCCTTTTCAATTTTAGTTTTTTCCCTTTTAATTTTTATGGGTTTTTTTCCTTTTTAATTTAAATTTTTCCATTCTAGTTTTATTTTTTTTTTTTTCAATTTTTGATTGCAATTTTTTTTCTGTTTTAGGTTTTTTTTTTTTTTTCTATTTTAATTCCTGGGGCCAGAGGTTCTGGGGCTGCCCTGTAGGAATTCCTGCCCTTCTCCCACAAACGTCTCCTCCCCCTGTACAGGAAGTTTTGAGGTGGGATTGGGAAGGGGGAATTCCCCAGCACATCCCAGTTTACACTGGATTGGTGCTGACAGTGATGAGATTCTTTACAAGCAGATTTTTAAATCCTGTATTTCCTGGGAAAATTTCCTTGCCCAGCCTTGGAAAAGCTCTTCTGGAATTGGCACTTTTTAATTTTAAAATTCTGTGGTTTTTTTGGTGTAATTTTTGTTTAATTTCCTTTTTTGGCGATGTGTTGAGAAAAAAAAAATCTTGAAATTCTCCACCTACCCACGGTCAGGAATATAAAATCTCAAGCAGGGATTAATTTCTGGGAAATCGCAGGAATTTTGGGATAAGTTGGAGCGGGAAGGATGAGGTTTCTCAGGCTGCCCTTGCTTCAGGTGCATCAAGGATTTCAAGCAGCCCCACAAATATATAAAAATAAATAAATATATAAAAATAAATAAATATATGAAAATAAATATATAAAAATAAATATATAAAAATAAAATATTAATACATAATAATATATAATAATATATCATGTTAGATTTATGGGTATCTTCAAAGGTGCACCTTGTTATTAGAGTTAATTAATTAGTAATAATTACAAAATCCTGGAATGGTTTAGGTTGGAAACGCCTTCAAGTTCATCCCATTCCAGCCCTGCCAGGTCAGGGACAATTCCCAATATCCCAGGTTATTCCAAGCCCTTTCCAGCCTGGCCTTGGACCCTTAAACAGCCTCAAATTAATTAATAATTAATATATAATAATATTAATTAATATAATTAATAAAACAGATAATATAAAACCTATCAAAATCTATAAAATATTATAAAATATATAAAGTATATAATAAAGATAATAGAAAATAAAATATAGAATATAAAAATAGAAATATGCATTTTATATTTAATATAAAATATATAAAATATTATATATAATTACTATAACAATACAATCAATATAATTAACATAATTATTATGATTTATGCTGCCCAATTAATTAACAAAAATATCATCAACGCTTCATGTTTACCTGGCTGCTCTCGCCTGGAGCTCTGCAGGGAGGGGATGGGAAAATCTCCTTCAGCTCAGAAATTAAACCTGACTTTAGGTCAGGCCTGTAGCTCTTAGTTTTAATCCCAGACTTAATCCCTGCTGGCAAATCCAGGTGCTCCTTGGGCAGTGGGAGCTGGATGGGTCTGAGGAATTCCGGGGAAGGCTTTGGCTGCTTCATTTTGGGCCCAAATCCTGATTTTCACCTGGAAATGGGAACATCGCAGAGGTTTGGCTGCTTCATTTCGGGTGCAAATCCTGATTTTCAGCTGGAAAGGGGAACATTGCAGAGGTTTGGCTGCTTCATTTTGGGCACAAATCCTGATTTTCACCTGGAAATGGGAACATCGCAGAGGTTTGGCTGCTTCATTTCGGGTGCAAATCCTGATTTTCACCTGGAAATGGGAACGTTGCAGAGGTTTGGCTGCTTCATTTTGGGTGCAAATCCTGATTTTCACCTGGAAATGGGAACATTGCAGAGGTTTGGGTGCTTCATTTCGGGGGCAAATCCTGATTTTCACCTGGAAATGGGAACGTTGCAGAGGTTTGGCTGCTTCATTTTGGGCCCAAATCCTGATTTTCACCTGGAAATGGGAACATTGCAGAGGTTTGGCTGCTTCATTTTGGGTGCAAATCCTGATTTTCACCTGGAAATGGGAACATTGCAGAGGTTTGGCTGCTTCATTTCGGGCCCAAATCCTGATTTTCACCTGGAAATGGGAACATTGCAGAGGTTTGGGTGACCACACTGGGGAGCTTCTCCTTTGTTGCAGTAGCCCAGGCGTTCCCTTTCCCACCTGGGAAACTGGGAATGGGAATTCCTGCTGGTTCAGGCAAGGATTGGGGTGAGGTTTAACAAATCTTTACGTTCCACGCTCCCCAAAATCGGTGCTTTTCCCATAAATATGGTCGGAGTGGGAGTTGGTGGGAGGAGATGGATTTTGAGGAGACGCCTTGGGAAACGGGGCTGGGACAAATGGAATGGCAAAGCCTTCAGGAGAAAAAAAAAATGCTTCCAATGGGATTTTTTAATATATATATATAGAGAGAGAGAGGGAAAGATACCAACATGGGGGGTTTTATATTGATTTTTATATATTAATGTGTTTTCAATTTGATATTTATGCGTGTGGAGGTTTTCCCTCAGGGAAGGAAAGGTAACTGGGAGCTCTGTCACCTCCCTTTATCCCCCCCCAACCCCTAAATTCCCTAAAAATCCCACTCTGTGTATGATTTGGCCCCTAAATTCCCTAAAAATCCCACTCTGGGTATGATTTGGCCCCTAAATTCCCTAAAAATCCCGCTCTGGGTATGATTTGGCCCCTAAATTCCCTAGAAATCCCACTCTGGGTGTGATTTGGCCCCTAAATTCCCTAAAAATCCCACTCTGGGTATGATTTGGCCCCTAAATTCCCTAAAAATCCCGCTCTGGGTATGATTTGGCCCCTAAATTCCCTAAAAATCCCACTCTGGGTGTGATTTGGCCCCTAAATTCTCTAAAAATCCCACTCTGGGTGTGGTTTGGCCCCTAAATTCTCTAAAAATCCCACTCTGGGTATGATTTGGCCCCTAAATTCCCTAAAAATCCCACTCTGGGTGTGATTTGGCCCCTAAATTCCCTAAAAATCCCACTCTGGGTGTGATTTGGCCCCTAAATTCTCTAAAAATCCCACTCTGGGTGTGATTTGGGAGCAGGAGCCTGTCCTGGGCGGGCTCGGGAAGCTTTGGGAGCGCATCTGGCCTGGCTGTGGCCGTGCCAGGCAGGAATGAAAAGGCTCAGCTGTGTCCCGGCTGAATTCCCCGGCAGGCCCGCAGGAGGGACTGTCCCGCCGGTAAGCCTGGAGGAGGGATCCTGTCCCCCTGGCCCTCGGGATTGTCCCTGGGGATTGTCCCCCACTGCCCTTGGGGTTGTACCTGGGGATTGTCCCTCAGGATTGTCCCCTCGGCCCTCAGGATTGTCCCTGGGGATTGTCCCCACCCCGCCCTTGGAGTTGTGCCGGGGGATTGTGCCTCAGGATTGTTCCTGGGGCTTGTTCCCCCCACCCTTGGGGTTCTACCTGGGGATTGTCCCTCAGGATTGTCCCCTCGGCCCTCAGGATTGTCCCTGGGCATTGTCGTCCCCACCCTTGGGGTTGTACCTGGGGATTGTCCCTCAGGATTGTTCCTGGGGGTTGCCTCCCGCCCACCCTCGGGATTGTACCCAGGGATTGTCCCTGGGGTTTGTCCCTCCCTGCCCTCAGGATTGTCCCTCAGGATTGTCCCTCAGGATTGTCCCCTGACCCTCAGGATTGTCCCTGGGGTTTGTTCCCCCCGCCCTTGGGGTTCTACCTGAGGATTGTCCCTCAGGATTGTCCCCTGACCCTCAAGATTGTCCCTGGCGTTTGTCCCTCCCCCACCCTTGGGGTTGTACCCGGGGATTGTCCCTGGGGATTGCCCCCCCGCCCACCCTTGGGATTGTACCTGGGGATTGTTCCTCAGGATTGTCCCCTCAGCCCTCAGGATTGTCCCTGGGCATTATCCTCCCTGCCCTCAGGATTGTTCCCCGGCCCTGGGGATTGTCTCTGGGGATTGTCCCCTGGCCCTCAGGATTATCTCTGGGGATTGTCCCTGGAGATTGTGCCCCTGGTCCTCAGGATTGTCCCTGCCACCCCAGGCCCTGGGGATTGTCCCGTGGCCCTCAGGATTGTTCCCTGGGATTGTTGCCCCTGGGCTTTGGGATTGTCCCTCAGGATTATCCCCACCAGGCCCTGGGGATTTGTCCCCCCCATCCCTGGGGATTGTCCCTGGGAATTTTTTCCCTTGGCCCTTGGGATTGTCTCCCTGGCTCTGGGGATTATCGCTCAGGATTGTCCCAGGGGATTGTTGCCCTCAGCCCTCAGGATTGTCCCCCCGACCCTGGGAATTGTCCCTCAGGATTGTCCCCCCCCACCCCTCAGGATTGTCCCTTGGGATTGTCCCCTGGCCCTCGGTCCCTGCACACCTGGGGGGTCTCTGTGCTGAGGGTCCAAATCTGACCTCAGGGGGAAGTGGGAGCTGAGACATTCCTGAGGAACCTCCGAGCAGGGATTTGCATCCTTCTGCTGGATATTCCTGAAATCCTGCTGGGATTGCTGGGATTTCATTGGGAGGTATCCAGCTAGTGCTGGATGTTCCTGAAATGCTGCTGGGATTGCTGGGATTTCATTGGGATGTATCCTGCTAGTGCTGGATGTTCCTGAAATCCTGCTGGGATTTCATTGGGATGCATCCCGCTGGTGCTGCCCTGGGTTTTAAGGAGAGTTTTATCTCCCCAGTCCTGAGCTTTGCTTTGGGCTCAGGCCTTGTTCTGTGTTGTTTATTCCATTTAAATGTGGAACATCAATAATTTCTGTGGTTTGGGTGGTTTTTTTGTGGTATTGCCACATCCTGGGAATATACTGCAGCTGGAATCTTCTCCCTGGTAGCTGAGTTATTTGAGCTGAGCTCTGCTTGCAGAGTGATTGGGATTTTTATACCTGGCTGTATTTAATGCCAGGGAAGTTTAGGTTGGATTTTTGGGAATATTTCTTTGTGGAAAGGGTTTTCCAGCCCTGGCATAGTGGTTTAACAGCCCTGTGGATGTGGCATTTGGGGAAAGGGGACAGCAGTAGCCTTGGCAGTGCTGGGAGTAGTTGGATTTGATCTTGGGGGGCTTTTCCACCCTAAAAATTCCATGATTCCAAACCAGCCTGTGTTCCCTCACTGTGCACGGAGCAAGATTTCACCCCAGGGCTCCAATCCCGTGAATATTTTGGGGAGCTGGCAAAGGGAGGAAGGTCTGGGAAGGTCCTGGGAGCCCAAATCCTGCTGGGAATGTGGGGCTGGATCCTGCTCTGGGGCAGGGGGACACAGCCCCAAAGACACTAAATTACCCTCAGGGCTGGATTTGGGTTCAGCCATGGGATTTTGGATCATCTCTGCCCACCGGAGTGAGATCCTTCATTCCCTGGACTGACCCTGTTACTCCTTCAGTGCCTTTCCAGTGAGATTTCTGATCAGGACCAAACCCTTCAGCATTTATTTGTATTTTTTAAAGAAACCCAAGCCCACGATTGTTGTTGCTCACTTTGATTTTTCAAGGATTTTCTTTCCTCGGAGCCACAGGCAGAATGCCAACAGTGTCCTTGCTCTGGCAGAGTGTGATGGAAGGAATATCCCTTTTTCCTCTTTTTTTTTTTTTTTTTTAAATTTATTTAATTATTTTACAACTGGGGGGAGCTGTTGTAAGCCTGGGGAAGGTTGTAATCATAAAATCATGGAATTGTTCAGTGGAAGGGATGGAAGGGACCTTAAAGCTCATCCCAGTGGCTGGGACACCTCCCACTGTCTCAGGCTGCTCCAACCTGGCCTTGGACACTTCCAGGGATTCAGGAGCAGCCACAGCTTCTCTGGGAATTCCATCCCAGCCCCTTCCCACCCTCACAGAGAACAATTCCTGCCCAATATCCTGTTTGGGATATTGGGAAGGGGCACTGGGAGCCATTCCCTGTGTCCTGTCCCTCCATCCCTTGTCCCCAGCCCCTCTCCAGCTCTCCTGGAGCCCCTTCAGGCCCTGCCAGGGGCTCTGAGCTCTCCCTGGAGCTTCTCCTCTCCAGCTGAGCACCCCCAGCTCTCCCAGGTGCTGGATTTGTGGCTGGATCCCGGTGGCACCGTGGCCAATCCCAAAGGATTTGTGTCCCAGAGCAGTGCAGGAGCAGCCTGGGGGGTGCTGCTGCTCCGGGATCTCCTCCCCTGGAATCGGATCCAGGATTAGACTTGGAAATGAGGGAAGCTGAAATATTCATGCTGCGTCGAAGGGCTCAGGTTATCCCTGAGCTGCTCCCGAGCTCTGCTGCAGAGCAGGGAGCGGGGGAAGCCTTTGGAATGTTAGGAAGGCGTTAATTAACTTAATTACCCGGAATAAATTGGACCAAATGAAAAGCAACAGCGTCTGCAGCAAGGTGCTGACTGGGGCTCGGCTTTTGTGCTGCGGAGGGGTGAGGCAGTTGAGGATTTTGGGGCGTGCAAAGGACCAAAAGTGCCCATTTTTACATCAAAATGGCCTTGGTGGTGTCCAGGCTGCTGCTGTGGAGGAGCAGGGGAATCTTCTGGGTGACCTGCAGAGACCCAGCAGTTGGGATGCTGTCTTAGGGCCTTAAAATTGAATTTACCATGAGACTTTTCCCTCTGGGAACGCCCCAGGGTTTGGGGAGCTTTCTTCCTTTGGGTCCCCACATGCCTGGGCTCACCCAAGGGATCCAGGAGGGATGTGCAGGGTTTGTGTGTGGTGGGCAAAGCAAAGGCTGCTCAAATCCAGCTCTGAAACGCTCCCCCCCAGCCCCAAACTAAAGAAAAATCAAACCTAGGAGGGATTATTTCACTTTCCCCTCTTCTTTTCCTCCTTCCTTCTTTCCCTGCTCATGAATCCATCATGGCCATAGATAAAATTTATCTTTGTGCACAGATGAAGCAGAATTCATTTCAAGCCCTTTTTCTTTTTTTTTTCTTCTTTTTTTTTTTTTATTTTAATCATCACAAAGAGCATCAATGCTCTGTCTTTCCTCTTGGGGAGGTGTTTTCCTTATGCTCCCAGGTGAATAATTTTTCTTTCAGAGCCTTCCCTCAATATTTGGGGGTCCAGAGGCAGCAGCTGCTCCCTTTGGGGCAGAGGGTGAAGGACTGGGGTTGGTTTTCTCCTAGAATTAAGTTTTTGGGGCAGAAAATGGTGTTGATCCTTCTTAAGAGTGAAACAGAGCCAAGTTTCACAGTTTTAAATCCTAAATTGTGGTTCTCAGGTGGAATTCTTACGGATAGCAGGAAAAAAGGGATTTTACACGTGGATTATGCCCTGAATTTGGAGATTTTTTTTTTCTGTGTGTTTGAAGTGAGATGAACCAAAACTGGGGTTGGTTCAGCCTGGGTTTGTTCTGGCAGCCCTGGAATCTCCAGTCCAGAGAATTCCACGTGGAATTTCTGCATTTGAAGGCTGTGATCTTTAGGAAAGGATTTG
This sequence comes from Phylloscopus trochilus trochilus, assembly GCA_016584745.2. Classification (NCBI taxonomy): domain Eukaryota; kingdom Metazoa; phylum Chordata; class Aves; order Passeriformes; family Phylloscopidae; genus Phylloscopus; species Phylloscopus trochilus. The sequence goes on along the minus strand of WQNJ02000093.1, from coordinate 1,466,898 downwards.
GTTACTTTTTAGCAGGCTGAGTCTTGGCAGGACAGCTCTTAGGGTGCTTCAGCCCTAAAACCACCTGAGAGGAGCAGAGGGTGCAAATCCCAACCCTCAGCTCAGTCCCTGCACCTCTGGATGGGGAATTTTCCTGTGGCAGGGGAGCTCCTGGGGAATCCCAATCCTGGGAAATCCCAATCCTGGGAAATCCCAGCCTTGTCCCCCCACCGAGCTGTGTCCCTTTGTGGTGCCACCCTCGGGGCAGCTGCTGGGGTGAACAGGGTGGGTTTTGTGGGGGATCTGCTCTCAGCACCCCTCTCCAAAGGCAGAGCTCCTTTTGGTTCTCCCTTTTCCCAAATATCCCTGTTTTCCCCTCAGCCCAGGCAGATGGAACTCTTACATAACTGAGCAAATTCCAGCCAGATGGGGTTCAGCCTCAGAGGAGAACAAACAACAGCTCAGGCCCGGGGGGTTTCAGCCCTCCTTGTTCTGCTCGGGGTTTGGAGGGTGAGGGTTTTCCAGGGGGGGGTTTAATGGGAATATCCCTCTGTTATTTAAGGACTGAGCCTTGGTGGGGATGGGGAAAGGATGGATTTGGGAAAGCAGAGCCAACCAGGAATGGGGCAGGATGGATGAGCCTGTGGGGTTCAGCTGGTTTTATGGAATATATGGATCCCACAAGCTGGGGGAAAGCTGTCCCTGCCCGTGGGGAACAGGAAAAGCTTTAAAATCCCCAAACCATCCTGGAACTCTGCAAAAAGAGGGAAAAACTTGGAGAAACCCACTCTGCTCCAGCTGCTCTCCAAGGGTTGTGGTGGTGGCTGCTGCTCCAGGGGGCTCTGGAATTCCAGGATTTCCCAGCTGGCTCCAGAGTCCTTGGTCAGATAAAACCAGTGCTGAGCACAACCAAGCTCAGGGTTTAAACTGGGTTTTAACACCCAGGAGGGTTTGTCCTCCTTTCCTCAGTGCCCACAAACAGCACGGAAAAGGAGGGAGTCATTAGGACAGAAATATTGGGAATATTAATTGGGGGAATATGAACTGTGGAAAAAATATTAACTGGGAAATAATAGCTGTGAAACAAATATTGAGTGGGAAATATAACTGGGAAATATTAACTGTGAAACAAATATTAACTTGGAAATAATGATTGTGAAACAAGTGTTGAGTGAGAAATATTAATAACTGTGAAACAAATATTAACTGGGAAATATTAACTGGGAAATATCAACTGTGAAACAAATATTACCTGGGAAATAATAACTGTAAAACAAATATTGAGTGGGAAATATAACTGGGAAATATTAACTGTGAAACAAATATTAACTTGGAAATAATAATTGTGAAACAAGTGTTGAGTGGGAAATATTAACTGGGAAACAAATATTAACTGGGAAATAATAATTGTGAAACAAGTGTTGAGTGAGAAATATTAATAACTGTAAAACAAATATTGAGTGGGAAATATAACTGGGAAATTTCAACTGTGAAACAAATATTAACTGGGAAATAATAACTGGGAAACAAATAATAACTGGGAAATAACTGAAACAAACAATAACTTGGAAATATTAACTGTGAAACAGGTATTGACTGGGAAATATTATTTGTGAAACAAATATTAACTGGGAAATATTAACTGTGAAACAAATATAAAGTGAGAAATAATGACTGTGAAACAAAGACTAAGCGAGAAATATTAACTGTGAAACAAACAATAACTGGGAAATAATAACTGTGAAACAAATATTAAGTGAGAAATAATAACTCAAACGAATAATAATTGGGAAATAATAACTGTCAAACAGGTACGAAGCGAGAAACATTAACTGTGAAACAGGTATTGACTGGGAAATATGAACAGTGAAAAGAAATATTGAGTGTGGAATATTAAGTGGGAAATAACTCAGTCCCCCCACGCTGGGAGGGAGTTAATAAATGCCAAATGAACAAATAAATGGCAGGAACAAATGTCCACACAGCCTCCTGGCAGCTCCTCCGTGCTCTGCTCCCCTGGCTCTTCCCTGGTTTTTCACCTCGTTTCTGGATTGCAGCCGGTGGGGGGGATGAGGAACCTTCAGGGTTTTATTTTTATTCTTATTCTATTTTTATTATTATTTTTATTCCAGGGGTTCTGTTAACATTGCCTCTGTGTTCCTTTCACCCTCAGGACTGAAAAAACGTACCAGGAAGGCCTTTGGTATACGGAAGAAAGAAAAGGACACTGATTCCACGTGAGTTGATCGCAGCTCCTGAGGGAGATTTCAATGGGAGCTGCTCCCCTGTGCCAGCACGGGCAGGAATTTGGAATTTGGGGCATCCCAGGCCCTTGTTATCTTTGGGATCGGGTTTTGAACAGCAAACACATTCCAGCTGTTTCCCCTGCGCGCCCAGCAAATGTGGGATTTCCTGGGAGCTGCTGCAGAGTTTCTCAACTTTTGGGTTTTTTTTTTTTGGGGGGGGACAAACGATTCCTCGGAGCTGGGGCAGATTTATCCCTGCAGGAAGCGCTCTTCGGAGCTCCTTAGAGATGCAAATTCAGTTTGTGCTGATGCTCTCCGGGGTGGGGCAGGTACAGGGGCTGCTGCGGCACAGGGATTTAGCTTCCCAGAAAATGTCTGGCAGGGGATTCTTCCCACATCTGGTGGAGGATGCTGTGTGAGGGGGCTGAGGGAGCTGGGAAGGGGCTGGAGCCCCAGGAGAGGCTGAGGGAGCTGGGGGAGGGTCTGGAGCCCCAGGAGAGGCTGAGGGAGCTGGGAAGGGTCTGGAGCCCCAGGAGAGGCTGAGGGAGCTGGGAAGGGTCTGGAGCCCCAGGAGAGGCTGAGGGAGCTGGGAAGGGTCTGGAGCTCCAGGAGAGGCTGAGGGAGCTGGGAAGGGTCTGGAGCCCCAGGAGAAGCTGAGGGAGCTGGGAAGGGTCTGGACCCCCAGGAGGGGCTGAGGGAGCTGGGGAAGGGGCTCAGCCTGGAGCAAAGGAGGCTCAGGGGGGCCCTGGTGGCTCTGCACAGCTCCTGCCAGGAGGGGACAGCCGGGGGGGATTTGGGATCTGCTCCCAGGGCACAGGGACAGGAGGAGAGGGAATGGCCCCAGGCTGGGCCAGGGCAGGCTCAGGGTGGATATTTGGGAATATTCCTTCCTGGAAAGGTTGTCCAACCCTGGCACAGGTGGAGTTCCCATCCCTGGAGGGGTTTAAAAGCCCTGTGGATGTGGCACTTGGGGACATGAGGTGGCCTTGGCAGAGCTGGGGATGGTTGGATTAGATGGTCTCAGAGGGCTTTTCCAACCCAAACAATTCCATAGTTCTCAGCCACCGCTGCTGTGGCTTTGGGATGGATGTCCCCAAGTGCTGTGCCACCACATCCAGGGGACAGCAGGGGACAGGCAGCAGGAGTCCCCTCCTGCAGGTCTGCTGGGGTGTTCCATGTCTGTCAGCAGAAGCTCGGAGCTTTTTCCTTTAATTCCATTTGGATTTGTTTCCCTGAGCTATCTCATGTCCTGCTGGGAGTTGTTTGGAGGTTTCCCATGCCAAGGGACACATCCCCAGGCCTGCCCAGGTGACCCTGGTGGCACTGGCAGCTCTGCCAGGCTTCTCCTGCTGCAAAGAGGGGCCAGGAGCAGGGATCCCAAAAGAGGGATGTGCATCCCCGAGGTGTCCCCAGGGATGGTGGCATCCATCCACCGAGCTGTGGGACAGCCAGGAGCTCCAGCTGGCTGCGAGTTCATCCATAATTTATCCAGGTGGGCGGGAATGAGGCTCCTTTGCATCTTCTCCTCATGGAAAACGGCTGGAGCCGGGGCTGGGCGCTGCCTTTATCCGGCGCTGAGATTTCCACGGCTCCGTCCCGCTGTTCCCGGCAGGTTGGGAAGCTGCTGGCAGGGACGGGAGGGATCCCAGGGTGCCGGGGAGGTCGCAGAGAGGCCACCCCGGAGGACGCCGCAATTAGCAGCAGCAGTGATTAGCACGGCGGGGTCACGGCGCGGTCGCGCCCCCAAGGGCTTTGGGCGCTCTCCAAATCCCCGGCGGCAGCGGGGATGGAGCGGGAGGAGAGAGGATGGAGGGGAGGGATGGAGCCGGGAGAAGGGAAGGGATGGAAGGAGGGATGGGAGCCGGGAGAAGGGAAGGGATGGAAGGAGGGATGGAGCCGGGAGAAGGAGAGGGATGGAGCCGGGAGAAGGGGAGGGATGGAAGGGGAGGGATGGAGCCGGGAGAAGGGAAGGGATGGAAGGAGGGATGGAGCCGGGAGAAGGAGAGGGATGGAGCCGGGAGGGATGGAGCCGGGAGAAGGGAAGGGATGGAAGGAGGGATGGAGCCGGGAGAAGGGAAGGGATGGAAGGAGGGATGGAGCCGGGAGAAGGGAAGGGATGGAAGGAGGGATGGAGCCGGGAGAAGGGAAGGGATGGAGCCGGGAGAAGGGGAGGGATGGAAGGAGGGATGGAGCCGGGAGAAGGGAGGGATGGAGCTAGGAGGAGGAAGGGAAGGATGGAACTGAGAGGAAGAGGGATGGAACCGGGAGGAGGGAGGGATGGTGGCATCTGCCACACCCTCGCTTGTGGCAGGGCCACCACAGCCCCAGGACACCGCGCTGGGGTCCCTGGAGCTGCCGATGGGTCTGGGCTGGTTCTGCTGGAGCTGCTGTGGGAAGGAGCTGCCGCTCTTCCCCCACGTGGGGGGCATCTCCACGGCAATTCCAGCTGGGATGGGAGCAGGGGGTGACATCTCCTGTGCTGGGGGTCACGCACTGAGGAGGAAACATAAAAGCAGAAGGGATTTTTGCCACTTCCAAAAGGATTTGAGAGACTTTTGTGCAAAGAGATGATAACTAAATAGGAAAGGTGAGACACAAGCACGGATTAGCTGGAAAAAATTCAAGGGAAAAACTTTTAAAGAATAAAACGCTAAAGGATGTGACACCAAGGAGCTGCCAGCAGGGTTTTCTGTGGTGCCCCAGCCAGCTGTGAACTGGTGGCACATCCCTGGCAGCGCAGGGAGCTCGGGATGTGTGGGAAGTGGAGGAGCCCGTCTGGATTCCATGGACATTTGCATTCCCGAAATCCCTCGGCATCCCTGGGCGGTGCCCAGACCCCAAATCCCGTGCGCAGTTGGGGATTAGGGTCCCTGGGGAGCCTCAGCAATTTCCCAATCCGTTCAGCAGAGATGTGTCTGTCCTTCTGGCAGAGCTAAAGCCTGGAAATTCCTCCAGAGGGGGAAAAAGGAAAAGGATGCACACGGGGCAAGGATGTGGCTTTGGGAGGGGTGCAGGAGCCAGCTGGGACACTGCCAGCCCCAGCAGCAGCACTTTATCGCCTGATAAACCTAAAATATCTGATAACATGAGGGGGAAAAAAAATTCTGTGACCTTGGGTGGGTTCCACGAGGAGCAGGTAACTCAGCTGTGCTGACAGTGTCGGAATCCCAGTTTTTGCTGCCATGAATTTTTTAAGAAAAGCAATTTGCACGAGTTAATTGGGCGTGGTTTGGGCACTAACGCAGCTCCTTTTTCTGTTCTTTGCAGAGGGTCACCAGACAGGGATGGCATCGTGAGTATTGCCCTGCTCCTGCAGTGTCACCTCCCCTCCCACCACCATCAGCATCTGCCAGAGGTTTTCTGCTTAATATAGAAAACAAATGTAAAAAAAAAATAAATAATCCAGGTGAAAAAAATGGCAACTTCCAGGTTTCCTGTAAAAATATCACCAGGGGCAGGGGGAGCAGGTGTCCTGCTAAAGCCCAGCTCCTCATCCTCCTTTCCACTCCTGCTAATTGGCTTGGGCCAGATTTGCTGCCTGAGGAGTTCAGGGGAAATAGCCAGAGCAGCTGTTTCCAACCTCTATTTTTATTTTCTATATTAACCTGAAAACAAGGAGGTGTTTGTGGTTTGCCCTTTTTTTTTTTTTTTTTTAATTAATTATTGCTGCTTTTATTCCTGGTGTTTGACATATCCTTGCTAGAGCTGGTTAGGAGATGGGCCCTGTCTCCTTTAGTGTTTGATAGCAAAAAATATGCTGGGTTCAGACTGGGCTTTACTTCTTCAGCAAATGCAGAATTTAAAATTTCACCTCAAAATTAAGATGAGCCCCTTGTGAGGCTCAACATGGAGAGCAGTGCTGGGGTATCTTTTAAAAAAGATAAAAAATTTGGGGGGCCAAGCTGCTCCTTGCAAGAAATCATTTTTGTTTTCCCCCCCAATCTGACCCAAAATCCTCGGCTTTGGGCCCTCCCTGTGTTTTTCAGCTGCTTGCTAGGAAATAGAGATGAAAGTAAAGGTAGTGCCTTCAGCAGGGCTCTATTCAGCAGAGATAAAGGAATAAATGGCAGGTTTGGGCTGGATAAATTAATAAATGGCAGGTTTAGGTTGGTTAAATTAATAAATGGTAGGTTTAGGTTGGATAAATTAATAAATGGCAGGTTTAGGCGGGATAAATTAATAAATGGCAGGTTTAGGCTGAATGAATTAATAAATGGCAGGTTTAGGCTGGATAAATTAATAAATGGCAGGTTTAGGTTAGATAAATTAAGAAATAACAGGCTTAGGCTAGATAAATTAATAAATGGCAGGTTCAGGTTGGATAAATTAATAAAGAACGGGTTGAGGTTGCATAAATTAATAAATGGCAGGTTTAGGCTGGAAAATTAATAAAGAACAGGTTTAGGTTGGATAAATTAATAAATGGCAGGTTCAGGTTGGATAAATTAATAAAGAAACTGTTTAGGTTGCATAAATTGATAAATGGCAGGTCTAGTTTAGATAAATTAATAAATGGTAGGTTTGGGCTGGATAAATTAATAAATGGGAGGTTTAGGTTGGATAAATTAATAAATAGCAGGTTTAGGTTGGATAAATTAATAAATAACAAGTTTAGGCTGCAAAAATCGTGAAATGGCAGGTTTAGGTTGGCTAAATTAATAAATGGCAGGTTTAGGTTGGATAAATTAATAAATGGCAGGTTTAGGTTGGATAAATCATGAAATGGCAGGTCTAGGTTGGATATCAGAGGGAATTTCTCCCCAGAAAGGGTGGTCAGGGAGGTTTGGAGTCCCCATCCCTGCAGGTGTCCAGGGAACACCTGGATGTGGCACTTGGTGACAAGGTGGGGACTGGGCACAGCTCAGACTGGATGATCCTGGAGGTTTTTTTCCACCTTTAATTCTGTGAATATCCAGGGAGCATCCCCAAGCTGTTCCCTCTTCCAGCAGAAATCCCATGGGCAGCTTTTCCTTGCCAGGTGTGGGCAGAGGGACCTCAGGTGTCCTCTCCAAGGATGCAGAAATGCAAATTTTAGGGAATAAAATGAAGCTGCTGAAGGTGATATGAGGCAGAGGGATTGGAGCTGGAAACATTTTAAAATCCTTTTTCCTCCTCCAGACCCTTTTCCACATAATTTTTTGCAGCCACTGGAGTGGCCAGGAGGCAAATCCTGACTGCTGAATAGAGCCCACAGGAAAATCCACCTTTAATCCTGATGGAGCCACAGCTGAGCCTTCCTTTGCTGACAAATCCGTGTTCCCTAGCTCCTAAAACTTGGTTTTGTGCATTTAAAAAAGAAAAAAAAAAAAAATCAAAAAAACCCACTCCAGCCACAGAGCAGGTATTTTAACCCTTTCTCTGCCACCCCCACCCTTGCAGCAGCCCAGCCCTCATCCCAATGATCCAACTTCCAATAGCAAAGCCGAGGGCGCGCGGGAAGGAGGAGATAAAAACGGGGTAAGGAAAACTGAGCTCGGCTCCCAGCTCCCCCAGGGCTGCAGGAAACAGGGATTCACCCTTGGTTTGGAACCCAGAGAGTAGGAAAAACACCCTCAGGGGTCAGCCAGGCTGGTGGGAATACAAATGGATGGGGGGAAAGCAGGGATCCCATGGAACAGCGTCCAGAATTCCTGTGGAACAGCATCCAGAGGTTTTCCCAGAGCTGAGCTTCCAAGGAAGCTGCTCCATCCTTGGGCAATGGGAGGAGCAGAGGTGTGAGGGGCTGCATCCAGCCCTGGGGCAGGGAGCTGGGATGGGAATGTTCCCTCTGGAAGCTCAGGAGAGCTGGATTGACCCGTTTAGGAGCCCCAAAATTGTGGTGGCCGTGGGATTTTGGATGGGTTTGGGTGCCCAGAGCCAACCAGGAAAGGGTTGCAGAGGTGATGGATGCCCAGGAGTCTCTTCCAAAGAGAATTCCCTTCATCTCAAGCAGCAGTTCCTCTGTGTGTTGGTGTTTCATGGCATGGACTCATCCCAGACCCTTCCCAGTGCTCCATCCCGAATTCACAGTGCCTGGCATGTGGGATAATGGGATCTGAATCCTTCTTTTGGGGTTGCCCTTTCTTGGGGAAGGGGTTTATCTCCCAGGAAATGTTTTCCCTGCTCCACTGGAATTGGGAGCTGCCACTGCTGCCAGCCCTTCCCAAGGGCTGGAACATCCCAGCACAAGGAGGAAAAGCCATTTCCTCATTTTCCTTAAGGAATGTTGGATGTCCACCTAAAGGATATTCCAAAAAAACCCCTCTCTTTTCATCTCTCTGGGATGGGAGAATTCCAGAGATGGGGAATGCTGTTGGATTTCTGATGAGGGTGTGGGATCCCTCTCTGGGATGTGCTGTGTTCCTGCTGCCTCTGTTTAAACCATGGGAATTTTCCTTTCCAGAAGAAAACCAATGGAGCCCCAAATGGATTTTATGCAGAGATCGACTGGGACAGATATGTAAGTGTCCCCTGGAGCTTCCCTGCATCCCATGGGAATCCCAGGCTCTTCCCACACTCACTTTGGGCTTCTGGGGTGAAATCAGCTCTCTCCAGACACCAATTCTGCACCTCAGCCAGAATTCCCAGGAATGAGGTGGCTCTGGAGAGCTCTGTCCTGGCCCAGGGGAGGTTGCAGTTTATCCAGAGAAAACTTTGAGCCATAAACAAGGATTCAAACCTTTCCTCCTGCAAAATTGATGGTGGAGCTTGAGGTGCCCTTTGCTCTGGGTGGCCCCAGGGGCTTGAGCCGTGCAGGAGGAAAGAGCTTTCCAGGAATTAACATTCCTAATTTTCCTGGATTTGTTTGGTTTTGGCGGGGTTTTTTTGTTTGTGTTTTTGTTTTTGTTTTGTGTGGTTTTTTTTTTTTGTTTGTTTTTTTTGTTGTTTTTTGTTTTTTGTTTTTTTTTTGTGTTTTTTTGTGGTTTGTTTGTTTGTGTTTTTGTTTGTGGTTTTTTGTTTTGTTTTGTTTTGGGTTTTGTGTTTTTGTTCTTTGTTGTTTTAATTATTTTTTTATTTTATTTTTTTTGTTCTCTATCCAGAACTCACCTGAGCTGGATGAGGAGGGATACAGCATCCGACCTGAGGAACCAGGATATATCCTTTGGTTTTGGCTTTGCCTCTTGGGTTCCAGCCTGGAACAGGAGCTGGGCTTCACAGGCAGGCCCACTGGATCTTTTTATTTTATTATTATTATTTATTATTAATTATTATTATTATTCATTTCCACCTTTTGATTTTCATTTGGAGCTGGCACTCCACAGGTGAAGCTGCATTCCCCAAGGAATTACCTGAGGCATTGGGATTGTCTTTGATTCACTGCCATGAAATGAGAAGTGGGGGGAACATCCCATGGGATGGAGAACAAAATATCCACGATTATCCTGGAGAAAAGGAGGATCAGGGAGGAGCTTGTGGCTCTCAAAAATGAGGGGACAGCCAATGGGGTCCCAGGGAACAGGGACAGGAGGCCTCAAGTTCCAGGGGGGGTTTAGGTTGGATATTTGGGAAAATTCCTTCATGGAAAAGGCTGGTCAGGCATTGGAACAGGGGTGGAGTCCCCATTTCCAGAGGGATTTAAAATCCATGTGGATGTGGCACTTGGGGACACGGGGCAGTGCTGGGGGATGGTTGGACCTGATTGTCTCACAGGGCTTGGAAAACAGGGACTCACCCTTGGTTTGGAACCCAGAGTGTAGGAAAAACACCCTCAGGGGTCAGCCAGGCTGGTGGAAATGGGGTTAAGGACAAATGGATGGGGGAAAAGCAGGGATCCCGTGGAACAGCATCCAGAGGAGGTTTTCCCAGAGCTGAGCTTCCAAGGAAGCTGCTCCATCCTTGGGCAATGTGAGGAGCAGAGGTGTGAGGGGCTGCATCCAGCCCTGGGGCAGGGAGCTGGGATGGGAATGTTCCCTCTGGAAGCTCAGGAGAGCTGGATTGGCCCATTTAGGGGCCCCAAAATTGTGGTGGCCGTGGGATTTTGGATGGGTTTGGGTGCCCAGAGCCAACCAGGAAAGGGTTGCAGAGGTGATGGATGCCCAGGAGTCTCTTCCAAAGAGAATTCCCTTCATCCCAAGCAGCAGTTCCTCTGTGTGTTGGTGTTTCATGGCATGGACTCATCCCAGACCCTTCCCAGTGTTCCATCCCGAATTCACAGTGCCTGGCATGTGGGATAATGGGATCTGAATCCTTCTTTTGGGGTTGCCCTTTCTTGGGGAAGGGGTTTATCTCCCAGGAAATGTTTTCCCTGCTCCACTGGAATTGGGAGCTGCCACTGCTGCCAGCCCTTCCCAAGGGCTGGAACATCCCAGCACAAGGAGGAAAAGCCATTTCCTCATTTTCCCTAAGGAATGTTGGATATCCACCTAAAGGATATCCAAAAAAATGGTGCCTGACTCCATTGCAAAAGGCAAACACAGAAGGCTGAAAGAGAACTTTAGAAAAACTTCTTAACGAGACAGAGGAGAGCAGCAAAAACCCAGACACCACCATGGAGCTGGGTTACCCCTAGGAACAATCCCACAAAATCCAGACATGGATTCTCCCTGAGAACAGCAGCTCCTCGTGCTCTGGCTGCCCAGGGATGCAGCAGCGACAGCCCCAGCATCTCCTCCCTCAATTTGGGGTGGGGGTGGTCAGCATTTCGGGTCCACCCAGATCCCCGCTCTCCCCCCAGCCTGGGCACGCTGAGGAAAGGCAAAAAAAAACTTCCTTAACTGTGCTGTACCTACCAAAGGAAAGCACTTCTACTCCTCCAGCGAGTCGGAGGAGGAGGAGGAGGCGCACAAGAAGTTCAACATCAAGATCAAGCCCCTGCAGGCCAAGGACGTCCTGCGCAGCGCCGCCACCGTCGACGAGCTCAAGGCTTCCATCGGCAACATCGCCCTCTCTCCATCCCCCGTGGTGAGTCCCTGCTGCTGCTGCTGCCCAGCCTCCCCCAGCTCCCAGGGCACTGCTGACCTGTCCCTGACCTCCCTTTGAACCATTGGTCACACCAAGGGTCAACAAGCAAAGTCCCTCCTTAGGAGAGAGATGTGAAAAACAAGAGAGTTTAGGAAAACATGCCCTTGTTTACCAGTTTTGGTCAGTGGGATAGAAATTTAGAAAGCCAAAGCATGACAGACAGTGACTACACCAGGGCACTGCTGACCTGTCCCTGTGGGACACCAAAGAAAGATCTGAACTTGTGATTCAGAAGCTCCAAAAATGGGGGGGCCGGTTTATTCTCAGAACTTATTTTTCTTCCTTTCTACAACGTGCCCACCTAAGAGGTGGGATCCTTTGACCCATTGGTCACGTCAAGGGTCAACAAGCAAAGTGCCTCCTTAGGAGAGAAATGTGAAAAACAAGAGAGTTTAGGAAAATATGCCCTTGTTTAGCAGTTTTTGTTGTTGGGATAGAACTTCAGAAAGCCCAAACGTGATAGGCAGAGACTGCACCAGGGCACTGCTGACCTGTCACTGTTGGACACGAAAGAAGGACACAAACTCCTGATTCAGAAGGTGATGCTCCAAAAAGGGGCTGGTTTATTCTCAGAACTTATTTTTATACCTTTCTACAACGTGCCCATCTAAGAGGTGGGATCCTTTGAGCCATTGGTCACACCAAGGGTCAACAAGCAAAGTCTCTCCTTAGAAGAGAGATGTGAAAAACAAGAGAGTTTAGGAAAACATGCCCTTGTTTAGCAGTTTTGGTCAGTGGGATAGAAATTTAGAAAGCCAAAGCATGACAGACAGTGACTACACCAGGGCACTGCTGACCTGTCCCTGTGGGACACCAAAGGAAGATGTGAACTTGTGATTCAGAAGCTCCAAAAATGGCGGGGGGGGGCTGGTTTATTTTCAGAACTTATTTTTCTACCTTTCTACAATGTGACACCTAAAAGGTGGGATCCTTTGAGCCATTGGTCACGCCAAGGGTCAACAAGCAAAGACCCTCCTTAGGAGAGAGATGTGAAAAGCAAGAGAGTTTAAAAAGTGTGACCTTGTTTAGCAGTTTTTGTTGTTGGGATAGAACTTCAGAAAGCCCAAATGTGACAGGCAGTGACTGCACCAGGGCACTGCTGACCTGTCACTGATGGACATGAAAGAAAGTCACAAACTCATGATTCAGAAGGCTGATGACTCTAAATCCAGGTTTATTCTCAAAGCACTTGCCTTTATATAACTTTTTACAATGAGCCCACCTAAGAGGTGGGATCCTTGGACCCATTGGTCCCATCAAACAAATTCTCTCCTCTGGGAAAGAATGTAGAAAAATATATTAGTTTGCAATAACATGACCTTGTTTACCACGAGATTCCCTGGGAAAAGAATTTCAGAAAACCAAAACGTGACAGGCAGTGCCTACACTGACCCACAGGGATCCTCCCAAACCCATCCTCCTGCTTGGCTTTGGGGTCTTTGTTTTGGGGTGTGGCTGCAGGTGTTGGGGTCTTTGTTTTGGGGTGTGGCTGCAGGTGTTGGGGTCTTTGTTTTGGGATGTGGCTGCAGGTGTTGGGGTCTTTGTTTTGGGGTGTGGCTGCAGGTGTTGGGGTCTTTGTTTTGGGGTGTGGCTGCAGGTGTTGCTCAGACTTTCCAGTTCAAAGTGGCTGAAAAGTTCCCTTTCCTGCTGGTACAAGAGAACAGGGTGTTCATTTTTCAATGAAGAAAAAGGGGATTTTTCAATCAAGGGGAACTTTCAGTCGTTGTCATTCAGGGTTTTGCCCCCATTCCCAATCCCAAGTGGGGTTTTCTGTGGGACTTTAGAGGGATGTTTCTCACCCTGGAGGTGAATCCAGGTTCCTGGAAGGAAAGGTCATTTTTCCTCGGTCCATCCTGGCACAGAGGCCATCCCCCTCTGCTTTTCCTAAGGCTGGTGGAGGTTCCTGTTGGCTCATCCCAATCTGTTCAGCCACCAAAATGTTGGATTCTGGGCTTCCAGGAGGTTTGAGTGTGGGCTTTAGTGACTTCCCAGACAGAGCTTTCCATGATTTATACAGAACCTGGATCTGAAGTGTGCAGGGCTCTCCAAGCCAAACTGAAATAAAATCCCTGTGTTTTGTTTCTGCTTCCAAACCAGGGAGTTTCTGTTTGTTGGCATTCCAGGATCAGAAATGGCACTGGGATGCTTTGGGAAGCACAAAAAAAAGAAAAAGTGGGGGAAAACCCGACCTCAAAATGAGCAACTGAATAATGATGATGATAATGTTAGGAAAGCAAATTCTCGTGGAATGTGCATTTTACCAAATAGGATTTTTGTCTCCTCTTTTCCTTGGGTTTTTTCCTGCCGTGGTTGGGGGTTCTTTGGGAAGGGGTGAGGAGGATCCCAGAGTGGGCTGAGGTGCTGGGTTCAGGGGACACTGCTGTGCCTTGGGGTGATCCCTGGGGCTGGAGCCAGAGCCTCCCTGCAGAATGAGCTCAGGGAAAAGCCAGGCTGGGCAGGAGGATCCCAAATCCGGCGTGTGGAGCCAAAGGGAGCAGATGGGCCGGGGAGTGGAGCTGCTCTGGATCCTGGCACGGGCCAGGAAAGCACCAGAGCCCTGGGCAGGAGCTGCCTGCAGGAATCTGGCATCCACAGGGATTCCAGGTTTCACTGCCAGGTCCCTGCCCTTATCCTGGGCTTGGCTTCCCTCCCAAAGCTGCTGCAAAGCCCTGCTCCGGCCCCACTGCCGGGAGGGAGCTCATAAATCCCAAGGGTTGGGCTGGGAGGGACCTAAAATCCCATCCCATGGGCAGGGACACCTGGTACTGTGCCAGGGTGCCCCAGCCTGGCCTTGGGCACTGCCAGGGCTCCAGGGGCAGCCCTGCTTCCCTGGGCACCCCGTGCCAGGGGCTGTGTCCATAGCCACCATCATTCCCAGCCCTCTGCTGCCTTCCCTGGGAATGATGCAGTCAGCACTGTGGCCTGTAATGATAAAACCATGGAATTCTTTCTGTGAGATGCCTCAGGCACAACTTTTATGTCCCCAAATGCCCCCTCTCCCTCCAGTCTCCCACGTGCTGGGTGCAGCTGGAGCACTCCTGTCCCTCTGCTTTGCTGTGTCTTTAACTCAACACAAATCTTCGATTGCTCTTTTCTCAAAAATCCCTCACCTTCTCATTCTCTTTTTTTTTTTTTTTTTCCTCCCCTCTCTCTGCCTTCTTTTAGAGGAAAAGTCCGGTAAGAAACGCAATTTTTCTCTCTCCTGGAATATTTTAACCCAGCTTTGTGTGCTCTTTGTCCCGCCACCAGGGCTGAAAGGCCAAAAGCAAATAACAAATCCTGCCCTTCTAGGACGGAGTTTCATTTCCTTTTAGCGCTGGCTTTAGAGCATCTTAAAATAGAAGGTGTAAAAAATAGAGCTGGGCTCGGCTCTGAGCGTGCTTTGGGTGCAAGAATTTGCACAAGGTGTGCAAGGGCTGGGTTTTACCTGGGTTGTGGCACATCCCAAGGGAGGAGCAGCCAGGAATCCCACCCGCAGTGCCACTGGGGTTCCCCCCAAGAGAACTCAGCTTCCAGTGGGGAAATCCCCCCCCCCCCATTTCTCAGGGTTTGGGTTCCCCTGGGGGGCTCTGCCAGGGTGACCCTGGAGGTGTGGTGGCTGTTGGGGACCTTGGGGTGCTGACCTGTCACTCTCTGACCAGGTGTCTCTTCTCTCCCCTTCTCGCTGACCGCAGCGGCGCAGCCCGGTAAGAACCCGCTCCTGGGGCTGGGGATGGGCTCATGGAGGGGGCCCTGCCCCTGCCAGGGCTCTGGGGTGGGCACAGGGCACAGGGACAGCTGCCAGTGGTGTCACACACCCCCTTGTATGACCCCAGTGATGCTGGGACCTCGATAACACAAAGGGGGGGATGCTCAGTGATGGGAACCCCTGGAGATCCCACTCCTGCTGCTGTGGTTGGGAGGATTTGGCTTTTGCTCCACGAGCCATTGGCAGAGCTGCCTGTGGCAGTGCTGAGTCCCCGTGCCCAGAGGGATTTAAAATCCCTGTGGATGTGGCACTTGGGACAACTCTGAAGGCAGAGGTGGCTTGGTGTGGCTCAGAGGTTTTCTGTAGGGTTTTCTGCTCCCTGGAGTTCAGCCACCTCCAGGAAATGTCCCCTCAGACAGCTCCTGCTGGGCTGCCTTGCCCCTGGGGTGACAACTGCCATGCACCCCTGTCCCTGTGCAACCCACTTATTCCTGTCTTTCTCCTTCCAGGGGACGATTAAAAGGAATTTATCCAGTGAGTATCTCCTGCAGCCTGTAAGAACAACACTCATTGCACCTGCTGGAGGGGTTTTGGAGAGTGGGGGAAGGGAAAAAGGAGTGAGTTCAACTTGGTTTAAAGTGGTCCTGGCAGAGCTGGTGGCTCCCAAACGTTTTCCTTGGAGAAGGGTGTGGGGGACACCCTTGGGATGCCTGTAGCAGTGCAGTTCCCTGATTTAGTTCTGTATAGAAAGGAATTTGGAATTAAAAGCCGGATTTTCCTGCCAGGATCTGCACAGCAGGGTGGGTGGGACAGCAGGGGGATGCTCTGGGGTGGGAATGACTCTGCTCCATGTCCATCCTGCCCCAGGTGAGGAGATCACGCGGCCCCGGCGCTCCACGCCCACGCCAGACCCCGCCAGGTCAGTGCAGGGCCCTGGGTGGGATCATCCAAGGTTCAGGCTCCTCATCCCAGGGTGGGTTTGGGACATTCCCACTGTGCTTGGTGGGAAGCTTGAGGGGTTAGGTGGGAGATTGGGAAGGAATTGTTCCCTGGGAGGGCGAGGAATGGAATTCCCAGAGCAGCTGTGGCTGCCCCTGGATCCCTGGCAGTGCCCAAGGCCAGGCTGGACATTGGGGTTGGAGCAGCCTGGGACAGTGGGAGGTGTCCCTGCCAGGGCAGGGGTGACATTGGATGGGGTTTAAGGTCTTTCCAACCCAAACATTCTGGGATTTGGGCAGGACTGGTGGTGGCTGGGATGCTCAGTGTCCATCCCTGTTCTCCACCAAAAGCTCCAAGGACATTCCCTGCTGGAAGCCACCTTGAGCCTGACCCATGCAGGGCACTGGCTGAGCTTTTTGGGGGATGTATTGATTCAGGGCAGCAAAGATGCAAGTTTGTATGGAATGAAGCCAAATTCACTGGGAATGTGCCCTGGGTCAACTCAAGGTGTGTTGGAACAGAGCATGGTCCAACATAAACTAAGATCCAATTTAGGTCCAACACCTAAACTTTCTATTTTGGTATTTCTAAATGATATTTACATACAGAGCAAAGCAGTCTCCATTTTTTAAAACAACATTTATCCCTCTATACCTTTAAAAAGACATCCTTACTACCACCTCTGAATTTCCAGCTGGCAGAGTGCTTCACTTGCCCTGTTTCACATTTAGTATTGCATTCAGTACTGAAGCTCAGGGAGGAATTCTTATTCCTACCTCCAGAAAAACCAAATAATACCAAAAAGCAGGATTCTCTTTGCATTTTTGCATTCAGACTTCCTAGATTTTCTTTCCCCCCCTCCAAAAATTTTGCTCTGTGAGTAGAGATTCAACTCTTACTTACAATAAACACCTCAAACCCCCTGCATTTCTCATGGTGTCCCACTGAAACTTTAAGGATTATAGACTCTGAAATTGGACCTCACCCTCCTCAGAGCTGGTGACACCACCTGCAATCCTTTCTTGCACTCTGTATGAACGATCTCTGCAACATCCAAAGAGATGAAAGCTGACATCAGCACCACGTCTCTGTGCAGCTGCCCTCTCCTACATGCAGAGTTTGAGATGGCCCAGACCATTTATTTATCATAAATACCAAGTATTTATTTTTTTTAAATCCTTTTCCGTGAAGTTTTGACCAATCCTGAAGCAACTCAGTGTCCCAGCAGCTGCTGTGGTTGGCACTGTGGTGCTACCTCTCTCCTTTCCCTTTTTCCCACCTTGGAATCTCTCGGGGTCTCTGCTTGCCTGAGGCCAGGGTGGTGGCTGCCCTTTGTCCTTTGGAAAGCCCTGAGCTGCCCGAGGAGTCTTTAGATGTTCATTTTCAAGGCTGTTCCTCTTGTTTATTTTATCTTATCACAATTCTTTTCCCTGAGCTCTGCCAAGGTCTGGACAGCACCTGGGGGCAACAGGTGACGACTGTCCCTCTGCCCAAGGCTCCTCATCTTATAGACAGATAATTACCTGCACCTTATTTACAATTACAAACCAATTTTGTACAATTTTACAATATCTACATGCTACACTAAACAGGTGTTTTTTACTTTGCCCCAATAATCCCTCTAAATCTACTCAGTGACACCACCACTGCACGAGATGGAGACGAAGAAGGAGGTGAAGACTCTGGGGCATCTTCTCTCCGGTCACCCCTATTCTAAAACCCCAAATGTGAAAATATTAATACTTTCCTTTACCTTTGAGGCCTTGCCATTCCTCCCATAGCGTTGGTGGCTTTTCCCATGGATGATAATCGAGGCCCTTGCCTGTCTGGGGTCTGTGCCAGGGTCTGCAACCCCCCTGTACAGGTGTCTGTTCATCCAGGGTTTCCAAAGGAATGCCCTGGACTCCCACAGGAATCCTGCATGTGGCCAGGGATAAAAAATAAAAAAAAAAAAGAAGAAGTCCTTGAAACTCTTTGTGTGTGCCTCGAAGAGGGGGTGAGGACACAAACCTGCCTCTCACAGCTGCTCTGTGCCCCTCTCACCCCACAGCAAGAAAGCCGGGGAGGACGCGGCGGCGCTGGCCCCGCTCTTCGGGCCCCCGCTGGAGTCGGCCTTCGAGGAGCACAAGTTGGAGGGTGAGTTTGGGTTTGGGGACCTGCTGGGTTTGGGGACAGGGTCTTTGGGGCTGTGGTGGGTGAGTCTGGGGCCGGGGCCAGGGAGTTTGGGGATCTGGTGATTTTTTGGGGCCATGGCGGGTGAGTTTGGGGCCATGGTGAGTTTGGGGACAAGGTGTTTGGGGCTGTGGTGGATGGGTTTGGTGACAGGGCAAGTCAGAGCTTGGGGACATGGTGAGTTTGGGGACTGGGTGAGGGAGTTTGGGGCTGTGGTGGGTGGGTTTGGTGACAGGGCAAGTCAGAGCTTGGGGACATGGTGAGTTTGGGGACTGGGTGAGGGAGTTTGGGGCTGTGGTGGGTGGGTTTGGGGCCATGGTGAGTTTAGGGACACAACGTGTTTGGGGCCGTGGTGGGTGGGTTCAGGGACATGGTGAGGGGGTTTGGTGACAGGGCAAGTGAGCTTGGGGACATGGTGGCTTTGGGGACTGGGTGAGGGAGTTTGGGGCTGTGGTGTGTGGGTTTGGGGACGTGGCAGTTGAGTTTGGGGACAGGGTCTTTGGGGCCATGGTGGGTGAGTTTGGGGACCTGGTGAGGGAGTTTGGTGACAAAGCAAGTTTGGGGACATGGTAAGTTTGGTGATAGGATGTTTGGGGCTGGGGGCGAGGGAGTTTGGGGATCTGGTGAGCTTGGGGCCATGGCAAGTGAGCTTGGGGCCATGGCGAGTGAACTTGGGGACATGGTGGCTTTGGGCACTGGGTGAGTGAGTTTGGGGACATGGTGAGTGAGTTTGGGGACATGGTGGCTTTGGGGCTGTGGTGGGTGAGTTTGGGGCCAGGATAAGTGAGCTTGGGGACATGGTGGCTTTGGGGACTGGGTGAGTGACTTTGGGGCCAGGGTAAGTGAACTTGGGGACATGGTGAGTGAGCTTGGGGCCATGGTGAGTGAACTTGGGGACCTGGTGACTTTGGGCCATGGTGGCATCTCCTGCCAGGGCCATGGGAAGGTTCTCCAGCCCCCGTCCCTGGAGGGATTTCAGAGCTGGGTGGATGTGGCACTTGGGGACACGCTCAGGGCTTTGGGATTTGCCGTGCTGGGCTCCCAGGGCTTTTCCAAGCTGAGCAATTCCCTGATTGCCAGGTCCCCAGCCCTGCTGCTGGAGGAGGAAGGAGCCCAGGCAGGGGGTGAAGGACGGGTGGCCACGTCCTGGGCCGGGGTTAACTCGGGCTGGGTGGAAACAGAGCAAGTGCTTAAGTCAATTAGTTAATTAGGAGGTCTGGGAGAGATCCTGACAGGGAGCAGCTCAAGAATAGCAAAACTCAGGATTTTCCAATCACTGCATCCCCCTGGAGCAGGGAGGGGTTTAACTCCCTCCAGGATTCTGGAGGCAGCTGTGGGACAAACCTTGCACCTCTCCATTCCTAGGAAATCCCATCTCAAAATGTCATTTTGTTCCCTTCTTTAACACAGAGACCCTTTGCTTCCTTCCAAACCTGATTTTTTCCCAGCTTTCCCAAAGCACAGGAGCCTTGCAAGACTTGCTTTCCCCAAAATCAACCCCACACACACCCTGGAGCAGACTGTTCCCAGAGATTTTTTTTTCCTCTTCCTCCTCCTGGAGCCTCTGGGACCTCAGGGAGTGGTCACTGCCCTCGTGGCCTCGTTATGTCCTGTCATTAACGACTCCAATTAATTCTTTTAATCAAAGCAAAGTTTGCACAAAAAAACTCCAAGAAATCTAAATTATATATTAAAAAAAATCCTTTTTTCCCCTCTTTATTCCCTGGGAATACAGTTACCTTTTCATTTTAATACCTGTTGGGTTGGTTTGGTTTTTATTTTTTATTTTTGCAGATCCTAAAATCCCAGACTGCTTTTGCCATCAATCCAACGTTTTCCTTCCCATAAAAAAGCCTCCAAATCCATCCCTGGCATTGTTTTGTTTGTCAAGCAGCATAAGTGTCAAACTAATTGTACGTCCTGCTTCAAAATCAGACAGGATTTTAATTATCCACCCTGACAGAACCCCCTGTCTTTAATTAATGAGGTTTCTGTCACTGTCTGGGCCCACTTTTCCCAGGGCCTCAGTGTCTCTCTCATTTGTGTGTTTGGGAAGAAAATATTTGGGTTTTTCATTGCTCTCAAATGTTTGGTTTTGATTTTTTTGGTGGTTTTTTTTCTTTTTTTCAGCTGCTCTGGACCAGCCTGAGGTGTGGGGGTCAGCCCAGCCCATCACCACAAACGTCGAGTCCCCAAAACTTCCAAGACCTTTTCCAACTGGAAGTAAGTGACCATGAAAATGAATTTATATATCCAGAGAGCAGGTCAAAGATTTGAGTTTTCCTCCTCCAGGCCGTGCAATTCTAGAATATTTTAAATTAAAGGGGTTTTTTGTTTGGTTGGTTTTTTGTTTGTTTTGGTTTGGTTTTTTGCTTTTTTTGGGGTGTTGTTGTTGTTGTTTTGGTTTTTGGGTTGGTTTTTTTTTTTTTTTGTTTGGGTTTTTTTTTGTTTTTTGGGGGGTTTTCTTTGGTTTTTTGTTTGTTTGTGTTTTTTTGTTTGTTTTTGTTTGGGTTTTTTTGGTTTTTGTTCGGTTTTTTGTGGTTTTTTTGGTTTTTTTTGTTTGTTTGGGGTTTTTTGTGGGTTTTTTTTTTGTTTTGGTTTGGTTTTTGTTTGTTTTGTGGGGGTTTTGTGGTTTTTTGTTGTTTTTTTGGGTTTTTTTGTGTTTTTTTTTTTGTTTGTTTTGGTTTGGTTTTTTTGTTTGGTTTTTTGTTTGTTTGTTTTTTGGTGGTTTTTTTGGGGGGTTTTTTGGTTTGTTTTTTGTTTTTTTTTTTTTTTTCTTTTGGGGGTTTTTTTGGTTTTTTTCCCATTTGTTCCACTTGGGTTCGAGCGCTGTGGGGTGGAGCAGGGAGTGGGATCGATGAGGGGTGGGATGTGGGATGGATCCTGACCCTGCACGTTCCTGCCGTGGTTACTCCAGCTGGAAAAGCTGGAAGCACCGGCTTTTCCACGATAACACCGGGAAGAGCAGCACAGCCCCCGAATCCCCCGATTTTTTTTATTGCACCTTTCCCCGTGCCTGGGGCAGCCGCGAGGAACCATTTCCTCTGCAGAAATGCCCCTGTAGAGCACTGCTGCTTAATTAGCCGCTGTTAATTAGCCCCAGCATCGCCGATGCCGGCTTCACCGCCCGGATCCGCGTGGGACGGGCACGGGAGAAAGGGTGGAGGCAGCTCCGTGCCTCAGAGAATCCAGGGTTAATTAAAATGCTGATTTAGGGGCTTGAAACAGGAGCGCAGGCTGAGATGGTAAAAAAAAAAAATAAAAGAGGGGAGGAAATTCCATCAAACCCAACAAAAATTGCACTTCCCACTGCCAGAGGGCCGGGAGGGATGGGATATGTCATTGTTGGACACAAAGGAAAGACACAAACTCGTGATTCAGAAGGCTGATGCTCTGAAAAGGGGGCTGGTTTATTCTGAGAACTTATTTTTCTACCTTTCTACACCGTGCCCACCTAAGAGGTGGGATCCTTTGAACCATTGGTCACACCAAGGGTCAACAAGCAAAGTCTCTCCTTAGGAGAGAAATGTGAAAAACGAGAGAGTTTAAAAAGTGTGACCTCGTTTACCAGTTTAGTCCCTGGGAAAGAACTTGAGAAAAACCCAAACATGACAGGCAGTGACTACAGGGATACGGGGAAGGAATTCCTCCCTCTGAGGGTGGGGATGAAATTCCCAGAGGAGCAGTGGCTGCTCCATCCCTGGAAGCATCCGGGGCTCGGAGCTCATCCCTGCTCCATCCCCTTTTCCCAGGATATTCCATGGGCTGTCCCGCCCTTCTTGCTGCTCTCCAGCTGAACTTTTTCCTCCCCGCTCTCCCTCCCTCCCCTGTGCTCTGTTTCAGCCCCTCCGCCGCTCCCCCCGAAGAACATCCCGGCCACGCCGCCGCGCACCGGCTCCCCCCTGCCGCTGGCCATCGGTAACGCCTGGCATTGTCCTGCGGGGCAGGGGGGGGACAGCGGCCAGCCCTGCTTCTGAGGGTGGTGTGGGGATGGGACAGGTCCCACCCCAGCTCTGGGTGGCACTTGGAGGGACAGGTGCCATCCCCAGCTCTGGGTGGGACAGGTGCCATCCCCAGCTCTGGGTGGCACTGGGTGGGACAGGTGCCATCCCCAGCTCTGGGAGGGACAGGTGCCATCTCCAGCTCTGGGTGGCACTGGGATGGGACAGTGCCATCCTCAGCTCTGGGGTGGCACTGAGGGGACAGGTGACATCCCCAGCTCTGGGTGGCACTTGGAGGGACAGGTGCCATTCCCAGCTCTGGGGTGGCACTGAGGGGACAGGTGCCATCCCCAGCTCTGGGATGGGACAGCTGCCATCCCCAGCTCTGAGTGGCACTGAGGGCACAGGTCCCACCCCAGCTCTGGGGTGGCACTGGGGATGGGACAGGTGCCATCCCCAGCTCTGGGTGGCTCTGGGTGGGACAGGTGCCATCCCCAGCTCTGGGAGGGACAGGTGCCATCCCCAGCTCTGGGTGGCACTGGGAGGGACAGGTGCCATCCCCAGCTCTGGGGTGGCACTGAGGGTGACACGTCCCCGTGGCTGTGTTTTGGACACCCATTTGGTCTCTGTGCATCCCCTTCCCTTGGAATTCAGAGAATTCCAGACTGGGCTGGCTTGGGCGGAACTTCTGTCCCATCCAGTTCCCTGGGACACCTCCCACTGTCCCCGGCTGCTCCAAGCCCTGTCCAGCCTGGGACACTCCCAGGGCTGCAGGGGCAGCCAGGGCTCTGTGGTGTTTCAGTGGAGGCTGCAGCAGAAGCAGCACAAAGAGATTTTTGGCTCCCAGGCTGGTCTCACCCGGGTGCTGCTGATGCTCTTCACACCCTCCCTGCCTTTGGATCAGTCACTCTGGGCCTGCAGTGTGGGATTATATCCTGCTGAGGACTGGGATATATTCCCAATTCCAGAGCCCTGCTGCTGCCCGGGGTGCTGAGGAAATGAGGGTGTGCAGGGTGGGCTTGCTCCTGCATTCCCTGCCCCCCAAATTCCCACTGAAAGGTGGGAAAATCCCCCCCCTCCTGGTACTGCAGGGCAGGGAGATGGTGCTGGGCATGAAGAACAGCCCGAGGGCAGGGCTGGGGAAGGTGCTGGATGCAGCCAGAGGACATCAGGTGTTTCCAAGCATATAATTCATGGTGCTGGCTGATGGAAAAGCAGGGTTTGGGCAGGATTTGGGCAGGGAAGGCAGCGCCTTGGGACAGGGCACTGCCTGGGGCCAGACAGAGCCCCTGGGGATGAACCTCCTTTGCCACCAAGAGCTGCCCTGCTCTGTCCATCACCATCTCATCTGTGCTCCCACATCCCGATTTCCCTGTCTGTGGGAGCAGCTGGAGCAGCGTGTCCATGTCCACCCACCCACCCACCCATTCCCAGCAGCAAATGCTGGATCATCTGCTGGCCTGTGCCTTGTGTGCCTGTGAAGCAAGTGCCTGAGGTCTGTTTGTGTCTGGTGTGGCCAACTCCTCTTCTGTGCCCCCCACCCTAAACGTGGCACCGTGGATGGATCCCCAAAACAGAGGAGCAGGGACGGGGTGATGCTGCCCCAAGGGCATGGAGTGTCAGGATCTCCCTTGCCTGGATGTGAAATGCTTGGCTGAGGGGTCTGGGGTGGTTCTGGAGTCAGCTAGGAATGTTGGTGTGTGGTGGCTCAGTGAGCAGAGCTCTCAGCTCTGGGTCTGTGCCTTCAAATCCCAATCTGTGCCTTCAAATCCCAATCTGTGCCCTCAGCTCTGGGTCTGTGCCTTCAAATCCCAATCTGTGCCCTCAGCTCCTGGTCTGTGCCCTGAAATCCCAGTCTGTGCCCTTAAATCCCAGTCTGTGCCCTTAAATCCCAGTCTGTGCCCTCAGCTCTGGGTCTGTGCCTTCAAATCCCAATCTGAGCCCTTGGATCCCGGTCTGTGCCCTCGGATCCCAGTTTGTGCCCTTAAATCCCAATCTGTGCCCTCAGCTCTGGGTCTTGTGCCCTCAGCTCCCGGTCTGTGCCCTCAAATCCCAATCTGTGCCCTCAAATCCCAATCTGTGCCCTCAAAATCCCAGTCTGTGCCCTTAAATCCCAATCTGTGCCCTCAGCTCTGGGTCTGTGCCTTCAAATCCCAATCTGTGCCCTTAAATCCCAATCTGTGCCCTCAGGTCTCGGTCTGTGCCCTCAGCTCCCGGTCTGTGCCCTTAAATCCCGGTCTGTGCCCTCAAAATCCCAATCTGCGCCCTCAAAATCCCAGTCTGTGCCCTTAAATCCCAATCTGTGCCCTCAGCTCTGGGTCTGTGCCTTCAAATCCCAATCTGTGCCCTTAAATCCCAATCTCTGCCCTCAGCTCCCAGTCTGTTCCTGCTTGTGGCTGGAATCCGTTCCCTGTGGCTGGAATCCCCTCCCCGTGTGCCTCCTGTGCTGCATGCCCAGACCCCAGCAGTGTCCAGCCAGCATGCCTAAATATATATATTTATACCTGAGTGTTGATAAATATATATACACAGAGAGAGTGGGGCGTGCCAGGGTGCTGAGCGCACACCTTGGATAGCTGCTGATCATTCAGAGTGGCTGATAAGTGACGTGACGTGGTTTAGAGGACAAAAAAGGCTGTAAATTTGGGGATCCTTGGCTGTGGGTGCTGGCTCGTGGTGCATGCTCCCTCCTCCAGCCTTTGGATCCCGCGGGATTCATTCCATGTCGCACCCGGCCGTGCTTCTGGAAACGTTCTTGCCCATGAATTATATCGATATAAATAAGGAAAAGGTGATTTTTTTTTTTTTGAGAGCCTCTCCCGTAGAAGTAGAGCCCGTAGAGAGTTAGCGCAGCCCTGGCTTTAATGCTCGGTGTAAAATAAACCTCCTCTGACCACAGGAGGGGACCAGGCAGCAGCAGCAGCAGAGCCCAAACGGGACAAACTCCCGTCCATCAATGACTTGGACAGCATTTTTGGCCCCGTGCCGTCCCCCAAATCTGCTGCTGCCACCGCCGAAGACAAGTGGGTCAATTTTTCCGATCAATCCCCGGAAAACGCTCCTCCGGAATTGTCGCCCCGGGATAAAGCGCCGTCGCCGGCGGCGGTGGCCGCGGGCAGCCCGGTCGGAGCTCCGGCCGAGCATCCCCGCCCGCTGCCCTCGCCGCTGCAGCTGGAAGACGCTCCCAAGAAGCTTCCCGAGCAGCCCCATCACCTTAAGGATGATTCCGCCGAGCCTGTCGCCTCTCCCAAAGATTTTGGGCCGGGCCCAAGAGCCACCCCGCCGCCCCCTCCGCCGCCCACCTACCGCGCGGTGGTGTCGTCCCCCGGACCGGGCGCCAGCACGGGAAGCACCAGCGGTACGTGCTGTGAGCTCGGGTGTGCTTCGCTGTGGCCCTGGTGACCCTCCCGCCTTGGCTGTGTCCCACCCAGCCGTGTCCCACCGTGCTTCCCAGCCTGTGTCCTGCGCCTCCCGTGTCCTTCCCTGCGCTCTCCTTGGAGCTTTAGAGGCTCCCCGGAGCCGCCCTTCCCACCCCGAAATCGGGCACGGGGTTGTGGTGGTGGTGGTTGTTGTTGTTGTTGTTGTTGCTGCGGTTGTGTCCTTCGTGGGAAGAGAAATGTTTGAGGCAAATCGTCTGAGCCAGCCTCAGAGCCAGGGTTTGTTTGGTTGTTTTGTTTTGGGATGGGTTTTTTTTTGTTTGTTTGGTTGTTTTTTTAATCACATCCTCTCATCCCGGCAATTCACGGGTGTGAACGGTGCTTGGTCTTCCCTGGCTCTGGGTGTGGATGCTCAGCTGGGGATGGGGAGATGTGTTCCTCTCCCCCGGGAGAAGCTGCTGCCTCTGCCCGCCTTCCCCTGCTTAATTATAAATGTTCATTAGAGGCAAACGAGCTGGGGGAGGCTCAGTTTACTCACACCCCTTGCCTGAGGAGCCGCAGCCTGTTCTTTGAGGGCCTGAGCGCAGCCCTGTGCTCCCATCCTGCATCCACCAGAGGTGATTTCTGTGGGAATCACCCCACGGAGCCTTGGGGAGGCTGCACTGGTGGTGGGGTGGGTGTGCAGCCCCCCAGCTCCCTCCCTGACCCCTGTCACCCTCCTCAGAGGAGCCTGGAGTTTGTGTCACTGCCTGGGGGCTCTGTCACCCTCACGAGCGTCCCCTGAGCGTGGCTGGTGCTGCAAGTGTGGCTTTGCTTCAGTGCTGGTGGCTTTTCTGTGCTGGCTTGGGGGGGGTGCCTGGGGTCCCTGTGGGGGCTGCAGTGTCCAGCTGGAGCTGGAACTTCTCCAGGAGCTTCCAGGAGCAGCAAACACCAGGATCTTCACCCTGCGCTGCTCTTCAGTCCATTCCCAGCTGAGCACGGGGTGGAGAAGTGCTGGGGGGCTCCCCACGTGGGGATGGATGGATGGATGGATGGATGGATGGATGGATGAAGAGGCCCTTCTCAGCCTGTCCCAGAAGCTCCACATCCCTTCTGCAGGCATTGCCTCCTGTCTCAGGCTGGATTGCTTTGCATCCCTGGATGCAGCAAGCTGGGAAGCAGAAGTGTGGACACAGCCACATGAAAACAGTGCAAAGCCTCCAGAAAGCTGCACTGGGTGTGGGGCACTGACCCAGCACCTGTGCAGGGCTCGTTTTTGGGTGCTGTGGAGCAGAGCCCACCCCAGGATCTCCTCCTGCCTTCAGATCCCGTGGGTGTCACCGAGGCAGGGCTGGCTTGGAAGGGATCTCAAAGCTTGTCCTGTTCCAGCACCCCCCGTTGCTCCAGGCCCAGCATTCCAGC
Organism: Phylloscopus trochilus trochilus; assembly: GCA_016584745.2. Taxonomy (NCBI): domain Eukaryota; kingdom Metazoa; phylum Chordata; class Aves; order Passeriformes; family Phylloscopidae; genus Phylloscopus; species Phylloscopus trochilus. The sequence goes on along the minus strand of WQNJ02000093.1, from coordinate 1,440,215 downwards.
AGATTTCTGATCCCACGCTGGTTTCCACACGCTGGCAGCTGCTGCTGTAGAAAATATCCCTTCCCTGGATGGAAGCCACCCTCTGCCACACCTGGCATGTGGCTACCTGGTGGCCACAGAGCCCTCCCTGCAAGGCTCCATCCTGTGATGCTCAGTCTTGCAAGGTCATTTTCCCCTCAGTATTTCCTATTTTGTCAGGCTTTTAGTGGGATAAGGAAGGAAAAAAAAAATATCAAACTTTGGTTCCCGAGTTAGGCTTCGAAATAAAAGTGGCTTGAATTTGGGAGTTGTGCAAAGGAATGTCTGGAATTTACTGCCTTTAAGCCAGGCCCTCTCTTGTCTGAGCCTGCTCTCTTTCACCTCTTCTTCCTTCTATAGATCCAGCTTTGATCTCTGCTTAACCTGAGCTATCACCCCAAAAAGCATAGGAAATTATTCTTTTGTAAGGGGGAAAAATGTGAAGTTATCATCTCAGCAGTCAGAGCTGCTGAGCTCCATGGGGGCTGGGGACAAACACTGGGTCAGTTATCCTGGGAATGGGGTCTGAGCTCCCTCCCATTCCTGCTGCCTTTCCTGTCCTGGTGCTCAACTCCACTTATTGCTGGACTTCTCCTGGAGGGAATTCCTGTGCATGGAGCAAAGGAGGCTCCTGGTGAAGCACCTGCTGAAATTCCCCTTTGCTGAGAGAAATCCCCTTTGCAGCAGGGCCCATGTGAGCCCTGGGACCAGCACCCTTCTTTGGGGGAGAGGCTTGGGAGCCGTGTTCCGCTCCCAGCAACTCCCAGAACTTTCCTCTTCCACCCTTTCCCAAAGCTTTGCCCTGCAGTGAGGATCCCTAATTCCCAGCTGTGCCACCCCTGGAGCAGTGGCTTCATCCATCATCCCATTCCTCCTTTTTTTTTTTTTTGGGAAAGCCGCAAGACTCCTCTGATAACAATCCTGCAGAGGGAACCGAGCATCCATGGCCATCAGCCACCCTGGAATGTTCCACACTCATCTGCTGGGCTGTGCCACGGCCCCGGGGAGCTGCTGGGGGTCCGGGGTGGGCAGAGCCCGCGGGGCACTGACGGCTCCCGTTCCTTTGCAGGTTCCTCGTCCCCGGCTCGCCCCGGAACGCCGCTGGCCACGTGTGGCACGCCACCGCCGCCACCACCGCGGCCCCCGTCCCGGCCCAAGCTGCCCCCGGGCAAACCCCCCGTCAGCGATGTGGTAGGTGGGGAGGGGCTGGGGGGCACGGCACGGGGGGTGGCGGGTGGCATTCCCGGTCTGGAATGTGGCAAAGGACCGGAGGGAGTGAGCCGCGGTCACCGCGGTGGGGTCAATTCCCCGTGGGAAGGAAGGGCTGTGCCCATCTCTGCTCTGCTCTGCTCTGCTCTGCCAGCCCCGGGGGATGCCAGCCCTGGGTCCGAGCTCACGGCAAGGGCACAGGGGATGGGCTGAGGTGGGAATGTGCCCCAGGGAAGGGTGTGGAGGCACAGCAGTTCCAGCTCTCCCAGGAGCGGTGCCCTCCCCTGCTGTCCTGTGTGCTGCTCCAGGTAAGGTGTGAGGGGTTTAGGGCTAGTGATGAGGGTATAAAATGATGTAATGGTACGATGATAACGATAAAATATAAAATGATAGTGATAAAAATGAATAAAGTCCCCAAAGGACCCCTAAGGGCCTGGGGAGCTGGCACCTGCTGGGCACTGCTCCCAATGCCCAGCCCATTCCATCCATCCCATCCTCGCTGGGGAAGGCTGGGAATTTCCACCCCCACACGATGGTGGGGATGATGTCTTTTCCTAGCTCCAAGCTAAACCACCACTGGTACTACAACACCTCAAGTCACTCCAATTTTTTTTTTTCCCTCTGGGACGCCAGCAGAGCAATTGGGAGGGTCCAGGAGGAATTTTATTTGTTCGATGCGAATGCCTCTGTGCGGATTTCGTTTAACTTTGTGTTGTTTTATGTTTCTCTCCAGTCCAGGCCTTTTAGCCCTCCCATCCACTCCTCCAGCCCTCCTCCGATAGCACCTTTAGCCCGTGCTGAAAGTACTTCTTCCATATCTTCCACCAATTCCCTGAGTGCAGCCACCACTCCCACCGTTGGTAAACACACACAGCAGCTGCTGTTCTTTCACCTTTCCTACCTCCTCGAATAATTCCCGAGGCATTTCCATTTGCTAGAGCATTCTTTGGGCTCGGATTCCTTAGTTCTCCTCGGGGTTTTAAAGGCTAAAAGGGATCTGAGGGGGGTGATGGGTCGAGAGGGTGATGGTGCAAGGGAAGTTTTTCCAAACGTTGTGGGAAATGGATGTTTGGTGAAAGTGGTGGGAATTAGAATATAAAATGTGGTTCTGGGCTGTAAATTGGGGCACAAAAAAAGCTTTTTTTTCGCAGGGGATGCTTGTGCCTGGAGGGGAACAGGGCTGGAAGCCAGACCTTGGGGTCCTGGAATATTAAATCTCTTGGAATGTCTTAAATACACACTTGCCCCTAAAGCAGCAGCAGGAAAAGGGGTCTTGGAAAAGCCTTTTCCCAGGCACCGGGCATGTCCTAGAGCAGAACCAAACACTGCAGTTCCCTCTTGGAGGAGTGTCCTGAAAAAAAAAAAAAAAAAAAAAAAAAAAAAAAAAAAAAAAAAAAAGTGGGGTTTGCCAAAACCCCGGGGCTGAGACGAGGAACGGGAATCAAGTCTGGCTGGCAGCTCCCAGCTCCAGGCGCTGGGTCCTCCCCCCACGCCTCCCTCCTCCATCCCCTCTGTCCCCTCCTGTCCCCTCTGTCCCCTCTGACCCCGCTGCCGGCGCTCCCCCCTCCATCCCTGCCAGCTCCTCGCTTCCTGCAGCTCCATCTCCTCCCGGGAACACCTCCCTCCTCTGTCTTTTCTTCCCGACCCTCTGGAAAAACCCAGCCTGGCGGGAGTTGCCGTGCGCTGTCACCGCGGGGAGCGGTGGCACTGCCACCAAGCCCGCCTGCGGTGGCTGCAGGGTGACAGGGTGCCGGTGGCGGCGCTGTCCCCGCCGTGCCGGTGGTGGCACCGAGCCCTCCCCGTGCCTTTGCTGGAGTCTCCGAGCGCGTCTCCATCCTGTCGTTGCTTCACTCTCAGGTGTTGTGGGTGCTCCGTGTGCCTGTTCCGGCTGTTGGTCACTGTCACCTTGCTGGGAAAAAAAAAAATTGTCACCTCAGCAAGCCCTGAGTGTCCCCTGGTGGCACTGGCAGTGGCCTTGAGCGGTGCCTGAGGGCACGGTGGCCACAGGGATGTGGCTTTGGTGGAGGGGACAGCCAGGCTGAGGACAGGGATGGTCCCAGGGGCTGCAGCTCAGGGCTGCTCCTGCCACCCGAGCTCCCTCCAGCTCTCAGTTTGTTGGGTTTTTTTTCTTCTCTCTTGTGTTTTTGGGAAGTAAAGCTGCTGTTTGATAGTTTAATGACCTCCTCGTGCTGGGCTGGGGGGAGAAGCTGGGGTCCCACACCCTCCATGGGGGTTTCCTTGGAGGAGAGCCAAAATCAGGGCCCTGGGGCCACCCCTGACTGGGGCAGCCAGGAGGAGCATCCCAGATTTTGTAGGTGTTGCACTTCCAGCTCCACGTATAGATCATGCTCAATGGGGAGGGATCCACCAGGATCATTGATGCAGCCCCTGCCCTGCACAGACACCCCAAAATCCCACCCTGGGCACCCCTGGCAGTGCTGTCCAAACCCTCCTGGAGCTCTGGCAGCCTCGGGGCTGTGCCCATTCCCTGGGGAGCCTGGGCAGTGCCCAGCACCCTCTGGATGAGGAATCTTTTCTGCAGGCATCCAACCTAAACCTTGGGAGAAGCTGGATGGGGCACAGGCAGAGACAGGCAGGGTTTGGGATCTGAGCTGGGGAAGCGTCTCCTTGTCCCCACCGAGGCCAGGGCGGGCACTGGTGCTGGGTGAGCATCCAGGAAAATCCCCGGCAGAGGAGGGAGAACTTCCAGTTCCCAAAAGACGAGAGGGGTGCAGGGACGGGCAGATCTGGGATCAGGGACCACTGCAGGTCCCAGAGGGCTGGGACACCCCGATCCAGCTGGGGCTGGAATCTGTCTCCACCGCATTCCCCGTCTCCCGTCCCCTGGGGCAAAATCCGACGGAGTTTGTCCGAGAGCCCGGGAGGGGTTGTTCCATCCGCGTGTCCTCCGTGCTGTTCTGGTGTGCTTTCCTCGTTTGGCTGCATGTCAGTCTGGGCAATTCCTGGCAGAGCAAGGAGCTGTTTGATTCCCGTGTCGGTGCCCCTTCCGTCATCTCTCTGTCTCTGCGTTGATACAAGTGCGCTGCTTGGTTTCACTTGGGATCCGTGTTTTCATTCTTTTTGTGTTCTTTTTCCTTTCTTTCCTTCTTTTCTTTTTTTTCTTCTTTCTTTCTTTCATTTTTTTTTTATTTTTTGCGTTTCTTCTGCTTGTGTTATCAGAGGATGATGCTTTTATTGACAAACTGCCCGCGTTTGAAAGGCGCAGTGAAACGCCGGCAGGTACTGTACTAGCAGGGAGTTTTCCGAGCAATCCGCCTCCGGAGCGGCACCCACCGCTCGCAGCACCTTGCATGACAGTTTCTCAGTGACTCAAAGGACTCGGAGGTGGAAGGCTGGCACCTCCCCAATTCCAAAAGGTTCATTTAGCAGCTCAAAAAGAGCTGTTTGCCCCCCTTCATTCCCCCGCCCCGCCCTCACAATCCCGAGTTATTCCAGCGTGGTGCCTTTGGAGCGGGAGCGCAGGGAAGATTGGTTGTGATGGGGAAAGGGAAGACTCCAGCTAGGATCCGCTGCTCTGTGTGCGTGTGTCCGGTTCTCCTCCGCAAGTGTCGTGTCCTGAGGTGCGAGTGCAAGCAGCCACGTGTCACTGTCCCTGAGTGTCACTGCGGGGTGGCATGCGGAGCAGCATCCCGCCGGGAATGCTGAGGAGCGCCGGGCGCGCTGGCCCCGCTGACGGAGCGCATGAGCCGACAAACCTCTTCTACCAAAAAAAAACACAAACCCCAAAACAAAACAAAAAAAAGCGAGAGCACCCCTCCAAACTGCTCCCCCAGCGGGCAGAACGACTCTTCCATCTGGGCTTCCATAGCTTTGCTTCCCGCTTTCTGTCTCCCAAGCCGGCGGCCGGGTGTCACGCCCCTGTCCCCTGCACGTGTGACCGCCCTGCAGCGCCTCGCCCCCTCCCCGTAGCGACATTAATGACCTGCTCTGTGACTCACACTGTGTCCTTCTCTCTCCCTTCTCCTTAACCTTTCCCATCCCGCTTCAACTCCTGGCCATACAGAGAATGAACAGCCTTCCCTCGTTTGGTTTGACAGAGGAAAGTTTTATTTGACTTTCGAAGGTAAGTAGTGCAAAGCACGCCCGGTAAACCACTCGCTCCCCTCGCTCTCTCTCGCTCCCGGGGTTCCCTTCCAAGGCTCCATCCAATCCAGCTTTTTCCGGGCTCCATCCAATCCAGCTTTCCAGGCTCCATCCAATCCAGCTTCCCCTGCGGAATGCTATGGCTACTTAGATGACATCGCCAGTCCGGCCGGAACCGTTTTGATTTGATTCGTGCCATTTTTGTTCTGCTGATCTCTTTTTTTTTTTAACTCTTCGATTTCCTTTAAAAAAAAAAAAAAATCCGGCCCAAGCAAACCAAAACCCCAAAGGAACATCCCGACTATTCCCAGACGGAGGTGAAAACCAGGGAGCGGAGCCGCTTGCACTGCCGAGGAACTTGACTCTGCCAGCCAGGGCTTCTCTCCAGGCTCCCCGCCAGCCACCCCTTCCCCTGGGCGCGGGGAATTCAAACCCAAAGGTGTCGGCTTCGCCGCCTCCTCCCCACCTCCCATCCCAGGTTTCGGCAGGAAGGGCTCCGGGAATGCCAGCGCTGCTGCCAGCTTGTGCTGCCGGAGGTTTTGGGGGTCCCTCGTGGATGATGAGGGGCGCTGGGGAGGGGAAAACCCTCGGATTGGGGCCGATGGCGCCTTCTCCGAGCAGCGTCACATCCCAGAGAGGACCAAGGGTGAGCGGCCGGTCCCGCTGGGCACTGAGCCGGCGTTTTCCTTTTAAAGGCCAGCAGGACAAGCAGGAGGTTTGCTGGCAGCGGGGAGGGATTCCCGCAAATCCCAGGGAAGCAGCTGGGAGCTGTTGTGGTGCCTGCAGGCAGAGCTGGGGGCCAGGCCGGAGAATGGTGCCATGTGCGACTCCCAAAGTGTCCCCGCCTGCAGAGGGGTGGCCTGGGCTGGCATTGCCTGGCTGGGGACAGAAGGAGTGGCCCCGGGGTGGCACTGCCTGGCTGAGGAGTGGCCCAGAGTGGCACTGCCTGGCTGAGGAGTGACCCAGGGTGGCACTGCCTGGCTGGGGACAGAAGGAGTGACCCAGGGTGGCTCTGCCTGGCTGGGGACAGGAGTGGCCCAGGGTAGCACAGCCTGGCACGGGCTGCTTGGGACCACGGAGCAAACCCATGCTGGTGACAGTGATGGTTGAGCACAGCAGAAGGCAGGGGTCAAGGTGGTGACCAGAGGGGTTGGGTGCTTCCTTTCCTCCTTTTGCCTTGGTCCCAAGGTGCCCCCCCTGACAATTCTCACTTTGGTGTCCCCACCCTGACAGCATCTCCCAGCGTGGGCCCAGGAGGGGTGGTGGAGGAGCTGCTTCCTCCTGGTGCTCAGGGCAGTTTTGCTGTTTCCACCCAAAATCCCTCTTTGGGTTTCCTTGCTCAGGGACTTGTTGGGAGCTCTGGGAAGAGCTGAGGACAGCAGGGACAGCGTTGTCCCTCAGCAGGAATATTCCAGCTCCACATTCCCCCTGCTCTGTGCTTCCTGCCTGCCTCTGGCTCTGTCCAGCCCCAGCACTGCACCTTTGGGGGTTTCCTCGTGCCTCTTAACCTTGTGTTGGAATTCTTGGGCGTGGTTCTGGTGGTGTGAATGGTCTGGAGCACGGGGTGGGATCACCCCGGGGCTGCAGGAGTGTGGCACTGCCTCCAGGAGCATCCCACAGCCCAGCAAGGAGCTGCCTCACTTCCACACGCTGGATCTCCTCACTTGTCTCTAAATATTTTAAGCCCAACTTGAAACTAAAAAAATATAAACTTCATGTGCAGGGAAACGAGATGAGATCTGTTGAGTTTGGCATCTGGAACTCAGGGCATGGAATGCCAGAAGGGAAATGATGGTTTCTTTCTGGATTTGGTGGTTTTGTTTTTTTTTTTTTCTGGCAAGATCCATGTGCTTGATGAACACAGCGCAGTTTGTCCCTGTGTGGAAGGAGATGTGGTGGTGCTCTCGTGCAGAGTCATGTTCTGGGATCCCTGGCTACTCCACAACTGCATTTTCCACCTTTTGGAGGGACAAATAAAGTGCAAATTAAGCGTTTCTGCTGCTTATGGCTGGATCCAGAGCTCCATAAAGTGGATTTATTTTTTTTTCTCTCTGTTATTATCAGGTCATTTGCACAAATGAGATGTTTCTAAAAATGGCTTTTGAAGCAGGAGCTGAAAAGGCAGGTTTGGGGTGGAGTTGAGCCACAGCAACTGGATTTGTCCAGGTTTCTGGACAATAATTCCAACGTTTATAATAGTTTATACTTTTCTTTTTTAGCAAAAACCTGAGCATAAAAATGGATTTATTCTCTGAAGCCATGAAGAGAAGGATTTATGGATTCATGAGGGAAGAGTGGAGGGAACTGAGAACCCCAATTCCAGCCACATCATCTTCAGACCCTTAGAAATGAGGATGTTTTTGTTGTCATTGCTGCTCAGATGGACAAACATTCCCACATCCCAGCTGAGCCTGGGGATCCATGAGATCCCCCTGTTTATTCCTGAGTTTCCATCCTGGAGAATCAAGGATAGAGATGCAGAGGAGAAAGGAGAGATGAAAAATGAGGAGAAAGAAAAGCGTGGTGGTGTGGGAGAGCCCTGCCCTGCATTCCGTGCCCTGGTGAGGGGTCCAGGCCAAACCCAGCTGGAATTTGTGCATTTGGGAAGTGGGAATTTGGAAATCACCCTTCTACAAGGGACAATGATTCCATTGCCAAGCCCTTTCTTGTGCCTTCCCTGTGAGACGAGCCTGAGGCTCCTCTGCTGGCTGACACCTCCAGCTCGCCCTCCACAGCCAGACTTGGTGGATGTTTTTGAATCCCATCAGTGTTTCGGGGTGGATGCAGTGGGAATATCCCACTGCTGGGATCTCAGCCGGGTTTGATGCTCTGAGGGCTCGTTGCTCTGGGTGGGGAGCAAGGATTTGCTCCCAGGGGTGTCTTTGGGAAGGACTTTTAGAAAATGTGTTGCCCCATGTCCTGCATGTCCCCTCAGCCATGAGGTTTTGGGTGTCCCGGGGTTTTGGGGAGCTGCCCGTGCCCTCGTCCGGAAGCGTGTCTGTTCCTCAGTGGGAATTCCATCGGGGAATCCCTGCTGGATGTGCTGGGCTGTGGCCTCAGCAGCAGGAGGCTCGTTAGGATAACGAATGTGTGTGTGGCAGTGGGACTGGTGTGCGTGGGTGAGATGTTCCAGCTGCCCAACAGCTCCCTGAGCACCCCCACCCCGGGCTGCAGCTGGAATCTCAGATTCCCCTGGGCCTCTTTGGATGCATGACCGACAGGGACACGTGTGGCTGCATCAGTGGTTTACACTTTCAGGCTGCATTAGACACTGGAAGGGAAAATCCCTCATCTGTGCCTCCAGGAAAGAGCACTTGGGATTTATCCATGAACGTGCTGGTGCCTTGGAAGGGTGTGAGGATAATTTCTCCCATAATTTCTCCCATTAATGTCCCCAAACTCGAAGTGTGATTGAAGTGACAGAAGTGCTTGCCCCGGGAGATGTTGCAAATCCCATTTTCCTGCTCCCAAACCCCCGTTATTCCCAGGGGCAGCAATGGGGAGCAGCAGAGAAAGAAGGGAAGGGATCATTTTTGAGGATGGCCTGAGTGGAAGAGCTCACCGGGAACGTGACACGTTTTGCTCGGCTTTGCTTCCCCCTCATCCACTGCCTGTGGAGGTGCTGCCCTTCCTGGGGCTGGCTCTGGAATTCCTAGGGCTCTGGAATTCCTAGGCTCTGGAATTCTTACAGCTCTGGAATTCCTGTGGCTTTGGCTGGAGCTGGCAGGTGCTCGCATGCTCTGAGCAAATCCCGGGCTGGATCCATCCCCTCTTCCACCCACCTGGCAGGGATGGTGATGGAGTGAGGGCATCCCTGGATAAGCTGCCCCTCTGGAGTGCTTTGCTGTTCTGTTTTGGGGCAAAAATGATCCTCGTGTTTCTCCTGGTGTACAGGACGTGGTATTAAAAGAAGGTTCCAGAATGGTGCATCGCAGGAAATAGATGAGGCTGAAGGGCAGCGGCCTCTCCAGGGTTTTTTTGGGGTGTCTTGGTGGGTGGTGTTTTGTTGGGATCAACATCTTGGACATCTGGGCTGATCTTTGGATACTTTCCATAGGGAAGAAGTGAGGGCTTGGCTGTGCCAACCCCTTGGTGGTGGGCACAGGACTTGTGGTCCCACAGAGGGTTTCCAGCACACCTGGAGCTCCTGAGGAGCACTTGCAGTGATGAGTTCATCCTCAAATGTCTTTTGGAAACAACAATTCCTGGCCAGCAAAGGGAAACCCCTGTGTGATCCTGCAGGGCTGAATTGTTTTAGAGCCTGGTGAGTGTCCATGGACGCACAGCACCACTGAAGCAAACTTCTCCCCTTTTCCAAATCATGGAATCCTAGAATGGTTTGGAAATGAAATCTCAGCTTGTTGCAGCTTGTTCCAACTAGCCCTATGGCAGGTGGCTCCTGTCCAAGCTGGCCTTGGACACTTCCAGGCATGGGGCAGCCACAGTTTCTCTGGACAACCCGTGCCAGTGCCTCTGTTTCTCCAGGTTTCTGATGATTTGCAGATCTCCTGTCGGCCACTGAGGGTTTCATGGAGCGAGTGGGGTGTGGAGGATGCTCCCGGCATCCCCAGGGCAGGAGAGGAGAGCGGAGTGTGCCAGGGATCCCAGGAATCCCCTCAGCTTGGGGGGACATCAGGGGGACACTGCCAACACCTCAATCCCCGGGGCCAACCTGAGCTCCCCGGTGGTGACACAATGAAACCCCCCCCAGCCCCTTTTTGGGGGCCCAAAAAAGCGACTGCAAAAACTGTCATGCAAAGCCTGCCCTCGGCAGCCCCGCATGCCGCTCCCGCCTGGCCACCTCCATCCTTTTCTTTGCTTGCTTTCGGCAGCGGGGAGGGCCGGGGAGGGGAGGAAAGAAAAAAAAAAAAGATCATTTTCCAAAGATCATTTTCCAAAGATCATCTTCCAGACGTTTTGAAAGCCTCATCCAAAGCCTGGTGGGGGATTTTGCCCATGGAGTCAGGTGCCAAGGGGAGCTGGCAGGTGCCAAGGGGAGCTGTTTGCTCTGTTGCAGGCTCATCACGGGGGCCCAGCCCCCTGACCATGGGGGCACAGGACACCCTGCCCGTGGCCGCCGCCTTCACCGAGACCGTCAACGCGTACTTCAAAGGGGCTGACCCCAACAAGTAGGTGCCGACCCCCCAGGGGGGTGTGGGGTGGGGTGGGGTGGGTGGGGGGTGCAGGAGAGGCTTTGTGAGGGATGAGGAGAGGGGCTGCAGTGCGCTCCAGCAGGAAAGGAGTTTAAGTTTCACTTCTAAGGGTGAAGAGCTGGAAACTTCCGTGCTTCTCTTACTGTAATTGGCCAAGACAAAGGTACTCGTTTGAGTACCTTTGAGTACCTTACACACTTTGAGTTTGGGGTCTTTGAGCTGCACCTCAAAGGATGTAGCTGCTTCCCATTAGGCAACAACGTTCTAGACCATTGAACACTTAAGAGAGAGCACAGAGATTCTCCAGGCTTTTCAAGGTGTCTTAGCAGGTGCAAGGGACCTCCCTGCACTGTGCAGGGCTTTGACTCTTTTGTTTTGTATGGTTGGTTGTTTTCTTCTTTCATGAAAACCTCTTTGCCTTTTCCAAACCCCTCCCTTCAGCCGTCTGGCTGATTATTTTGAAGGCATTTCTGGGATGTTGCTAGCAGCCCTCAAAGTGTGATGAACCCTCGAAGGGCTAATGACACGCTGGCCTCGCCCAAAAACTCATCAGAGGGGGACAGGAGGTGATGTGGCCAGGGACAGGGCAGTGATGTGGTTGAAAAATGTTTCAGCTGTGGGAAAGGGAGCTGAGGACTCTCAGAGAGAGAGGAATCTCAGAGAGCAGCACAGGGAGGGGGGCAGGGGGGCTGCAGCCTTCCCAACCCTTCCCAACATAACATTCCCACAGAAACTCAGAGGGTTTTCCCACCTATGCTCCAAGACCCTCTAACAGATAAAACCCACAAGGGCAGACCCAAGACAAAGTAATTTCACTGAAATACTGAATGACAGCAAAACCAAGGAGCTTTAAGCAGGGCAGTGATCATAAGAAGATCCCTGTCAGCCCTTGTGTTGGTTCTGCTCTCTCTGAGGCCACCGGAGGCTCAGACGTGCCGGGTGGGGAGGGGGGGACTGTCCCCACACCATCCATGGTGCAAGCTGTTATAAATTTAATGAGCCAATCCCATAAAAAAAAAAACAACACAAAAAAGACCCAAAACAAAACAAAACAAAAAAACCCCACAAAAACAAAAAACCAAAACAAAAAAAATCAACAACCCCCCACACACACACACAAAAAAAACCAAACCCAAAAACTATTTAATTGCCAACGAAAATTTCGGACAAAGAAATCCAACAAAGCCAACAAAACAAGGAATCAGTGCCTGCACTGGGTGAAACCACGAGCACAATCTCTACCCCTGGTTTCACCCCAACCCCAGCCCAAGCCAGCTCTTCATACCTTTTCTGGCAGGGCTTATGTGAGTCTGAGGTTTCTGTAAGTTCTTTTGTCCCTCGGTGTCTCCTTAATGAAATTTCCAAAGCAGGATTCAGTTTCTGAATGGATTTCCTGGGCTCGGAAGGTTCCTGAGTGCTCTTAATGTCCCAGATAAGATATCATCTCAGCACCATTAGTCCTTATCAGGTGCTGAGCATCCTCAGCCGGGTTGTTCTCCACCTTCCATTGGAATTGTCATTTCTGTGTCCTTTTCGGGTGTTCTCCACCTTCCATTGGAGTTGTCATTTCTGTGTCCTCTTCGGGTGTTCTCCACCTTCTATTGGAATTGTCATTTCTGTGTCCTCTTCGGGTGTTCTCCACCTTCCATTGGAATTGTCATTTCTGTGTCCTCTTTGGGTGTTCTCCACCTTCCATTGGAGTTGTCATTTCTGTGTCCTCTTTGGGTGTTCTCCACCTTCCATTGGAATTGTCATTTCTGTGTCCTCTTCGGTTGTTCTCCACCTTCCATTGGAATTGCCATTTCTTTGTCGTCTTCTCCAGAGAGGGGAAAGATTCTTGTGAAATTTTCCAAGCCCTCTGCCCTGCTTGGTGGGGGCTTTTTGGCTTTCTTAAAAGGGTTACACTTTAGTTTCTGATTTATACTAACCACAACACTATAAAAAACACAAACTACCATCCACTACAACAACAACAACGACATTACAAAAACACGAATTATCGTTCACCACGCGAGCCCTCCCCTGGCTGCTGCATTTTGAGCCCCCCTTTGCTCCCCCCTGGCTCTCTGTGCTGGGCGCTGCAGGTGCATCGTGAAGATCACGGGGGAGATGGTGCTGTCCTTCCCGGCGGGCATCACCCGACACTTTGCCAACAACCCCGCCCCCGCCGTGCTCACCTTCCGCGTGCTCAACTTCAACAGGCTGGAGCACGTCCTGCCAAACCCCCAGCTGCTCTGCTGGTAAGCCCTGCTGCCCTCGGCGCCGTCCCAGGGGGAGGCGGGGTTCCAGGAAAATCCCGAAGTGGTGGTTGCAAAAATGCATCAAGGCTTGGAGCATCTCCCTTGGAGGCAGGCGCTGGTTTTGGGAATGAAACTTTCAGATCCTTCAATGCTTGATGAAACCCCAGGGTGGTTTGGGTTGATAGATTGTCAGGATCACTCTGATGGGTATCAGGATTATCCCATGGGCAGGGGCATTTCCCATTGTTCCAGGTTGCTCCCAGCCTCAGTGTCCAGCCTGGCCTTGGGCACTGCCAGGGATCCAGGGGCAGCCACAGCTGCTCTGGGAATTCCATCCCAGCCCCTCCCCACCCTCCTAGGGAACAATTCCTGCCCAATCTCCCATCCAGCCCTGCCCTGGGCAGTTGGAAGCCATTCCCTGTGTCCTGTCCCTCCATCCCTTGTCCCCAGTCCCTCTCCAGCTCTCCTGGAGCCCCTTCAGGCCCTGCCAGGGGCTCTGAGCTCTCCCTGGAGCTTCTCCTCTCCAGCTGAGCACCCCCAGCTCTCCCAGCCTGGCTCCAGAGGGGCTCCAGCCCTGCAGCAGCTCCGGGGGCTCCAGCAAGGCTCCACATTCTCCTGCTGTTGGACCCCAGGGCTGGGGCAGCTCTACAGGTGGGCTCTCACCTGAGAGGAACAGAGGGGCAGAATCCCCCCCTTTCCTGCTGCCCACACTGGAGGATCAGCCTAGGCCTTGGGGGATTCTGAATCCCAGTGCAGACGGATCAGGACAAGCCGGAGTTGTGTGGGAGGGAGCCAATACTCCTCTGGAGGTGGGGTTGAGTGCAGTCCCTGTGCTGTGTGGAGCAGCTCCCTCCTGCCCAGGCAGGTTACCCCAAGGGTTCATTCTCCTCTGTGCAGTGACAACGTGCAGAGTGACTCCAACTCCAAGGAGTTCTGGGTCAACATGCCAAATCTGATGACTCACCTAAAGAAGGTATCGGAACAGAAACCTCAAGCCACCTATTACAATGTGGATATGCTCAAATACCAGGTAGGGTGGTTTTTTTTGGTGAGATAAAACCATGCCAAAAAAAAAAAAAAAGAAAAGAAAAGAAAAAAAAAAAGGTGTGCAGGATTATAGCTGTTAAAAAATGGTGTTTCCCTAGTGCAGAGTGGAGCTAATGTGAGGTGGGGGCTCGCTGTCCCACCTGTGTGGCACTGGGCTGTCTGGCTTTAAGCCCAGCCCTAAATCCAGCGGGAATTCGAGGCCTGGCCTCCAAATGCGCGACGTCCGCGTTCTTTGGGATCGACTCAGGGAAGGGCAGGGAGAAATGGGATTTCTCCCTTCAGCCCTATGGAAACTAAATGTTTTTTCTGTCATTTTGGAAGGTATCTGCCCAGGGTATTCAGTCTACTCCATTAAACCTTGCAGTGAGCTGGCGCTGTGACCCTGCAAGCACTGACCTGCGCATCGACTACAAATACAATACAGAGGCAATGACCACCCCCGTAGCTCTAAACAACGTCCAGTTCCTCGTCCCCGTCGACGGAGGAGTAACCAAACTTCAAGCTGTGCTTCCTCCTGCTGTCTGGTAGGGTTTGCTCATCCTGCCCCTGCCTAGAACTCCCATCCTGCTGCAGGAGGTTCTGTGGGTGGGAGCTGGTGGCATGCTGGGGACACCCAAACCTGTCCTCCTCTTGTAGGAGGGAACGTTTAACCCCGCTCAGGTTCCTTTTCTCTTGCCATTCCCACGAGGAAGTGGTCAGAGATGAAGGGATGTGTGCAGGCAGCAGAGCAGCAGCCCTCATTTTGTTTTTTTGGCTGCTTTGTCCAGGGTTTAGAGGGATGCACAAGGAGCCCAGAGAAGCTGGGGCTGCCCCTGGATCCCTGGAAGTGTTCAAGGCCAGGCTGGAGCAGCCTGGGATAGTGGAAGGTGTCCCTGCCCAGGGACTGGATAAGTTTTAAGGTCCCTTCCAACCAAAGCAGTCTGGGATTCTGGGATTCTGTGGAAGGAAGTGTGGCTGTCGCTGCCGTAGGCACTGGCACGTTTCCATGCCTCTTGCCCATTGCTCACTTGCAATCCCCATAATAATAATCCTACAATTATTTTGTTTGGAAAAGCCTTCTGAGACTATCAAGCCCATCCATGAACTCAGCACGGTGAAACCCAAATCCCAGCTCCCAGAACTGCTGCTCCAGAGATCAGCACCAGAGTAGTCTCCCCCCCTGCCCCAACCCTTCCCAGCCTTTAGCAAAATTCAAATCACTCCTCGGCAATTTCTTGGTCCCTACAGAAATGCTCTTCTCCGTGTGTTTGCAGGAATGCTGAACAGCAAAGGATATTGTGGAAGATCCCTGATATCTCCCAGAAGTCCGAAAATGGAGGTAAATCCTGCAAATTTGCACGTCATTAACTGGGAATCCTTCAGTCAGCCACTGACCCGCTGGCAGTGCCACCACACAAGCCCAGACACTCACATTCCTGCTGGGGCTTGCTGGGGAACAAAGCTTTGATTTTATTTCATTTTGGAGCTCAAAAAGCAGGGCTGTGTGCCACCAGCGCTGCTCTGCCAAGCACCTTGGCATGGCCGGGGGCACTCACACACCGCCGGGTTGGGAGGTGCTGCTTGGCTGTGCTGGTTTGAAAGCAAAACCAGTGAGACTCCCAGTCAGAAATACAATTCAATAGGAGAAGAGAGGGAAAAAAGGTAAAATAAAATAAATGGAACAATACAAGCTGACACCCTGTTGGTCAGGGTGTTTGAAGCAGTCCAAAAGTGAGTCCTCCTGGAGTGGCAGATGTGGTTCTGTTGGAGTAGAGATGATCCTGAGAGAGAAGGGTCCAGGGATGGTGAGAAGGGTCCAGGGATGGTGAGAAGGGTCCAGGGATGGTGAGGAGGGTCCAGTCTTCCTCCAGGAATCCAGTGGAACCAGATGAGATGTTCTTGTCCAAGCAGTGATTCCGTCTGGTAGCTCTTGTCTCCTCTGGGAGTCCAGTGGATAAAAGCTCCCTGTGATGTCTCAAACCCTGGATTCTATCCAGGTGGGAATGCTTGGCTCCTCCCCCTGGGTGGAGCATCTCCCAATGGGATGATCTCATTCCATGAGTCATGCAGTGGGTCCTTGATGGCCCATTAACCAGAGATAACTCCCTGAGGAAGTTATCCATGAGTCGTGTGGCAAGGCATTGTTGGGCTCGTTAACAGGAGATCAGGAAAACACTGCCCCACCTTGGCTCCAAGGGCTCATGGGGATAGAATACAGACCGAGACAAAAGGATGAATAAGGGGTTGGACCTTCTCAGGTATCAGGGAAAAGGTGGGTTTCACAGGTTTTTGGTATGTAGAGTAGTATGGTAATGTAATAGTTTTCATAGGCTATATGTAGATTCTGTAGGTTTTGTATCCTGAGGTGATTGGTTGATGCTCATTAGAATATTCACGATAGAAAGGGTTCAAATGGAATGTAACAGGTAACTCGTTCTCTGGCTCCCCTGGATCCCTGTCCCCTTTAGACCTATGGACTCTTCCCCAGTTAGGCTGCTTTCCCACGACCAATAAACCACCACCAATAAACCACGTGTCCCAAAGAGCATCCTGGCCTTCAGATCATCTCTCTCATCAGACACTAACAGCGTGTCTGCCAATAAGCTTTGGGTTTTTTTTTTTTTCTCCTTATTGTCTATTTTACTTTACTTCTATTAAACTTACAAATTTTACACAACAAGTGAATGGTGTTTTTCAAAACCAGGATGCCCCTCCATGCTCACGGGGCTCTCTCTCTCTCTCTTTGGGCTCTCCCTGGCAGGTGTGGGCTCGCTGCTGGCGCGCTTCCAGCTGTCGGAGGGGCCCAGCTCCCCGGCCCCGCTGGCCGTGCAGTTCACCAGCGAGGGCAGCACCTTGTCCAGCTGTGACATCGAGCTGGTGGGCGCCGGCTACCGCTTCTCCCTCATCAAGAAGAGGTTTGCGGCAGGTGGGTGCCTCGGCGGCGGCTCCTGCGGGGCAGCGATGTCCCTGCGGGGCCTCGATGTCCCTGCGGGGCCCCGATGTCTCTGCAGGTCCCCGATGTCCCTGCAGGTCCCTGATGTCCCTGCGGGGCCCTGATGTCCCTGCAGGGTCCCGATGTCCCTGCGGGGCCCCGATGTCCCTGTGGGGCCCCGATGTCCCTGCAGGACCCCGATGTCCCTGAAGGGTCCCCGATGTCCCTGCGGGTCCCCGATGTCCCTGAAGGGTCCCCGATGTCCCTGTGGGGCCCCGATGTCCCTGAAGGGTCCCCGATGTCCCTGCGGGTCCCCGATGTCCCTGCAGGTCCCCAATGCTCCTGCGGGGCCCCGATGTCCCTGAAGGGTCCCCGATGTCCCCACGGGTCCCCGATGTCCCTGCGGGGCCTCGATGTGCCTGCAGGTCCCCGATGTCCCTGCAGGTCCCCGATGTTCCTGCAGGTCCCCGATGTTCCTGCGGGTCCCCGATGTCCCTGCGGGTCCCCGATGTCCCTGCAGGTCCCCGATGTTCCTGCAGGGCCCCGATGTCCCTGCGGGTCCCCGATGTCCCTGCGGGGCCCCTCAGGCTGTGCTGGGGGTGCCGGGTGTGCAGCTGCAGCGGGGTGGGCACAGAGGGACAGCAGCTCTCCTGAATGAAATAAAAACCCCGCTGCCACTCAGCAGCCTTGGATCTCGTGGCTCATTCCTGTTCCTGTAGGGAAGGCAAGGGCTGGCATTTCCAGGGCATCTGCAGGGAGAGGTTTTGTCCCGTTGCTGCTGAGAATATTGGGGATTTTTTCCTTGTGTTCATTGCTGCAGAGAGTAACAAGGATTTTTCCCTGTGCTTGTTGCTGCAGAGAATATTGGGGATTTTTCCCTGTGCTTGTTGCTGCAGAGAATATTGGGGATTTTTCCTTGTATTTGCTGCTGCTGAGAATAATAGGGATTTTTCCTCGTGTTCATTGCTGCAGAGAATATTGGGCATTTTTTGTTGTGTTTGGTGCTGCTGAGAATAACAAGGATTTTTCCTTGTATTTGTTGCTGCAGAGAATATTGGGGATTTTTCCTTGTGTACGTTTCTGCTGAGCATATTGGGGATTTTTCCTTGTGTTCCTTGCTGCTGAGAATAACGAGGATTTTTCCTTGTGTTCTTTGCTGCTGAGAATATTGGGGATTTTTCCTTGCATTTGTTGCTGAGAATATTGGGGATTTTTCCTTGCATTTGTTGCTGCAGAGAATAACAAGGATTTTTCCTTGTGTTCGTTTCTGCAGAGAATATTGAGGATTTTTCCTTGTGTTCCTTGCTGCAGAGAATATTGGGGATTTTTCCTTGTGTTCCTTGCTGCAGGGAATATTGGGGATTTTTCCTTGTGTTCCTTGCTGCAGAGAATATTGGGGATTTTTCCTTGTGTTCCTTGCTGCTGAGAATATTGAGGATTTTTCCTTGTGTTCCTTGCTGCACAGAAAGACAAGGATCTTCCCGTGGGCAGCAGGGTTGGTGGAGGTGGGCAAACCCTCCTGGGAATCAGGGCTGCTCCCTCCCCCAGCTGATTTCTGGTCCCGTTTCTAGGTAAATACTTGGCAGATAACTGATGGAAGCTTATGCAAGTCCATGGAAAACACTATGGAAAATACCCAAGGACTGCTGTGCTTGGAACGGGTTTTAATTACAGTTTAAGGAAAATGAACTTAAATCCTGCACTCGGGACATTTCTGTTGGAAGTGTCGACAACTTTCAGCATTTCTGTTTTTTTTCCTTGGAAAACACCGTCTTGACCAGTCCTCCAGTATTTACTTCTAGATGTAACATTGTTAATGGTTTTAAAATGTAATTATTGTATTTGTAAATTGTACTCATTCCAGTAAGGCTGTATTTTGGCAGTTTAGACACTTGAGTTTTAGCATTTTACCATTCATGAAATGGATGTAATTTAAACTGTGGTATATAAATCTAATAGTAGTACTGTTGAATGGCACAATGCTTACAGAGGTAGATTGCATTTTGTCAATATATACAATTTAAATACGATACTGGTAGCTGTTATGAAGGGGGTGCCTCATCAAAAGAGAGTTCAGTAGAGCCCACAGGCTGATTTCATTTTTCCTTCAGTCCTTAGTACGTCTCACAGCAATCAATAAAAAAAGCTCAACCTTCAGGTTTAGCTGGTCTAACTCCAAAAAAAAATACTGTTGGAAAGGTGGAGGTTCCTAGGACAGTCTCCCAGGAAGAAAATTTCACTTCTGCGAGGAGTATTTACTCCAAAAGCCCAGCCCCGTGTTCCCTCACAGCTGCAGATTCCCTGCTGGAGTCCCAGCAGCTCTTCCCTGCCCCGTGCCCGTGTATTTTGCAGGGATACAGATGAGGAAAGAAGCAGCAAAGAGGCTGGGTGGTCCCTCTGAGCTGACAGCACTGGCACGAAACGTCCCTGCTGGCTTCAAGGATGGTTTTCTGAGCTGCCTCAGGACGTTGGGTTGCGTTTTTATGTTGCTTTGCTGGCTTTTCTTTCTGCCTTTTCCCCCCTATTTTTGAAAGCTCGATGGGTTTAGAAAACGCTTTAAAAGAATTGCAGCAGCACCTGCTTCTCTCTTTTAGCACTCAGGCAGGAAAATGGGTATGGAGAAAAAAAAAACACTGGGAAACAATTCCCCAGGGAACAGGGGCAGGCAGGGCAGGAGCAGCAGCTGTCTTGGAGAGGTGGGAGAGCACATGGAAGTGCTGAACTGGAGAATGGGGGACAAAATATTCTCCCTGTGTGTTTTCCCTTCCCCACTGTGTGCTGCTCATTCCCCTGGATCTGGGGCTCACCCTGCTCCTGGCACCCTGGTGGCACTCAGGGTGCTGCAGCTGCTGTGCTGAGCTCGTTCCAACGGGAGAATTGGGCAATATCAGGAGGGAAAACGCAGGAATCTTTGTGAAATTAAGCAGAGAGGCACAGAGGAGCACAGGAGCATCCACTGGACGGGGTGCTGGGACTTGGGGGATGTGTAAGGTGACAAAAAGTGCTGATTTTGCCAGGATTAGGGTGTTGGGGAAACAGCCTGGGCGTGTTGGGAAGCGCTCATGGAGCAGTTCCGTGTAGGGAAACAGAGATCTGTGCCCATCTTAAAGGAAAAGAAGGAAATGTGGGGATGTTTTGGGTGTGAGGTGGCTCCCAGGCTGAGATCTGGTAGGTGAGCTGTGTGTGAGCTGACAAGAGGCAGCAGCAGGAAAGGAAAAGCACAGTTCACTCCTGCAGCTTCCCACATCCTCATGGATTTTTGGGAGTGCACTCCCCAGTGTTCCACTCCACAAATGATTTTCCCCCTGAACTGGAAATTTGTATGAAGTGTGGAGCTCACCCCTTTCTGACACAGAACTATAGGGCAAACCCTAATAATCAGGTTTATGGTGTGTACAGTTGTTCCAAACCCATCCTTCCAAAAGAGATCTACGGCACAGACCTGGAAAAAAAAATGGTTTTATAATGTAAATATTACCAGAACAGAGAGATTTTACTTTATATTTCATTGGAAAGACAAGGTGTTTACATTAGCATTGGGTTTTTGAGTGCTTTTTAAACAGAAAAAAACCCATAACCCAAAGCTCCCAAGCTCATCCTGTTTGAGCTGGTGAACAAAACAGAGGTCACTTTTTTGGGATGCAGCCCTCATGGCCTGGGGAGAGAGATGGGAACAGTCTGGGACATTTTGTCCTATTTCTGGGACAAAATGTGGGATGTGCCAGCACTCCCAGCCCCACAGGGACACAGTCCCAGCTCCAGCCACTGGCAGGTGACACCAACCCTGTGACACTGGGACCAAAGGCAGCGGTTTGGGACAGGTTTTTCCACACTGCTCTTGGCAGGTTTTGGCATAGTGTTTTCTCACAGTGCCCCCATTCAAGCTCTGCAGGCTTCACCTCAGTTTTTAGGTAGGGAAATTTGTGTATTTTCAGGGAATTCGTCTGTTTGGGGTTGCCTGCCCACTTGTAGAGAGCAGCTGTGGCAGCAGGGAGGTGAAATGGCAGGGATTTGGTTTCCTACAGATCCCAGACTGCTTTGGGTGGGAAGGGATCTTAAAAATCATCCTGTTCCACCCCTGTCGTGGGCAGGAACACCTTCCACTGTCCCAGGCTGCTCCAGCTTGGCCTGGGACACTGCCAGGGATCCAGGGGCAGCCACAGCTGCTCTGGGAATTCTATTCCAGGGCCTCCCCACCCTCCCAGGGAACAATTCCTGCCCAATCTCCCATCCCTCTGGCACTGGGAGCCATTCCCTGTGTCCTGTCCCTCCATCCCTTGTCCCCAGCCCCTCTCCAGCTCTCCTGGAGCCCTTTCAGGCCCTGCCAGGAGCTCGGAGCTCTCCCTGGAGCTTCTCCTCTCCAGCTGAGCACCCCCAGCTCTCCCAGCCTGGCTCCAGCCCTTGGAGCATTCCCAGAGGGAAGCACCACAGCTCTGTTTCCCAGCAGGGCTTTTTCCAGGTCAGGCTGAGGCTGGAGAGGGGGCTCAGCCCCCTGGCACTGCCCAGCCCTGGCACCCCTGAGCTCAGCAGCACCAGGATCCATCGGAGTAAAGAGAGGGATAAATAAAGGAGGCATCAAATCCTAAATATGTGGATGCATGCACAGAAAGGCTTTAGCTCTGTTCCTTCCATGGATCTTTCCCTTTGGATTCTGTCCTCAGCAACCTCTCCCAAAGGAATTTTCCCCTGGGAATTCGGCAGCCCACAGCTGCAGGGTCAAGGTCCCACTGACAGAGCAGGAGAGCTTTTCCCCAGGGACACTTTCAGATTTGGAATCTCACATGGTAGGAGCAAGAAGGAATTTTTTTTTTTTTGGTCACATTTCTGCTGTTTGTTGCAAATCCTCACAATTCGCAGCCAGCTCATGGTGCTCCTCACAGGAGACCTTTCAGAGCAGTTTTCTACTTTAGCAGTATTTCTTAATAACTCTAAAATCTCTCAACAGTAGGAAAAGCCACCAAATGATGAGCTTTTCATTTGGTGCCTGCATTTGTTCTCAAATATCACTGCCCTGTTTAAATCTTCTTGGTTTTGCTGTCATTCAGTATTTCAGTTAAACTCATTTGTCTTCACTCTGCCCTTGCAGATTTAATCTATTAAATTTTTGTAACATTAAGTGGGAAGTTTCTGTTGGAATGCCATCCCTATCCAGCCAGGCAGAGCAGGGATGGGAAGGGAAGGTACAGCCCCCCTGCCACCCTTCCTGTGCTGCTCTCTGAGATTCCTCCAGCAGGATCATCCCAAAAAAAAAGTGTCACCACCTCTCTTTCTCCCAGCAGAAGCATTTTTGAATGGCTGGAGTGCACTGAAAAGGTGACAGATTTTTAATTTACCTAAGAGAGGGTCAAACATTTTTTTCCCTACGCTTTTGTTGTTTTTATGTGAAAATTATCTTGATTAAAACCCCTAACTTTGAAGCTTGTCATGACCAAAAAATGTTCTATCATCTTGTTGTACTTTTCTGGTTAGAAAACACTGTCACTTCATTTCATAGCCAGAATTCTTCTGTTCCTCTGTTCCTCACAATTTCCCAAGGAAATTAATCCGTGTAGAGCCAGGGAGGTTTTATGATAATCAAGATTATTCCAGTCAGGATTTTAATTCTTCTTTCACTGCAAGGCAAGGAAAAGATTTGCAGGAATACGCCCCGCTCCTGCCTGGCTCCCCTCCCATCCTTTAGGAGGGACGATGCTGCTGGCAGTGGTTCTTGGAACAACAGAGTGATGGTGGTGATGCTCTTCAGAGGTTTGTGCAAGCAGGATGTGGTGGAACACACCAGATCCCAGTGAGGCTTTTGGGACCTTGTTCATCCATTAGAAATCCCAGGTTTTCTGGGACAGCGGGAATTGCTGTGGATGTGCTGTCCCACTGTCAGGTTCCTCATCCACGCAGGACAGGGATTTTCACTCCCAGACGTTCCAAGGTTGATGAAATCCCCTGGGTGCTTGGATGACATCAAACAAAGGGAGATGTGTGGTGGTCTGAGCCAGGAGTTGAGTCGGGAAACTCCCAGGGCTGGTGGGAGGAGGGCCCAGGGTATGGGACAACCCCACTGTGACACCCCAGCAGTGAATCAGATATCCCCAGGTATCACCCTGGAGCGTTTCATGAACTCCCTCGTGTATAAAATGTTTATAAATATTTGTGGATGAAGATACACAGGTCTATTTTTCAGATTTAAGTTAAATAAGTTAACGAACGGCTGGCCTTTTCTGCCTAAACGTGCAATGAGATATATTATACCTTTAGTCTAAGATGGCCTAGGTACTGCTTAGTCTGTGATGAAAACTTTGCTGCTTTCCTACTGTTCTCAGAGAAAAAAAAAAAAAACAAAAAAAACCTATAAAAGACGTACAAGTTTGTTGCACAGGGACTACTGCAGCGAAGCTTTGTATTTGACCACTGGTAATATGAATGTGTTGTATTGACTTGTTGAAGATAATCATGAAACAACATATTTTAAATGTTACTTGCCTTATAGATTAGAGTACGACTATGTGGATATCATTTTTGTAAATACTGTTTTTTATAAATGTCTCTCCTCCATCCTCCCCTGTCACCCATTTCACCGACTCTCAAATATGCAATTATTGACCATGCAGAGCGTTGTGACAAAGAAATCCCCACGTCAGAACAAAGTTTATTCATCCTATACATAAGAACCACATGAAATACCCAACTGAGTTGCAATTTAAATGTGATTATTATTATTTTTTTTTCCTTGAAAATAAACAAAAAAATGTAAAACATTTCTTGTCCTGAGCGAGTTTTGCTTCCACGTGCAGGAGCACCCAGGGGAGCGGGCAGAGGGATTGAAGGCTGGCCCCAAAAAGGGTCCCTTGCCCCAAAAAAGGGTCCCTGTTCCAAAAACCACCATTGATGCTGGAGTTATGTACAGTGTCCCCAGCATGGGGACAGGTCGAGGGTGGCACTTGGGGACACGTGAGGATCCACAGGGACCGTGGGGACAGATGGAGCTTGAGGGAATGGGGCTGTGGGGACATGAGGGATGTGGGGAACCCAGGGAGGCCGTGGGGACTCTCCAGGGCTGTGGATCCACAGGGATCTCGGGAATCTGTGTGGGCTCTAGGGACCCACAGGGACCAGAGGGACCCACAGGGGCCAGAGGGACATTTGGGAGATGCTGTGGGGACCTGAGGAGGTCACAGGGACCCTCAGGAGCCTTGAGAAGGAGCTGTGGGGACATTTGGAGGCCAGAGGGCCACGTGGAATCTTTAGGTTTATGTGGGGACATGTGAGAGCCGTGGGGAGCTGGGCAGCTGAGGGGATATGTGGAAGTTATGGGACCATGCAGGGACCTGTGGAAGGTGTAGGGACACAGAGGGACGTGTGGGAGCCGTGGGGGCTGTGGGGACACCAGGGACTGCAGGAATGTGTGGAAGCCGTGGGGACACACAGGCGGCTGTGGGGACACCAGGGACTTGCAGGAATGTGTGGAAGCTGTGGGGACACACAGGGGGCTGTGGGGACACCAGGGACCGCAGGAATGTGTGGAAGCTGTGGGGACACACAGGGGGCTGTGGGGACACCAGGGACTTGCAGGAATGTGTGGAAGCTGTGGGGACACACAGGGGGCTGTGGGGACACCAGGGACCGCAGGAATGTGTGGGAGCCGTGGGAACACACAGGGGGCTGTGGGGACCCGTGGGAGCCATGGGCACCCGTGAGGGCTGTGGGGACACACAGGGACCGGCGGAGACTGCGGGGAGCCGCGGGAACACAGAGCCGTGAGGGTGGGAATGCCGGGGGCCGGGAACGTGGGGAGATGAAGGCGGGGAACGGGAATGAGGCGGGATGGAGGCCGGGAATGTCGGGGGAGGTGGAAGCGGGAACGGGAATGAGGCGGGATGGAGGCCGGGAATGTCGGGGTATGGAGGCGGGAACAGGAATGAGGCGGGCAATGGGAATGAGGCGGGCGAGTCCCGGCTCCGCTCCCGGCACCGCCTCCCGCCTCAGCTGAGGGCGATGGAGGGCGGTGAAATTCCCGCCGAGCCCGGCTCGGGTGGGTCTCGATTGCCCCTCCAAAAAAACCCTTCAGCGCTGCGGTTTTTTTCCTTCATAAAGTCGAGCTTTGCCTCGCAGGGCCTGCCAGGCGCTTCCCGGTGGCGGCGGTGGATGAGATCCTGAGGGATGTGGTGGGCAGCGCCCTGAGGGAGCAGCGCTACGAGCCGGGGCCGTGCCGGGAGGCGGCCAAGGACATCGCTGAGGTGGGACGGGGACGGGGCATTTGTCCTCGTGCCTCCATAGGGTGCCCCAAATATCCCACCAAAAAATACCCTTAAAGTGTAGGATGAACGCTGGAGGCGGGTAGGGTTGCTCAGAGGGGTGTACAGACATATACGGGTTAATAAATTGATTTACAGACTGGTTTGGGTGGAAGGGACCATAAAGGTAATCCAGCCTCACCCCTGCCATGGGCAGGGACACCTTCCACTATGCGAGGCTGCTCCAAGCCCTGTCCAACCCGGCCTTGGACACTTCCAGGGATCCAAGGGGCAGCCACAGTTGCTATGGGAATTCTATTCCAGGGCCTGCCCACCCTCCCAGCCAGGAATTCCTTCCCAATCTCCTATCCACCTCTGCCCTCTGTCAATTTAATACCCTTCCCCTTTTGCCCTGCTATAAATCCATCCCCATCTTTGAAGAGGCAGGGACCAGCTTTGCTTTCCTCTGCAGGTTGTTAAGGCGCGGGTGAAGGCGCTGGCGGTGCCCAGGTACAAGATCGTGGTGGTGGCCCAGGTGGGGCAGCTGGCTGGGCAGAGCCTGCAGGTGGGCAGCAGGTGCCTCTGGGATCCCCAGAGCGACACCTTCTCCTCCTACGTCTTCCAGAACAGCTCGCTGTTTGCCGTGACCAGTGTCTATGCTGTGTATTTTGAGTAGGGGGCAGCTGAGTTTAACAGCAGGAGGAATGGAGCTTCAGCTTAACTCTTTCTGTAGTTGAAAATATCTGTGAAGGACCCAGGTGCTCTCACCTGCTCGGAAATGTGAGCCTCTGGGTGAATGGAATAAGGGTCTTTCCCAGAGTTTTGTCTGGGAAGTGGCTTTCTATGACACGGTTTTGCCTCCCATTGCTGCTTTCAGAACTTGCCCTGGAGGGGAAATATTTTCAGAATTTTCCTGTTCTCCTCCAGGAAACATTACTGGGAGCATCTGGAGTAGGAAATAAATCATGGGTTTTGCCTGCCTGGCTTTGGGGCTGGTGCTGAGGGTTCCAAGTCTCTCCTGTTGCAGCCATTCCCCACTGAGGTGGGGTCTGCCTGGCCTTGCTTTGAATCTGAAACCAGACTTTTTGCTGCCCCCTGTTTCCCTGCTGAAACCTGCTGTTGGGTTTTCCTGAGTCAGAGAACAAATCTATCACAAGCTGCTTATTTTATTACATTTTAGGTGCAAAGCTGAAACCAGAACAGTAGTTAGTTGGGAAGAAACACTTTGTGTACTCACGACTAAAAGTTTAACCCACTGTAAACACTGTGAGATGCACACAACCTGAAGCCACTTGCTGGTGTGCACTGTGCCATTTAACACCCAAAAGCTACAATTAAAGAACTCAGCTGCAAGAACCGTGGTTTATGTCGTGATTGTTGTTTTAATCCCTGGAAGCTGTGGCGCCGAGCTGCTGCCTTTCAGCAGAGCGAGCTGATCTCTCTCCTGCTGCAGCCCACGTTGCAGCAGGATGTGGCGAGCAGGCTGGCCGCCTCACGTTTGCTCAGCACAGCAGCTTTGCTGGCGTTCTGCAGGCCTTGCTGGGGTTTGACATCCTGGGGTTCTTGGCTGTGGATCCCCAGCCTGGGCTCTGGCTGTGAGGAGAGGTCAGCGTCAGCCTCGTCCTGCTGTGGGAGGTGCTGGGGGTTCTCGCTCTCTGTCAGGGGAAAATGAGAAGCTGAAAGTTCAAAGGCGTGGCAAGATGAGTAATTTGTGCTTTTTATCTTTACTAGAAAGAGAGGCCAAGCTACAGCCAGGGAGCTGAGTGTTACCCTCTGGTGTGAGCACCACATCACAGGCTCCTCACTGTGAGGAGCCATCCAGGACCAAGGAGGTAAAGCTGAGCAGTTCAGGGATTTCTATTGATTGATTGATTTACACGGTGTCCTGTGTTGCCCTGAGTCTTACACCGATGTGTTTGCATCTCCAGGAAAAGCTGTGATTTGATGTGGCAGAGGCTCTTGGCCAGCACCTTAAGCTGGACCTGGGGGGTTTCCTGAGTTGCAGGTGTTGCATTAAGGCTTCAGCTACCTCAGAGTTCTGGGTGTTCCCACAGAAATTACAATCCAACTACAGCTGGAACACCTCAGTACAGCTGGGCCTTGAGCAGTCTGTGAAGGTGTGTAGTTCTCACTTTTTAAAAGCAAGGGTCTTCAGCAGATTTTGGGGAGGGGGTTGCCCATCTTACCACTTCTGTATTTGTTTAAAGCTGCTGCTACAAGAGAATTTTCCAACACTGCAGATGTAGGAAGTGCAGTAAGCCTCTGCTGCTGTCATCTGCCTCAGTTATTTTCTTGTTCTCTACTTATTTTCATCTGCCAGAGTACAGATTTCTAGCTGTGCCTGTCATGGTTGAATTTTCTGACTATCAAATCAAAACTTTCTGAGTATCAAGAGATGTGGTAATAGGTATAAATATACAAAAAAGCACGTGAAGATGCTTAAATTGCAAAGTAGGTATTCAACATGCTTGAATTACAAAGTTTAATAAAGTTTCTGTTTTCAAGTGGGGAAAATGAAGACCACAGTAAGCCACTTGCACCGACTTCAGCGAAACTTGTTGCTGTCACTTGAAACGTGATGGCAGAGAGACTTTAAATGATAGCCTCGCCTTAAATCCTGTTCCTCAGGTGAGCTGGGAGAATCTTGGTCTAAATTATCTTTCTTTAGCAAAATAGCCCAGGAAGCTGAGGCAGACAAGCTGCCAGGAGAGGGGACACGAGGAGCTGCAGCTCTTGGCTGGCTTGGCTGCAGGGGCTGGAGCTGCAGGGACTGAGGGGAGCAGGGGATGTGCTGCTTCCCAGGCCCCTGGGATCCCCTGGGATCCCCTGGGATCCAGGTGCAGCAGGCAGGGAGGAGCCTGGGCTGCTTGAATTGGTACTCACCCCGCAGGTCCAGGTGCCTTCTCCAGCGCGAGCCGCCGCAGGTGAACACCACGGCTCGGATGAAATCCCTCCCGCAGAGCCTCACCGCCTTCCCTTCCCCTTCCCGTGCCAGGAGCAGGAGGAGCAGGCAGCCCAGAGCCAGCCCCGTGCCCCTCATGCTGCCAACGTGTGCTGCTCCCCAGCTGGCTGTGGGATGGAGTGGGGAATTCAGGGGGAACCTTCCCATTTATACCGACGGTCTGTCCACTCCACTGAGTAACAGCTCGCTCTGAGGGTGGCAATGTTTGCTAAAAATAAACAAATTGTTTCCGGTGGTGTTGGAAGTGCTTTGGGATCTCAGGTAGTAAAGATTTCTGAGGTCTAGGTGGCTGTTTTACGGGAAACACCTGAGGTGTAACAGTTTATGGGGTGGATGCAGTTAATGTGTGTTCTGCCAGAACAACAGGGTGTTTATGACGTGATTTGGACTTAATGGGTTTGGTGTCTGTGTTCCCCACACAGCCTGATGCCCAGTCCTAACTGGGGTCCTTTTGTGATCCCAAAGGAAAATGGAATTAATGCAATTAGCTGGATAGAAATTTTAAATTCCATTTAAAAACGGAAAAAACGGAATGAACTCCTTCCCGTGATGGGATCGTGCACCTCTTCATTCCCCCACCTTGTGTAGTGGTAACTGTGGGTGCTCGTGGGGAAAACCCTGCCAGTGCCCAGCACTGCTGAGAAAATCCACTGCAGAGGGGGTTTGTGCCATATACTGGTATCCCAGCCAGGATTCCCAGTGTGCCAAGAGATGGGACGTGATCCTGCAGCACAGGGAGCTGAATCTCTGCTCTGGGGGCAGAGGTTGGTTCTGAGTTACTGGTTCCTAATGTTGGCTTCAGTGAATTTACATTTCTATAAAAACCCCTTGCAATAAAATGCCTCTTAGGAGGAAATTTCTCAATTATAAGGTCAGAAATTCCACATTTAAAATCCACGAGGAACTTTGGAGATCTTGAGCCCTTCCTGGCACCACAAGGATCTTTCCAGCACCATAATGTTACAGGTAATTAATTTTCACTGTCTGCTGGGTGGGTTATGATGTGTTATAGAAAGCTTGTTTTTTAGCAGTAAGCAAACAGTCATGGGCATGAATGGAAAACACAGAGGGTGCATTTTGGTCAGATTTATAATAATGATTAACAAATGATTCACCTTAACGAGTGGCTTTCTTTGAAACACACCAAGATGGATTTTATGTCAGGGGGAAGTTTGCATGTCCCCTGTCAGATGTGCAGCACACAGAAGGGAGTGGATGTTAATGCAGCACAAATGATCCTTAATTCAGTGATGTGTTTGAGTGCTGGGTGTTTATTGTCAGGGTAATGAGAGAGGCTGGATGTTCTGCATCTATAAAATAAACGTTTCCATACGTGATGTGCTCAGCAGCAGGGCTACAACTTGTGCTCCATCACTCCTCTGGAGATGCTCCCTATTTCCTGTGGGCAGGAAGTGCCTGGAAATCCTCCAGCTGGGTAGGTTTTTGTTGTTTCTTCTGCTCTGCCCCACCAAAAAAAGCCAGCCTAGGCAGCCAAACACTGCCTGCTTTCAACTCAAGGAGAAAAGACCTTGGGGGAAAAGCAGAAAGGGATAAAGGCCCAAGGAGAAAAGCCTACAGAGACCTTTCCATGATCAGGATTCCAGAGAAAGCCATCCATGGATGAACACTGGGGGTGCAATGAGGGGACTTCCAGGAGGAAAGTGAGGGCATTTGAAAGAAGTTTCTAGGCAGCGTGGCTTCAAAGAGAAACTTTATTGATTAAAAAAGGATCAAGCAGTTTGTGTTCATACCAGAGCAAGGGGTTCCTGAAGGAGAGGGGATATCAGCTACTGTGAAACAGCTCCAGCAGGAGCAACAAGGTCACGCAAGGAACCAACCTGGAAAACAAGAGGGAAAAGAGCTGATTCTTCTTCGGAATTCTGTTAACGCTGGAAAATAACAACTTTTGGCTAATTGGCCAAAGGCCAGCTTGGGTTGTATGCGTGCTGTCATTTTTGGCAGCGTGCAAACATTTCTCTTGTTTGTAAAGGAAATGAATTCCCAGCGGTGTGGCAGCAGAAGAGCAGGAGCCGCCACCTTTCAAACGTGGAATTGTGATCCCACCACCGATTCCAGTGCTCCCCAGAATTGCCTGGCTGAGGAAGGAGCCCTGTGAGCACAGCCATACCTGCTGGGTGCTGGGGACAAGCAGGTCCTGCAGCTGCCACACGCCCACCTGGCCACTGCTGTCCCCCAGGAGCAGGCACTCGGCGTTCCTGGCAAACAGGAGGGAGCTGAGGTTCCCCTCAGAGCTGGCAGCCCAGGAGAGCACGGGGTTGAAGCTGCAAGCCAAGAGTTAATGGCTGTCATGCATTTATCAGCTGAAAGCTGCACGTCTCACTTCCTGTGTTCTAGGTCGTCTCAAAAACTGGGGAGTGAGGCAGTGGTTGGTTTGGGTTCTGCCAGAAGAAAAATCCCAGCTGCTGTTAACTAAGAAATCCTGCTTGCCTAAAGTCTGTCCTAACCTGGAGAGTGGTGGTTTGTAGCCACGGTTTGTGCCTGCATGTTTGGATTTTAGGGAATTTTTTTTTTCCCTGGGAATCTCATGGTAAACAAGGTCATGTTATTGTAAACTAATATATTTTTCTCCATTCTTTCCCAGAGGAGGGAGTTGTTCAATGGACCTTTGATGTGACCAATGGGTCCAACAGTCCCACCTCTAAGCTGGGTGCATTTAGAAAGGTATAAAATAGGTTTGGAGAATAAACCAGCACTCCTCTTGGAGTCAGCAGCCTTCTGAATCGACTTCACATCTTTCTCGCTGTGTCCAACAGCAAGAGTGGTTAATATTTTTATTAGATGAATGAATTGCAGGATGTGCCAGGGCTCTGGATCCACCAGGGCTTCACACTGTCAGTAACTCAAAACCCAGAGCAACGGGACAAGGTCACAGGTAACTGAGTCATCTCAACTTCAGACCATCCAGTCTTTACCAAAGTAGCTCAGTTTTGTTATTTTCCCTTCTAACTCTGCCACGATTTCTGCAGAAAAAAGGGCAGTTTGGCACTTTATCTATCAGCTCCACCAGGCATCCAGCTCCTTCTCTTCTAATGGTTTGATGGTTTGAGTAAAAGCCACCATCTGCTTTTACTCAACGAGGGTTTCAAAATGCAACAGCAAAGTGTGGAGCTGTAATGATCTGATAAAACCACTGAGGAGGTAACAACGTGTGACAAACAAATCTCAGCCTCTTCCTTGGGAAGAGCCATTACTCACATGCTGACAGTCAGATCCCAGATCTCCACGTTCCTCCCGTTCACTGCTGCGAAGATGAAGGCTGATTGTGGAGCCCACTTGATGTCATGAACAAAAGCTGTGCCAGAAGTGAAGGTTAAAAGGGGGCTGTGGGAATCCCGGTGCCACAAAAGGATGCTCCAGTCTGCAGAGCAGCTGAGGAACATCTCGCTGCTGGAGGGGTTCCAGGCAACTTTGTACACAGGGCCCTGTTTGGAGAGAAACCAAACAGAACCTGGTGTTGCTGTAGAGCTACAGAATCAATTCTAGAGCTACCCAGCCTTCCTCCCACAGGTAAGAATATTTAACTCTGCAGGACAATCAGATTCCTGATTGCTGTCTTAAAATAAAGCCAGAACCGAAGCTTTAAAACAGTTTATAGTACCAGTTTTAATAAATTACTTGAAAAAATCCTGACAGCATAGAAAGTAATCCTGTAAGGCTGTGATGCTTTATGGGAATTCATTCCTAACAGAAGGAGTTTAGCTTTCTTTTGTTGCAGATGTTCACTAAATATCAGCAAAGAAACTGCTATGTTTTTGAATTGAGCAGTTCTGCTGTCCTTGTTTACAGTGTCACTCACCTTATGGCCTCTGTATGTACCCAGAATCTTCTCCTCCCCTGAGCAGGAGCAGCAGTAGATGTGGCCCTCCTCTGTCCCAGCAAGAAAAATATCAGGATCCTGAAAGAAAGGGAGAAGTAGCCTAGGTTGGATGAGTTTATCACTCCTGCAGAAATCATCCAGGGCTGGATGAGGTCAGAGCCAGTGCTCTGCAGAGCCTGGAGGAGCTCCTGGGAGTGGTGGGTAAAGTGGAACCACAGCGTTGCACATTTGCTGAGTGTGTGCTCCAACAATGCTGGAGTTTGATTCCTGAAGATCTTGGCTTTTCAGCAATCCACGTGGGAAATGCATGAATTCTTTGAGTGCTCTGTGGAGGAAGCACTCAGCTGGATGGAGAGAAGCTCAGCTGAGTCCTGGGTGTGGGAGCTGTTGGACAAATTCTGGGCTTGGCCATCACGCAGAGGGGAGCTGCCCCAAGGAAACGTGAGGAACGTGGCTGGGAGGACAGGGCTTGTTTTACCATTTCACCCATTTGGGGTAAATCTTAGGAGCTAGAAAGCAATTTATTTCCAAATGAATATGCTTTAAATAGCAGTGCCAGCTCCCTGGCTAGTTCCCATTAAAGCAGCTCCAGCTGAGCATCTCACCTCTCCTGCAGAGCTTTCCTGGGTAACACTTCAGCCAGGATGGGCTTTCTGAACCTACCTCTGGATGGAAGTCAAAGCACATTCCAGCTGCCTGTTGTGATAAGGGAGCTTCACTTTTCCTTTCTTTCTCACCTGGTAATTTTTTCTTCGCACTTTCTGTTCGCTTGATACTCATCACATCTGTGCAAAGAGCAGGAGGTTTTGTCAAACAGCTGTGAGGGGCTGGTGCTGCTCTGGGATGCCCAGCAGCTCTGAAATGCTTTGTGGGATGACTGGTGTAAAGAATGGAACCAAAGAGAGCAGCTTCAGGTGCTCACCAAAGCAATCCAGCCTCTGCTGTATGAACCACTGGGTCACTCGCCCATCTCCTGAGATACACATCAGCTTCTCTTTTTTGTCACCTGCTGTTGCACCTCTGTCCTGTTCCACCCACTTCAGCTGCCACACAGGACCTTTGTGTTTATTTAGGGATGCACTAGGACAAAAAAAATAAATTACACATGATAAATCACAGATGAGCAAAGACAAGACAACATGTTTGAAAAACAACTAAACTTCCACTTCATAATGAGTGTTAAGTCCTTTAACAGGAATGTTTTGCTTTTCTTTAAAAAAAATGGCCTGAACATCAGTTGTTTTCTCCAGGAAAATGTTTCCTTCATTAAACATGTTTGATAATTAGTTTCAGGGCACTGTTTGCACCATGAAATCAGTCTGCACCTTGTAGGAGAGGGGAGCTGCCCTTAGGGCAGGTGCTTCTCTCATCACCCACCCACCCCCTCTCTCATTTTCTTCTTAATTCCTGCTCACCCCTCACCTGTTCTGATGTTCTCTCCACTTTTGACAAGAGGGATCAGAGAGAAAGCACCAAAAGCTACCACTGGTCTCCCACAAGGATTTATTATCCAGGGCTGGATTGTCCTAGTTAGGACACGGAATATAAATGATAGGTGGGGGTAAATAGCTGCAATTCCTTAAAGGGTGAGGGGATGGCACTCCTTTGTTGCCCCTGTTGGAACCCTGGGCACTGAGGATTCCAGGGTTTCTGTGCTGCCAGGCACTGACCCCCCAAGCAAACCCTGCATTCCACCTGAGGCCCTGGAGAAGGCTCCCAAAATTGAGTGACAGCACTGGGACTGTGGGTGTGTGGTTTGGATAGCAGTGTGTGACAGCACAGGGGGCAAAACTCAGAGTTTAAGGGTTTAGAATACAGTGATGGATATAAAGCAAGGTGGAGGTTTTAGGGCAGAGGCTGAGTCCTTTTTCACCTTCTTCTTCATGGTTTGGGTGGTGTTTTGTAATTGGGTAAAAAAGTCCACATTGCTGGCTGTAGGTGATTGGTTATTAGGTTAAAAATAAAAATAATTTAGGTGTCATTTCTTAATTGGGCAGTTTATCCTTAAAAGGCCTTGTATAGAGAAAGACATGGCTCCATTTTTAGCCTGTTAGCTATCAGTGCTGTAGCACTCATGGCTTGTGAGACTCTGACATAGATAAGGATTAATAAACATCCGAGTCCAAACATGAAACACCATCTCTCACGCAATTAATCCTGACTCTGGCAGCAAAAGAAGCCGAAGAAGCCCCACAGCCCTTTGCCAGGCTGACCTGCTGTCCAGCAGCGCGGCGTCGCCGCGGCTCCGCACGTCGTAGACGGCCACACATCCGTTGGCCATCCCAACCGCCAGGAAGTTTGGGCTTGCCAGGGAGAAATCCACAGCGGTGACGCCGTGCTCGCAGCGGAAAATGCGCTCTGGCCACTGCCCAGGAGAGAAAAACAGCAAAGGTGTCAGCTGGGTGTCCTAAGTTACAATGTAAAATGGTGCCCAAGGTCTGTATTCTATCCCCATGAGCCCTTGGAGCCAAGGTGGGGCAGTGTTTTCCTGATCTCCTGTTAACGAGCCCAACAATGCCTCGCCACATGACTCATGGATAACTTCCTCCGGGAGTTATCTCTGGTTAATGGGCCATCAAGGACCCACTGCATGACTCATGGAATGAGATCATCCCATGGTGAGATGCTCTGCCCAGGGGGAGGAGCCAAGCATTCCCACCTGGATAGAATCCAGGGTTTGAGACATCACAGGGAGCTTTTATCCACTGGACTCCCAGAGGAGACAAGAGCTACCAGACGGAATCACTGCTTGGACAAGAACATCTCATCTGGTTCCACTGGATTCCTGGAGGAAGACTGGACCCTTCTCACCATCCCTGGACCCTTCTCACCATCCCTGGACCCTTCTCACCATCACTGGACCCTTCTCCCTCAGGATCATCTCTACTCCAACAGAACCACCTCTGCCACTCCAGGAGGACTCACTTTTGGACTGCTTCAAACACCCTGACCAACAGGGTGTCAGCTTGTATTGTTCCATTTATTTTATTTTACCTTTTTTTTTTCCCTCTCTTCTCCTATTAAATTGTATCTCTGACTGGGAGTCTCACTGGTTTTGCTTTCAAACCAGCACACTGGGTTATTATTTACTTCTCTTTTCTTAGCACTGGGCGCTAAATGTTGGCGGGAAAACTCAAGTGTTGGTGGCCACAGTGACCAGAAATGGTTCTCTGTTCTGACTGGCTCTCTGCATGAGTTTCTTGCTACAACTGTTAGAATTAGGAAAAAGTTTAGGATTGTGCAGAAATAATACACTGGGGAAAAAAGTTAGGTAGGGTGGTCCAAAGCAAATACCTAAAATTTTGGTCTACCAAATACCTAAAAATTTGGTCTATGGTAACAGCAGGGAATCATGAGAGTATTTGCTGTGGTAAAGATGCATCAAAGATTTGACTCTGCCTGGTTTAAATTAGTCTAATACAGTTTTGGCCAAGAGGAATTTGTAGTAGAAATCAAACTGAAATGTTGTGATTTATGGCAATCATATTTCTTTTACTGATTTTTGTTCCTACAGCTGAACTGAGATTATAACTGAGATTTGTAACTGAGATTTCCAAATTTTTTTTAATGCCTCGTTTTAAGAGGATCCCTTTTCAGATGGATCTGCAGAAGTGTAAATGTTACAATTTCCTCTTCTATTGACAGTGTTGTGAGAAATTAGAGTAAATAATTGTAGTTAAAAGGGAAAGGAAGCAGAAATTGTCCAGAGAAAAGCAGACTGCAGGAAAAGCAAACAAAGGGGCTCGTTACCATGGGGTTCTTCAGTGACCAACAGCAAGCCAGGCCTTTCTTCTGATCCTGAGAAACAAACTCTCTGTAACCAACTGCTAAGAGATCCTGCAAGCACAGAGCAATAGCAATATCTCAGTGCCACTTGAAGCTCAGCAGGATATTCCCAAAGGCAACTTTGTGTCAAAGTCTGGGATAACAAAGCTTCTGCCCTGTGCAGGGAGGAACGGGGGATAACGCTGTTCTATAATCCTATTTTAATGTGCATTATTTAATGGAGTACAGGAGAATACTTCTCATTTTCCCTCTCAGGGTTAGCTGTAAAAGGAGCTTCAGGGAGCACCTCAAACTGGTGGCTTTTAGCTTTCCACAGTCCAGTGAATTCCCTTCGTTCCTTTCCATAGGCAGAGGTAAAAACCAGCAGTAAGTCTTTAGCCTTCATCTCGATTAATTATTCTTTTCTTGCACTCAACAAGTAGTTTGTGAAAGTCACATTTTAGAAGTAGCTGATTGTTTGCCCTGTGTTCTAAGAGTGAAGTCTCTAAACGTGTCTAACCTTTTAATGTCTGGAGATTTGGTGCACTAAAAGGATGAAATGGTCTTTATTTTGGTTTTTTCCCTCACTGGGTTTCTGTTTCTCATCCTCAGCTGCTTTTTCACCTCTTCTCCATTCATTATTTTTGTTTAATAAGTGAGTTTTGTTGGGAAAATAGAGCTTTACATGACCAGATTAAAGAAGCTTTGGCTTCTGTGCTGTTATTGTGCATCTTATCCTTAAATTTTGAGGAATTCTGCTTTATTTTGGGAGGTTCCTCTTAGAGACAAAGTCTAAACTACCACAAATAAAATCCATCAATGATAATAAAGTTTAGCAGCAGGGGTTAAATTTCAATTTTAGAACAGACCAAGTCTATTCACATTGCTGGTCAGGGTAAACTGGAGCAATTAATGAAATTCTGGGCCAATTAAAGCTGTGATGATCCACGTGCAGGCAAAGTGCAGCCTGCAGATGAAAGCAGCAAGGGATTGGATCCACCTTTGAGACTGGATTTTTGGATTTGAGATCCAGCCCAGAGCCAGGAGTTCCCTGCCAGCCCCAGCTGCCTGTCCCAGTTTGTGAGCAGCTCAGGGATGATCCCAGCACTCACAGGGTTCACTTTGTTCCAGGCCATGCTGCTCACGCTGTGACCATTGGTTAAATCACAGCTGTACGACCACAGCTGCTCCAGGCTGGGACCTCCACCTTCTGCTGGGCTTTGCTTTGCATCTGGCACAGTTTCCTCCTGCTTCTTCTCATCCTTTTCCTCCTCATCCTCTTCCTCCTCAGAGTCCTTGGCGTCGGTGTCTGAGGTAACGACAGGTTCTAAAATGCACAGATGTAGAACCTGAGCAGAAACGTTTCACTTACCTGGCTCTCGTTATTCACACCAGAAGAAAAGTTTGGCCTCTCAGCAAATATTTTGCAGGGGAAAAAAAAAAATTTAAAAAAGAAAGAAGTGAAGATTTGAGGAATTAAGACATCCTAACTTCTAAAAACGGTGACTGAAATTGGCTGGGGACTGAGCAGACAGCTGGATTGGGCCAGGTCTGCTGCAGGTGGGTTTAGCTACCCAGCCAAAAGTGATGAATTTCTGTGGAAAATGAGGAATTCCTGGCTGGGAAGAGGCTACTGAGCAAGGAACAAACCTATAAGGACAGGAATCTGCCGATAAACTGCGAGCTTGGGTTGAAAAATGTTCTCCATGAGAATCCTCTCCATGACAACTAAATCCTGCTGCAGCTTTGCTGAAGTTAAGATTGCTTCTGAAGGGCATTCCTTCTCCTCGTGGCTCCTGGCAGGAACAGCACTCTCTGCAATGATTATGGAAGAAGCTGAATCACAGAATGATGGGCTATTCCAAGCTGGAATGGATCCACAAGGATCATGGAGTCCAACAGGCCCATACTGCCTGATAAGAGAGAAAAGGGATAGAAATGCTTTGAACATGATAAAACTTGACACAGAAAAATCAAGGGATAAGAATTCTCCACTTGCAGAAAGCAGAGAATTCAAACAATACTTTCACTGTGAATTTTTTCTTACTATAATTTTCTTATCTTTTTCAGATACTTCTGGAGTTTTTCACAAATGGTGTTCTGCTTCTACTTTTTAAAGTGAGTACCAGCAAACCTTGTCCTTGAGTATTTCTCTTCATTTCATTTCTGATGGCAGTGTGCAGAGAAGTGCAGCCCTGTCCAAGGCTCTTTAGCAAACCTCTCTTGCAGGTTCCAAGCAGAGTTTTTCAGGAAGTTTTCCCCACAAATCCCAGGGATGTGCCTGGTTTAGGGGGATGAGGACAGGGCAGAAATGGAAAATGTTACCTCTGGCAGAAGGGACAGCCACAGCCTGACCGTGCTCTTCAGCTGTGGGAGATTTGCTGCTTTTCTCTGCTGGGGCTCTGGGCTCTTCTGGCTCTGTAGGTTCTGTTTCTGAAGCCTTCAGTAAATTGTCCAAATCCCAGGAAGTCACTGTCATCCCTGGGAATGAATTTCCCTGTCACACAGGGCTCCTGTCTGGGGACATCATTGAGAGGAGCTTCCTACATCCCAGCTGCTGGGCTGGGGGGCTTTGGAACCAGCTCTGCTTCCAAAGGTGTTGATATTTGAACTGATATTTTTGATTTAATGTCGTAATTTCATCCTTGAATTGCTATCTTTTACAGATTTACAGAAAAGGTAAGTTTCTGTGCTTAATAAGAATCCTGAAAGCAGATAAAAGAGCTTTCAAGGTCCTGCTCTTGTGTGACTGCTGCAGCTCCATCAGGGTTTTTTTGGGGTGTGGCTCCCCTTGAGCACGGCCAGCTCCCACCCAAAACTTGCCTTGT
Organism: Phylloscopus trochilus trochilus; assembly: GCA_016584745.2. NCBI lineage: Eukaryota > Metazoa > Chordata > Aves > Passeriformes > Phylloscopidae > Phylloscopus > Phylloscopus trochilus. The sequence continues at coordinate 1,401,915 of WQNJ02000093.1, read as the reverse complement.
TGTGCTCAGGGGTTGGAATGAGCCCTGCTGATGCTCCAGACACACACAAAAAATGTAGCAAGCAAATAGTGTTTCAAAACAGATTGTTACCTATTTTTGGGGTTTATTCCCTCATTTTACATATGCTAACACAAAGGAAAAGTGTTTGGAACAGCGTTCCCCACAGGTTTTTTTGCCTCTTACACACAAAAATAACATTCTCTGGGAGTGTTAATAACAATTTTATTGCAGTGGATTCAGCACTAGATTCAAGATTTAGGAGGGGCAGAAAAGGCCACCCCAACCCACACTGTCCTGTCTGAACATAAAGCTCTGGGAGTGGAAGCTGAGGAACCATCTCCTGCTTAGAGATGGAAGGAAAAAAACCCCTTTCCTCAGTCTCCTGCCCAGGTTTACCTTTCTCTGCCATGGTGATTGTCTCACATTGCACTTCCTTGGTTTTGGCAGCTCCAGAGATGGTTTGCACCATTTTTTCTTCGAAGTACTCACTGTCAATTTTAGCATTGCAAATCTCTGCATAAATCTTATTCCTCTCCCTGGAAAACAAAGGAAACACTGGCTGCTGACTCCCTGGAAAAAATTCTGCCTGGAATTCTCAGTGTCTTTAACAAGGAGTTGATCAGGAGAGGCTTTTCCATGTCTTAAATGTCCTGCTTTTTTGGATTGCTGAATGTTATTTCAGCCTTTGTATCATTCAGCAACTCTTTCTGATCTTTGTGGTGCTGTTCTAAAATAGGAATGGCTTGTGGAGAACAGAACCCAAAAAAAAAAAAAAGGCAAAAATCTCTCTTGCAGCTGCCTCTGAACTTGGGGAGAATTCAGAGTTCAGAGCTCTCATCACTTGGGAGTGAAAGGCAGAGCATCAAGAGACAAAAAGGAAACTTCTCCCTTTCTATTTCAGCATTTCCACCACAGTTCTGGTAGTTCAGGGAGGACCAAGGGGAGCTGCCTGCTATGTTTCATTCTTCTTAATTAATAAATAATTAGAAGCTACACACAAGAGTCAATGCAGCAGTTTGAAATGTCTTCATGTTTTCATGAAAACCAAACTATCACCCTCCTCCACCCCTGGATTTTCCTAACCTGCCATCATTTTTCAGTGGAAGGGAGTAAGGATTTCATCAAGAACATGGAGCTGCAAGAAATGGAGGGAGAAGAAACTCAGAGAAGTGGGTGCCAGCTGACTTACAGAATTCTCTGTCTTAGGTTGCAATGCAAGATGTAACCAGCAGTTTGCATTCTATCACCAGCTGTTAAACCAGGTGGGGCAGTGCTCTTTATCCCTGCCAGGACCCATCCCTCATAACTCTGGGGATATCTTCTGTTAAACCAGCTGGGCAGTGTTCTTTATCCCTGCCAGGACCCATCCCTCATAACTCTGGGGGATATTTTCTGTTAAACCAGCTGGGCAGTGTTCTTTATCCCTGCCAGGACCCATCCCTCATAACTCTGGGGGATATCTTCTGTTAAACCAGCTGGGCAGTGTTCTTTATCCCTGCCAGGACCCACCCTCCCTGCAGGGCTCTCTGCTGTCCAGGGCCCATCCAGGCTCACTGCAGGGCTGATCCAATTCCAGCAGCCCCTGGGGAGATGCCCCAGCCAGGGCAGGAGCCCAGCATTCCCAGCTGGATCCCAGCTGAGCTCCAGAGCCCCAGGGCAGTCTGTGTGCTCTGCATTCCCAGAGGGAGCCCGAGCCAGCTCAGCACCACTGGAGCCTCTCCAGGATCATCTCTGCTCCAGCAGAGCCACAGCTGCCCCTGCAGGAGGGCTTGGTGGGGCTGCCCCAGCACCCTGACCAACAGGCTGGCAGCTGGCTGCTGCCTCTGCCAGGGGTTGGGTTTGTACTACAAATACATTTTTATTTTTAATATTCCTGTAAAGAACTGTCATTCCTATTCCCACATCTCTGCCTGAGAGCTCCTTAATTTCAGAATTACAATAATTCAGAGGGAGCGGGTTTTGCATTCTCCATTCCAGGGGAAGCTCCAGTGTTGCCATGCTCGTGCCTGCTTGTTTTGGTTTTGGGAATTCTGTTCCCAGGCACGGTCTTGATGCACAAGGTCATGTTCTGTAAACTACCGAAGCTCCCACATCTGTTCCCAGAGGAGGGGCTTTGGTGATGGTCTCTAAAAAATGACCAGTGGTTCCCAAGAGTCCCACCTCTGGGGTGGGCACAGTTGTTAATGTACAAAAAGAGTCAGAAAAATAAAGGAAGGGGCTCTTGCTTGCAAGAGCTCCACGCAGCCTCATTGATGCACTCCCTGCCTCGTTCCTGAGTGTCCCCTCCAGTGATACTCCAGCTTTTCCCTGGCAGACACTCCCTGTCTTTCCAAACCAAGGCACTCTCAGAGCTGACTTACAGAACTCTCCCAGCTTCCTCTGCCTCCGTGGACACCACAGCAGTTGGCAGATCCAACATCCAGAGCGTGTCTGTCTCCGACAGGAAAATCTCCACCCTCTGCTCCAGCTCTGCTTCTGTCAGGGCTGCTTCCCCCTCCTCCTGCACAGCTGAGAAACCAGGGGAACAAACAACACCTTTGCTGCTCTGAATTAATAGAAAATCCCATTCTGGGAGTGATGGAAGGCCCAGGGTCGCAAAAACCCCGAATATATCATTTTATAGATTAAATTTCTAATCCTTGGGTGTGTTCTTTACCAGGCAAGCTCGAAGTTGGGTCTTGTTGAGGTTCTGCTTCATCTAAGCCAGACTGGGTTGTTGATATGCTGCTTCCATGTGTCCTTCAGGGACAAGAAACAAACAGGAATTGTCTCAAAAAACTAAAAAAAGTGTTTATTTTCTGGAGGTACTTTGTGTTTTTAAGTCTTTTTTTATCTATATTTGCTGCTGGTTGATATCCCAACCCCTGGGCTTGTCCTTTGGAAAAGCCAGCCTGGGAAACATGGAAAAAAAAAGCAATCTCTTCACCTCAGAAATCAATGTTTACAATTGTAAATTATTATAAATTGTAAATAATTACAATTATTCCTTGCATTTTGATAATGCTGTGGCTCAGGATTTTTTTCATTTGCAGCACCAAAAGTTATTTACTTTCTTTGCATGACTTAATTGAGTTTGTCAGCCCAAAGTCCACTCACTGACTTTTATTTTTTTTCCCCTCTGTGCTGGAGGTTTGTAAATGAAAGCGCAGTGAAACGTAATTCAGGAGTTTTAATTCCAAATTTGTTTGTTTAAGAGGATTTTTGGTGATGGATGCACATAATCACACAGAGGTAACTTGCTTAAATATTATTAAAGCAGAGGATTCTTACCATGCTAAACATATTTTGATAGTCAAACTGTTATTTTTAATATTTTAATTCGATATTTTAAGTTATATAATTTATAATTTTGCATAAAAGGTTGTCTGCACTTACTAAATATCACTAAACCAGATAAAATACTTGAAAATAAAACTTTTCTTACCTGGGTACATCAGCAGTTAGGTCTGGATGGCAGAGGGGATGGGGTGTCACATTCTTCCCTTCCTCATCAAAAACCTGATGAAAAATTGAAAGAATCAGGACAATTTCCTTGTGCTCCCAGCCAAGGAACAGGGAGGGGGCTTGGGAGGGGTTTGCATTCCTGCTGGGATTCCTTGGGAAAAGCCCCGTCCCTGCCACGGTCAGACCCACTTCTGCTTCTCCCCGTGGCTTTTCCAGCTCATTTATTCCCTAACGAGCACCAAGGGTGAGTTATTGATTCTGATTAATCCAGTCCAATTAACAGAGCAGCCAAACAAATCAGATGAACAATCTTTTTAATGACAGTGGTTAAAATATTTGAGCGCGGGAAGGTCGGTGAGGCGCTCAAATGATGCTCAGGTTCCGTTTGGAGAATATTCTGGATTTTGGGTGAAGGCAGGAGCTGCTCCAGTAACAAAGCTCAGGTTGGAAATGTTAATTATGGTCAAGCTGGGGCTGCCCCATCCCTGGAAGTGTCCAAGGCCAGCTTGGAGCACCCTGGGATGGTGGGAGCTCCCTGCCCTTGGGAATGGGATGAGCTTGGAGGTGCAACCCAACCACTCCAGGGCTCCATGGTTCTTCCCACAGGCTCTTCCCACCTTTCCCAACCCAACAATTCCAGGGCTTTTTGGTTCTTCTTGCAGGTAGGTTTGGGGGTCTTCCCACCTTTCCCAAGGATGCCCAACCCAGCCATTCCAGGGCTCTTTGGTTCCTCCTGCAGATGGATTTTTGGGCTCTTCCCACCTTTCCCAAGGGTGCCCAACCCAACCATTCCAGGGCTCTTTGGTTCCTCCTGCAGATGGATTTTTGGGCTCTTCCCACCTTTCCCAGGGGTGTCCAACCCAACTACTCCAAGCTTCCCACAGGTGGATTTTGGGCTCTTCCCACCTTTCCCAACCCAACCATTCCAGGGCTCCATGGTTCTTCACACAGGTGGATTTGGGGCTCTTCCCACCATTCCCAACCCAACCATTCCAGGGCTTTTTGGTTCTTCCCACAGGTGGATTTGGGGCTCTTCCCAACTTTCCCAAGGATGCCCAACCCAACCATTCCAGGGCTCGATGGTTCTTCCCACTTTTCCTAACCCAACCATTCCAGGCTTCCCACAGGTAGATTTTGGGCTCTTCCTACCTTTCCCAAGGGTGCCCAGCCCAACCATTCCCGGGCTCTTTGGTTCCTCCTGCAGATGGATTTTTGGGCTCTTCCCACCTTTCCCAACCCAACCATTCCAGGGCTCCATGGTTCTTCCCACAGGTGGATTTGGGGCTCTTCCCACTTTTCCCGAGGGTGCTCCTGGATCATTTCACCTGCACAGATCCCCGGCTGCACGCCAGGGCCCCCTTCCTTTTGGGTTTTGCCTGGGAAGCCATGGAACTTCTCTGGGAACTCGGGGCTTTGCTGGCTCCCACCGCTGCTCCTGCTGCCGGCCCTGCCCTGGAATCACCACGGGATCAGATTGATATTTAGAAATCATCAAATTTAATAGGAAATGAAATTAAGTATTAAATTATATTTATTGAATTATATAGATTATCCAGTTTCATACTAGGTTAATACTAAAGGTTTGACCATTGGGTTATTGTCATTCCCAATTGATGATGATGGATTATACACTACCAATTATTGTTAAGGATGTAAACCATCAATAAGAAAGGATTTTTTATAATTTCTTAGATCTTAAAATTGATTATTTTAAAAAATATTTTAATAGATGTAAACCATCGTTAAGAAAGGATTTTTATCATTTCTTAGATCTTAAAATTGATTATTTGTAAAAATATTTTAATGGATGTAAACCATTGATAAGAAAGGATTTTTATCATTTCTTAGATCTTAAAATTGATTATTTTAAAAAATATTTTAATGGATGTAAACCATTGATAAGAAAGGATTTTTCAGCATTTCTTATATATTATAATTGATTATATTTTGAAATATTTCAATGGATGTAAACCATTGATAAGAAAGGATTTTTTAACATTTCTTGAATATTATAATTCATTATTTTTTAAAATATTTTAATGGATGTAAACCATTGATAAGAAAGGATTTTTTACCATTTCTTATGTATTATAACTGATTATTTCTTAAAATATTTTAATGGATGTAAACCATCGATAAGAAAAGAATTTTTTAGCATTTCTTATGTATTATAATTGATTACATATTACCAATTTTTTAAAGTATTTTAACCATTTATAACCATTAAAATAAAGGATTCTTACCATTTCTAATGTATTATAATTTAATATAAAATACCAATTATTTTAAAAGATTTTAACCATTTATAATAAAGGATTCTTATAATTGATTATATATTGCCAATTAATTTAAGGGATTTCAACCTCTTAAAATGAAGGTTTTTTACCATTTCTTAGATCATTTATTAAACATTACCAGTTATTTCAAGGATTTTAACCATTACTAATAAAGGATTTTTATAATTGATTATATATTGCTAATTATTTTAAGGGATGCAAACCATTTCATAATCAATATAATAATATAATGCATGAAGGATTTTAACATTAATTTATCATAAACTATTATATATCATGACATGGAATGTAATTTGTTATGTATTACCAGTTATTTTAAGGGATGCAAACCATTTATAATACAAGAGTGTGGGATTGCAGCCATTTATTGATTATAATTTATTATATATTATAATTCATAATATATTAATAATTTTGAAAAAAGATTTTACCATTTATAAGAAAGGACTGCAGCCATTTATTATAATTTATTGTATAGAATAGTTAATTACCTATTACCAATTACTGTAAAGGATTTAAACCATTTATAAAAAGGGCTTTTGACTATTTGTTATAACTTCTTATGGCTTATAATTTATTATAGAATATAGTTTACTGTAGAATATAATTTATTATGTATTACAATTAATTCTCTTTTACCCATGAGTTTAAATATGTAAACCAGTTAGAATAAAGGCTTTTTACCATTGATTTATTACAATTTATTATAGAATATAATTTATTACCGTTGTAATTCATTAAATGTTACCCTTTATTTTAAGGGATGTAAACCATTTGTAATTAAGAATTTCGGCCATTTATGTAATCTATTAAATATAATTTATTATAGAGAACAATTTATTATATACTACAACTATTATACTACATAATTTATTATATAGTACTACTCAGTAATGCATTATTATTATCTACTGCTAAGTATTTTAAGAGACGTGATCCATTTGTAATAATAATTATATAAAATATATATTTAAAATATATTATAATAATATATTATAATAATATATTATAATAAAGGATTTTTTCCAATTCATAAATTGTAATTAATGATCTTTTATAATTGATTCTGTTTTATGATTTAGCATCTATTCCCAGGCATTTCAAAGGCTTTCAAGCCTTTTAATTTTAATAATATTGAACATTAGGCCCGATCCGCTCTCACTCACGGCGGAGGCCGCGGCCCGGCGGGGCCCGACATGGCGTCGCACCGTTACCATGACAACGCCGCCCAAGACGCGCCGCGGGGATTGGTCGCCAGCAAGGGCGCCGCCGATTGGTCGCTGCGCTGCGCGCGGGCCGCGCTGTGCTGGCGGCCGCAGCCCCGGGCCGTCCCCGGGCCCCGGTTCGGGTCCCGCCCCCGCCCCGTGTCACCGAACCAGCGCTGCCCGCGGCACCGCCCCGCCGGCGGCTCGGCCTTCCCGCGGGGCTGCAGCGCCTCTCGCGGGGCGGGATCCACCCCTGAGTCAGCAAAGTCGCGCCCGCCGCTTCTTTCGGCACCGCCCGCGGGGACCGTGTGAGGGTTGGGGATGCGGCTCCTCGGCGGAGGCGCCGGGCGTGCGTGAGCCGCGCCGCTCTGAAGGGGCACGGCCCAGGCGTTTAACACAAGCCAGCGCCGCGGTGTCCCCGCTGTGACACAGCCGCGATGCCCGACGGGCGCGCCGGGCGCTGCCCCGCGCCGGCCCGGGGACAGCGCTGAGCCGGGCAGGTGAGGCACCGGGGCTGCAGGGAGGACACGGTCAATTACCGCCGCTTCTGGATCTTTGCTCTCTTTATTTGGGGTGTTTTTTTCCGCCTTTTATGTTTAACCTAGAGCTGTTATTGTGTCACCCAAGAGCCTCACGCCCAGCAAGAGCCCCCCGTTCCCCGAGGACTCCCCGTTCGCCTCACGGCCGATGAGACACCCCCCGCGCCTCTGCGGCTCCCCGCGTGAGTACGGCGGCCGCGGTCGGGTCGGAGGGAGGGAGCGGCACCGCGGAGCAGGGCGATGCTGCGGAGCCGGTGCCGGCGGCGGGCGGGGCCGGAGGGGATTCGGGACCGTGAGGGGCCGCGGCGAGCGGAGCCCCAGCACCGGCCAGGGCGTGGCCTGGGCATTGAATGAGCTCGGAGGGGGCGTGGCCTATGCGTGATTGCCATGTGAGGGGGCGCGGCTTGTTCCTTGAGTGACACCTGGGGGCGTGGCTTGTGCCGAGTGACATATATGGGCATGAAGGGCCGAGGCGGCCGCGCCTCAGCCGGGGTGGGGGCGTGGCCTTGCGTTTTGAGTGACAGGCGGGGCTTGTGGCCTCCGTGACAGACGAGGGGGGCGTGGCCTGTGCGCTGAGTGGCAGGCGGTGGGGAGCGGTGTGCGCTTTGATTGACGTGTAAGGAGGTGGCCTTTGAGTGACGGATGGGACTGAGCCTGTGCATTGAGTGACAGGAGAGGGCGTGGCCAACCACCAAGTGACAGGAAGGGGGCGTGGCCTCCACCCTGACTGACAGGTCGGACCAGCGCTACATGACACGCGAGGGGGCGTATACTCCCGTTGACTGACAGCCGCGGTGGGCGTGGCTTCTAATGACTGACAGCCGCCGCACGCACCCTGCCCGCTTCCCGCGGTGCGCGGTGACGTCGTGCGTAACGTGGCCACGCCCCTCCCGCCCCGCCGCCGCTCCCGGTCCCGTCCCCGCCGCTCCCGCCGCTCCCACCGGGACCCGGCGGCGCTTCCCTGCGATGTGACCCTTCCCCGGGAACACCAGCGATCATGGCTGAGGTGAGAGCGGCGGGGGCCTGCCCGGGAACTTGTTGCGCGGGGCCGCAAGTTTGTTGTGGGGACCGGAGGCCCGCGGGCACCGGCGGTCCCGCCCGCTCCCCTCAGGGGCCTTCAGCCCCCGGGACAGCCCCGAACGGAGCCGTCCCGGGGGCTGAAGGCCCCTGAGGGGAGAGGGCGGGACCAAGCGCGGCGCCTCCCGGTTTTTATAGGACCGCATATGCTAAAACATCGCTTTATTTCCTTTAAATATTTTTTTTTGTAGTCGTTAAGACAAAGAGGAATTGCTTAAAAGGTAGCGCGGTGTCCTGGCGGGGAGAGCTTTCTGGTGGAATTCCCTGGATTTGCGGGCAGTGGGGGGGGGTTATTTGGGGATATTTGAGTTATGTTGTGGGATGTAATGGGGATGTAATATGATCATGATAGGGAAATGATGGGGAAATTGCAAAAAAGCCTCTTTATCGCAGTGTTGGGTTGCTGGGGGTTGGATTTGCCCATCCCAATCGGAGCAGCTCTTTCCCTTTTAGGAGGGGAGTTGGCACTGATGAATGGATATTCCATTAAGTTTTCCTCGAATTATCCCCCAGATCCCAATCTCGAGGCTGTTTCCTGCTCCAGCAGGATTGACAAATGTGTCAGAAATGAATATTTGAGAAGTATGCGTTGGAAAAGTAAAATCTGTGGGACAGGTGTTGCTTCCAGGGCAAGCTGGAAGCGTCAAGATTCGCTTTTACAGATGAAACTTCTCCCCTTGAGATTCCTGAATATACGGGGATTTTTCCTCAAATTAAAAAGGAAAAATCTCTTTTCCTCCCAAACCAAAACTTTAATGGAGCAGCCTTCCTGTTGTTGGGACAACACGTCCTGAGCTAATCTTAGAACTTTTGAGAACCTGCCTGGGTGGTTTTGTACCTCGAGAGGGAATCACGGGTCTGATCCCAAAAAACGTGGGTTTTAAACCCCTGCCTTCTACAGGGATGGAGAGACAGCGAGGCCTTCGCTGTGGGGATGTTTGGCTGGAGTTTTTGTCCGTTCTGTTCATTTTTTTTTTTTTCGTTCATTAACCCCGTTAATTATCCTCTGATACTCGCGATGCTCTGCGTGCCCTGGGGCTGAGCTGTGATCGCTTCCCCCTCGGTGTCCCACCCAGCAGTGCCAGCCCCGGGGGCTGAGGGCTTTGTGCTGCCCAGGGCAGGGAAATCCCGCTGGGATCTGGAGCTGGGCACCTTTGGCTTTTCCCTCTGTGGATGTTGTTGCGGTGGGCGAGGCCTTTGCGGTGTGGCAGTCTCGATATGGCGCTCACAGAGGAACAGGGTGGGTTTCCAGGGTGCTTTTCTTTTGAATCTTTGCTTTTTTTGGAGGTGAGTTCCTTGTGGTGTTTTGGCCTCTGTGTTGGAGGGGAAGGGGCAGGGGGAGCCTTGGATTCACCTGTGGGTGAGTTCAGGGGCAGCAGCTCCTGGAGTTCATTCCCAGGCAACTGTTGCATCTGCGTGGAGAAACATAATTATTGGAGTGATTGAAGCAGGAGCAACGTCCTGGATACAGTTTCCAGCTCCGTTTGTGTCCCTGCCCCTGGCAAAGAGTTGGAACTGGATGGTTTTAAGGGTTCCTTCCAGCCCAAACCGTCCCAGGATTTGATGAATTTAGGAAATACACAGGGAACAGAGTGGGAATTCTGCTTAGTGTGGCACTTCCTCGTAGCTCTGGTGTCAGCCACCTGCCTGGAGGAGCTGCAGGTGATCAAACTATGGATGGGAAGGTGTCTCACTGGTGGTTCTTGCCCTCTTTCCCCTCCTCCCCCAGTGGAGAACCTTGTGCTGACTGTTCTGAAGGGATGCACAGGAGCTCGTCCCTCCCTCAGGAAGGATCCTAAAATGTCGTCTTGCAGAGAATCAGCCCCAGACACAGCCCCCAAAGCCCAACAGGACTCTGAAACTTGTTGAGTTGCACAGGAAGGCTCTTCAGAAAGCAGGGCTGGAGGCCAGAAAGTGAAACTAAATTCACCAAAAGTGCTGCTTCACTTTTGCAGAAACAATTTGAATGCAGGACAAAGAGAAAAAAAAGATATTTTGAATATATATTAAATTTGGGATTAATAACCTGTGTTAGGCTTCTTTTTACTTCTACACGATTCTTCATACTCCAACATGTCAGAAGTTTGTTCCAGGCATGAACTGGAAAGAAAATATCTCTAACTTAAGATCAGCTGAAGCTTTGTGACTGTTACAATATCCTGCATTAAGCTGCTTACGGGGTGGTTTTGGTGGAGGGAATGCTGATACACACAGATTTTCTCCAAAATAAGTATTTTAATGCCTCCTGAGAAGAAAAGGTTGGGGCTGAAAAGCTTGATTAGCAGCTGAAAGAGAATGGTTTTTTTGTTAAATCAGCCTTTATAGTGTTGGAGTGAAATGTAAGTGAGAGAATGAGATCTTCTGATCCCCAAACTGGAAGAGCTGGGGTCAGACTTTTGTGTTGAACAGAGGCAGCTCAATACCTGCTGCCATTTCCAGAAGTGCCCAATTCCTGCTGTTCCTTTTGTTCCATGAAGGGATGCACCAGTCAGCTTGCTACAGGCACTTGCCAGGATCCTGAGCATGCAAAACTAAAGGGAAAAAAGATGAGGGTTTGGGGTTTTTTTTGTTGTTCTTCAGCGAATTAGGAGGAGTACCAGGGCTGCTGTGTGGGGAGGAGAGGTGAGGTGGGAGCACTGGGGACTAAATATCCCTGATTTTTGGTTGGCATAACTTGCAATTAACTGCAGGCTGGTTTAGTTATGGGTTGAGGTGACCTGACAGGTCCTGAAAGGGGGGATCCTACTCCTCCTGCTGCTTTTGTGTGATGTCCCCGAACTTCCATGAGTTGATCCATCTCTGGCTGAGAACCTAAAAGCTTCCTGCAGGGAAAGATCCCACAGGAGCTGGAATGGGGCAACAGGACTAGCCCTGGGGATCAGCAGATCCCCAGGAGACTCAGGGGGACCCTGTGGCTCTGCACAGCTCCCTGCCAGGAGGGGACAGCCAGGGGGGGATTTGGGATCTGCTCCCAGGGAACAGGGACAAGAGGAGAGGGAACGGCCCTAGGCTGGGCCAGGGCAGGCTCAGGGTGGATTTTGGGAATATTCCTTCCTGGAAAGGCTGCCCAGCCCTGGCACAGCTGCCCAGGGCAGTGCTGAGTCCCCATCCCTGGAGGAATTTCCAAGCCCTGTGGATGTGGCACTTGGGGACATGGGGCAGTGCTGGGCGTGGTTGGACTCGATGGTCTCGGAGATGTTTTCCAGCCTGAAGGATTCCATGGTTCCCTTCACTGTAGAACTGAATTCCTGTTTCTCCCAAACCTCCAGCAGGCAGCTGAGCAGCTCCTTGGGGTTCTCACCCACAGCCTCTGAGGTTCCTCAATTTTCTGACTTGCTGAAATAAGAACTTAAAGTTTTGCTTCTGCAGAGTGAATTTCTGAGGGGTTAAAAATCTGGATTTTATGGTATTGGGAAAGTATGGGAAGAAGCAGGAGCTGCCTTGGAGCAGGGGCTCTCCTGTGGTGTCAGTGGACATTTAAATGTCTCAACCTAATTTCTTTGAATCCTCTTTAATGTTTTTAAGTTTCTGAAAAAAACCAAAAATCAGTTTTATTTATTAACATTGTGTGCTTTAAGAAGTCACCTATAAATTCCTGTTGTCTGGAAAAAAAAAATTCTCTTCTCTTCAATGGTCTGCTTCTTTCAGCTGAAGAATTTTAAACTTTGGGAATGTCACTGAATTCTGTTTTCATATTTTGAACATTACTTTCTGATTTCTATTTTGAAACAGCTTCAGGACAGAATGCTGAAGGAAATGCATGATCTGATAACTGCTCTTAGTAACCCTTTTACTTTCTTAGTATTTTTATTGAACTAAGGTGTAGTAGGAAGCAGCAGTAAAGTTCACACGGTTGCTGATGTGTTTGCAAATTGAGGTGTTTGAACAGTCAGAGTTTTTGAGGAGCTCCTGGGTGCAGAAAAAAAGTCAAAATAGTTTAAATCCGAGTTTCCTACTGATCTAAATCACAATTGAAATCGGGGATTGACATCAGTCAATCATATTTCTCCTGGTTTGATCTCAGCTGTAACTAACTGGGGGGTTTTGTGTCATTTTGAGCAGTGTTTGTAGAACACTGCACTGAGGTATCAGTGAACCTAATGGAGAGCTGGGAATTCTGTTTTTTTCCCTTCTTTGGTGAGGGAATAAACCCAAACTGGTTGATCACAGGCACTGGTTGGATTCCCTCAAGGGAATTTCAGGCAGTACAGTGACATTCTGCCTTTTTAATCTTAAAAACAGGGTGGCCCTTGGGTTATTTTGTCATAATAGAAGAGTTTTGAGGATATATTTACATGTGATAAAACTTTGATGTTTGTGGGCTTCCAGTCAGGACTTCAGCTCCTTCCTGACGCAGCAGAGGGATTCAGGCAGACGCTGGGATTGTTGGAAAGTTGTTTCTTTTTGAGCCTTTTCCTGGCCAGAAGCCCCAGGCTGCATTAATATTTCCCTCCTAATCCATTCACGTCACAATTTGTCCATAGGAATGTTTCCTCGTGGTGCCTGGCATACGACTGTGGCTGGTTTCTTCTGGAATTCTGTAGCAGGATCCCAGCCCTCCTTAAAACCCCATGGTTTTAGAAAAAAAATTATCTAAATATTTTAGATATCTGAATTTAATATTCATATTTAAATATCTAAGTTTTTATCTAAATAATTTTTTTAAATAAAAAATATTTTAGATTATTACAAGAAGTTAAGGAAGATGCTGGAGTGAAAATAAATAGGAAATGGGGAAGTGTGGGGTTGTGTCCTTCAGGTAGGGCAGGTGGAGTTCTGATTGCCTGTGGTGTGGTGCTCCATAATTCTCTTGGAATGGGAAGTTCTCCTGGTGAAGTTGCAGGGAGCATCATGTCCCAGGAGCCAAAGCCTTCCCCTGGTTGCAGCTTCCTCAGCACTTCCCTGAGGACCCAATCCCTTGGGAAAATCCCTGCCTGGTGGTTCTGGAGTGGGAGCTTGGACAGGACCTCCTGTCACCATCCTGTCCCTTGCTGTGGCTGGGCACCCCAAGAGCTGCAGGAGCTCTGAGCTCCCCTTGGGAAGGGATTCCAGGATTCCAGGCAGGGATGGACCTGAGTCCTTCAGGGCAGGGATTCACAGGGGGGTCAGCTGCTGTCCTGGCACTCTGATGTCACTGTCACCTGTCTGTCCTGCCCTGTCCCCAATGGGCACCACAGAGCCCCTGGCAGGGCCTGAAGGGGCTCCAGGAGAGCTGGGGAGGGACTGGGGACAAGGCCTGGAGGGACAGGACACAGGGAATGGCTTTAAGCTGGAAGTGGGTAGATTTGGGTGGATATTGGGCAGGAATTCCTGGCTGGGAGGGTGGGCAGGGTGGCACAGGGTGCCCAGAGCAGCTGTGGCTGCCCCTGGATCCCTGGCAGTGCCCAAGGCCAGGCTGGAGCAGCCTGGGACAGTGGACAGTGTCCTAGCCCATGGCAGGGGTGGGATTTAAGGTCTCTTCTCCAGACTGAACACCTGCATCTCTCTCAAAAATCCCAAAACTCAGCATTGTGGGATGATTTGGGGTGGAAGGGAGCTCAGGAGGTCTCTGGTCCAACCTTGTGTGCTCTGAGGTCTCCCAGGCTTGCTCAGGGCTGTCTCCTTCAAGGAAACTTCAAGGAAAAACACTGGGGAAAAGTCTTCTTGACACAGGGATCAAGTCTCAGAAGGGAATGGCCAAGCCAGGGCAGCTTTGCAGAGGTAGAAGTTTCAAGGCTTTGATGTTCACATTTGGAATCTGTGAGTTCAGACATGGCACTGGATCCTTGTGGAAGACAGGAATGTTCTCATGTAGCCACTAAAGTAAAAAAGTCCAAATCCAGGGATGTAAAGGCTTCCATTTGAGCCTTTTGGGTTTTTGGGCTGTGCAATGTTCATGTTTAGAACTGGAAAAGAGGGCCAGAAGTGTTTTTTTTTTTCTTGCTTCAATATGTTGCTGTTTTCTCCCCAAGATAAAAATGGGGCTTTGTTTTTTAATGTTTTAACACAAGTTAATTTGTAACACAACACCCAGAGAGGGACTGGAGCCTTCCTCTTATGGAAAGGGACACATTCCCTCTGGAATAAAAGATGTTGTTCCCTATTTTACCCAGTTCTTTTCTCCAGGCTCAACTCACTGGAGAATTTATTAACTTTGGGATATTTTCCTTGTTGCAGAGTTCAAGACCTGACCAAATTGATGGGCTTGTCAGACATATTGCTGTCAATATAAAGAGAATTTAATTCTAGTTTTTAACTGTTCTATGTAGCTCTTCAGGAGCTATTAAAGATAACTGAGTCAATTTGCACAGGATGTGTATTTGTCTTGTAGACACTGCAGATAATTCTGCAGATTTTAGGGTGTTTCATTATTCATCAGTTCTGTAAAACAGTGTGAAAGGTGTCAGCAAACAATTTTGTGGGTAGAAGTGAAACTGTGCAGTGTCCTGGCCCTTCTGCTCAGGTGTTCTTGCTGTAGGGGAAAGAGGGAGAGCTCAGTGCATCCCCCTTGGAGTATCCCAGTCCGTGACCTGGCCATCTCCTGCCAGCGTGCAGCACGGGGAATTGCCTGCAATAAACTCTGCCAGGCTGGTGCCTCCTGAAGGCTGCTTGCACTAAATAAACTGTCACAGTGCCAGCTCCGTGGGCTTGGTTCATTTCCACCCCCAATGATGGGATGAGACAGATCCCAAAATCCAGGGAGATGCGATGGGGGAATGCTGTGGATGTTTCCATGTCTGACACGTCTCTGCTTCGTTCGCCTCTAGGATTTGTCCCATCTATTCCATATCCTGGGGAATGGATTGGGTGGATCTGTCCCATCTATTCCATATCCAAACCCTTGGGAATATTCTGGGTTGGGATCTGTCCCATCTATTCCATATCCAAACCCTTGGGAATGGATTGGGTGGGATCTGTCCATCTATTCCATATCCAAGCCCTTGGGAATGTATGGAATAGGATTTGTCCCACTTATTCCATATCCAGGGAACAGATTGGTTGGGATCTGTCCCATTTATTCCATATCCAAGCCCTTGGGAATGTATGGAATAGGATCTGTCCCATCTATTCTATATCCAAACCATTGGGAATATTCTGGGTTGGGATCTGTCCCATCTATTCCATATCCAAACCCTTGGGAATGGATTGGGTGGGATCTGTCCATCTATTCCATCTCCATAGCTGGGGAATGTGTGAGATAGGATCTGCCCCACTTATTCCATATCCAGGGAACAGATTGGTTGGGATCTGTCCCATTTATTCCATATCCAAGCCCTTGGGAATGTATGGAATAGGATCTGTCCCATCTATTCTATATCCAAACCATTGGGAATATTCTGGGTTGGGATCTGTCCCATCTATTCCATATCCAAACCCTTGGGAATGGATTGGGTGGGATCTGTCCATCTATTCCATCTCCATAGCTGGGGAATGTGTGAGATAGGATCTGCCCCACTTATTCCATATCCAGGGAACAGATTGGTTGGGATCTGTCCCATTTATTCCATATCCAAGCCCTTGGGAATGTATGGAATAGGATCTGTCCCATCTATTCTATATCCAAACCCTTGGGAATGTATGGAATAGGATCTGTCCCATCTATTCCATATCCAAACCCTTGGGAATGTTCTGGGATGGGATCTGTCCCATCAATTCCATATCCTATTGGATACATATTGGAAATATATTGGATGTGATCTTCTGGCTGGTTGTTGCTGCTAGTGTCCCTGACCCTGGGAAGTGCTGTCTTTCCTGAGATTCCTGAGAATACCCCTGGAATAAAGCAGTGGCATTTCTGCAGTGCTGGTGGTTTGGGGTCAGTCTCTCCTTTTTCTTCGTACGTGGGGTTTGTCTCCTTCACCCCTCAGAGCTGGGGTCTCCTTCCAGTTGCTCTGGAGCATTAACAAACGTGCTGCTCCGTGTGTCCATGCACCAGGAATCCTTGGCCATTGGAGTTTTTTCCCATTGTCCCTGAGCTTGGAGTTTCTGGATGATTTTCATCCCTTTGAGCTCACACCAGAGTGTTCGCTGTTACCTTTGCTGATGGTGCAATTCCAGAACAATTGCAGTGTGGATTGCCTGTGGATTGTCAGTATTTTCCTCTTGTATTTTTCTCTCCCAGGCCTTGGATCCCACTCTCCTTTGATAGGTAGCAACTCTTTGTTCCCACGAGTGTCCTTGAGGCAAAAATTGCTTTGTGCTTCCCCGGGAATGGCTGAGCAGAAAATAACGATCCACTGAAGAGCAGGGCTGGCCTTTTCCCAGGAATTCCTGTTCCATGGCCGTGCCATCCTTAGGAACGAGGATCTGCCAATGCCAACTGTGCTGGTTTGAAAGCAAAACCAGTGAGACTCCCAGTCAGAGATACAATTTAATAGGAGAAGAGAGGAAAAAAAGGTAAAAGAAAATAAATGGAACAATACAACCTGACACCCTGTTGGTCAGGGTGTTTGAAGCAGTCCAAAAGTGAGTCCTCCTGGAGTGGCAGAGGTGGTTCTGTTGGAGTAGAGATGATCCTGAGAGAGAAGGGTCCAGGGATGGTGGGAAGGGTCCAGGGATGGTGAGAAGGGTCCAGTGATGGTGAGAAGGGTCCAGTCTTCCTCCAGGAATCCAGAGGAACCAGATGAGATGTTCTTGTCCAAGCAGTGATTCCGTCTGGTAGCTCTTGTCTCCTCTGGGAGTCCAGTGGATAAAAGCTCCCTGTGATGTCTCAAACCCTGGATTCTATCCAGGTGGGAATGCTTGGCTCCTCCCCCTGGGCAGAGCATCTCCCAATGGGATGATCTCATCCTATGAGTCATGCAGTGGGTCCTTGATGGCCCATTAACCAGAGATAACTTCTTCTGGGCTCATTAACAGGAGATCAGGAAAACACTGCCCCACCTTGGCTCCAATGGCTCATGGGGATAGAATACAGACCTTGGGCACAATTTTGACATTGTAACCTAGGACACCAACACAGCCATACGATCCTTAACCAGAACCAGGACATTTTCACCATTAAATGCCCCCCAAAGCCATCTGCTGTCCCCTGGGCAGAGCCACCAGCACTTGGAGGCACGGAATGGGACTGACCAACCCTTGCAGGCATTGTCTTGGAACAACCCTTCATCCAGAGCATGCTCCTTCACCTCCCGTGCTGCCAGAGTGGCACTGCAGGGTTTTCCAGCTCTCCCTTTTCCACGTGTCCAGCCTCAAACTCGTTGTTTGCAGCAGGGCTGGGCTGGCACAGGTGGCAGGGGCACAGCGCCGGTGGCAGGAGGTCAGGGAGCTGCTTTTGCCAGCAGCTGGACATTAATAGAGATGAGCTGGAATGTGACACCGCTTGGAGCTGGAAATAGAAGCAGGAGATGATTGGCAGCTCAGCCCAGACTGGGAAGGCAGGAAGTGCAGACAGGAGGATCCACAGGCAGGGCAGATGTCATTGGCAAAGCTTGGGAGGAGGAGCACGGACACAGAGGCTGCTTTTGGGGCTGGGTTTTGGAGTCAGGGCTCCCTGAACTCCCGGCATCCCTGCTTGGTATCCCTTTTTAACCCTGCTTTTCCTTCTGAATTGAGGCCTTTCCCCAAAACTTCCCTTCCCAGGCTGGAGCTGAGGTGAATCAGCCCCTTGGTGCATGGACCAGCCAGAATTCCCCATGGATCACCACAAAATCAAAACGCTATTAATTTATAAATCCACTAACTGCTTTCCAACTGAGACCTCCTCAAAACTCCACTCTAACATCAAAAATTACCCAGGGAAGCAGGGAACGTTTTGGAAAGAGGGTTTTTTTTTTGGCAAAGTGAGTGTTAATTGGTGTAAGAGGCTCCCAGTAACAACAAATTTTAATGGCTTTGATAATGGCTATTCCTTCTTTGCATGATTATCCTCACTGTGGTTTGGGATTCCTTTAAAAGATGTGTCCCTGAATTGAAGGGGAGCAGGAAATTTGTGCTCAGCTTCAAATGGGAATCATTTCTCTTAAACTGGGACTCACTGGCAGTGGTATCTGGGATATCCCTGGGTTTTATATATCTGGGATTTATACCTGGAGTTACATCAGAGCTAAAGCTTTAATAATTTTAATTTAAGAGGACTTCTAAGATGATATTCACAGAATTTATTGTTTTCTAAGGAAAATATTTTTTCCTTCATAAATAATATAAATGAAATAAATATAAATATAAATTTTATCCCTCATAAATAATATAAATAGAAGACATTCTCCTCAGGCCTTTCCAGGCCTTTAAATCCAGCTCTGTTTCTTAGAGGGCAGATTCATTTCTGGAATAATTTTTTATCGTGGAATTAAGGTTGGAAAAGACTTTTTTAAGATCAGGGAGTCCATCCCATAATCAGCACCACCACTAATCCATGTCCCCAAGTGCCACCTCCACCTGCTTTTGGACACTTCCAGGTTTGCTGATTCCAACCCTTTCCTGGGCAGCTGTTCCAATGGAGAAAATGGGAAAAAAGGCTTTTTTTTTTTTTTTTTCCTGGCCTGAGAAGATTGAATTTATTTGATTTCCAACCAATGATTCCTGCAATAAACCCATTAAGGCTTTGTTAATTGGCATTAACGATTGCATATTGCATTCTATTAATTACCCAGGTTTATCAGACAAACAAAACACCAAATCAAGAGCAGTCCTTGCTGGCTGATCCTGATCTTCAGCTGCAGCAAGAGTGGACTCTGGAATTTGTGAAGATAATCTTTGCAAATAAAGCCTTTTTTTTTTTGGGTGTAACGATTAGCAAAGCTTCCCCTGGTGTTGTGCAAGCGTCTGCAAAAATATTTGTGGTGTTTACCCCACTTTATTTGAATTTATTCCTCTGGAGATCCTGAGGGGCTCCAGGAGAGCTGGAGAGGCATTTGGGACAGGGGGACACAGGGAATGGCTTCCCCCTGCAGAGGCCAGGGATAAAGGGGATGTTGGTAAGGAATTCAGTGTTTATATTCTGTATTTTCCTCTTTCTGGGCACATTTTAAGTTCCTTTATACGTTGGACCCTCCCACAAAAGGGAGGCAGACGTGTAAGTGAAACTGCTCCCTAAGAAAGTCCCTTTTTTCTCACTTTGAGGAGCTTTTGATATTAAAGAACTTCAGATCAGACAGATTTTTTTTCCAGTTTTAGATTTTGCTTCGCTGTGTCACTGGGCTGAGCTGAGAAGGAGGCAAGGAGAAGGAAAACCCTTTAAAAAAATCCAAGTTTTTCCTTGAGGACAGCATCAATATATTAATTAACACAACAATATCCGTGGTGCCAAACAATATCTTGAGTTTGCAGGAGGTGACAGGAGCACCACAGGGAAAATTCAGCTTTTCTAACTTGGAAATAAACACTTCATTACTCCCTGCCTGAAAAAAGTGGCAACATTTGCTTGAATTATCCAAACAAATGAGCTTTGAATGGCTGACATGCAAATTTCCCCCCAGGAGGTTAAAGATTGGCAAGGGGATAAGCAAGGGAAAGCAGGGTTTTATGCAAGAATTTGTTGGTGGAGGTTATAAAGACCAGGTCACCAAATTTTGGGCCAAAGAGGAGCTCTGGTACTGGGCTTGTTGGGGAAGTTTCATTTTCTTTATCTCAAAAATCATATTTTCTGGTGGTGTTTTTTGGGTGTTTTTTTCTCACATCTGGGTTGGAGATTAAGATTAAATTGATTTTTCCTTTATTCTGTAAGGAAATCTCGTTATGATTGAAGATTCCTTTAAAAAGTTTGTCCCTGAATTGAAGGAGAGCAGGGAATTTGTGCTCAGCTTCAAATGGAAGAATAATTCCTCTCAAACTGGGACTCACTGGCAGTGGCATCTGGGATATCCCTGGGTTGTGGAAAAGGAGATTTATACCTGGAGTTAAACTTTTATTTACCTTGGTGCTTTATTTATAAATTATTATTTATAAATATATTTTTCTGCAATGAGTTGTTCTATATCAGCTGAATAATTTGATTTATACAGGTTCAACACAGCAAAAATAATTTCCTTTTTTTTCTTTTTTTTTTTTTAGCCCTCTGTTGAGTCTTCAAGCCCAGGTAAATATTTTTAATAATTTCCAAGGGGTTTGGCATCCTGTGAGTGGAAAAACTTTCCAGGAGTTCCTTCAGCTGGATTGTTGTTGCCTCTTGAGGTTTTATTTCTTTCAGAGAAATAATTAATTGCTTCATAATTAAATCTTAGAGTCACTCCCCCCTGTCACACCCGTAATGGGGGGTAAGGTGTGGAAAATAGAATTTAAATTGTTCAGGGAAAAAAAAAAAAGGGGAAATATGAGCAGAGTTGGGATTAAAAATCAGGAGAAAAGAGAAAATATGAGCAGGGTTGGGATTAAAAATCAGGAGAAAAGGGGAAAATATGAGCAGAATTGGGATTAAAAATCAGGAGAAAAGAGAAAATATGAGCAGGGTTGGGATTAAAATCAGGAGAAAAGAGAAAATATGAGCAGGGTTGGGATTAAAAATCAGGAGAAAAGGAGAAAATATGAGCAGGGTTGGGATTAAAAATCAGAAATTGCTGAGGGACATCTACCAAATCATTCCTCTGTTTGTTGCTTTGTCATTGTCACCAAAAGGAACCAAAGAACTGGGGGGAAATAACTCAGAAATAAAATCTGCATAACGGGGAACCTGGTCAATGGACAGTTTGGAAAAGGCATTTTTTGATCTTCGCAGTTGTAAGTGAGGAAGATGCCCAAGAATAAAGGAGTTTTTATTTGCTGAGTTTTTATTTGCTGGATTTTATATTTGAGGAGTTTTTCACTCTCTGTAGAGCTCAACCAAAGCAGGTTTGGGATTATTTCAGAGGGAACTGATCACAAATTGAATTTTCCAAACATGATGTGCAGAAAGAGGGACCAGGTCCTTCCTGCCAGGATCTTCCCCCCACAAAGGAAATTCATAACCAGCCACGAGACAAGCCAGGGACAATAATTTGAATTTTTCCTCACAATTCTGCTCTGAGCATCACCTAAAGAACCAAATAATAAATAAAAAAAAATCTCTGTGAGGCAGTGATGGAACTAAAACTGCTGTTGGGGATGTTTCCCACCAGGAGGTTCAGCAGCATCTGATGACCATGAGTTTGACCCCTCAGCTGATATGCTGGTGCACGACTTCGATGATGAGAGGACATTAGAAGAGGAGGAGATGATGGAAGGAGAAACAAACTTCAGATCTGAAATAGAGGATCTTACCAGGGTAAGGATGGAGTCACTGCCTGTCATATTTGGGTTTTCTGAAGTTCTTTCCCAGTGACCTAAACTGGTAAATGAGGTCAGGCTTTGTAAACTCTCTTGTTTTTCACATTTCTCTCCTAAGGAGGGTCTTTGCTTGTTGACCCTTGGCGTGACCAATGGTTCAAAGGATCCCACCTCTTAGGTGGGCACGGTGTAAAAAGGGATAAAAATAGCTTCTGAGAATAAACCAGCCCGTTTTTGGGAACATCAGCCTTCTGAACCACGAGTTTGTGTCTTTCTTTCGTGTCCAACAGTGACAGGTCAGCAGTGCCCTGGTGCAGTCTCTGCCTGTCATGTTTGGGCTTTCTGAAGTTCTATCCCAACAACAAAAACTGGTAAACAAGGTCACACTTTTTAAACTCTCTTGTTTTTCACATCTCTCTCCTAAGGAGGGGCTTTGCTTGTTGACCCTTGGTGTGACCAATGGTTCAGAGGTCCCACCTCTTAGGGGGCACGGTGTAGAAAGGTAGAAAAATAGCTTCTGAGAATAAACCAGCCCCTTTTTTGGAACATCAGCCTTCTGAATCAGGAGTTTGTGTCTTTCTTCCATGTCCAACAGTGACAGGTCAGCAGTGCCCTGGTGTAGTCACTGCCTGTCACGTTTGGGCTTTCTGAAGTTCTATCCCAACAACAAAAACTGGTAAACAAGGGCATATTTTCCTAAATATCTTGTTTTTCACATTTCTCTCCTAAGGAGGGGCTTTGCTTGTTGACCCTTGGGGTGACCAATGGTTCAAAGGATCCCACCTCTTAGGTTGGGAACATTGTAAAAAGGTATAAAAATAACTTCTGAGAATAAACCAGCCCCTTTTTTGGAACATCAGCCTTCTGAAATCAGGAGTTTGTGCCTTTCCTTCGTGTCCAACAGCGACATCAGGAACCCCCACAGCAGCCCCACAACCCCATATCCCTTCACCCTAAACCCCTTAATAAATAAATGATAAAGATAAGGGGAAAGGGCTGAATAAATTTACCAAAAAATATTTATTTATTTATTTATTTATTTATTAGATTTATTATTAAGGGGAAATAAATACTTCATAACTATTAATAATGTGCTTGGTTAGCTGCTTTTTGCATCTGTAGGATTTGCATTTTGGAATTAATATCAATTAAAATATCATCTGACTCAGCTTGTGGATTCCAACTGCACCTGAATAGTGCTTGCAGTTTCTTGTTTTAAAACAAAACTCCTCATAATTCACATTTCTTGTGCATTTTCAATTCACATTTAATATAAAATTAAATAATATTAATATAAAATTTCATTTTATATTATACAAATATCTGTCTAATCTAGTGGGGCACCCAGGAATATCTTCATTTAAAGGGAGCAGCAGAGGAAATGATGTCCAAACCCTACTGAGCAGGAATGATTATGCCAATAGCACTTTAAATTAATTCAGTGCATTTGATCAATATTTCCAGTGTAAATGCTAATTTCTGTCTGGTAATTCCAGGTTCTGCTGTCACTTCTGTATTGTCTTCAATTATTTCTCAGGCAGGAATAATATTCTTAAATGACCAAGTAGGTTCATTATAAATGCAAAGTAATTGAGCTCCTGTCTGTGGCCTGGTTGGCCTCCAGAGCAGATCATTAATGATTCACAGATGAATATTTGATGTACAAATCCTATATAGCTTAAGTGATTCTGCCAATTGATTGGACTTGTAATTAATTTACTCCATTTAATCTATATTTCTAGTGGAAATTATCTTTTTTTTTTTTAATCTGCTAATTTCCAGGTTGATACTAAATGGAAAACATGAAGTTAAATAAATAGTTGGTGAATCTCAATGTGCTTCTTGTAGATTAAATGAGGAATGGAGCTCCCCATGTCTCTCATGTGGGGTTTAAATTGAAAATGTGCTTTTTTTTTTCTCTTCATATTTCATGGAATTCTCTCAGCACATTACAACCTTTCAGTTTACTCCCTCATACCCAGTGGTTACCTCTAGTTGTGGGTAAATAATAAATAAATATATAATAGAAATTATAAATAAATATATTTATATTTATATACTTATATTTATATATTTGTATATAATACATTATATAATAAATATATATTTATATAATATATAATATATAATATATTTATATATAATATATGACTATATATTGTATATTTATATATAATAAATTATATATAAATAAATATATATAAGTAAATATTAATTTTTTTTCACCTTTTCCATATTTGCAATACAGTGGTTACCTCTAGTTGTGGGTAAATAATAAATAAATGTATATGATAAAAATTATAAATAAATATATATTTATTTGTAATTTTATATATTTATTTATATTTATTTATATTTATATATTTATTTATATTTATATAATATATAATAAATTATGTATAAATACATAATGTTATATAATAAATATATTTATTTTTATATGATATATTTGTTTATAATATAATAAATTATATATAAATAAACATATTATATAAAAATAAATATATATGTTATATATAAATAAATATTTATTTATAATATAGTAAATTATATATAAATAAATATATCTATAAATATATATAAATAAATATATATAAATATATAAATAAATAAATATATAAATAAATATTAATTTTTTCACCTTTTCCATGCTTGCAATACCCTGGAGTGATAGAGAAACCCCAGTTTGTGTTTTCTCTCGGGGAGCTGCTGGCCCTTGGAGCTGTTGGAATTGCAAGGGACAATTTAAAGTTAAGAGGCTTAACCTGAGTAAAATACTCTAAATACAACCCCCCCTTTGCTAGGTAACACAGGGCCAGCAGTATTCCTGTTCCAGAATTCCCAAATACCTACAAATTCCAGGCAAACTTTGAATTTTTAATTCCCAGCTCCATTGGATGGGAGTGCCTAAAGCCAGCATATATATATATTTATATATATTTATATATTTTTTTAAAAAGTATATAATATGCTATATATAAATAAATATATATTTATTCATAGTATAATAAATTATATATAAATAAACGTATTATATATAAATAAATACATTTTATATATAAATAAATATATACTATATAAATAAATATTAGGTTTTTTCTCCTTCCAATCCCATTGTCCTGCTGGCTCTGCTGCCAGGTTTCATTCAGAGCCCAAGGCCTTTCCTGCTGGCTGTAGCAGGAAAATATTAATATTAAATATTATTAGTAATTAAATAATTAATAAATAAAAGGAATCATTAAATCCTATTCAATATGAATTCCCCAGAAAGGGGCCCAGGGAGCTGAGAGGGGATTCTGTGCTGTTTGTATGGCTGGGGGAAAGCTGAGCCAAAGGGCAGGGGAGTAAAAATGGTCAAATGGCTTCCTTCTGGGAGATGGAATGAGAGGAAATAAAATAAAATAAAGTGAAATAAAATAAAATAAAATAAAATGAAGTTAAATTAAATAAAGTGAAATAAAATGAAATAAAATAAAATAAAATGTGAGAAAATAAAATGAAATTAAATTAAATAAAGTGAAATAAAGTAAAATAAAGTGAAATAAAGTGAAATAAAGTGAAATAAAATGAAATAAAGTGAAGTGAAATGAAATGAAATGAAATAAAACAAACCTAAATTAAATTTAATTAAATAAAGTGAAATGAAATGAAGTGAAATAAAATAAAATGAAATTAAATTAAATAAAGTGAAATAAAAAAAATGAAATGAGAGAAAATAAAATAAAGTGAAATAAAGTAAAATAAAGTGAAATAAAATAAAATGAAATAAAGTGAAATGAAATGAAATAAAATGAAATTAAATTAAATAAAGTGAAATAAAATGAAATAAAACAAAAATGATAAAATGGCTTAGTTCTATGAAGTGAAATCAAATAAAGTGAAAAAAGTGAACTGAAATGAGTTAAAATAAAATAAAATAAAATGAGATGAAATAAAGTGAAATGAAATGAGATAATATAAAATGAACTAAAGTGAAATGAAATACAATCCAGAGCCAGTAAGTGCTGATAACCACTGCCCCTCTTGTTTCCCCAGAGCACAACCAACTGCACTTTGTCATTGGGATTATTGGGATCTTTCCAGAAATTAGAGCAGTGCAGGCCCTTAGGATAGGAAGTCTAAGGTCAGCCAATAACTAAAAATATCTGATTATCAGCCAACATGTGCATTAAATACTAAAAAAAACCAAAACAAAACAAAAAAAAAAACCCACAAAAAAAAAAAAAAAACCAAAAAAAAACCCCAAAAAAACCAAACCAAAACAAAACAAAACCCCACAAAAAAACCAAAAAACCCAAAAAAAAAACCAAACCCCCCCCCCCCCAAAAAAAAAAAAAACCCACCAAAACCCCAAACTATTTAGAGCAAGCAGACAACTCCAGACAATAAACAAAGGATTTGATGTTTTGAGAGAGAATTTTTAAATGATCCCTGAAAAATTCCTGTTAGGGGTGATCGTCCTGAAGGCTGGACACTGAGGATTTAAAAGTAATAAAGGAATTAATTAGCAGAGGGAGCAATTTTTTATTAATAGTATTTATTAACAAAATCGAATTTTAAGTATTTATTAATAATATTTATTAATAGTATTTATTAATAGTATTTATTAACAAAATTGAATTTAAAGTATTTATCAATAGTATTTATCAATAGTATTTATTAACAAAATCGATTTAAAGTATTTATTAATAGTATTTATTAATAGTATTTATTAACAAAATCGAATTTAAAGTATTTATCAATAGTATTTATTAATAGTATTTATTAACAAAATCGATTTAAAGTATTTATCAATAGTATTTATTAATAGTATTTATTAACAAAATCGAATTTTAAGTATTTATTAATAGTATTTATTAATAGTATTTATTAATAGTATTTATTAATAGTATTTATTAACAAAATCGAATTTAAAGTATTTATTAATAGTATTTATTAATAGTATTTATTAACAAAATCGAATTTAAAGTATTTATCAATAGTATTTATTAATAGTGTTTATTAATAGTATTTATTAATAATATTTATTGGTAGTTTTTATTAACAAAGAGAAGAGTTTGGGAGCCTTTGTGGTGCTTGAATTAACTTGAGAACTGAGAGTATAAATTGAAATTTCTCCTCAGAGTGGACCAGCTTTTTAATGATTTTTTTAAATAAAATTTTTTAAGATTTTAGCTGATTTGCTTCCAGCTGGGGATGGGTTTGGAGCCAAGCAGCTCAAAATAAATGGGAAATAAAACTTCCTGCTGTCCTTCCCTGGATATCAGGGGGCTCAGCTCTCTCTGTGAAGCTCTTGCTGCTGACACACACTTCACCCATTTTTTTTCCCACCAATTTATATTAAAAACCATCAATTTATATTAAAACCCAGCTGGTTTTGGGGCAGTGGAGGGAATACCAATAAATATTCCAGTAAGGAATGTGTTTGCTCTGGGTGTTTGATAAAACCAAACCCTTTTAATGAGCTTTATGGCCCCTTGGAGATCCTGTTGGGGTGGGAAATCTGCTGTAAATAAATCAAGGATTGGGAAATAAATTATCCCACATTTTTCTTAGGACCCCAGACTTCCCAATTTTGCCAATCCATGCCTTTGGGAATGACCATTCTTGGTGTCTGTGATCCCTCTGGTTCACAGAGAAATGCTCACTTTGATCCTGTGGAGCAATTCCTGTGGGATTATCCCTGTTAAATCCCAGTTTTTATTTGGGTTTGGCCCAGGAGAGTGACATGCCCATCCAGGAGATCCTATTGGGGTGGGAGTTCTGCTGTAAATCAAGGATTGGGAAATAAATTATCCCACATTTTTCTTAGCCCAAACTTCCAGTTTTGCCAATCCAAATGGGAATGGCCATTCTTGGTGGAGGTACCTGTGATCCCTATGGTTTGTGGAGATCCTTGCTGGAGCAATTCCTGTGGGATTATCCCTGTTAAATCCCAATTTTTATTTGGATTTGGCTCAGGAAAGCAACGTGCCCATCCAGGAGGTCCTGTTGGGGTGGGAGATCTGCTGTAAATCAAGGATTGGGAAATAAATTATCCTGTAGGAAAAAAACCCCCACATTTCTCTTAGGAGCACAAACTTCCCAGTTTTACCAATCCAAATGGGAATGACCATTCTTGGTGTCTGTGATCCCTGAGGTTTGTGGAGATCCTTGCTGGAGCAACTCCTGTGGGATTATCCCTGTTAAATCCCAATTTTTATTTGGGTTTGGCCCAGGAGAGTGACATGACCATCCAGGATGTCCTATTGAGGTGGGAGTTCTGATGTAAATCAAGGATTGGGAAATAAGTTGTCCCACATTTTTCTCAGAGCCCAAACTTCCTAATTTTGCCAATCCATCCCTTTGGGAATGACCATTCTTGGTGTCTGTGATCCCTGAGGTTTGTGGAGATCCTTGATGGAGCAATTCCTGTGGGATTATCCCTGTTAAATCCCAATTTTTATTTGGATTTGACTCAAGAAAGCAACGTGCCCAGCCAAGAGATCCTGTTGATGTGGAAGGTCTGCTGTAAATAAATCAAGGATTGGGAAATAAGTTGTCCCACATTTTTCTTAGGACCCCAAACTTCCCAATTTTACCAATCCATCCCTTTGGGAATGACCATTCTTGGTGTCTGTGATCCCTGAGGTTTGTGGAGATCCTTGCTGGAGCAATTCCTGTGGGATTATCCCTGGTAATTCCCAATTTTTATTTGGGTTTTGCCCAGGAGAGCGACATGCCCATCCAGGAGCTGCTCAGCCGCTACGGCTACGATGGCACCGTGCCCCTGCAGGAGGAGGAGGAGGAGGAGGAGGAAGAAGAGGAAGAGGAGGAGGGAGAGGATGATGATGACGTCGATAACGATGACAACAGCGGCTGCAGTGGGGAGAACAAGGTAAACGTGAGCTCATTTGCATATGTAAATCTGTGATTTGCATACCTGCACCACTCAGTGTCCCAGGTCAACGGCGGAGCTGATTTGTAGTAGAGTTGATTTCACAAACTTTGCTTTACTAATGGGGTTTGCTCTTAATTAGCCATCTGTATTTCTCTTAATTGCTCTTAATTCCATCTCTCTCATCCCAAACTGAGGCAGTTTAAAATCCATGGATGCAGCATCACGTGAGGGATGGGAGTTGTCCTTCAGAACTTCATTTTAAATGCCTGCAGGCACCAACTGAACAGTTACTTTGAGTAGAAAAGCTGATTATTGAAGCTGCACAAGTGTGGAGTTGGATTAAACGTGGCTCTGGGTCTTGGAAATCCTGCAAGTTTTCCAGCTTGAGCCTTTTAAATTGTGTTTTTCCAGCCTGGTTGTACTTGAATTAAATGACCCTGATGCTTCAAGTATCTTTGCAAAATGTTTAGTTTTAGATTAGCATCTTCAAACTCCTTTTCTGTGTTCTTTTCAAATAATTTTCTGATTTAAAAAAAAGATTTTTTTTTCTGCCTGGAGTGTAGAATCCTGTCATGGGCACAGCTGCTGCATCCTGAATTCCATTAAGATGCAAACCCCTTGGAATCGTCAGTGACACAAAAGCTGGAGGCATTAGTGGAGGTTTCATTTCCTAAAGTGGCTTTAAAAAAAGATCCATTCCGGGCTTTTGGTACCTTTACCTATTTTAGAATCCCTGGAATGCCACCCAGGGATGAGGAATGGCACATCTGAGTCAGGAAGTGAAGTTCCTGGGGTTTGCAAGCTGCCTCGACAGATGCTGGAGGAGATTGTTCTTTGTGGGGGCTGAACAGTTCAAAAGGAAGATCCAGAGTTAGATTGGATCAGGAAAGGTTCAGGAGGAGAAATTTATGTAACATGAGGGGTGCAGAGAGAATTCTTTCAGGGAAATATCTTGATGGAAAGGGTGGTCAGGCTTTGGAAGGGGCTGGAGCCTCCTGGAGGAGCCCAAGGAACCCCTGGATGTGACACTCGGTGCTCTGGGCTGGTGACAAGGTGGGGATGGGTCCCAGCTTGGACTGGGTGATCCTGGAGGGCTTTTCCAGCCTCAGTAATCCTGTGCAGAGGCAAGCAAAGGCCCAAATGTTCGTTTTGTTGAGCTTGGTGCTGCTCCTGAGGTGTCACTTCCTTCTGTGTCCTCACTTCTGAGTCCCCTCCTGGCACAAATCCCATCCTGGCTGTCCTCAGGGCTCTGCAGCAGCTGAGTGAAGGCCCTGCCTGTGCTGTCCCTGTGTCCCACAGAGCAGCCACCCCTGTCCCCTGCAGGGCCACCCTCCACAGGGACGGGCCAGAGCTGGCACCTTCCTGCCCCCCAGCACGACTGGCCCAGTTCAGCCCAGCCCAGCACTGGGATCAGGCACTCTTCAATCCAATCCCAGTCCATCTCAGCCCAGCACTGGGATCAGGCACTCCCCCATCCCAGTCCATTCCAGTCCATCCCAGTCTATCCCAGCCCAGCACTGGGATCAGGCACCTCCCAGTCCCATTTCATCCCAGTCCATCCCAACCCATCCCATCCCAGATCACACCAGTTCAGCCCAGCCCAGCCCAGCACTGGGATCAGGCACTCCCCAATCCAATCCCATCCCATCCCAGTCCATCCCAGCCCATCCCAGCCCAGCACTGGGATCAGGCACCTCCCAATCCCATCCCATCCCATCCCATCCCATCCCATCCCATCCCATCCCATCCCATCCCATCCCATCCCATCCCATCCCATCCCATCCCAGTCTATCCCAGCCCAGCACTGGGATCAGACTTCTCCAGTCCATCCCAGTTCAGCCCATCCCAGTCCAGCACTGGGATCAGGCACATCCCAATCCCATCCCAGTTCACACCAGTCCATCCCAGCCCAGCACTGGGATCAGGCACCTCCCAATCCCTATCCCAACCCAGCCCAGCCCATCCCAGTCCATCCCATCCCAGGCCAGCACTGGGATCAGGCCCTCCCCAGTCCATCCCAGTTGGATTTTAGGGCTCTGGGCTGGGCTTCTGAGCTCTGAGGTGCTGCAGGCACCCAGTGCAGCTGTGGGGGTGGAATAATTGTAGAAATCATTGAAGCTTTCCCTGCTCCATCTCTGCTCAGCCCATTTAGCTGCCTGCACTTAGCTGGTTTCTATTTTTAATCTGCTTTAAGCTGCACATGTGACAATGCTCTGGTGGCTGCTGGAGGTGCACAGCCATGTGTGCTGGGCCTGCTGCTCCACAAACAGCCACTCTGTGGCCAGCTTAAAACACAAAATATGGGAACAGCAGCCTTGGAAGCACCAAAAATGGATTAAAAAAAAAAAAATCTAATTTTTATCTTCTCTGCTTGTAATAATTCCCGTGGTTGTGGTGGTTTGTCTACAAATAAAGGAATTCATTCTAATAAAGGAATTTATTCTAATTTCTTGTCTTGACTCAATGTCCCGAGCCAACCCTGCTGTTCTGTGGGGTTGAACCACTCAATCCACATGGATTTTTATCTACAGTACCATTTCCATCTAAATCCCTCCCCTTATCATTGAAAATTCTAAGGAAGGGCTTTAAGGACCAAAGCAAAATTTCAAGTGAAAAGAAATCCAGTAAAAACCACAAGGATTGAAAAAAGCAAAGCTAAAGATTTCATTTGGGTTCATATTTCTGATTTGTTACACTCTGGCTGTTCTATTGATCTATTTAAAAACAATCTCAGAATTCCATTTAAAAGTTCAGACTTTAAAATGTTACTTAAAAGGGAATTCATTCTAATAAAGGAATTTATTCTAATTTTTGGTCTTGGCTCAATGTACTGAGCCAACCCTGCTGTTCTGTGGGGTTGAACCATTCAATCCACATGGATTTTTATCTACAGTACCATTTCCATCTAAATCCCTCCCCTTATCATTAAAAATTCTAAGGAGGGGCTTTAAGGACCAAAGCAAAATTTCAAGTGAAAAGAAATCCAGTAAAAACTCACAAGGATTTTAAAAAAGCAAAGATTTTTAACTTTTATCCACTTAGAAAACAACCTCAGGACGTGTTCACACATTAAAAAAATTCCATTTGTGCTGGCTCAGCCTGGACGAACCACAAATAAAAGAGATTTTGGGGCCGATTGATTGGGTTAGGTTTTTTTTTCCCCTCATTTGATATTTATTTTATTTTGTGGCAGGAGGAGACCATCAAAGATTCCTCAGGGCAGGAAGATGAGACCCAATCCTCCAACGATGACCCAGCCCCATCTGTTGCTTCTCAAGACCCCCAGGAGATCATTCGCCCTCGGCGCTGTAAATATTTCGATACCAGTGAGTCCAGTTTAATGCTCAGCCCAGAAATCCCAATATCTCTGAGCTCTGGCAAGCTCAGCTCCACTGAACCCAGTGCTCTGTGCCAAAAAAATTCATGGTGTTCCCTAAAAAATATTGAGTTTTCCTCTTCGTTGCCACTGCTGTTGATCAGAGCTGTGCTCAAAACAAAAAAAAAAGAAAAATCTTGGGTTTAGCTGAAGGCTAAAGCTGCTCTGCTGACTCTGTGGAAGGACAGGAGATAATCTCTTGGTTTTACAAGGAAAGGATGGCATTTTAAGGGTGGAAATTGAAAATTTGAAAGTTGAAATTTGAAATTTTACAGGTTAAAATGAATTGGTGTGCTCGGGTTATTTGTCAAAGCTTGAGCTGTGTCCTCATCCAGAGGAGCTCAGAGTCCACCTGAAGGGAAAAACCAACTGAAATGGTTTTTATTCCTACAAATAATATTAATATTCCTACAAATAATATTTATTATTCCAAAATAATAAATTTTATTTTATAGAAATTTATTTTATTTTATATAATTTATTTTATACAAATAAAACCCAGATTTCCTCATAAAAAGAAAATAAAATCTGGGAAAGGCCAAGAACTGTTAACCCTGAAATAATGGAGGAGGGGGCTCACAAAGAAGAAAATTTCCTTCAAGAATTCCACTTTTGATTCTGTTGCCAGCATTGAACTGATCATTTTCATTCTTATTTTGTTTACAAATTGATTTTGCATCCACCTGAACTCTGATTTCCCTGGGATCTCCCCTGATGGGATCTGACCCTTTTGGGCTGCTTGGGACAGCAGATATTTGATCTTTCTTCAATCAAAGTGCTGTTGCTATTTGAAATCCCTTCATTTCTGTGTTGGAGCAAATAAAATGTTCCTCCCTATACCTTATACTGGGTAATTAGTAGTTACAACTTTGTAGAAATGCAATTTTTAATTTGTAGTTTCTTTCAATCCAAAATTGCCAAGGAACCTTTAAATTTAAATGAACAACTTCCAAGTGTGTAGCTGTGCAGGAGATTGCAAATATCTTCAGTGAATTCCTATTTTTAAGCAGAGAATTAACCAAATTCAAGTGTATTGCATTAGATTTGGGGCTTTTCACAGCTTTCAGCTGTGTAGAAAATGTCATTTAATGTATAAATAATTTTCAGGCTGCTGTATCACATCCTGCCCAGAACCCAGCACCTTGTGAAGGGCAGCTGGCCTGTTATCATAAAGAGCTTAACATTCCTGCCAACCCTTATCCCAAATAATCTCCTGGAAGTGCTGCTGGGCCTCTCCAAGCTGTGCATCCCAGGCTCCTAAATGCCAGCAAGACACACTCCCAGATTTCTCTCACCTTCTGCTGAGATCTACCTGAAATTCCCTGGAAAAGAACAGCAGCAACTAAGCCAGGAGCTGTTGGAAAAAGGAGTTGAAACCCACAAAAATATTCCCACAAAAATTTGGAATAAACTTGGACGGGGATCACTCAAAGCTGAGGGAAATTGGAATTTTGTAACAAAAAAAAAAAAATAGGGATGTGTTTTTATTTATGCCTTCATTTCTCAGAGCCTGGCTTGTATCTAAATCCAAATGTGGGTGGGTCATTTTTTTTTAATCTTGAATGTTGTCCCCAAAAAGTGTCCCTGGCACTGCTGGGGATGAGATAAGGAATTGGGGGGGGAGGGAGGGAGCAGGGCTGGAGGCTGCTGGGCTCTTCAATGTCTCCAAAATTCTTTGCAGATAGTGAAATAGAGGAGGAATCTGAAGAAGATGAAGATTATATTCCCTCAGAAGACTGGAAAAAGGTAAATATTCAGCCCACATCTCATGAATAAGGAATTCAGCTCGTCCTGGGTGACTCTGAGCTCTGTGGAGCACCTCAACCCTCTGCAGTTTTTCCTCATAAATAAGAGAGTGTTGGTAATGAGAAGTCTTTAAATCCTCCCCAAACAGGCAAAAAAATCCATTTCCATGTAGTTGTTTTAAATTTTGAACCTGCTAATTGCAGTTTTAGGTTTTAAACAGTGAAAGTTTGAAGAAAGGAGGAAAAAAGATGTGGTCACGCTCCTGTTTGCTAACAAACAACAAAAATCTCAGGGTTGCTTCACTTCTTCTTTTTCTTTCTAATCAGGAAATCATGGTGGGCTCTATGTTTCAAGCTGAAATCCCAGCTGGCACCTGCAAATACAAAGAGAATGAAAAAGGTGAGATTTGACCATTTATTGCTGCTTAGGATTGATGTCCAATCAGGAAGAGGAAAAGATTCAATTGATGTCATGTGTCTTAATAAATGAGTGACAATTTGAGCCACCATCATCAAATTATAGCTCATCCTGTACTTCAGCAGAGCTGCAGGAAGAGGAAAAGAAGGATTTTATTCTTGGCCTGGTGCCTCTTGAATAACCCTTGGATTGTGATTTAGTGATCCACTTAGAGATTTCTTTCATGTAAAATAAAACAGCTGATGGAGAAATTGGAATTGCTGGAACTGGATTATCACACTGAAAAGGGCAAAGTGCTACCAGCAGCTTTGGTTTTTACATTTTATATCTCTTCAATCAGGAATAAAAAAGTTCTGCTTTTGTGGATTGGTTTTTTTCCCCCCCCCAGGAATTTTTTCCCTCATCCCAAGCAGAGGCTTTGGCTGGATGCTGTCAGGAGAGGCAGATCCAGCTGGGAACATTAAAAAAAAAGGAAATTTCCCTGCTCATTCTGCCCATTCCTAAGGATTTGCTCACCCTGCAGGTCAATGAGAATGGATTTATTTTTTTTTTTTGGTAGTTCTGTGTAATTTGAGGTTTGAAATAAAACCTGGAGCCTTCCTAGAATCCAAGCTGATGCTCAATTATCTCCTTGCCCAGAGAGGTGGTGGATCCCAGGCCAGGCTGGACAGGGCTTGGAGCAACCTGGGATAGCAGAACTTCCTCCTCCCAGGGGAATCCATGGAATTGGATGGTTTTTGAGGTCCTTTCCAACCCAAACCATTCCAGGATTCTCTGGGGGTTCCTCAGAGAACATTAAAAACCCTGTTACCCTTTGATTCTTGAATGAGCAGCCAAACATCAGCCGAGTTGGAACCTCTGAAACAAAAAACTCCCAGAAAAACTCCTGGGAGCTGTTCCCATTTGATCATTTTCTTTACCACTTTGGGGGTTTTATTTGTATTTATTTCCATAATAAAATACTTTTTCCAAGTAGAGATTGATCTCCCAACCCCCTGAGTTCCTCCCAGACCTCCCTTCCTGTGCTGACCGTGCTTTCCCAAGCATTCCTCTTGGAATCAATGTTCAAATTCCTTCATTGCAGCTCTTCCTCAGGCTGTTGAAGCCCACAAACAAGATCTGGATATTTTCCTACTTTCATAGCCAGAATTTCAACTTCATGTTGCTACAATCCAAAGCTTGGCTCTTCCAAAATAAAACTGGGACAATCAGGGGATATCTCCCTTGGCTGACATTTCTCCACTAATTGCAGTTTATTGTGGCTTCCCTGCTCTCAAGCTCCTGTGAAAGCTCTGGAAAAGATGGAGATGAAAATTCTGGAGTTGCAGGATGAGTTCTACAATCCAGAACTCAGATCATGCCACAGATTTGACAGCAAAGTCCAAAATCCAAATCCAGAATCCATCTCTGCATCCACGAGGTTTCACCTGCGTGTTTAATTAATGACCTCCCGAGGCTGATCAGCGACAATAAATACCTTTCCCATTATTTTATTTTATTCTAATCCTTTGATTTTTTTTTTTTTTCTTGCATTCTGCCTGGGGTTTATCCAGTGTATGAAAATGATGACCAGCTGCTCTGGAATCCTGACTTTTTACCAGAGGATAAAGTCATTGAGTTCCTCAATGAAGCCTCGAGGCGCACGGGAGAGGAGAAAGGCTTGGATGCAATTCCTGAGGGCTCACACATTAAAGACAATGAGCAGGTATAGAAAAAGAACCACAAAAAGGAGTTTATTTTCTAGAATTCATCATTTTTTTCTTTCATTTTTACTCCCAAGGGGTAAAACTGGGTTTGAAACAGTTCTCTCGTTCCTCGTGAAACTTGGTGAGGTTTTTACCTCTCAGTGGACATTAAACTGTTAACTTGGGCTTGATGTTGCTTTATATAAAATAAATATAGAAGAGAAAAGCAAGAAAATCAGTTTTTATTTTCTCTATAGATCTGTATGGATTAAATCTCTCAGGTGCAGAATTGTTCAATTAGAAAATTCTCTATGAGTGCGCACTTAATTTTTTTTCTTCATACCACCCTCCCCAAAAAAACCCAACAAATTCAACACATCAATTTTACAAATGTGTGTAGTGGATGGAAAAGTTTCAAAAAACCAAAAAACCCAACAATTTTACAAATGTGTGGAATGGATGGCAAAGTTTCAAAAAAAACCAAAAACCCAACAATTTTACAAATGTGTGTAGTGGATGGAAAAGTTTCAAAAAACAAAAAACTCCAACAATTTTACAAATGTGTGTAGTGGATGGAAAAGTTTCAAAAAAAAGCAAAAACCCAACAATTTTACAAATGTGTGTAGTGGATGGAAAAATTTCAAAAAAAACCCAACAATTTTACAAATGTGTGTAGTGGATGGAAAAGTTTCAAAAAAAATAAAAAAACCCAACAATTTTACAAATGTGTGTAGTGGATGGAAAAGTTAAAAAAAAATAAAAAAACCCAACAATTTTACAAATGTGTGTAGTGGATGGAAAAGTTAAAAAAAAAAAAAAACAAAAAAACTCAACACATCAATTTTACAAATGTGTGTAGTGGATGGAAAAGTTAAAAAAAAAAAAAACAAAAAAACTCAACACATCAATTTTACAAATGTGTGCAGTGGATGGAAAAGTTTCCAAAAAACAAAAAAACCCAACAATTTGACAAATGTGTGTAGTGGATGGAAAAGTTTCAAAAAACAAAAAAACCCCAACAATTTTACAAATGTGTGTAGTGGATGGAAAAGTTTCAAAAAAAAGCAAAAACCCAACAATTTTACAAATGTGTGTAGTGGATGGAAAAATTTCAAAAAAAACCCAACAATTTTACAAATGTGTGTAGTGGATGGAAAAGTTTCAAAAAAAATAAAAAAACCCAACAATTTTACAAATGTGTGTAGTGGATGGAAAAGTTAAAAAAAAATAAAAAAACCCAACAATTTTACAAATGTGTGTAGTGGATGGAAAAGTTAAAAAAAAAAAAAAACAAAAAAACTCAACACACCAATTTTACAAATGTGTGCAGTGGATGGAAAAGTTTCCAAAAAACAAAAAAACCCAACAATTTGACAAATGTGTGTAGTGGATGGAAAAGTTTCAAAATAATAAAAAAACCCAACAATTTTACAAATGTGTGTAGTGGATGGAAAAGTTTCAAAAAAAATAAAAACCCAACAGTTTTACAAATGTGTGTAATGGATGGAAAAGATTCAAAAAAAATAAAAACCCAACAATTTTACAAATGTGTGTAATGGATGGAAAAGATTCAAAAAAAAGCAAAAACCCAACAATTTGACAAATGTGTGTAGTGGATGGAAAAGTTTTAAAAAAAACCAAAAACCCAACAATTTTACAAATGTGTGTAGTGGATGGAAAAGTTTCAAAAAAACCAAAAAACCCACAATTTTACAAATGTGTGTAGTGGATGGAAAAATTTCAAAAAAAACCAAAAACCCAACAATTTTACAAATGTGTGTAGTGGATGGAAAAGTTTCAAAAAAAACCAAAAACCCAACAATTTTACAAATGTGTGTAGTGGATGGAAAAGTTAAAAAAAAAAAAAAACCCAAAAAACTCAACACATCAATTTTACAAATGTGTGTAGTGGATGGAAAAGTTTCAAAAAACCAAAAAACCTCAACACATCAATTTGACAAATGTGTGTAGAGGATGGAAAAGTTTCAAAAAAAAAAAAAAACCCATCAATTTTAGAAATGTGTGTAGTGGATGGAAAAGTTAAAAAAAACAAAAACCTCCATCAATTTTACAAATGTGTGCAGTGGATGGAAAAGTTTCAAAAAAAAACAAAAACCCAACAATTTTACAAATGTGTGGAATGGATGGAAAAGTTTCAAAAACAAACAAAAAAAAACCCCTCAACACATCAATTTTACAAATGTGTGTAGTGGATGGAAAAGTTAAAAAAAAATCAAAAAACTCAATACATCAATTTTACAAATGTGTGTAATGGATGGAAAAGTTTCAAAAAATATAAAAAACCCCAACAATTTTACAAATGTGTATAATGGATGGAAAAGCTGCAATGCTTTGCTTGGGCATTTTCTTGGTTCAGTAAATAGAGATTTGGGAATTGAAACACAATATAAACACATCTGAAATGACACCCCGTTCATTCCAAAAGTTTATTTTTAATCTGAGGAGATCTCAGTGATTCCCTGAGTGTGGCTGCTGAGTTTGGGGTGGGCTCTGGAAGTGGTAAAAATGTGGATTTTCCTCTCTGCAGGCTTTGTACGAGCTGGTGAAGTGCAATTTTGATACTGAGGAATCCTTAAGGAGGCTGAGATTTAATGTCAAAGCAGCCAGAGGTGAGCATGCCCTGAAAAAAAAAGGAGTTTTTGTTCCTCAAATTTAGGATTTTGCTGGCAGCAGGCTCAGAAGGTTGAGTTCAGCTTCATTTCCATGCAGGCTCAGTGAATCTCTCATTGTTCTGGGGGAGAATGGAATCAGCAGATGGGGAAATTCACTTCCTGGCCATCTTTGGGATAAATAATCTGGGATTCTGCAGCAGCTTCCCATTGAAAATTGCTTTTTAACAACTCAGCTGGGTATTTTTGGGGTATTTTGGGGTATTTTCAAATTGAAAATTGCTTTTTAACAACTCAGCTGGGTATTTTATGGGGTATTTTGGGGTATTTTCAAATTGAAAATTGCTTTTAAACAACTCAGCTGGGCATTTTTGGGGTATTTTCAAATTGAAAATTGCTTTTTAACAACTCAGCTGGGTATTTTATGGGGTATTTTGGGGTATTTTCAAATTGAAAATTGCTTTTAAACAACTCAACTGGGCGTTTTTGGGGTATTTTGAAATTGAAAATTGCTTTTTAACAACTCAACTGGGCATTTTTGGGGTATTTTCAAATTGAAAATTGCTTTTTAACAACTCAGCTGGGTATTTTTGGGGTATTTTGGGGTATTTTCAAATTGAAAATTGTTTTTTAACAACTCAGATGGGCATTTTTGGGGTATTTTGGGGTATTTTCAAATTGAAAATTGCTTTTTAACAACTCAGCTGGGCATTTTTGGGGTATTTTATTTGGCTCTTCTAGACCTCTCAGTCATTAAAGTGAATGCAACAAATGTGAGACATTAAATAATTCTAAATAAAGGAGCAAATTGGTGTTTTATTTTACAAAAATAACGTTAAAAACCTTGCTACATAAATGAAATAATTCTCAATGTAGGAGCAAATAAACCTTTGATTTTCCAAAGTATAACTTTAAAACTTCTGATACTTAAAATGAAATAATCCTAAATAAAGGAGCAAATAAACCTTTTATTTTGCAAGAATAAGATTAAAACCCCTGATACATCAGATGAAATAATCCTAAATAAAGGAGCAAATAAACTTATTTGTATATTTACAAAAATAACATTAATAGCCCTGCTGTATAAAATGAAATAATTCTCAATGAAGGAGCAAATAAATCTTTTTATTTTGCAAAAATGACCTTAAATACCCTGATACTTAAAGTGAAATAATCCTAAATAAGGGAGCAACTTAAATTTACAAAAAGTACATTAAACCCCCTGCTACATAAATGAAATAATTCTCAATGAAGGAGCAAATAAACCTTTTATTTTGCAAAAATAACCTTAAATACACTGAATAATTAAAGTAAAATAATCCTAAATAAAGGAGCAACTTAAATTTACAGAAATAACATTAAAAACCCTGCTACATAAATGAAATAATTCTCAATGTAGGAGCAAATAAATCTTTTATTTTGCAAAAAAAAAAAATAACATTAAACCCCCTGCTATATAAAATGAAATAATTCTCAATGAAGGAGCAAATAAACCTTTTATTTTACATAAATAACATTAAAACTTCTGATATATAAAGTGAAATAATCCTAAATAAAGGAGCAAATTAACCTTTTATTTTACATAAACAACATTGAAAACCCTGCTACATAAAACTAAATAATTCTCAATGAAGTAGCAAATAAACCTTTTATTTTACATAAATAACATTAAAACTCCTGATATATGAAGTGAAATAATTCTCAATGAAGGAGCAAATAAACCTTTTT
Organism: Phylloscopus trochilus trochilus; assembly: GCA_016584745.2. Classification (NCBI taxonomy): domain Eukaryota; kingdom Metazoa; phylum Chordata; class Aves; order Passeriformes; family Phylloscopidae; genus Phylloscopus; species Phylloscopus trochilus. The sequence continues at coordinate 1,361,730 of WQNJ02000093.1, read as the reverse complement.
ATTTTGCAAAAATAACCTTAAATACACTGAATAATTAAAGTAAAATAATCCTAAATAAAGGAGCAACTTAAATTTACAGAAATAACATTAAAAACCCTGCTACATAAATGGAAATAATTCTAAATAAAGGAGCAAATAAACCTTTTATTTTAGGAAATATAACATTAAATACCAGGATACTTAAAGTGAAATAATCCTAAATAAAGGAGCAAATTAACCTTTTATTTTACATAAATAACATTAAACCCCCTGCTACATAAATGAAATAATTCTCAATGAAGGAGCAAATAAACCCTTTTATTTTGCAAAAATAACCTTAAATACCCTGATACCTAAAGTGAAATAATCCTAAATAAAGGAGCAAATTAAATTTACAGAAATAACATTAAAAACCCTGCTACATAAATGAAATAATTCTAAATAAAGGAGCAAATAGATCTTTTATTTTGCAAAAATAAGCTTTAAAACATTGATACATAAAGTGAAATAATCCTAAATAAAGGAGCAAATTAACCTTTTATTTTACATAAACAACATTAAAACTCCTGATATATAAAGTGAAATAATTCTCAATGAAGGACCAAATAAACCCTTTTATTTTGCAAAAATAACCTTAAATACCCTGATACCTAAAGTAAAATAATCCTAAATAAAGGAGCAAATTAAATTTACAGAAATAACATTAAAAACCCTGCTACATAAATGGAAATAATTCTAAATGTAGGAGCAAATAAATCTTTTATTTTGCAAAAAAAAAAATAACATTAAACCCCCTGCTACATAAATGAAATAATTCACAATGAAGGAGCAAATAAACCTTTTATTTTACATAAATAACATTAAAACTTCTGATATATAAAGTGAAATAATTCTCAATGAAGGACCAAATAAACCCTTTTATTTTGCAAGAATAACCTTAAATACCCTGATACTTAAAGTGAAATAATCCTAAATAAAGGAGCAAATTAAATTTACAAAAAGTACATTAAAAACCCTGCTACATAAATGAAATAATTCTAAATAAAGGAGCAAATAAATCTTTTATTTTGCAAAAATAAGCTTTAAAACGTTGATACATAAAGTGAAATAATCCTAAATAAAGGAGCAAATTAAATTTACAGAAATAACATTAAAAACCCTGCTACATAAATGGAAATAATTCTCAATGAAGGAGCAAATAAATATTTTTATTTTGCAAAAATAACCTTAAATACCAGGATACTTAAAGTGAAATAATCCTAAATAAAGGAGCAAATGAACCATTTATTTTACAAAAAAATAACATTAAACCCCCTGCTACATAAATGAAATAATTCTCAATGAAGGAGCAAATAAACCCTTTTATTTTGCAAAAATAACCTTAAATACCCTGATACCTAAAGTGAAATAATCCTAAATAAAGGAGCAAATTAAATTTACAGAAATAACATTAAACCCCCTGCTACATAAATGAAATAATTCTCAATGTAGGAGCAAATAAATCTTTTATTTTGCAAAAAAAAAAAATAACATTAAACCCCCTGCTATATAAAATGAAATAATTCTCAATGAAGGAGCAAATAAACCTTTTATTTTACATAAATAACATTAAAACTCCTGATATATAAAGTGAAATAATTCTCAATGAAGGAGCAAATAAACCCTTTTATTTTGCAAAAACAACCTTAAATACCCTGATACTTAAAGTGAAATAATCCTAAATAAAGGAGCAAATTAAATTTACAGAAATA